>JANHMN010000002.1:215850136-215942761 GCA_030674055.1 Rhabdomys pumilio | reverse complement strand
TTTTTTTTTTTTTTTTTTTTTTTTTTTTTTGGTTTTTTTTTTTTGGTTTTTCGAGACAGGGTTTCTCTGTGTAGCCCTGGCTGTCCTGGAACTCACTCTGTAGACCAGGCTGGCCTCGAACTCAGAAATCCACCTGCCTCTGCCTCCCAGGTGCTGGGATTAAAGGCGTGTGCCACCACTGCCCAGCAATAAAATAAATCTTTAGAAAAAAAAAGATGATGTAGACTGTGGGCTTCTTGTATATTGTCTCATTGTGTTGAGATATGTCACATGTATCCCTGCTCTCTCAGTGAATAGATGTTGGATTTTATTAAGTGGTGAATTCTGATTATATGTTGAACCATTCAACTTGATCATGGTAGATAATCTTTTTGATCTTGAATTCAGTTTGTAAGTATCTTGTTGAGAAATTTTGTATCAGAGATAGTGGCCTGTAATTTTTTTCTTTTCTTTTTTGGTTGGTTTTAGTATGATGGCTTTGCTTTGTAGAGGGAATTTGGAAATGCTCCTTCCTTTTCTATTTTGCAGATTCATTTGAGGAGTACTTCGGTTTTTTGTTTGTTTGTTTGTTTGTTTGTTTGTTTGAAACAGTGGAACTGCTGGGCATGGTGGCACACCCTTTACTTTTTTCCCTCTTTTTTTTTTAAATTTTAATGTATGTATATGAGAACACTGTAACTGTCTTCAGACACACCAGAAGAGGGCATCAAATCCCATTACAGATGGTTGTGAGATGTGGTTCCTAGGACTCTGGAAGAGCAGTCAGTGCTCTTAACCACTGAGCCACCTCTCCAGGTGTTGAAGAGGATTGTTAGTCCTTCTTTGCAGGTCTGCACTTAATCCATCTGGTAATGAGCTTTTTTAGTTGGGAGATGTCCTACTGAGGGTTTCTATTGCTATGATTAAACACCGTGAGCATAAGCAACTAGAGGAGGGCAGGCTTCTTTTGCTTATGCTTCTACATCAAAGGAAGTCAGGGCAGGAATGGACAGAGACCGCAGTAGAGTGCTGCTTACTGGCTTGCTTCCCATGGTTTGCCCAGCCTACTTTCTTATAGCACCCAAAGCCACCAGCCTATGAGTGCTACTGCCCACAGTGTGTTGGGACCTCTCCCATATTAGTCACCAATCAAGAAAATGCACCCCAGGCTTATCCACAGGCCAGTTTGTTGTTGGGGGCATTTTTCTCAGCTGAGGGTCCCTCTTCCAAAATGACTCTAGCTTTGTCAAAACCAGACAGCATAGGAGATTTTTAATGACTGTTTCTGTCTCAATGGGTGTTACAGATCTATTTAGGGTTATTTTCTTCATCTTGATTTAACTTAGGTTGTGTGTGTATATATCTCAAAATTCTTTATCAGATTTTTCAGTTTGGTAGAGTATATTTTAAAAAAAAATATTTATTTACGGTATGTGTATGTCTGTGCCACATGTGTGTCTAGTGCTCATGGAGGCCAGAAGGGGGCATTGGACCCTCCTGTACTGGAGTAAAGGTGGCTGTGAGCAGCCATGTGGGTGCTGGAAATCCAACCTATGTCCTGTGGGAGAGCAGCTGGTTTTCCCAACCACTGAACCCTCTCTCTAGCTCCTATTGGGCAATTTCTTGATTTATTATTAATGAAAGAGGGCCCAGTTTGATATTGGTGATGCTGTCCTTGTGTGCTATAAGAAACCAGGTGATGGGCTGGAGAGGTGGCTCAGTGGTTAAGAACACTGACTGCTCTTCAAGACGACCCAGGTTTAATTCCCAGCACCCACATGCCAGCTCACAACAGTCTGTAACTCCAAAATCTGACACCCTCACACAAACATCCATGCAGGCAAAACAACAATGCACATAAAATAAAAATTAAAAAAATAAACCAGTTTGAGCAAGTTACAAGGATCAAGCCACTGAACAGTGTTCCTCCATGGCATCTGCTTCAGTTCCTGCCTCCAGGTTCCTGCCTTGCTTTCCTGTCTTGACTTTCCTGGATAATGGACTGTAAGAGGAAATAAATCTTTCCTCCCCAAATTGCTTTAAGGTCATGCTGTTTATCACAGCAGTAGAAACCCTAACCAAAGCAGGACTGCCTCCGTTAGTTGTGAAGTGTTTCTTAGAGGCAACAAAAGATTTTTGATCCATTCTGTTAGTCTGTGTCTCTCCATTGAGAAGTTGGCTGTTTATAATATTATTGAACAATGCATATTAAGCCCATTCATTTATTTATTGCCTGGTTAGACTTCTGATTTGGTGCTCCTGTTTATTTGCTCCTTGGGCCTTCTTGGGTGTGTTTAGTCTCCTTTTCAGACCTTAGTGTTTTCTTTAGAGCTGGCTTAGGAATCATATTTTAAAATCTGTTTTATAGTATCCCAAAGTTCTGGCATATTGTGTTCTTACATTTTTTCATTTGATTTTTTTTTTGACTGATTGTTGTCTGTATTGATTTATTTTGAGATAGGGTCTTATTGTGTGGCTCTAATTGGCTTTGAGTTCGCAGGGACCCACCTGCTTCCACCTCCGAGGGCTGCTAAGAAAGGTACACACCGTTACACCTACCTTTCTTAGATATTTTTGTTTTGGCGCAGGGCCAGTCATTTTTTTTCTTCTTTTGATAAAGTCTCTCTATTCTTGACTGATCTCAACCAGTAGGTTTTTTTTCCTCAGAACTTTGGGAACAAAAATTCTTCCAGTTTCTGATAATGCGGTAGGGATGTCAAATATTTTTTATTAAAATTCATTTATTTATTTTGTGTAGGTCACAAGCATCTGAGGGCTTACTCTGGAGAATTAAATTTATTGGTCTGAGGTAGAGCCCAAGCATAGCTGCATGTTGTTTTGAGTTGGCTGTCTCATGTACATTGGATTACTCTCATTGCTGTGTCTTTTATGTCTGGGTCTGGCACATAGTAGGCCTTCACTGAGTAATAGTTGAATAAATAGTCAAACGGAACGTTTCCATGAGGATGATAAAATGGAGGCACAGATACCCTATTTTGCTTTCCTAATAGGATATTAAAATCAAATGCTTATCAAAAGATATTCAGAACCCCAGAAAATTCAAAACACTATCAAAGTTATCCCTAATTCATCTTGCCATGTGGTGTGAATTTGAATGTTAAATTAGACTTAGTGTCACCCTGTTTTCTGCCCAGAACCACATGCTTGGTTTGTTGGCCACATGCAAGGAGTGCAGGCTGGGGACAGAACCACAGCCAAGTGGCCCGTGTTGTCTCATACTCTTGCCCAGGCTGTGGCTGTGGGAGGAGAGGGTTCTGGAAGGCTTCATGCTGGGAGACCCAGAGTCAGCAGGAGTCCCCAAATTGGCTTCAATTTGGGGGAGCAGAGAAGAAGGGTACAGAATCATAATAGGCCGGTCAGAAGTCACTCACAGCACGTGGTGAACTTTCCTCTCCCAGCTCAACAGCCTTTTAGCAACACTGGGGAAAGTGATGGCCTTGAGGTGGGTCCAGCTAAGGCTGGACACTGGCTGTTTCTCAGTGGAGGCAGGCTGGGTTCACAGTGCTTGTCTCCATGAGCAGGTCACAGATAATGCGCTTGCCCTGTGTGAGTGGGAAGAATACCAGTGGGACAGTGGGGAACAAAATCAAGCTGCTTTTAATGTACTTGGGCTTGCTTAGACAAACAGAACTAGCATTTTGAAATATCTTGTATTTTGAGATACAATCTTGCCTATGTAGGTATAAACTGTGTGTGTGTGTGTGTGTGTGTGTGTGCGCGCGCGTGTGTGTGTGTGTGTGTGTGCGCGCGCGTGTGTGTGTGTGTGTGTGTGTGTGTGTGTGTAAGGAGGGGGCATGCTACAGTGTCTAAGGACAAGTTTGTGGAGTCCTACCAGGTTTGTCCTGCAAGTGAGTTTACCTGCTAAGCTGGCCCTAAACTTTTTTCTCATGTAATGTGATTTTATTGCTTGAGTACACAGGGCAGATTCTTGGGCTATAGAAGAGGCTGTGGGTAACTCACGCTTCTAGCTGTGTTGGAGAACCTGCTTAGTCTTTTTTTTTTTTTAATTGGATATTTTACTTACTTTTCAGATGTCATCCCTTTTCCTCATCTCCCTCCCCCACTGCTTAGTCTTATGAGTCAATCATGAATTCAGATCTCTGGCAGATTTTAAGGAATTTATTTTTCATCCTTAACTATCCTTTTCATCTCAAGATGCTTATAAACAGCCACCACCTTAACTAAAAGATCAGGGGTTGGGGCTGGAGAGATGGCTCAGCGGTTAAGAGCACTGACTGCTCTTCTGGTCCTAGGTTCAATTCCCAGCAACCACATGGTGGCTTACAACCATCTGTAATGAGAGCTGATGCCCTCTTTTGGTGTGTCTGAAGACAGCGGCAGTGTACTCATATACATACAATAAATAAATCTTAAAAAAAAAAAAGAACAGGGACAAGGCAAACTTTGTATTGAAGGATATTCAGAATTTTGTTGTCAGTTACAAGATGGATTTGTGCAACATCCTAATCCCTCAGGATGGCACCCAACTGAGGGAGTCAGGGCTGTTTTTAAGTTTTGTTCCTTCAGTTAGCAGACTTCAGTCAGGTAGGCAAGGCAGAGCCAAATGGGATAAGTGCTACCCAGGAGTGTGGTCTGGCCACAAAGAGATGTTGTAGCCCTGGCCTGAACTTTAAAAAGTTCAATACCAGAGTCTCACACGGTGGAAGGAGAAAACTGACTCCCACAAGTTGTCCCGACCTATAATGCATACACAAAAATAAAACTATTTTTGTGTGTGTGCGCGTGTGTGCGTGTGCATGCCGTAGCAGCTATGAGGCCAGCAAGAGTTGGTTTTCTCTTCAAACACAGATACCAGAAATCAAACTCAGGCTATCAGGCTTTTATCAACTGAGCTGCCTGCTCCCCCCCAATCCTCCTGGGCCAGGCCCCGAACTTTTGAACTTTTTGCCTCTACCCTGAGTGCTGATATTACTAATTTAAGCCACCATTTCCAGCCTAAGTGTGTGTGTGTGTGTGTGTGTGTGTGTGTGTGTGTGTTCATGCACATGTGCCATAGACATCTGTGTGTTCATGCACATGTGCCATAGACATCTGTGAACTGCTCCACTGGAGTGCTGGAAACTGAACCTGGGTCTTCTGGAAGAGCACAAAGTGCTCTGAGCTCTGAAGTGCTGAGGCACCTCTATAGCTTTTTAAATTTATTTTGGAGGTAATAATATAAATACATTGTTTCCCCTCTTCCCTTTTTCCTCCAAACCCTCCCAACAACTCTCCAGGCTCTTTCAAATTCAGTCTCTTTTCATTCTGAATCTATTTTTTTAAGGCAGTTTCATATATCCCAGGCTGGCCCCTAACTAGATACATGCCCAGTTTATGGGACTCTGGGGATTGACCCCAGGGCTTTGCATATGCCAGGCTGTGTGCTCTCTCGAGCCCAACGGTAACCTTTTGGAACATCTTTAAGATTTTAAGTTACGTATTACGTCTCTAAGTGGGTATATGCATATGAGTACAGGTGTCCCTGGAGGTCAGGAGATGGTATGAGATTCCCTGTAGCTAGAGTTAGTTACAGGTGGATGTCATCTGCCTGACAGATGCTGGTAACTGAGGTCGGGTCCTTTGCAAGCACGGTATACACTTTAGCTGCAAAGCAACCACTCTAGCTCCTGAACTAACTTACTTACTTACTTACTTTCTTTCTTTCTTTTTTTTCAAGACAGGGTTTCTCTGTGTAGCCCTGGCTGTCCTGGAATGGAACTCACTCTGTAGACCAGGCTGGCCTTGAACTCAGAAATCCGCCTGCCTCTGTCTCCCAAGTGCTGGGATCAAAGGCGTGCGCCACCACTGCCCAGGTGAACATTCTATTTCTTAATCAGTGTGTTCTAACTCAGTGTCTGATCAACTAGAATTAGAAAGCGCGCCAGTCTCTTTCTGTGCAACAAGGAACAAAAGACAAAAATGTACTGGCAAGTCCAGTGGTTTCTGCAGGGTGGGTATCTAGGGCCTGGGGAAGAATATCTGGGAAGGGCCCCTTGCACACAACAATACCATGGGCAGAAGGATGATCACCACAAATGAGCTCACCAGGAAAGGATGGGGTCAGAGTTCTGAGGAAGACAGTGTAGAAGGAGCTGGCTACCTAGGGACGCATGTTCCCACCTGTGTTTCTCCCAGGTCCCCAGCGCTCAGGTAGTTTTAACCCAATGATGTGAGCTCCTGAGGTACACCAGGTACACTGTGAGTACTCGGTAGACACCACTGTTCTCCTTTGTTTAGGGCCATGTAA
The DNA here is from genome assembly GCA_030674055.1 of Rhabdomys pumilio. Taxonomy (NCBI): domain Eukaryota; kingdom Metazoa; phylum Chordata; class Mammalia; order Rodentia; family Muridae; genus Rhabdomys; species Rhabdomys pumilio. The sequence goes on along the minus strand of JANHMN010000002.1, from coordinate 215,936,514 downwards.
TAGAAAGAGGTGTCTAAAATAAAAGGCCCAGGAACCAGGCATGAGTACATACCAAGCCTTATTCAGGAAGTGTGCCACAGGTGTTAGGAGGAGCAGGCCCAGCGACCATGAAAACCTGCCAGTGGCTAGAAGTTGTGTTCAGCTGACCATGTGCTAACATAGGAACAGGCCTTTCCAATCTAGTCAAGACACAGCAGCCAGTAGGGGGTTGAAGTAAGTTTTAGTTTAAGAAACAAAACAGCTTTCCAAGGGGACAAAGGGAACTGAAGGTCATTCCAAAGCCTGGAAAGGAGAACTGAGCTGTGCTGGGACTGACTGGGTCATCAGAGGCACTCCTTGGTGGGGTGGGCAGAGCTACCCTTGATCAATGGCATGGTCTTCATGGGCTCTCAGGCAACCACCATGTGCCCACTGACATGATTAACTCTATGATTCTTGGGGGACATTAAATTAAGGAATGACACAGGAAGCCAAGACAGTGGATTATTCAGTTGGATTCTGAATCACAATCAGGAAGTAGTCTTTATCTGAAAAAGAGACAAACATAAAAACAAATCACTCTTTGTAAACCAGGAGAAGGTTAACAGTAATCACTAGCCGTACAATGCAGGAAGGAAGAGAGCTTCCAGAAGAGCAGTCGTGGCGTGCTGCTTTCCACAGCTGGGAACAGGAAATAACCTCCAAGTTCCTTACTGTCTCCTGCCAAGTGGCTGATGGGAAATAAAGTCTTCACTTGCAGGGTGGTGAACTGCCTGCATACATACTCTTTTAATTTTTATTATTAAACAAGGTAAGATTTGGAAACTGGTAAGAGAACCTGAGTTCAACCCCATGGTAGAAGGAAACCACCATTTCCTAAGGGTTGTACTCTATTCTCTGCAGTTGAGTGTGCATGTGTGCACGCACCGTGGACACACACACTAATGTAAGTGAGATTTTAATGATCTGCCTGGCAGATGCCTCGTCCATCCTGTGAGGCCTGCTGACCGGCCTGGCCTGTCGCTCACCTGCACCTCCCTCAATGTGCGTCCTCTACTCAAGAAACCTTTGAAAGGTCACAGGAAGTGATTTGCTGCTTTGAAGCATTTTCCAATGACAGTCTCATGAATCAGACTCTGCACAGAAATGGATAGGCCTCGTTTTTCAAGAAAACAGGGCAAAGTGCTGTCTGGGCAAACCTCACTGATTGTGATCATTTTCTTGTGGTACTGGGGCTTAAAGCCAGGGCCTTGTAATTGCTAGTCAAGCACACGGCTGTGCACCTCAATCCCTAACTCATCTGTGGGTTGACATGCTCTATTCCCCAAGCATGTCGACTGGAGTTGTGCAGTATATTTTAAGACGTGGGCTCGTGCATGGATGCTCTGATCCTGATGAGAAGGACAGCAGTCTGCAGGTAGACAGAAATTGCCCTTCCGTTCTAGGCATCACCTGTATCTCTATGCCAGGAGTAGCTCTGCGATGGCACCTTTCAGGTTTCTCAGGTGGCACCTCAACGAACCCCAAAATCACTCTAGACAGGCGCTAGTGGGCTACTGTACTAATAGACCATGACAACTAACCACTACAAGTGACTACAGTTTCATAGCTAAGCAATCTGTACACATAATTAACAAGCTAAGAGCAAAAATATACATAAGCAACAAAAGTCCTAAACCCTGGAATACATCAGGTACCTGTAGAGGGCAGTGTTTTGTGATCATACTTTAAAACTGCTCTTTCTGCACTCTGTACATGCTGGAGCAGGCACAGTTCAGAAGGGTGGTTCTTGGAGGAGCTTTTGAAAGTCGTTAGCCTTCTACCATGTAGAAGCCAAGACTCAAGCTCAGGGGGTCAGGTTTAGTAACAAGAGCCCTTACTGGCTGAGCCATCTGGACAGCCAGGATGTGGCAGTAAAGTTGTTCTGTGCTGTCAGAGAGGTCAAAAAAAAATCAAACTATGTTACATACCTTAATTTTATAAAATATGAATTGCTAAACTTCTGAGAAGCCACCAGCAGTCCATTTCTGTAAGAAGAGACTGGACCTCTTGCTTGCAGGCAAGGTCCTTGTAGTCCCCAACACTGCTCGGTGGGACCATGCTGGGGCTGCCCTGCGGCAGTCCTCAGGCAGTCTAGCCCCAAACCCAGCATTTCTGTATTGACCACATAAAAACTGGGTACATAAGAATATGTGATACTGATTTTCATCTGAAATACCTCCTGCCAGGGGCTGGAGAGACAGCTCAGCAACTGGTTAAGAGCACTCAATGCTTTTGCAGAGACCCTATAGTTAGTTCCTAGCATTCAGGATGTTCTGTTCCTCCAGCTTCAGGGGGATCTGGTGCCCTCTTTTAGCCTCCACTGACATACATATTCCCAGGCACAAATACACAGATGTATGTATGTTCCAGACATCCTACGACTACTACTGAACCCACCCCAATCCACAATCAGGGAAATCACTGCAATGGATAGAAATTAAAGCCATCTGGGAACTAGACATGGTGGCATATGCCTTTGATCCCAGTACCTGAATGGCAGTATCTGAGTTCAAGGCTGGCTTGGTCTACATAGTAAGTTCCAGAACAACTTGGGCTATGTAAAAAAACCTCATCTCAAAACAACAAACGCCATCTGTTGAATGTATTTGTTAAATACTGTGCTTACACGTCCCTGCCCTCACAGAACTTACTATGAAAAACAGAAATCAGTGGAAAGGTAGCTAAGTAGCTGGTTAGCAAGGCAGTAAGGAACTAAAGGCTTGTTCCAGCGAGAGGATGGCATGTGAGAAGGCCCCAGGAAGGGGGATGTGGCAGTGTGCTGGCCCCAAGAAAACAGCACTGTTTATGGCCACCTCAACATGTCACACGACCTTCAGCATAACGACAGTATGAATGAGACACCAAACCAGCAGCCAGGTCAAGTGCCAGCATGTACCCTCCCCGCATACTTTTCCAAGTGCTGTCCATGAGGGTCTGGCCACTCATTTCCACTGATGAGACTGGAACCACTTAGCCTAAGAACCCCAACTCACACACCAACAATCCTTAGAGACTGAATGTCCATGGTTTTCAAGGACAAATTGGAGGTGCTATTGCACTGAGCTGAGACCTGCGTGGTCAGGACTCCCAGACATCTCTGGAGCTTTAGGAGACACTAAGTGCTTGTCTCTGTGGCGCCATGTCATCTGTCCTTCACACTGAGTTTTTACATCTACCACTGGGCACCTAAAGTCTGCACTGACATAACCACTAAGTGGAAAGATGATTCCCAGTCCCAGTTTTATGGAATCTGTCCTCCCTTGTCCCATAGCAGGAAGTTGGGGTAGGGCTGGGCTTTTCACTAAAATTTGATTGTAAGGGTTAGCTCTATGATCGTACATATTCTTCCTGCTGGTGTGTGCTCCAGAGGATCACCCCAGCACAGGCCTCTACCTGATGTTTTATAGCTGTGGCTGTGGAAGAGCTATGTTAGATCAGCACACACAGCACAGTTTTAGAATAAGTGCACTGATCGTTCTTCTGTGAGTGACTTCCCATCATTCTAGCCAGGCAGACTGGGCTGGAGCAGAGGAGGCTGGGAACAGAAGCTACACTGGTCTGCTGCTGGGAATGGCTGGTGCCCCCACCCCCAACAGGGTTTGTGTAGCTCTGATTGTCCTGGAAACCACTCTACACCAGGCTGGCCTTGAACTCAAGACATCCACCTGCCTCTGCCTCTGCCCCCTGAGTACCGGGATTAAAAGCATGTGTTACCACACTAGCACTCATAATCACAGCATTTCCTGCCACAAGCAGCACCTCATCTCACAAGATCAGAGCCACACTGCTGAGTCTGGAGTCTGAGGCACCCTTTAAGTTGGATCCACTTTTTATACCTTCCTTAGTTAACATGTTCTGCAAACTGAGGCACCATTATGTAAAACTCATGCATGTCCAGGACAGGGAGAGGTAACCACGCAGAAGTCCTGTAGAATCTAGTCTGTGAGCGTGAGTTAGCGGAGACAGAGCAGGAGGCATCCCCAGGCCTTCCCTCTGTAGTTCCCATCCTTGTAGGCTCCTCCCAATGTGAACATCTCTTTCCATTGAGAAGGATCCAAAGGCCCAAACACAGCATGCTTACACTAGCCAGCCGAGCTTTTTACTGACGACTCAAAATAGCAATCTGCTCCAGTGGTGGTGGGAGCTACATGGGTTGGAGACAGGAGTATAAATTCTTTTTCATATAGAAATAGCTTTTCCACCCTTCTGACTCATATTTTCCTGGCTCTTAAGATTCGGCTCCAACATTCCTTTTTCTGAGAAATCTTTGTTGATTGCCCAGCAGAACTGATCAACACTTCCATGTCCCAAATTCTTAAGGAAGAATTCTTACCAAGTGGAGAATGACCAGCACTAATTTGTGTCTTTCTCCCTCAGGAAACCGCAGTTCCTCTATGAGGCTTGCTGAAGTCCGCTGGGGGATGCCACCCGACTCTTTACACACTAGGCCTACCTTGAACCCGTGGAGACACGACTGTGCCACACTTTCTGATGAGCCACAGAGAAGGTGCTACAGAGTCAGAAGCTAAGTGTGAAGGCTTGAGAGCCCTTACCTGGGGCCACCATAATTTCATTTTTCTTGGAGCGAATTCGAAGGAAGGTTAGGTCATTCTGGGGGTCAATCTCACGCACAGTGCTCCGAGCCTTCAGGATGAAGCTGTGCATGAGGTTAGCATACTGTGTAGTGGTGGGATTGTCCATTGTGCTCTTGATGGGAATGCCTGCGGGAAGGACAAATGAAAACCAAGCAGAAAAGAGGTTGGGAGCTGGAGAGATGGCTCAGTTGGGTTAAGAGCACTGGTGGTTGTTCCTGAGGTCCTGAGTTCAATTCCCAGCAACCACATGGTGGCTCACAACCATCTGTAATGAGATATGATACCCTCTTTTGTCATGCAGATGTACAGGAAAACAGACTGCTCATATACACAAGTACATAAATCTTTTAAAAAAGAAGAGTGGTTGAAAAGGAGGAAGAAAGAAAAGAGGTCCGCTTACGCTGACACATGCCACACATAACCCATTACTGTTCTTGGTAAGGCTGGCTGAGCTGTAAGCATCTATACATACGCAAAATCTATACATACGCAAAATCTATACATACGCAGATGCTTCCCTACCCCAGTGTATTTCTTTTAAGTGCATTGCTGTCTTTAAAACAGGCCAGCAAGAGGTTGGAGGTATAGCTCAGTGGTAAAGTGAGTGTTTCTGTGTAGTCTGTCTGAGACCTGGGTCCAGTACCCAGCACAACATAACTGTGATTGTTTGTTTGGACCAGGAAGTGGCATCACTAGGAGGTGTGGCTTTGTTGGAGTAGGTGTTACTGTGGACAAGGGCTTAAGACCCTCACTGCCTGGGAGCCAGTCTTTTCCTAGCAGCCTTCAGATGAAGATGTAGAACTCTCAGCTCCACTTGCACCATGCCTTCTGGGTGCTGCCATGCTCCTGCCTTGATACTGGACTGAACCTCCGAACCTGCCCCAATTAAATGTTGTCCTTATAAGAGTTGCCTTGTCATGGTGTCTCTTCACAGCAGTAAAACCCTAACGAAGACAGAAGTAGTACAAGGAGTGGGGTATTGCTGTGATAGGCCTGACTATGCTTTTGTTTGCTGGATTTGGGATTTTGGGTTTGAAAAGCAGTAGAATACTTTAAGTGGGGGCTTACTGGGCCATCCTAGTAGGAATATGGAAGACTCTATTGTTGAGAGTGATTTGAACTGTACAGATTTGGCCCAAGAGATTTTAGTGGAGAATAATTTCAGCATGTGGCCTAGAGACTGTTCTTGTGGTATTTTGGTGAAGAATGTGGCTGCTTTTTGTCCTTATCTGAAGAGTCTGCCTGAGACTAAGATAAAGAGATTTATACTAATTGCACTGACAAAGGAAGTCTCAAAAAATCTCAACTGAGACTTTGTTCTCTGGTTTAGTCTTATGAAGAACTTTTTTATGAAAAGGAGCAAGCTGAGAAAGGAAAAATACAAACACGGTTCAAGTATTGAAGGGGCACCAGGCAGTAGAATGGAGCTGAATCCCTGCTCTAGGAAACAACAGATTAAGGGAGTGGGACTTTGGGGCAAGATTCTATTCAGCTAAATTTAGGTCCAGGCATGGTGGTACACACCTTTAATCCCAGGAGACAGAGGCAAGCCAACCTCTAAGTTCAAGGCCAGACTGGTACAGAGAAGGTTCCAAGTAGAAAAAGCTTAAACCAAGACGTGGTGAACCACACCTTTAGTCCCAGCATTTAGGAGAGAGGCATGCAGATCTCTGAATTCAAAGTCATGTGTCTCTGGCTTTAGAGTCAAGAATAGAAGGGGTCACTGGGACAATTAATGCTGGAGCTAAGTAATTAGAGGTGATTAAGAGACCAGCATTCACTGAAGTGAAATTTGGGAAGTGTTTTCTGAGAGCACAAAGCTCTGCTTCAGAGATAGCCTGGGTTATACCTTGTGCTGCTTGCTAGACTTGGTAATGTGAGGCTCACTCAGGTGGTACTGCACTGAGGGTCATGGAGAGCAGCTGGGGCTTGGCACCATGAAGAGAGCCTGTGAGAGGCTACTGGGGAAGCCTAGTTGCAACTGAAGACCCCAGTGTATTGGAGATGCCAGAGCCATGGGATGACCACCAAGAACAGCAGCAGCAGTGGAGTGAAGTCAACTGAAGTCTAGAGTGCCACCAAGGGCACAGCTGGAGAAGTGACACAAGCCATCTGGAGGAGCCCAGAAGATCATGTGTGGATCCCAGACACTGGAACAAGAAGCTGTAAAGTTGATGTTGCCTTGGAGACTCCAAGGGGTTAGAGATGCCAGAGCCATGGGATATCTACTGAGGAAAGCCGCTAACAAGGAGTGAACAAGCCCAAGAGAATGATGTGTATTGCTGCTGGATGCCAGATCTGCCAACTGCCATCAACAAGATGGAGATCTGAAGAGTGCTTTGACATCTGACATGGAGAAGTGGAGTTTGGAGTTTGCCCAGCTGGTTTTCTGTCTTGCTTTGGTCCAGTATTTTTGACTTTATACAGGATTACAGTTAAGAGACTGCTTTGAACTTTGGACTTTTAACATTGTTGAGACTGTTAAAAACTATGAGGACTTTTGAAGTTGGATTAGACTCATGTTTGAACAGGCCTATGGGGCCTAGGAAATGGAATGTGATGTCTGTATATGCTTGGCACCAATAGGTGGTGTGGTTGTTGGAGTAGGTGTGTCACTGTGGGCGTGGGTTTTAAGACCCTCGCTGCCCAGGAGCTAGTCTTCTCCTGTCTGCTTTCAGAACAAGATGTTGAACTCTCAGCTCCACCTGCACCATGCCTGCCTAGATGCTGCCATGCTCCCACCTTGATGATACTGGACTGAACCTCTGAACCTGTAAGCCAGCCCCAATTAAATGTTGTCTAAGAGTTGCCTTGGTCATGGTGTCTGTTCACAGCAGTAAACCCTGACTAAGACAACAACAAACCATAAGAAGAGCCCATGAAGTAAGAGAACCCATACATCCAGCATCCCCCTAAGAGAATCCATACATCCAGCATCCCCCTAAGAGAATCCATACATCCAGCATCCCTCTGTTGCTAGATGTTTAGACTAGGATTTTACTGGAGTAATTAACCATCCATGACTATCATTGTGTATTAAGTCTCTCTTTTTGAAGACTGAACAATTAAGTGAACACTGGATGTCCTGCTGTCATCACTGGTACCTGCTATCATGATGGTGAGGGATGTGGCTTGAGCCACACTCTGTTATCAGGTGCCTGTGAATTGGCTATGACCTGTCAGAAGGCTCCATTCAAGAGAAGGCTGGACACTTGTGAAAAATGTGTTACAGGTGACTGCTCACATCCAAGTGGCTAGACATGGGTCCTGCGAATCTGGTCAACAGTGAACAGTTTGGAGATTAGCCAAAGGCAGCCATCTCCTCGGGCTGCTTAATGCCCACAAGCTGAGTTTGCAGCCTCAGCACACTGGGTGGGGTCTGATGCCTCAGTCAGCTGTCTGTCTGTCTGTCTGTCTGTCTGTCTGTCTGTCTGTCTGTCTGTCTACCAGATCAGGGACCAGAAGCAGGTTCTCTGTGGTTCAACTGGAGCTTTACCACTTCTCTCTGCTGTTTCTCGGATAGGACAGGTTCATGAACATGTCAGCATCTGCCTCTTACCAGCCATGCATGCAAGCTCCAAGGCTGGTCCTTAGGGGCTGTTGGAACCATCAGGGCCCACAGACCCCTCAGGTGCACTCACTTAGATTTGAATCTTGGTTCTGCAGGCTAGAGAGATGGCTCTTCCAGAGAAAGGACCCAGGTTTGACTCCCAGCATCCACTGGCAGCTCACAACCCTCTGTAACCCCAGTTCTAGGGGACTGACATTCTTTTCTGGCTCCTCGTGCACTGAATGCATATGGTGGACACTTAACATGCAGGGAAAAAACACCCATATGCAGAAAATAACAATAAAAAATAAATCTTAGAAAAGATTTTGGCTTTGTAATGAGAGGAGACCATCAATTAAATTTCTTCCTGTCTCTGTGTAGCCCTGGTTATCCTGGAACTCACTCTGTAGACCTGGCTGGCCTCAAACTCAAGAGATCTGCCTACATCTGCCTGAGTTCTGGGATTAAAGGTGTGCACCTCCATTGCCTGGCCTATCAATTAAATTTCTAAACTCAAGTTTTCTCAATAAATACAGATAACAGGCTGTCTGAATAAAGCATGTGTCCTCAGAGTTAGTACAAAGTGAGTATATCGTGCTAGTTCCCTTCCCTGCCCCTCATACGCACGGAGTGTCAGCATCTGCCATGCACGTAAGTGCATTCCCCAGAAGACAGAAATGAACTCTGGGCACAAAGAAACCAACTGGAGAATTAGCCACAAAAAAAGCAGAATCACCACAAATGGATGCACAATATCCATCTGGTGAGCACACAAGAGTAAGAACAACATAAATAGATTAATAAGCACTGTACTTAGTTGGGCATAGTGACTCAAGTTTGTAAGCCTAGCCAAGACAGACTTAGGTAGAAGAAATGCCATAAATTCTAGGCCACCCTGGGCTATACACTTGAGTTCCATGTTAGCATGGGCTACCTAGTGAGACACTATCTCAAAAATACTAAAAAATTAAAAAAAAATTGTACTGACACTTTAATTTTTGCTTAAAGGGGCTGAAGGAACAGTTCACTGATAAAATGCTTGCCTTGTGTGTGTGAGGCCTGCACTCAATTCTCAGCACTTAAAAAAAGGTTTGTTTGTTTGTTTGTTTTGCTTATGTGAAATCTGCAAAACAAAACCTTCCAGGCAAACATTTAAAAATGACAACAATAGTCAGGTGAGATGGAAATCACCATTTTTCTGTCCTTGTGTTTTTCTGAAGCAGGGTCTCTACATAGCCCTGCCTGTCCTGGAACTATGTAGACCAGACCAGCTTCAACTCAAGAAATCCACCTGCCTGTGCCTCTCAAGTGCTGGAATTAAGGGCAATCAGCTCTATTCCTGGCTTTGATGGTGCACACTTTAATCTCACCACCCAGAAGGCAAAGGGATCTCTTGAGTTTAAGGACAGCCTGATCTACATAGTGAGACCTTAACTCAAAAGCAAAAGTCTTAACTCTGATTGTCACATGAGAAATAAGTTGGATGATCACAAGGACTGAAAAACATAATCACTGACAGCTGTGATCTGTCACAGCAGTGGACCTGAGAAAGAAACTCATATTTACTAGGTTAAGATATCTAAGGTGGTGCATGCCTTTAGCTCCAGCACATGGGAGGCGGATGTAGGAGAATGGTAAGTGCAGGACAGCTTGGTTACACGGCAAGACCTTGCCTCAGAAAAGGAAGAAAAACAAAAATCACAAGAATAGCATCAGAACTTTGGAAATGTTTTAAAGAGAGAAAATTAGAATGAATCTGGGTTCATTAGGATTGAGGAAGGACAATGCATGTGGTGTGGGCTGTCTCCTGGAGGCCTGCCTGGGGACAGTATGGACTAAGGACCTACCTTCTGTGTTCACCACAATGATGCCCTGTACTCCTTTCTGGCTCTGAAGCCTCTTGAGTGTTTCCTCCACTTCTGCCTGCCAGAAAAGGAGAACAAGATTAGGAGTCAGCAGGCAGACTGGATTAACTTCTTCAGATCCCAGCCTATGAATGACATTCATCTAAAAAGCAACTAACACCCAGGCACTTGGCAATGCTCCAAAGCTGCTCAGGCCAGGCCCATGTCGTGTTCCTTAGGTCACCACTGTCACCCTTGAGGTTCATCCCCAGCATGAGGAGCACTGCTTGTGGCCCCTTAACACCAGGCAGTTATCCCCTCCCTGCCCGTCAGCTATTTGAGAGCAGAATATAAACACCATTCCCTGGAGTACAGACACACCCATGACCCAAGACTCACACAGTATTCTGATGAATTGGAAAAGACAAAAACAAAAAACCTAAGTGGTAGTTTTTAACAGGAAGGAGGCACTTCTTTGTGGGTTAAACATCAAAAATGAAAATATTTCAAAGGGAGCAAAATGACCCCATAAGGATAAACTCAGTGACTTAAAAAGCTGTCACCCTAGACACAGTGACACTTGGTATATAGGAACAGGAAATATGTCTCAGGAAGAGTTCTGATTATCCAGAAACTGCTCAAGGTGGGATGTCCTAGCACAGAGAACCTGTCAACTGAGCAGATAATAAGATGTTGGATTCTCTGTCATATATGCTTCTATATAGCCCTGGCTTTCCTGGAACTCACTTTGTAGACCAGGCTGGACTTAAACTCAGAGATTGCCTGCTTCTGCCTTTTTAGAGCTGGAATTAAAGATGTGTCCTATCACACCTGGTCCTCCCCACTCCTATTAAACACAAACAAACACAAACTTACAAAGCTCCTTTTCTGAAACCAAATAGTTTTCTATACCACCTGATACATCATCTCTTCATCTGATCTACCATATGAGACATATGTCAGATACTGTGTCTAGCTACTCAGTCCGAGTGACTAGCAGAATGGGTACCCAGAACAGAAGTCTAGCTCACCATCCTCTCCCTATGGCTGCAACCTGGTTTTGAAGTGTGCTTAGTCTCAGGGTACCCACTCGAGAGACTTGGAATCTAGTCATAAGCTCCTCAAAGATAGAGTCATGACAGGCATTCAGATTTTTGTGAGTTCAAGGCCAGTATGGTTTACATAGTGAGCTACAAGACAGCCAGGGTTTTGTAGAAAGACTCTTATCTCCAAAGGGGGAGAAGGCAAAGGGTCTTTGGAAACAGAGGTACCATTCACAGAAAGAATGGTTCTCTATCCCCTGGGTCCAAAGAACCAGAACTGGGGGTGGTGGTGCTCCAAAACTGAAGGTAGCACAATGGATTATGTTTATGAAAGGCGCAGGCTGACAGTCTGGCACTAACAACCCACTACTTCCTCTAAGAACAGTGTCAGATGCTACAGAGATGGGTAGAGGGTTCCTTCTACAAATCGGCAAGCAGCTTGGTGCCTCTAAAATCTAGAACCTGGGTAAAAGGGCAGGGTTGTGTCAGGAGCCATTTGCCTGCTTCTGTGAAAAAGAGACAATAAAAGTCGGTCTGCCAGGCAGAGTCAAGGCAGGTCAGGATGTGTTGGCAGATTTCCTGGCCTGCTGAGGCATGGAACAATAAGAGGAGGTGCACCTGAGGCTATAGGGGCTGAAGATTCTATTGACCTTGGTGCGAGGAATAGGGAAGATTTTGGATGAGAACTGATATCTTATGTGTATATTTCAGCAGTTGTTTCTGTTAGCTTGCGGCTTTGCTTCCCACAGTACTGTGAGGTATAAAAGGGCTAAGAAAAATAAACTAACTCAAGGCTGGTGAGGTACTGACCCCCAGTCCTCCCATATCTGTGTCTTATCTTTTTTCTGCCTTTCCTATAATTATCCTCATGCCCCAGACCCTCAGAGGACTGTTGAACTCCTGTGGGGGGTGGGGTTGGAGCTCAGAGAGTTAGGGGATCAAGTGAAGGACAATGAGGAAAAAGTGAATGCTTGAAAAAGAAAAAGGAGCTCAGTGAGTAATAGACATAGAAAAACACAGATAAGGGGACGTGAAAAAGTAAAAGACATAGGAAAAAAAAGGAAATAAGATGCAAAATGGAAACAATCATATGCTTTGCTAAAGCAGGGAAACAGCAATTACATAATTTTTTAGATTTGTAGAGAAGGTTTGTCCTCAGTTTCCTGAGGAAGATACAGTAAATTTAGCAACCTAGAAGAAGGTTAGAAAAGGACTTCAAGGATGTGCATGGGACCAGGTAAAGTGCCTGTAGATACCTTTAGTCTTTTGACCCTAATTAGGGATAGATTAGATCCTAGACATGAGAGAGAAGCAGCATCCAGGATGCTAGCAGTCCCAGAGCAGATTGCCGCATACCACCATGGTGGAGGTGTGGCAGGCAGTGCCAGCTGGGAGCAGTCCCCCTCCAGCCCCATTCTGTACCTTCTCACATAAGGCACAGGTGAGTTATGATCCAATCCAGCAGATTAAGGTCTAAGAAAATATGTTTATAGAAAATGTTTGAGACTGATAAATGCAAGTGATGAAGGCCAGAGGATATAAGAAGAAGTTGGATGATGATGATTAGAAATAATACTTCAGATGAAAGATGCTTAAAGTTGGTAAATGCAAGTTATGAATGTTAGAGGGTCTAAGATGTTTTACGGTCTATAAATGCAAGTTATAGAGATGTAAGAAATGATTTAAGGTATAAAAAATGGGAAATGTTTCATATTCCCACTGCATGCTATTGTCATCTCAAAGCTCAGAATTTAACACTGTTAAAATTCTGTGGAGTTCTGATAAGCTGACGGAACATTGGCAGTCAACAATTCAGCACTAAGCTCAAGATTTTAATTTCCCTTTTGTTGTCTTCTGAATATAAACTTAAAAACGTCTCTGTTCCGTCTGCATATCTTTGGCTGTAAACCTTTAGCTTTTACTAAGTCTCAAAGGCATGAGTCTACGCCTGTTGTCTAACAGACACCTGTTAACTACATTTTCTAAAGTATGGATTTCAATTCAATGGTATATCCTTTTGTAAACTAAAGTCCACATAAGCTTTGGGGAATCAAGAGACCTAAGACTTGGACCCTGCCTGTCACAGACCAAATGGACTCCTGATAAGTACACCTGCCTGTTCTGATCCAATCCAGCAGGTAGCCACAAATGTAAGTTATATAAACTAACATATACAAGTTAGCAATTATATACATTGAAACATGTATATAGTAAGTAATTGCTTGCATGTTCACATTTGCAAATATATATAAATTACCCACATTAAATATAAATTATATATTAAATATGTTATATGAGTTAAATATAAATTATATATATTAAAGATGATTTGTTAATATATTTATTACATATAGTAACTATAAAATATATTAATTATGTACTTTAAAATTATATACACTAACTGTAAATATGTTAAAATATGAATTAAGTATGAGTTAAATCTATATAATTTATAATCTAATATGCATAATTTCACATGTCCTCAAGGACAGGAAATTATGGAACAATCTCAAGGAGATCTAAAAAAAAATCAGTTACAAAAAATAGAAAAAGGAGTTGTTGTATACTCTTTCATCACAAAATCTTATTTTGATTTTTTTGATCTTGGATGCCAAGGGACTCTGCTGCTGAGTGTCTGTGGCACCTACAACTAGGCATACTTATGCCCAGGTGAAAGGGAAGGATCCACTTACGGGAATATGGCATAGTCCTGATCTGGTATTAATAGGGGGAAGTGGGCACATTTGTGGTTTTTCACAGGATGCTGAAGGAGCACACTGGCTGCCAGAGTGATTGGTGAGACATGCTGATGCTGGAACAAAGAATGATGCTGACCATATGCTGACGGTGATCTTGCTGAGTGGCCTGACAGTGGAGACAGGGAAGCTGTAACTGAGAGTATGTTCCTGACTCACCTTTGGTACATCATTCTGTAAGGTCAAGGCCAGAAGTACTTGAGACCTCTAATAATATTCAGCTGTTAGGATTTCCTTGGTCTGAGAGTAAAATGTATTCCAAATTAGTGAATTACACTGCTATGGGTCAGGGCCTACCTGTTTGTTTTATTAGAAGTAGTACCAATGCTGATGTGTTTCTGTGGACCCTCAGACTTAGAAGAAGACTATCTCTAAGACTGTAGTGCCAAGCATTAAGATAGGAATGCCTGTATCTCAGAACTGGACAAGCTGCCTTGCCTCAGGCGTTTAGACCTTCAGGACAGAGAACAGGAAGACTGTGGAACCTGCCTTTGAAAAATCAAATAGAGAAGTTGTTATAATGACCCTCCTCTTTCCTTTAATGTGACCAGTTACTCTGACTCAATCATGGACTGGTCTGGAAATCAATCCAATATTGGACAAAAAGAAGTGACAGTGGGCATTCAGAGGGCTGGTTCTGGACATTTTCAGAGACATATTTGGAAACTGCCAGCTGCTTTGTATGATGTTATGTTTGCTATGGATCAAAATGGAGCAGGTTCTGAGGTTAAGCTAAATGTGACATCCTGCATTAACCAACCTAATCGTTTACTAATTGGGAATGTTATTTTTGATGTAGGCTCTGATAAGGAGTTAACTGTTTCTTGTCTTAATAGTCTTTTGTCCAATTGTGATTCTGTACTGTATGATGGTCTATCTGTACTGGTAGTAAATCAACCAGCTTCTATTATGATTCCTGTAAATTTATGTGACCCCTGGTATTCTGAAAAGGCCTACAATACTCAAGAATTAGATCACACTCTGGCAAAGAATAAAAGTATGGTTGGGCTGATTCTTGCTGGTGTTGTTGCTCTCATAACACAGCCAATGCTACAACTTCTGCTTTAGCTTTAGCACACGAGGTATAAACATCTAGTTATGTTAATCATCTTACAGAAAATGTAACCAATGCCCTGAGCGTACAAGAGGATTTAGATAGAGGGCTAGAACAAAGAATTGACTCATTGTATGGTATGGTGCAGATCATGGGAGATAAGGTACAAGGAATGGAAGTCATTATATATTATCAAATGTATAATGAAAGTAAGCATAACTGGACCAGAGTAAAATGGCATTTTAGGATATTTGGCATAAAACTGACACTTCTTTAAATCTGTTAGCCCTGCATAAAGTAGTTGAAGGTTTAAGAAAGGCAAAGCTGCCAGGCAGTGGTGGTGCATGCTTTTAATCCCAGCACTTGGGAGGCAGAGGCAGGTGGATTTCTGAGTTTGAGGCCAGCCTGGTCTACAGAATGAGTTCCAGGACAGCCAGAGATACACAGAGAAACCCTGTCTCGAAAAACCACAAAAAACAAAACAAAACAAAATAAAACAAACAAACAAAAAAGGAAGGCAAACCTTTTGTCTTTTGATACTCTAGCACTGCAAATTATATTCTAAGAAGTTACAGGCTGCTTTTCCTTCATGGTCCTCATTTGCATTTGTCTTATTAGGTGTAGCAGGACTTGGTTTTATGATCCTTTGTATGGGCATGTTTATTACCCATTCATTTGAGAGAAATCATCAGAGCTTTTACAGATGTCAAAGCAAAGTTACATAAGTTCAAGCTAGAATGTCTTCCCTAGCAGAAGTTGGTAGTCAATGGTTTTCAATCCAAGACAGGCCACAAATACAAGATTCTTCATGTACCAATAACAGGTAAGAGCTGTGTTTTCAGATGGCAACCTAAGACTACAACTTTCTGCTTAGTAACTGATAAAGTGCCTCTTATAGATACAAGTTTTGACAGGTAAGACTCTCAGAGGTGGATCAACCTAAGACAGGACATGAATGGTAACATTCATGTACTAATGACAGGTAAGGTCCATACTTCTTGAGAGGACACCTAAAACAGACACAGTCTTTCTGTGCCAATAGGTGAAACAGTTTGTGTAGGGACAAGTAAGGGAGCACTTCCAGAGTTAACTTTGATTGATTTCTTGGTTATGATTAATCATGAGTCTGCTGACATGTCTTTGTTTTTAATTAAGACATGTGTTATAACCTGCCAAGTTCCTCCACTTAGCCATACATCCTTGAGAGACTGTCCTAGCCTGAAGGAAACGGCCTTAGTCAAACATAGATACTGTGTGCCATAAACCTGCTACATAAGCATTTGTGGGCATTGTTTATCTTCCTGGAATTGATCATGCTTTGTGTTGCTTGCCTTCAAAAGACACTGAGAAAACACACTTGCTCACTGGCATGGTATTAACCAGCAGCCCTCCCACCTCTGCCTCTTGCATCTTCTTTCTGCCTTTCCTATAATCATCCTCACTCCCTTAGTTATGGTTCCCACGTTGACTGATCAACTAGCTACAGCAGTTCCATCACACTCTTCTGATATCCTTTGACACAAACATGCAGGGAAACACAAATTTTAGCTCCACCCCTTAGAGGTCTCTACAATGGTGGCTGTGGGGCTTGACACATTCAGTATCTAAATAATATATGCTGTGTGGTGGCTTGAATGAGAATGGCTCCCAGTAGGCTCATGTTTGAATATTTGGACCCCCATTAGTGAAACTGTTTATGGAGTATTAGGAGGTATAGTCTTGAGGAAGATGTCACTAGGGGAAGACTTTTAGGTTTCAAGAAACTCAGGCCATTCCCAGCCCGCACCTCCCTCCGATTTACAGATGAAGATAATAAGTTCAAAGATAGATGTTCCTGCTGCCTTTGTAAAACCACCATGAACTCTAATCTTCTAAAACCCCAAGCCAAAAATAAACTTGTAAGTTGCAGTAATTATTTGAATGCCTGGTCCCCAGTTGGACTGTTGAGGATGAAGAGGTGTGAACTTGTTGAAGGTGTGTCTCTAGAATTGGGCTATAAGATTTGAAAAGCCTGTGCTAGGCCTTTCCACTTGCTCCCTGACTATGGACCAAGATGCAAAGCTCCCAGATACTGATTGAGTCTCCTGCCTGTGTGCTTCCTGCCATAATGAGATAATGAACTAACCCTCTGAAACTGTGACCAAGCATCCAATAAATGCTTTCTTTTGTAAGAGTTGCCTTGGTTGTGGTATTTCTTCACATCAATAGAAACATAACTGTGATGGTTTGTATATGCTCGGCCCAGGGAGTGGCACTATTAGAAGTTGTGGCCCAGTTGGAGTAGATGTGTCCTATAAGACACTCACCTTAACTGCCTGGAAGTCAGTCTTTGACTAGCAGCCTTCAGAGGAAGATGTAAAACTCTCAGCTCCTCCTGCACCCTGCCTGCCCAGATGCTGCCATACTCCCACCTTGATAATGGACTGAACCTGTAAGCCAGCCCCAAATATATGTTGTCTTTTGTAAGACTTGCCTTGGTCATGGTGTCTGTTCACAGCAGTAAAATCCTAACTAAGACAATAACTAAGTCTGGTTTTTTTTTTTTTTTTTTGAGACAAGATTTTCACTTTACAGCCCAGGTAGGCCTCCAACTTTTGGCATTCTTCCTGCCTAAATTTGTTATTTGGTTTGTGGAGACAGGGCCTAATTATGTAGCCTTGTTATTAGTATGTCTCAGTATAATGTGCATATGGGTTCACAAGTGCCTGCAGATGCCCAAAAATGGCATCAGGCCTCTTGGAGCTATCTGGAGTTAAAGACACATCCAAAGATTAATCCCCATGATTGAGCAGCAAATACTTTTAGTCATTCAGCCATCTCTCTATCACTCCTGATTACGTTAAATCATGTGAAAGTAAAATACTCCAAGCAATAGAGCAGACAGGGTTCCTGCATTCTCTAGTTAGATGTGTTTGTATCAGTAAAGCTCCAGGATTGTGGAGTCTGGTGCCACCACACCCAGTTATCTCAGCATTTTGAAAGATTCCAGGCTAGCCTGAGCTACATAGGGAGCATGTGTCAAAAAAAAAAAAAAAAAAAAGAAAGAAAAAGAAAAAAAAAGAAAAACCTTAAAAAAAAAAAACCCAAACCAAACCAAACAAATGAGACCTTGAGTTACTACATCCCTAATATAGCAAAATTTAACAGAAAAAAAAATATTAAAAACATTACATAAAAGCTGGGCATAGTGGCATATGCCTTTAATCCCAGCGTTTAAGAGAAAGAAGCAGATGGATCTCTGAGTTCAACACCAGCCTGTTCTACATTCTGAGTTCCAGGACAGCCAGAACCACACAGAGAAACTCTGGCTCAAAAAAAAAAAAAAAAAAAAAAACCAAAACAAATCAAACAAAATGATTAAGAAAAATAGTATGTGTCCAATAGGAGTTAGAAAACAGAAAACACTCTAAGATAAATTACAAACACCTAAGATTTTCATTCCTTGTAAAGGGATAAAAACTCAACAATGCAGGACCATTTTAATGCTGGCATCATTAAGGCAAAGCTCTCAAGATTGATAACCCCCTGGGAAAAGCACACAACACAGTGTAGGAAGCATAAGTACTGCTTCTTTTGCCTCAGAAATGCTTTGCTTGAGACTCATCATAAATAAATAATTACTTCATTTAAAAGAAATAACCAAAAATTATAGACCACAGCATTATGACTGAGTTAAGAACTGGAAACAACTTAGACTGTATACCAGGGAAATGGTTTGACAAATTCTGTTGGAATCATGGCTGGGTGTGATGGTGTACACATGTAATCCTAGCACTCTGGAAGCAGAGTCAGAAGATTTCTGAGTTCAAGGCTGGTCTGGCCTCTATAGCAAGTTACTGGACAGCTGGCATTCCATATTCATACACACATACACACATACACACACACACACACACACACACACACACACACACACACACACACATATATACACACACACCCCACTTTATCAACTATTATATAGTAAATAGAAATAATATCATAGCTGGGTGATGATGCACATGTTTAGTCCCAGCACTTAGAGGCAGAGGCAGATGGATCTCTGTAAGTTTGAGGCCAACGGGACAGAGTGAGTTCCAGAACAGCCAAGGCTACACAGGGAAACCCTGCCTTGAAAAACAAAAAAATACATATGGTTTGGTTAAATGCTTTTAGGCAGTAAATAAATACAAACATGGTCATCTTAAAGATATACATGTTAAGAAAAGACAAGAAAAGGGGAAACCAGCTACATGGCAGAGTAAAACTGGACAAAAAGTGTGGGTGATTTTATTGAATAGTTCTAATGAGCAGTTTCCACCAACATGAATTATCCTATAGAATAGTTCTATATGGCAGGAGTGTCAAAGATAAGGGCAATTACCTCCAGCATTGTCTGTGGAGGAAACTAAACTAAATGATACTGTGCAGCCTTAGAATGAAGTAGGTTTGGAAAGGTAGATGTGTGTGTGCGCTTGGAATGAGTATGAGTGTGTCCTCATATGATCTGAGCCTCATGAGTGGGGGCTCAGATCCACAGGCTCTTGTAATGATAGCTTGGTTTTCTTTTGGAGTATGCATGTATGTAAAGACAGGGTCTTACTACTCAGCACTGACTAACCTGAAACTATGTAGACCAAGTTGGCATTGAATAGAGAGAGCTGCCTGCCTCTGCTCCTAAGTACTGGTGGTACGTTATGAGCCACCACATCTGGCAACAGTAGGTATTTGTTAAGTGAACCGAGGAATGAATCATGAATGAATGAATATATATACATACATACACACATATATGTATATATATGTATATATATATATATACATATACACACACATTCATACATACACATATATATTATGTGTGTGTAGTATATGTAATTATTTTATAATCACATTATCTGTAATTTGTGCACATGAGTGTAGTGACCCAAGAGGCCAGAAGAGGGTGTTGGTTTCCTGGAGCTGGAGTTACAGGTAGTTGTGACTGTCTAATGTGGGCATTGGGAACTTAACCCTGGAAGAGTAGTATTTGCTCTTGATCACTAAGTCCTTGCTCTAGAGCAGAATAAACATCTTTTAGTATTATGTACCATAAAGTAAACCTTATGGCCAAAATTACACTAATATCAAAATATACTAATTTTGAGTATGGTGGTACATACCCCAAATCCCAGCAGTTAGGAGGTAGAGGCAGGAGGATTGGAAGTTCAAGGTCCTCCTTGGTTAAATGGCAAGATTGTATGCTTTATAAGGCACAAAGAAAAAAATAAGTCTCATGTACCAAACACATCAAAAAGAAAGCACACCCAGCTGTCAACAGCAGTTAGCTGGGGGCAGGGGTGAGAATGGCCACATGCACTTCCTACAGATTATACACAACAGTGCTGCTGCATGAGTTCACTTGGAATGTTCATCTAAGTATGAAGCAATTTTATGAATGCAAACAATATAGTACTGATTATAGAAATCTACCATGTATGAAAAAACAGAGCACATACACACTTAGTAAATTATTCCAGGGGGTGCTGGTGGAGCACACTTTTAATCCCAGCACTTGGGAGGCGGAGGCAGATCTTTGTGAGTTCTAGGCCAGCCTGGAACTTTTAGATATATATACACATTCTGGTGTATAAAGAACTCCCTGTTCTACAGAGGGAGTTTCACATATACAGATGCACATAGACAGAAATATAGACACACAGACAGACAGACAGACAGACAGACACACACATACACACCCCTACCTGTTTGTTCCTGTAGGAGACTGAAGCTGGGATTAGGGATGGATGTGAGAGAGATTTTCCACTTAGATCCTTTTGTATTTCTTAAAACTCTGATTATGTTATTAAGATTTTTAAAAATATATTGATGTATTTACTTTATATATGCAATATATGCATGCAGGAGCCTGCATAAGTCAGAAGAAGGTATCAGATCTAGAAATGGAGTTTTAAACAGTTGTAAGCAGACATGTGGGGGTTGGGAATTGAACCTGAGTCTTCTGTAAGAACAACAAATACCAATGGCTGGGCCCATCTCTCCAGTTTCCTATTAACATTTTTTATAGGTAAGTGTTGTGAAAAATAACATTGCATAGATTTGAAGCAATAGTGTTTTTGATGAAGTAAAGACTTTTTTTTTTTTTTTTTTTTTTTTTTTGGTTTTTCAAGACAGGGTTTCTCTGTGTAGCCCTGGCTGTCCTGGAACTCACTCTGTAGACCAGGCTGGCCTCGAACTCAGAAATCTGCCTGCCTCTGCCTCCCAAGTGCTGGGATTAAAGGCGTGCGCCACCACCACAGCCCGGTGACATTCTTTATTCTATATTGTGAAAAACATAGAACCCCAACTGAACAGTCCATACTGGCCATAGCAAACACACCACATAGTTGCTTCTAGCTCAGTGGTTCTCAGCCTTCCCAATGCTGTGGCTCTTTAATACAGTTCCTCATGTGGTGGTGACCCTCAGACACAAAATTATTTAATAACTTCATAACTGTAAATATCTGATACATGGGTTGAGACTCACAGATTGAAAACCACTGTCTAGGTGATTCTGTTTCATTCTCAGGTGCATTTCTATTTATAGCTTTCTGGGGCTGAAAAGATGCCTTAGTAATTAAAAGCACTGGACAGTCTTCCATAAGAATTTGACTCTCAGCACCTATATGGTGGCTCACAGCCATCAGTAAATCCAGTTCCAGTCTGACCTCTCACCAGGCATGTTATACATATACTTGAAATCCCTGAGCAGCATTCTGCAGCTGTCAAAATAGCTGCACCTCCTTTCCTGCCTCGGCCTGTAGCCCTCACAGGAGCTGACCTGAGTGGTGGCAACTCCTTTCTCACCTCAGGTATCATGAGGTACCACTGAAGGAGTTGTCCATAGTGTTGGTATCTCCTCTCCAGCCCCCGCAAACAGCTCAGCAGTGATGGCACCTCAGCCAAAGCTGCCTGCAGCTGGGAAGGCTTTCCCATCCTAGCTCATGGTCCTCGTGAATGGAAAAGGGGGACGAAAAAACCCCACCAATCCCAGAGCTCCCCACGCTCAGGACTCCGAATCCCAACTAACTCTCACTCTGGAAATCTCTGCCCCATAAGAAATCCTATGTAAGCCCTGTTCTTTGTTCAGTTTCCTGCTGCCCGCTCCCCACAGCAGAGACAGTCATCCCAGGATTCATCCCTCCACACCCTGGATTTGTCCCTGCAATGAGGCTCCTGAGCTCCTCAGCTCAGGTGGGTATACCCTCCTGAGATCTGCACCACCTCTGCTGAGGAGACTTCCTCTCAGAGCTGTGTGATTCCCCGCCTCGTGTCTCAGGATGCCCTTCTCCCCTCACAGCTGTGTGGTTCCTGGGCTTCCAAGGAATGCCCAGGATACCCTTCTATCCCAGCTGCAGGAACACTTACAATACATACAAGCAAAAATACATTACTTATATCCATAAAATACTTAACAACTAAATAAAAAGTTTCTCTTAAGTTTTTGTTTTTCGACACTGACCAAAACAAAAAACCAAACACACACACACACACACACACACAAACACACACACACAAACCTTGGGCGTTTTATATCCCAAGCTGCCCTCCAACTGCAAATCCTTTTGCTCTAGCCTTCCCAGTGCTGGGATTTCAAGCATTGTAAATAAGATTCTGAGGTTTGATTTAACGACGGAAAAGGCCTTTTAAATTCTGTACCCTTGTGAGGGTTGAAAACATCACCCTGTTAAAGTAGGCAGAGATTCTGGAATCCCCAGGGTGGAGCCCTCGGGTTCCTGACTCCAACGTCAAACAGTTCACAGGCGGCTGCCAAGCCTGCAGAGTTCGAATCCCAGGGATAGCTGTCTTTGGATTCCAAGTGTGAAGATGGCGCTAATGTTCGTACCTACACCTACTTCACAGAGCAGAGGAGGAAAGGCAACGCACTTGTAAAGCGCCTACGCCTCCGGTGCCTGCCAAATGCCAGACTTCAGGAAACGTTGGCTGGGGTCTCCCAACACTGCCCAAAGTGCTAAACTATAATCAAGCCGGAGGGCGGGCCTCCGGGGCGGCCCTCACACACCAGCTTCCGGTCGCTCTGCCTGGGCTGGGACTAAAGGCCCGCATCCCCCGTCCCGCGGGGTGACGCCCAAGGACTAGAACCCCTGCCGGGGGACGGCCACGCCGGGCGGCCGGAGCCCACTACCGCCGCCTTGGGTGGACACTCACCATCTCGGACAGATCCAACAGCTCCGAATCGCCAACACTCAGCCGAGTTCCCCGCCCTTCTGAGCCTGCGCAGAGTCCTTTGTGAAAACGGACAGACTGGACAGCCTATCAGGACACAGTACTGATGGGGCGGGCTGACGTGAGTCAGCGACGCAAGGACTCTTCCCACTGGGAAAGATGGAAGCTCCTGTGGAGAATTTCCTATCCAGCTGTGAGGGCTAGACGTCAAGTCTCGCGTCTGTTTTCAGTATTCAATCGAGGTCCCTGGGCTGAGGCCAACTGTTGATGAACTCCTTTTGGACCAGATCGAGGCATAGAGAAGGGACCTAAATGACCTGAGGACATAGGCAGCCCCGAGGTTTGGCATCTCAGGAGCAAGCTCTGGGATGAATTAGTCAAAGCTGCCCTGGGCGTGTACTGTCTGGGGTCGCGAACGCCACCGCACGCCTGTTTCTTGGGAGAAACTTCTTTACTTCTCTGCCCTGCCATTTTCTCACCTCTTTAGAGGATCCATTTTCCCAGAGTCCTTGTCCTCTGCTCATTGTGTGCTCTTGCAGGTTATAAAAAATATCCGGGTTTCTAGCAGAAAACTTAGCTTAAAAAACACGAGCCTTTGTCACAGGAAAGTCGCACACCTTACCTCAATAGCCTCACTATATGATTGGCACCCTCACTTTCTTCACGAACGTTTCTTCCCGCAATGGGACTTGCTGAGACCAAGCCTGAAGATCTACCTCCAGAGTTTCAAGGCAAGTACCTGTGTTTTAGTGCATGGGGTTTGCATCAAGAACGCAGCAGCAGGCGTCACCCAGTCAGAGCAAGGATAACGGTATCTGTATTGGTGTCCTGTGTGATAGAATTAAGGGAGCATGGCCTCCTTGGTATTTGCCACAGAATTCCAGTCTTAAGAAAATTAAACCCATATAAGGGATATTCTCTAAGGCAATGGCCTTCAACCTTCCTAATACTCTGACCTTTTAATTCAGTTCCTCAGGCTGTGGTGACCCACAACCATACAACTGTTTCACAGCTACTTCATAACTAATTCTGTTACTGTTATGAATTGTAATGTAAATATTTAATATACAGGATATCTGATATGCTACCCTAACGGGTCACAACCCACACATTGAGAACCACTGTTCTGTGGCACTCAACAGCACTCTCTCCAAAGTCAATCAGGTCTGGTTGGCACACAGCTGTAATCTCAGCACTTGGGCGGCTGAAGCAGGATAGCAGGTTCTAGGCTAGCTTGGGCTTCACAGATGGATGCATGTCTCCAAAGCAAAAACACAACTAACCCCCAACAAAAGAAAATCCTGAGATCAAGAAGGATAAAATGAACTGTCATAAATTAGACTAATGGCAGAGAAATGTGGACTTTGAGTAGGGGATGACTTTTTAGTTTTAATAACTGTACCAGAACAGCTGGGACAATACTGGAGAAAGCTAGATTTAAAAAGTGCAGACAACTCTAAAATCTCCTCAAAATAGCTTTTTTAAACAGCCGTTAGTGGTGGTACATGCCTTTAATACCGGCATTCAGAATTTCTGTGAGTTTGATAGCAGCCTAATTTTCAAAGTTCTAGGACAGCCTGGATAACAAAGACTGTCTAAGGGGGCGTGGCTCATTGGTTAAGAGCACTTGGTACTCTTGTTGAGCACCTGGGTTCGGTTTCTAGCACACACATGACAGCTCACAGCTAAGGTCACAGTTCCAGTGACCTTCTGAGCACCAGGCACACATATGGTGTACATACACACACACAGAGGCAAACCACTCATTAACAAAAAGATTGTATATTGAGTGTGGTGTCCACAAAGACTGGAGGTTGGCTGTAATGGTACACAACTTTAGGGAGGCAGAAGCAGGTGGATCTCTGATCTGGAGGCCAGCTTCATCTACAGAACTAAGTTCCAGAATAGCCAGGGCTACTCAGGAAAGCCACTTAAATATATATATATATATATATATATATATATATATATATATATATATATATATATTAAACAAAGAAATGGTTACTGAACACTGGAAATAATAAAAATAATGTATAATGTCCCTCACCTCTGACTCTTCATTCCAAATAAGGATAGACGTGCTAGTGGGCATGGACCCTAAACATCCAGGGAATGAGTTAGAGTAGGGACCATCACCTCCATCCTACACATGAACCAGCCCAGGATCCAGGGTGGGCAGCTCTGGGGGGGAGACTCAGTTAGGGAGAATTATTTGATAGGACTTAAAGTCTGAATAGACATTAAGACTGAGTTGCTTATGGGAAGGGCTTCAGATTATAACAGCAATATAGTATAGAAGAGTTTCTGAGTAAGAAAAAAATCCTAGGTTCTGATTTGAACTCTATTTAATTCTGGAGGAGTTACTACAATATTTCTGAGCACAGGTAACCTTGCCTCTCTGGGAATAGCCAGGAGAATATGGCATAGTCACCAGTGTCTGGCACATCAACTATTTCTGGCCTGGGATGCTGGGACTGTGGATATGCTGTGCTATACTCGAGAAGACAAAGAGAACAGGTCTGACTTAATGAGGAAAAATAAAAGCATGGTTGTTAAGTAACCTACAGATATGACTGCAAAGTGTCTAGGTATTTCCCTGAAGTTCTAAGGAAGCCCTCCTGCCTAAAGCCACTCTTTGCTGAACAGGTACTAACAAGGGACTAAGGCCTTCTCCTTTAACAATGAAGACCTATGAGGGGCCTGCAGTTCTGTCTACCAGTTGCTGTCAGACCAGTGTAATAAAAACTCACTTCCTGAAGTTTCCTTCTGCTGGTTCAGTTTTAAAAGAAAACACAGCCATCCTTTTGTCTTCTTTCCTGACCCATCAGTAGGGGATTGGATTCCACTAGTTCCTCTGGAGAGACACCACAGGTCATACCCGCCTCATTGCACCCAGTTTTTGGTGCCATCAGCATTAGTATCAGTGTACATTTTTGGCTGTTGTTTGTGTCATTACCATCTTCTTGTGTTTAAACTTCAAGCAAGGGGACAGACTTAGATGACCCTCCTGTTTTCCTAGACCAATTTAGAGACTTTAAAAATAGGGCTAGAGATTTAGGGCCAGAAATTAGAAAGGACAGACTAACAACCTTCTGCAGGTCATAGTGCCCAACGTTTCAAACAGACTAGCCTCGATTAGTCCACCACACACTAGGGAAAGGGCAGCCAGGGAGCAGACCAAACAGGAGGCACCAGATATCACTGTGGCCCTCTCCCTTATGATCTCAGGGCCTTCAGATGACCAGGGGAACCAACCTATGCAATACTGGTCTTTTTCCACTAGTGACTTAGACAACTGGAAGATGCAAAACCCCTCTTTTTCAGAAAGGCAAGAAGCTCTAATGAACCTTTTAGACTCAGTGATTTTCACCCATCAACATACTTGAGATGACTGCCAACAACTACTGCAGGTTCTCTATACCACAGAAGAGAAGGAGGGCTGAAGGTAAGGAGAGGCTCTGGGTCTATTGCTACACTCTTAATTGCTGGGTTCCTGGCAGCTTCTTGCAGCCCAACCAATGTTGACTGACATAAGAGATGTTAGGAAGATGGGGAGTCCCCTGCAGGCTTTCTAGAAAGAACATGACAACATTCCAGACCTACACACCATTAAACCTGGAACCAGAGAATAGGTTGGCTGCGGTGATGATGGCTTTTGTCAACCAAGCCGTGTCAGTCATAAAAATGTGAGTTACAAAGGCCCAGCAGACTCGAGGTTTGGCTAAAATTGTACTTTCATCAACAGCCATCTCTGAATCAGACAAAGTGACAATTACAACTTCTAGCAAGAGATAAAAGTTTACCCTTAACACTGGGGACAAGCCCAGACTCCAAAAGAATTATTGTGCATAGTGTAAAGAGATGGGACATTGGACCAAGGACCAAGACACCTCCTCCCTGAAAAACAGAGGATGGTCAAGAAAAGGTGATGAAAATAGAGGAACTAAGTGACATGGGGAGATTGGGTTCAGCCCCTCTCCCCAAACCTACAGTAACCATTAAAGTGGAGGGAAAACACATCAAATTCTTAGTAAATACAGGAACCTAACATTCAGTTCTCACAGAGACTTAGTACAAGCCCTCTGGCTACCCAAGAAGTTGGCAATTGTACATTGCCCCAGCCATCAAAAGGCAATCAGAAGGCAGATACAGCAGCAAAGGCTGCCACCCCTAATCCCTTGCCAACTCTGACTTTTCAGTAGATCCTGGGCCACCTACTCTGTAAGGTAAACATGTATATTCTAAGGAGGGTATTGCTTGTATCATAAATAAATTACCTATGTCTCACAAGGCCAGAGACTGGGGCATGACAGGTGTCTGTAAGTTAATCTTGCCTGACACCCTCACTCAGGACCTGCTCTAGCACATCCGTCAGATGACCCACTTGGGTACAAGGAAAACAGAAGACCTCATTTGACATGCAAATTTAAAAATTATTCATCTAAGACCTTTGGTAGAACAAACTGCTTCCAAATACCTTACCTGCAAGTTTACCAATGTGGGCAATCAGCCCAAAGAAAAGGGCTCCCAAAAGAGGTGTCAAACTCGATGCCTATTGGGAAATGGACTTCACAAAGGTAAAACCAGGCAAATGTGGATACAGATATTTATTAGTACTTGTAGATATTTTTTTCAGGATGGACTGAGGTGTTCCCTATTAAACATGAAACTCTGCAGATAGTGACCAAGAAGATATTAGAAGATATCTTTCCCAGGTATGGTATGCCTGTCATGCTGAGCTCTGATAATGGTCCTACCTTCACCACTTAGGTAACCCAGGGAATGGCCAAGGCCATAGGGGTGGGTTGGAAATTATGTTGTGCTTATATGCCCCAAAGCTCAGGACAGGTAGAAAGGATGAATAGAACTCTAAAGAGACCCTTACCAAATCAACCATGGAGACTGGTGGGGACTGGGTGGTCCTTCTCCCTTACACTCTCTTTAGGGTCAGGAACACACCTTACACCTTGGGCCTATCCCCCTTTGAGATCATGTATGGGAGACCCCCTCCCATAATTCCTAACCTGAAATCAGAAGTATTAACTGAGTTTGCTAATAAACTTATTCTTGATTTTCTGGAGACTCTTGCTCACATGCAGAAGGAGCTGTGACCTCAGCTAAAGGCAATCTATGAGGGTGTTCCCCCACCTACCCTGCACAACTACCAGACTGTTGTTTGGGTGTTCACCATGTCAGAAAGAACCATATGTAGTTGTGCTGACCACTCCCACTGCTCTCAAATTGCTACTTGGATTCATCACACCCATGCTCGCCTAGCTAATCCTTATCCAGAGGATGTCCCGCCCATGTGGTAAATGTTCAAGGACAACCATCTAAAACTCCAGCTCCAGTGTTCCTAGGTTTGTTTCTTGTCTTAGCTTCTTCCAGTCTGGGAAGCACCCTTCCAGATACCATCCCACATTGGCCTTGGAATTATATGAGTCCTAAGTGATACATCCAGTGGGCACATCCTCACCCAGTCAAATAAGATAGCTCCCTTTGGGAGTTGGTTTTCCATTCTTACCTTTGATCTCAAATCATTAATTCAGGATGGCGGGGTAGACAGCTTTATCCACAAACTCCATTTCTATGTCTGTCCAGGCGATAAGAATAAGATAAAAACTTGGAGAGACAAGTGTGGAGGTACCAAGGGATATTTTTCAAGTCTTGGGACTGTGAAAGCATAGGACACCTTTGGTGGATGGCTCCAATTCAAGATGACCTCATAATGGTAAGCTGAAAACCTGGGGGCCTTCCTTGTGATAAAATACATTTTCATAATGGGGTGTGGGATAGACCTTGTATGTAATTCGATACTTGTTTCCTTTATAGAAGAAAGGAAAAGGGTACAGATGGGGAGGCAGGGAAGACTTGGGGACTAAGCATTTATACCAAGTTTCGCATGTTCGAGGACGATGTGGGTGCTCTTTTTACTTTAAAATTAGACAGGTGTTCCATTCCACTTCATTTGGTCTGGGACCCAATCCAATAGTGGTTCTGCCAAACCCTGTATGTACATTATCCTTATACCAGGTCCTAATCTAGATACCCGAACATCAGGTAATCAGACCAATGAGGAGTCAAACCTTCTCAATTTGCTGGAAACTATGAGGTTCTAAACACTACCCACAGTGAATGAACTTCTGATTGCTGGCTATGCCTAAGTTCTAAGCCCCGCCCCCATTATAGAATTGCTTACAATGTTTCAGTTACTGAACCTGCATAAGTCAGCTACTGTAGATGGCAATAGACTAGGTCTAGTTGCATTACTTTACAATTATTAAGGGACAAGGGCTATGCATAGGTCACCAAGCACCCCAGTGGTACTCTCGCCTTTGTGTCCACATTGTTCCTTGGGACTACTGAAATGTTTACTGAATGGTATTGAAGATGCCTGGTGGGCCTGTTCAACTTGTCTAACCCCGTGCATGTACTTTGAGGCTCTTAATGCCTCCTTTCACTTCTGTGTCCTAGTCAAGCTGGTCCCCAAGGGTAACTTACTATTCCTGAGAAGTGGTTCTTAACCACCTCACTCCAAGTTCTCACAGCAGGTCTAAGAGGGAACTTCTTACAGCTACCGTTTTGCCAACCCTCCTAGGCATTGTCATCACAGGAGCTATAGGAACAGGGTTCACTGCTTTGATATCACAGGTGCACACTACTGCTCCTTATGAGAGGCCATTGAGGAAGATGTCCAAAGATTAGAAAAATCAATGACAGCCCTAGAAAAGTCGATCTCTTCCCTAGCTGAAGTGGTTTTGCAAAATCACAAAGACTTAGACTTAATCTTTCTACAAGGAGGACTTTGTGTAGCCCTATGAGAGAATGTTGTGTATATGCAGATTACACAGGAGTTACCAGAGAAAACATGGCTGAATTAAGAAAGAGACTGCAGGACAAGCAGCTAGAAAGAGAACATTCTATGGGATGATATTAAAGTTTATTCAAGGGATCCCCCTGGCTAACTACACTGGTATCTTCTGTGGCTGGGTCACTTATATTATTCCTGTTACTTTTGGACCCTGTAGTCTTACTAAGTTAGTTAACTTTGTCAAAGACTGAGTCAATACTGCCCAACTTAGAGTCCTTAGGTCTCATTATTAGCTATTAAACCTTGAGGCCATGGTAACTACTGAGGTCCTATGACTGGGCCCTCTTAGGTACTTGTGAAGCAGGGAAGGAAGGGCCCATCTAGCTAATTCTGTTTGTGTTCAAACTCCAGCTTGTCCTCAGTTTGAATTTGGTAACTGGAAAAAAACACAGCTTGTTCCAGGAACCAAGATACCCCACCCCCAAATAACTGCCACTCCACCCTTGATAATGGGAAATGCCCAGTGTCATGTCCAGGGCAAATGACTCAAGTTAACCACAATTAAGTATATGTAGCAAAGTTTATGACACTAGCTAAAATTTTAATGCAACCTATGCTTTCTGAAATGTCACCCAATTATGTAACTGCCCAGTTGGAAAGCCTCCTACCCAGCTTAAGCTGTGTAAAAGGCAAGGCTGACTGACATCGGCTCAGCACCGTCCACACCGTCCACTGCACTGGAGAGGTTGGAGAGGTTCCAGCAGGAGCTTGAATAAAGACTCTTTGCATCTGCATACAAGTTGGACTCCTGTGGTCATTGGTGGTCTGTGGTGACTCCGCAGTCTGAGCATAACAGTATACAGTACATAGTGGTTACACTTACCACTTCACCCAAATCCCCTCCCACCTTCTCCAGCCCTCCTGGCTCTAGCTCTCGCCCCATTGTCATGGATTGGATCTGTGTAGTCTTGAGTGTGATACTATCCACTATAACTCACCAGCAGGTATGTTTTGTCTTTTGAGACAGGATCTCACTGAATTTGGAGATTACCTTGTCAGCTATGCTGCCTATCTGGCTAGAGAGCTTCAGGAATCTGCCTATCTCTGCTAGTGCTGGCAAGTCACTGTACTAGGCTGTTACATGTGTACAGAAGACCCAAATTAGTGTCATAATGCTTGTGCAGCAAGCGCTTTACTGAACCATCTCCCCAGTCCCTCAGACCAGTTTTTGTTGTATCAGAAAGGTAAGTCCAATGGCTGCCTCTGCAGATACCCTCATCTAGATGCACGTGAGTAGCAGCTCCGAATTTCTCTACACACCTCACAGTCCAGACAGGCCATTGACAAGCCACTATAAAAGAAATCACAAACAAGGCTTTTTATTTTACAGGTGATATACACCAATTTTCCTAACAACACCAACAGAAAAGTATGCAAAGTAAAGAACTCAAAAAACTTTAATTGTAAACAGTCTCCCAACCTCCTGAAGGGCTTTGGGAACCTGACTCATTGTGGTGTGTGGTTACCTGAGATTTTAAATCCCAGTCAGAGAGCAAAGGGAGGCTAGGCCAGCACAGGGGCAGACAGTGTCCCACTCCCTGGCTGACTTAATGAAAACACATACAGACAGATACTTGAAAGTCTAAAGGAAAAACAGAAAGGGTTGGTGGTGGCTGGAAATACCAACAGTACCATACAGAAGTAGTGAACCTTAAAGAAATTAAATCCCAAACAGGCAAAAATGTCACCCCGATAACATGTTAGGTAAGTTGACCAGATAAGTAAAACATGGCAGAGAGGTCTGGGGGAGGAGTCAGTACCTCAGTTACAGTACTACTCTAAGTCTTAGGAAACTGAATTCTGCACATGAAGATGGCCAATGGAGTTGACAACTGTCAGTGCTATCGCTCCACTGGAGAGAGCCCCTAGCTCTTCTGTCTTGACCCTTGACCCTTGTTGTAGAACCCACCAAAAGAGCAGAAGAAAGGCAAATGCTCCTTTTACTCTGTTTTTATTTCAATGTAACATGCAGTAAGAAAAAAAAACTTAACAGGTTGATTAGCACTTACGATGCTTACAGATAAAAAGGTCTTAAAAGCAACTTAGTCCAGATTTAAAGAAAATCGCTAATTAAACACTCACAATAAATCTATTCCCAAATACTCATTTTGGACGAAATTTTGAGAGCATTTGGTAAATATTTATGTCTGCTGTTTAGGCGCATTATCTTATATACTCTCTGATTCTTGGGATATCCAGCCCCCGTTTTTCTAACACAGCAGGGAAGACATATACATGTGATCAATTAAATTAAAGGAAGAAATGGAGTTGGGAGACTCCAGGGCTGCAAAAATATATACAAGCATTTACCTTTTCCAGAACTAAACATTTCTTCCATAAAAATATTAAATAGCCAAGCCCTATAGAACTAGGGCCAGGACTACTTCAAATATAACTTCTGTATTTTAAAAATATAGGGCAGAAAGCCTTTTGGATGATATTTATACATTTTCACATAATATTTCTAGGTCCCTAAATGAATCATGAAGCATTATGCAGAATCAACAAAGCCTATTTTCTTACATTATGTCTTAATTTAATCTCATAAATCTCTAGTGAATATGGTAGATAACTATGTTTTAGTACAAGAATTGGATTCAATAGGAAGTCTTTGTAGAAGGCTTAATATTTATAGCCATTTATTACCAAAGTTCAGGCCTATGTAGTGAATGGGTAGTTGGCAGACATTCGCTCTGTAAGACAAAGCAATCAGCATATACAATTTTTAACCCTACCAACAAAAAGGCAGAGATTTCCTACTTTGGAAATAACTAGGGCTTCTAGAGATGACATGTATGTCTTATGGTATAAGGGTAAAAAGAGGGCTGGGGAGGAGCCGAGTTCTCCCTTCACTGACAGCTTCTTGACGAGGCTGCCCTTCTGTCACATGTCTCTGCTGCTGATGGCAGTGTTAAGGACTACAGCTGCACAAGTTCAAACTGTCCCAGGATGAGAACAGAAAGAGCAGCTAGGGACACACAAACAGTTCCTTTCCTATGGGACAGTGGTTGTCACACTCTGTGTTCTTGACTTTATGCTATGCCACCAACACATTTCAAGGTCCCTATTAGAGTAATAAGGCTGATTTTGGGATTTGGCTACAATAGGGACTCAACTGGCTGTGGTTCCATCTTACTAATCATAAAGTCTGTGGCAGCAGCCATCCTGACAGTCTAATGCTAAGCCAAGGTAAATTAACTACAGAGAAGATCAAACAGTTACTAAAGGAGCAGTCTAAGATAAATGAGTCATGGAAAGAAAAGGGAAATTAAAATTTTTAGGGGTGAGAAAAATCTTGTTGCTCAGGACCATGAAAGAGGGTAGGAATGGCTGTTCCTGTGTGTCAGGAGTGGAGTGTGAAGACAGCGTAGCCGAGTGCCTGCTGGACGCTGTCCTGACTGCAGAAACTGCACTACTGACCTCTGTTTGTGTTAGAAAATGGTTGCAATTTGAATAGTTGAGCAATAATGAAATGTAACTAAGGTGTTGGATTATGTCAACACCATAAAGCTTCAATTTATGTGTAAGATTTAAAAATCAAGAATGATCTTAGATGAATTCATCTGAACTTATTTTAATTCTAGGTTAATTTCTAAAAACGTGAAGGAACCACAGTGCTGATACTGTTTGTAAAGTTTAGCATTTGCAAGGCAATAAAACAATTCTAAATTGAATGAAGAGAGGTATGAAGTCATATATTGGCGGGGACCAAGTTTTCCCTGAATTTAAATAGACAAAACTACTTTGTAGAAAAATGCAAGTCCTGCGTCACTTCCAGGAATAACATCAGAATGGTGCACTGATTCATGCTCCAGGAATGAAAAACAACAGTCAGGCCAGGCTGAGAAGAGCGGGAGAGCACAAGCAGCAGCTGCTCATGTGCCCAGACACTGAGTGAAGCTTGCACCTCTTAGCTAGAGGCTTTACCAGGAAGACCTTGTGTATTGCAGTTTCCGAGATGTCCCTGCAGAACCCTTTACAGCACCTACTAAGAGACCTACGCCCAAGTGAGACTTTGGACATACAGCAAACTGTTGTTAAGGGAACAATCTAGTGGAATAAGACAAAGGAGATTTCATCGCTGTGTTAAATCTCATGTTAAATTTCTGACTACTGTTTGTAGATCTGCTCTCTGGAAACGTTGAGTAGAAATCTAGAATGACTGGAAGATCTCAACGATAACATTAATTTACTTACTCTCAGATAACTCTCTAGTCACAGTCCAAGTATACAATAAGATGTGCAACAGGCAGAGAAGGAAAGGGACAGACACTGCAGACGAGTCCCTGGCCTCTGGTGGCCTAAGGTCTCAACAATTACTCTTGTCCAAATCCTTCTGTTTCTTCAATGGCAAATAACAGCTTTTCCTTCAGTTGCTCATAGCTCTTGTAGGGTGGGAGATCCAGGCGGTTAAAACTGAAAGAAAGAATTGATGGCTTGAGACAGCAACACTTCAGAGGTCTGACAATGTGTGCTTGAATCACATAGCCTTCAAGGAACTGCCTTTTACCTTTCCAAGACTCATGCAAGTGTCTTCTCTGGTAAACTGAGACAGCAACACCCACCCCTGTGGTAGAGTTAGAAACAAGCACACAGCACCATGCAGGTGCTTAGCAGACCCTCAGCAAATGTCGGTCTTATGCCGCCCCAACTACCCACTGTAGACCAGTGGTCAGCAATCTTACTGTAAATGGCCATACAGGAAATACTTTAAGATTTTGCAGGCAGTTTTAGGTATATCATGTTAGAGTAAGAAGTGATGGACCAGCTGTGGTGGCGCAAGCCTTTAATCCCAGCACTCAAGAGGCAGAGGCAGATGGATAACCTCTATGCGTTTTTTAGGCCAGCCTGGTCTATCTATAGTAAGCTCTTGTCTCAAACAAAATCCATATAAACAAACTGAAATAAGGAAGACTCTCATCTAAGACTTTGTTTCCTCTAGAGTTTTTCTGTTCTACTATTAGCTGTGAATTTCCCCAGCCCAGCTGTTAGATTTTTAAGCAGGGTCTGGTTTTTGTATGTTTGTTGAGGCACGGCCACATAGCCCAGGCTGCCCTCAAACTTACTATATAGTTGAGGGTGACCTCGGACTTCTAGCCCTGCTGCCTTTGCTTCCAGGCACCATTCCCTGTTTTAACAGTATCTTCACATTTGTGCAATACCATCGTCATAAGGTAGCAATGAGTCTGCTCCTAAAGATACTTTTAGGACAAGAGCTAGGTGAATGTTCAGCTAGAGGAAAAAAAATATTACTCATGAAGGAAGATAAACTTAGGAGTTTTGTTACCTCTCTGTCAGCATGTTTATGAAGAGCTAGTCAATTAAAACATACGTGTACAACATGAGTGCAAAATCAGTTATATTCTTAGCCGGCTTGGCAGATCAGATGACCCAAGTTATATCCCTGGGACCCATGTGGTGCGAATGAAAGAACTTCCTCATGGCCTTCCACATGTACAAATGTAATAAAAAATTCTACTTTATGTTTCTGTTTGTCTGTGTTTATATGCCACGTGTGTGGTGCCCTTTGAGGCCAGAGTAGAGTGTCAGATTGTACAACTCTAGTGGAGCTTAGGTGGTGGTGAGTCACTTAAAAAAGTGCTTTTAGCCACTGAGCCATCTCTATAGCTCACTAAAAAAAAAAAAAAAAAAAAAAAAAAAAAAAAGAAATCTCTAAAACTGAGCATAGTGGTCCACATCTTGCCTATAAACTCAGAATATTAAGGATGAGGCAGAATGATTCTAAGTTTAAGATTTGACCTGGGCTACATAATGAGACCCTACCTTAAACAAATAAACAATTACTTCCTAGGCTGGTGAAATGGCTCAGTTATGAAAGTGCTTGCTGCCTTGGGTTCAGACGGTGGAAGAAGAAACTGACTTTCTAGTGTCCCGTGACCTACCACATGCTGCAGCGTCTCCATGCCCACACACATCAGACATGCAGACACTCAAATAGGCTCATGAATCTAAGAACTGTTTTACATTAAAAAAAAATTCCTTTCTGTAGTAGAACCAATCTAAATCTTATCCCTGACTAGCTTACAAGTACGTGAAACTCAGACAACGGTTTTATGTGTGTATTTTGTCTACCTGTAGGTCTAAGAACTACACCTAGTGCCTGTGGAAGCCAGAAGAGTGAACCAGAAAATAAGGTCTGGCATAGCTCTGTTAGCAGAAAGCTTGCTGGTATGTGCAAGTGCCTGGGTTCAATTCTCAGAACTGAAAAAAAAAAAGCAAAAAATATAAATTTAATCCTGTTTACCATATTGCTAAGTAGGGATTCTTAAATTCAAACTTTGTTTCTTGTTTCAGAGAAAAGGTACAAGAATTCTAAATCCATGTTTAAACTTTGAGTGACAGGAAAAACAAAAAAACACACACACACCAAAAAAACCCAAACCAAACAAGAAAGAAAGAAAGAAAGAAAGAAAGAAAGAAAGAAAGAAAGGAGGAAAGAAAGAAAGAAAAGCCAGGCAATGGTGGCGCATGCCTTTAATCCCAGCACTTGGGAGGCAGAGGCAGGCAGATTTCTGAGTTTGAGGTCAGCCTGGTCTACAGAGTGAGTTCCAGGACAGCCAGGGCTACACAGAGAACTCTGTCCCGAAAAACCAAAAGGAAAAAAAAAGAGAGAAGAGAGGAAAAGGCGTGCATGGCAAATGACACACAAGGGATCGTTTTGAGTTGAAGGCTATACTCTAAAACTCCTTGCATTACCCTGTAAGTCTACTGAACATCCTGAAATCAAAATGGGTTAAGCTGTCTAGTACATTAGAAATCCCAGCATTTGGGAAGTAGAAAGATGAGGCATCCGGTGGCAGCTTGAGCTATGAGATCCTATCTCAAAAAGGGGGGTGTGGGGCACCGCTGAGATGGCTCATAGGGTAAGAACTCTTGTTGCTCTCTGGAGGGCCTGGGCTCAACTGCCAGCAGCTGCACTAGGTGGCCAGAACACCTGTAACTTCCACATGACGCTCATACACTCATACAGCCACACACACACCCAAACACATAAATTCTGCCTCAGTAAAAAGATATGGGAAATTATTTAAATTATTTCATTACTAGTAAGTAGACAGAGGGTAAATGAATAAAAGACTGTTTTCTATATTTCTGATTTTGCTTACCAAGTATGGCTTCTGGGTAACCAATTTTCTTTGCCAACTTTTTCGATGCAGAACTTCTGTGGTCCATTACTCCCTAAAACATAACAAAAGTACAAAGTTTGTGGATTCAAAAGTTCTTTAGTTATGCTTCCCAGTCCACCAGCAGTAGTGCCATTCAGAATCACTGACACAGGTCCCGTCCCACACCTACTGCAGTGACAGCTCTAGGAACAGAGGCCATGCTACACATTTTAACAAGCTTCCAGGTGCTGCCAACAAGTGATGAAATTCGAGAATCATTTTGTTAATGTATTTCAAGAGGAAAACCTGCAGCTGTATTATCATTGCTTAGCTGGAATAGCACAATTACATATTAAATAACAGCCCACAAAAGGATATATAAATATCCAATTGTCAAAACTTTACCCTGGCAAGTCAACAGGAAGGCCTGCGCTCACAGGTCCTGTACAACTGAGCTTTAGATGGACACTCACCTCTCCAAAGCTTGTCTCCTCCCTCCTGTTAGACACAGCCATGGCACATCAGCACCAAGCATTGCTTCATTAACAGGACACTACTGCTCCCCAGGAAGCACTCATTGGTGGTTAAAATGACTGGTAGTGTTGCTGGCTTTTTTCAACTAGACTGGTCTGGACACTAAATGTTCTAAGTATATAGACAGCCATGCACAAAAAGTTCTTGTGTCCTACTGACTAAATCCAGAATAACAGAGACTGGTTGGTAGTTCTTTTGTGTCTGCAACAATGAATCCTGTTCACTAGTAGTGATATATCCCAGTGAGATAAGAGAACAGAAACCGTTATCACAAACAACAACTGTCAGAAATGCTCTGGACTAAGGAGACAGTCACTCACTTGTATGCTTCCTTCTATTCTCTACAGTGTCTCTAACTACAGAGACAAGCAGGCAATGATTCCCTTAACATGTAACAGAGATTTTCAAAGTCAGTAGAATCCCATGTGTCCTATGACCATTGCCATGGCTGCTTTTTCAAATTAGATGAAACAGTAATACATCCAACTTTAAGCCTGACGCCTGTAATCTCAGTACTTGGGAAGTATTATATGCAGACCAGGTCAAAGCCAGCCTCTCCTACAGCTGAGGCTAGCCCCACTTATCTAAAAAAATAAATGAAGAAGAAGAAGTAGAAAAGAATGTAGCATACTTAAATTATTTCTTAGGTTGCTGTTTTTATTCTTCCCTCCTGCTGTGCCTTAATTACATATCTTCTATGCAGGCTCCTGCACTACAGTCCTAATTTTAGTCATCTTTCAAATGAGAAAGTATCCTACCATTAAAATTTTTAAAAAAAAAATGTATTAGACCCTTGATTTATGGGGAAATTTTATGCAAGAAAAATATAATAATAATAATGCAAGCATAGGGTGTTTGTGTGTATGCACTTGCATGTATGTATAATAATAATAATAATAATAATAATAATAATAATAATAATACATGGTATATGTGTATGTGCACTTGCATGCATGCCACAGTGCACAACTGGAGATCAGAACTTTGTAGTTTTTTCCTTCTACCTTTACATAAGTTCCTGGCAATTAATTCAAATTATCAGGCTTGTACAAAGTCTTTATCTGCTGAGACATCTGATTAGCTCTAAGAAGATAATACAAACATACACACATGTAAGTATATATCTAATCTTTTTTGTATATATTTTAATCTTTTTTGATTATTTTATGCATAGGGGTGTGTTGTCAGCATGTATGTCTGTATTGCAATTGTGTTACGAGTGGCCAAGAAGCCTGAAGAGAGTACTGACTCTCCTGAAACTGCAGTTACAGATGGCTGTGAGCTGCCATGTGAGGGCTGGGAATCAAACCCCAGTCCTCTCAAAGCACAGCCAGTGCCTTAACCTCTTCTCTCCAAAGGAAAGAACCCAGGGCCTCATGCCTGTAGTGAAACTGCGTCACCGCCCAGCAGCGCCCGTCTTACTCTGCTCTGATCTTTTATAAGTCACTTGTCAAGCGTGTCTCTCTACTATATTAAGCTTATTCCTTTTTCTCTTCTTTTTTAAACTTTTCCTTTTTTCTTTTTTTTTGAGGCTGGGCCTTATGTAGTGCAAGCTAGCCTCAATCACACCGTGTAGCTAAGGCTGACCTGACTCCTAATCCTTCTACCAACAACTCCCAAGTGCTAGGATTACAGGCATTTACCAACATATCCAGCTATTTCTCATTTTTCCTGTATGCTTTATGATTTTTTCCAGTGTTTAAGGTTTTTTTTTCCTTAAACTCAAATATAATCTTGAAAATGGTAACAAGTATTTGTCTACTTATATGTATCTGTTTAACACAGCTCTTTGTCAAACATACATGTAGAGGCAGGAGGACCAGGAATTCAGAATTAGCCTTGTTTACAGGGTGAGTCTGAAGCCAGTCTAGGCTACATGAGACCCTGTCTTATAAAATAGGGAAAATGTACTGAGGTATGAACTAAAACATCATTTCTAAGTCCATAAAATCCAGGTCAGTCATGGCTGGTTAAAACAGGTACATCTGTGTGTTGTGTCTGATGTGTTGCATACACAATTATCTCACAGCAGTAGCGACCAATCTCCACACAAATCTCCTTTATACATACCCATAAGGTCAGCAAATCCTCCCACTGGCAATCGGCAGGTTCCAGTAACAAACTGCAGAAGTCTCATCCTCTTCTCGTTATCAATTTCTTTAACAAACTGTTAACATCACATTTAAGGAGAAATGTAAGTCATACATTATATGCACCTTATTGAACAAGAAAGGAAAATGATCACTCCAAATCTTAAAAGAACCTGAGGCGTCAGCAACACTAGACAGCAAATTTACCAGTGCCTGTTAGAGCCTCAGCAGCCTTCCTTACTAGGTCTCCGGATGCTTTCTGAGGGCTCTCCCAAGGCCTCCCAGCTCCCTCTCTGTGCAGCAGCCTTGCCTGTCCTCTGTACACCTGGCTGTCCTGTAACACACTCTTGTGGTTATGTAAGATGCAAATGCCTAGCTGGAAGACATTTCTTGGTTTCATGACCAAATCAAATCAAGCTCATGAAACCAAAGAGCCTCTTTCCTCAAAATTTTAAGGGATTTATTTGTAAGCCACATGTAGTCAAAAATGGGTTATTTTTTTTATCTCTTAAAAATCTGGGTCTAAGTATAAGGTATCCAGCAGATGCTTCTATACTGTAGTATATTTTGGCCGAGTGAAATATATTTTGTAAGGAATTATTTCTCCTATTTACTAATGTCAATTATTTATTCAGTTAGTTTTTGAGACAGGGTCTCATGTAGTCCAGAGTAGCCTCAAGCTTGCTATATAGCTGAGAATGTCCTTAAAATTTCAAAATCGTCCTGTTTAGTCTCAAGTGCTTAGAAAATAGACATGGGCCACCAAATCTGGTTTTCCTGTCAATTATTTCAGCTCATCTTTGTGGTTTTTGTTGTGTTTGTGTATGTGTGTGTATGTGTGTGTGAGACAGGGTTTCTCTGTGTAGCCCTGGTTGTTGTGGAACTTCCTCTGTAGACCATTCTGGTCTTGAGCTCACAGAGATCTGTCTGCTTCTGCCTCCCAAGTACTGGGATTAAAGGCATATGCTACCAGTGCCCAACTCATCTTTGTGTTTCTTAACGTGAATTTTGTTACATGTATAAAGAACATTTTACATTTTATTTTTAAAAATTATGTAAGTGGTCAGTGAGATGGCTCAGTGGACGAAGCTGCTTGCCTTAGTCTGATGACTAAGTTCTATCCCAAGTAGCCACCCGACAGAAGGAAAGAACTGATGCTTGTAAGCTGTTCTGACTCCATATGCAAATGATGATATGCATGTACACACACACAATAAACAGACAAATAAGTGGAATACTGTGGTAAAACTTCCCATGTTAATTATTGAGTGGGTATATGAACTTGTCACGTGAGTATACACATGCATGCATGCATGCATGCACATGTACCTGTGTGGAGGCTAGTGGTCAGTATTAGATATCTTCCTCAACAGCTCTCTACCTTGTTT
This sequence comes from Rhabdomys pumilio, assembly GCA_030674055.1. Lineage (NCBI taxonomy): Eukaryota > Metazoa > Chordata > Mammalia > Rodentia > Muridae > Rhabdomys > Rhabdomys pumilio. The sequence goes on along the minus strand of JANHMN010000002.1, from coordinate 215,895,433 downwards.
TTCTTATCTTTGAGACAAGACTCTCATGGAACCCATAGTTTGTGCTTCTAGCTATACCAGACGGCTAGTACACCTCAGGGATGCTCCTGTCTCTGGCTCCTCAGCTCTGCAATTAAGGAGTGTGCTGCTGTGTCGTTTTCTGTGTGTGTGCTGTAGATCCAAACTCAGATCCTCATACTTTTCTGACAAGCACTTTATAGACTCAGCCATATTCCTAGCTCCCGTGTTAATAATTTTAAGTGGACAACACAACAGCATTAACTCATTCACACTATTATCCATCACTGCTGTCCTGAGAACACTCTCCCCATCCTAAACAAAATTAACTCCCTACTGCCCGCTATCTCAATGCCACGTTCTGTTTCAATAAATCTGTACACATGACCAGGCAGTGTATGGCACACATCTTTAATCCCTGCAACTCTGGAAGCAGAAGCAGGCAGATCTCTGTGAGTTTGGGGCCAGCCTGGTCTACTGAGTGAGTTCTAGGACAACAAAGGCTACACAGAGAAACCCTGTCTCAAAAAAACAAAACTAAAATAAAATAAATCTGTCCACTTAAAGAATCTCATAGGTGGAATAAATAAGTTTGTATAAACACATGTTTGTCTATGTCTTGATTCAATTATTTAAAAATTAAGATATGCCTTCACTAACTAGTTGGGAGGTGAAAGGCAGAAAGATGATGGCCCAGAGCTCACTACATAGACCAGGCTGGTTTTGAACTTGCAGTGATTCTCTAGCTTCCTGAGGACTGGAAGTATAGATGTGTGCTATCAAGTCAGGCCTCAAAACTTATTTCTTCACTTAGTGCTGGGGACTGAACCCAAGGCCCGGGTACAATCACTAGGGAAATGATCTAGGCTACGCCCGCAGCCCTGATTGCTTCTTGAACATCCCCTGTACCCAGTGTTGTAGACCGAATGTGAGCACTGGAACATGCTGGGTAAGCTGTATCTCCAGCACCAAATTCACACTTTTTCCCTATTTCTGAGACACGCTTTACTAAATACCCTAGGCTTAGTCTCTGATACCTATAATTGCAGGCGTGAGACACCAGGCCCAGCTCAGGACTCACACTGCTTTAAAACTTTACACTTTAAAAGCTTTACATATCAAAGTTTTCATTCATTTTGGGGGGCTAAATGATGTTCCATTATATATACACACTATTCTGATTTGTTAATCCATTGATATGCATATGGGTTAGTTTTGCCTTTGGGTGAGCCTGAACACTGCCAAAAACACTGGTATATAGCAATATCAACTTAGTTTTATGGTTTTAATTATTTTATGGTTAAATCATGTTAACTATATATTTAAGTGTTTTTGTTTTTAAGACAAGGTCTCATGTAGTTAAGGCTGGCCAACACTTCCTGATCCTTCTGCCTCTTAACTGATATTACAGGAATATGGCCACCATGCCTGGTGATGTCTGATGTTTTGGTGAACTGCCACTGTTTCCCATTGCAGTACATTAAACTCTTACCAGAAACAAATTAGGAGTCTGAGTTTTCCACACGCTCATCAAAGGTTACTTCTCTCCATTTCCTAAATTAATGTGCACAAAGTCCTATCTAGTTTGGGTTTTAATTTCCATTTCTTTAAGAATTAAAGATTCTAGGGCTGGAGAGATGACTCAGAGGTTAAGAGCACTGGCTGCCTTTCCAGAGGTCCTGAATTCAATCCCCAGCAACCACATGGTGACTCACAACAATCTGTAATGGGATCTGGTGCTTTCTTCTGGTGTGCATGAAGACAGAGTATTCATATACATAAAAACTGACAAATCTTTAAAAAAAGAATTAGCCGGGCAGTGGTGGCGCACGCCTTTAATCCCAGCACTTGGGAGGCAGAAGCAGGCGGATTTCTGAGTTCGAGGCCAGCCTGGTCTACAGAGTGAGTTCCAGGACAGCCAGGGCTACATAGAGAAACCCTGTCTTGAAAAACCAAAAAGATAAAAGAATTAAAGATTTTGAGCACCTGTGACTTATTTTTATCATTTGTATTCATGTATAGGGAAGTATGTCTACAAATAGGTATGTCATGTGACTATAGGTGTTTGTGGACGTCAAAGGCATTAGATACCCTGGAACTGGAGGTACAGTTTTTGAGTCATGGGCACGGGTACTAGGAACTGACCCTAGGTCCTCTAGAATAGCAGCAGGTGCTCTTAACTGCTGAGCCGTATCTCCGGGTCCTGTTCATTTTTTAAATTACTTGTTTTGTGTGACTGTGTGTGGAGAGGGTATGAGTACGTATGAAGCTCAGAGGACAGGTTCCATGAATCTGGTCTCTCATTGTACCAGGGGACCCTAGGGATCAGATTCAGGTCATCATCCTTGCTGGTAAGTGTACTGGACCACTAAGCCATCTTGTCAGTCCCATTTTTATTTAAGAAAGAAAGAAACAAGCAAACAAATAAAAGAGAATGAGGGAGAGAGAGAAGAAGAGGGAGAGGGAGAGAGGGAGGGAGGGAAGAAAAGGAAGTAGGGAAGGAAGGAAAAAGCTTAAAAAAGAAAACAACTCAGTACCATATCTTATGTATCTGTGCCTGAGTTTATGTATGTGCACCAAACGTGTGCAAGTGCCCAGGGAGAACAGAAGACATCAGATCCCTGACACTGGAAGCGCAGGAACTTGGAAGCACCAGTGTGGTTGCTAGAAATCAAACTGGGGTCCTTTCCAACCAAGAGCAACAAATAGTCTATAAAATGCTGAGTCCTCTCTCCAGCCCCATTTTACTTTTTCAAATAACTTTAATTGTACTTTTGATTTACTAAGTATGAGTCTGTGGGCACAGAAGAGCCCCAGTGCATGGGAAGGTCAGAGGACAGCTTTCGTAAGAAGTCTCTTCTCTTCCTCAATCATGTACAGCCCAGGGCTCAAGCTCAGGTGAGCACAGTTGGCAGCAGGCACATTCACCATCTAAGCCATCTCTCTGGGTTTCAATGTTATTCTTTTAGTTTGGTGGTGGTGATGGTATGTACATGCTGAAGCCAGAGGTCAATGTTGGAAATGTTCCTCTATCATTCTCCAACTTTTTTTTTTTTTGGGGGGGCGGGGGGTTCCTCTCACTGAACCTGGAGCTCACTTACTGGCTAGACTGGCCACCGAGCCCGCAGGGTCCTCCTATCTCTGCCTTCTGAGGTTGGAAGCCCGTCTCTGGGTCCAACTTTTTTCCAGGTGGATACTGGATATCCCAATTCAGGTACTTGGTGCATCCATGGTAAGCACTTTACCTAATGAACAGCCCAGAGAGCAGGCGTTTTTTGGAGAGATCTCACGATAAACCTAAACTGTGTCTTTTAACTCTGACATCTGAACATGACATAACTCTCAATGAGGTAGTAGTGATCAAGCCACACTGCATGCTCTAAAAGAGTCCCAAAGGATTCACATCAAATGTAAACGAGTCATTTTTTACAGGGTTTTTAGACATTTATTTTATGTGCACGAGTGTTTTGCCTGCATGTATGTATGTGTACCACACACATTCCTACAGATGTTGTGAGCCACCATGTAGGTGCTGGGAACCAAACCTGGGTCCTCTGCAAGAACAGCAAATGTTCTTTACAGCTGAACTATCCCTCCCATCATTAAATGAATGAATCTTATCTTCTGGAGTAATCTTACACTCTGGCAAAGGTACAAGGTATGTGTTGCTCAGTAACAGTCTTTAATGGACTTTGTTAAAATCATACTCATTTCTTACAATGTATTATTGTAATGCATAGCATAGAATAAGGGACCTGCACATTTTGTTCTGTTACTTATTTTGGTAAATTCTAAATAAAAAAATAAAATAAAATAAAATAAAATAATGTATGTTGTATCTATCTATAGAAATAAATTCTAAACAAACCTGCCAAAACCACATGATCTGCTTGCTTGACCTGGTGTAGTGACGGTAGATGGCATGTCTCTGCCAGTCATTCAAATCAATCTCTTGCATTCCACACAAAAGGACCTGTAGGAATGAAAAACAACAAAACAAGTTGTTTCTTTAGGTAGCCAAAAAAAGTTCACATAAGTAGGGCTAAAAGGAACCACAGCAATTGAAACTACACTGAGCAAGCAGCAGTAAACTCTACATCAAGACTTCTGTCTACCGGACTCACATATTGAGTGAAATAGTTAATGAGTTGCAGAAATAACAAGGCATTTTGAAAAATCAATTATTGATTTATTTTGTGTATGGATGTTTGTCTACATGCGTGTCTGTGGACCACTTGAGAGCCAGGTATACTCAGACCTGAGAACTGAAGTCAGTCCTCTGGAAGAGCAAGCACTGCTCATAACCTCTGACCACCCTCTCTAGCCCCAACAATTCTTTTTTTTTTTTTTTTTTAAAGTAATGCTCTTTTTTCCTTTTAGTATAAATTAAGGGTATTTCAAATGTGTGCTAGCATAAAAAATAGAAATAGACCGTAAAGATGAAAACAATGATTTCAAAACATATCTGAAAAAGAATTTACTAGTATGCTAAAATAAATAAAAATTTATTACCTCTAATTCCTTCGCATCAAAATATTGCAAATATTGCTGGGGAAGAATTTCATTAAAGCCCTCAAAGAAAGCTTGTGTCTGCTCTTCAACACCTCGAGACAACCTCCACTCAGCTACCATCCTGACAAATAAGAATGGAGATTGTATTAGGAAATTAAGATTTTATTTTTGAGTTCTGCAGGTAAGATTAAAAATGTAAACTTTATTATGAAACCCTGAAATACACACAAAAGTAGAGTAGCATGAACCTCTTTCATTTAAAAGAGGATCTTACAAAGAGGCCCAGGCTGGCCTCAAGCTCAAGACAATCCTCCTGCCTCAGCTCCCTAATGGCTGTGATAACAGGTATGCACCACCATGCCACATTTGAAAAAATAATGTTTTTTGTTTGTTTTTTGAGACAGGGTTTCTCTGTGTAGCCCCGGCTGTCCTGGAACTCACTCTGTAGACCAGGCTGCCCTTGAACTCAGAAATCTGCCTACCTCTGCCTCTCAAGTGCTGGAAGTATCACTGCCCGGCAAAAATAAAACTTTTAAGAGAATTACTTTTTCCAAACTCTTCTTTACCAAAAAATTGCAGATGTCAACTCTTTCTTCTTATGTACATTTCTCAACAGTTAAAATCATATAAAATTTTTATTTGGTTTTAGAATATTTTCTTTAAAATTTTTTTCTGACAAACAAATATGTGTATTTTAGGCATCTGAGTTCTTGACAATAACTAACCCAACAAGAGAAGCATATATGTACACAAGACAAACCACATACTGACTTATAATACAAGTTTCAAAACAAAATGACATTTCAAAGACATTCTCTGACCACAAAATTACCAAGTTAGAAAAAATAGAGAAAAAAAGCAACTGGGTAAAGTTGGCTGATTGGTTTTTCATCTGTTTGATCCATCACATATGGCCCTGCCCCTAGCTGAGCAAGGGTCCACTGAGATATGCTTGTCTTATTTAGGCTTGTAGCTCAGACCTGCCTTGAATCTGCTCTGTAGCCAAAACCGACCTTGACCTCCAGCCCTCTGCCTGACAAGTGGGACTTCAGGTTATGCCACAATGTCTAAGGCAAACTACATCTTGTTGAAAACAGAAAAGAACCAAGCTTTACAAATATACCTTAAATTAAAATTTTTAAATGGCTGATTATTCACTGGCAATTAGTAACTGATTACAGTAATTGACAATAAAGTTGTGCCCTCTTAGTATTGAAAGGAATATTCAGCACAAGCCCAGGAATTTCAAGGCTTCTCTGCAGTAGGCTAGCATGAAGGTGAGTGAGCACTGGGAAGGTATGAATGAATGAATTTAGATCAGAAGTGTGAACAAATGCAAAGCATTGAAGTATAGACCGCAACAACTATTTTACCCATAAGCCTTTATTACATCTACAGTACTCCCCATAAAAATGTATACATTTCAGATTCTTTTCTCAACAGCTCATTGCATGGCATAGTGTTACAAAACTGCTAAGTAAAAGAGGGCATCCATTCCAGGAGTGGTGGTGCCAGCCTTTCATCCCAACACGGAAAAGCAGAAGCAGGAGGATCTCTGTGAGTTCAAGGTCAGACTGATATACATAACAAACTCCAGGACTGCCAGGGCTACATAGAACCTACCTCAAGATAAGTAAATAAATGAATTAGTTAAATTAAAAGATTCACCATGACTTCCTACCTTTAAAATCCAATTTTAGGCTAACACTAGAAATAAGTGTTTACATAAAATGATTACCATAAAACAAACACATTTTAAAAATACCACCCTTTACTATTACTAGACAATTATTAACAAAAAGGCTAAACATTGTCAAAAGAAACATCGTCTTTTCTTCTAAAAAAGATGAATATCTCTTTTAATTGTGTCTAGGTTGTGCATGCCATGTTGTGAGTGCCCACAGAGGACTGCGGAGTGCAGCTGGAGTCCCAGATGGTTGTAGGCCACCTAATGTGGGCGATGGGGACCAAACTCCAATGCTCTTCATTGCTGAGCTGCTGAGCCACACTCCCTTACACACACACGTTTAGGGACACTGCCTCTTACCTGATGTATTCCTCCTTATTTTCTTCTGTCACAAGAATATTGCCACCATTGGGTTTCAAATCATGACTCTTAATTTCACCTAGAATCTCTTTATCCACCGAGAAGTACATTTCCAAACCACACTCTTCAATATTGTTTTCTCTGCACAAATGAGATTAGCACTATTTGTTATACACACAATTCAATCATAATTCAAATGTTTTAATTAAATTCAAATTCTGAGTTTAAGTAATAAGCCTTAAATTATAACATCTAATTAAAAGAAGTTGAATTATAATCATATTACCTAAAACCTTGGATGCACATCTTTAAAATGTATCATACTGAACAATGACAAAAGTTTGATATACATATCCTTTAATGCAATACACGGTGACATGACTATGGTGTGGAAGGAGCTAACAAACAGCACAACACAGCACAGACTGTATTTTAATAAGTGTAAAGAGAAACTTACTTAACCCAGATGAGAGAATTGTAAAATTCTGGATCAATAGATTCTAAATCCTTAAGTCCAACTGGTTTATTCAGGATACGTTTATAGAATGGTAAAGAAAATCCAGTATCTATGAATTTCCCATGGAATAGAGCCTATATAGGAAGGAAGCAATACCACTTAAGATAACTGTATAAAAGTCATAGAACATCAAAATATAGATTAAAACTTCACTCAAAAACAAAAAGTGTTGAGGCTGGGCATGGTGGCATATGACTTTAAAGGCAGCACTGCAAGACCAAGGTAGGCAGACCTGGAAGCCAACCTGGTCTACATAGTGATAAGTCAAGTCAGCCAAGGCTATAAAGTGAGACACTGCCTCAAAAAAACAAAACAAACAAGCAGGCAAACAACGCAAACAACACACACACACACACACCTAATGGAGAACTCACTTTCCCTAAACATTTCTAGCTGGAAAAATGGCACAGTATGTTAAGAGAACTGGCTGCTCTTGCAGAGGATCCAGGTTCACTCCAACACCCACTCAGGGGATCACTACTGTGTAAACTTCCAGTCCCAGAGGATGTCATGCCTTCTTCCAGGCTCCACAGACACCAGGCACATACAATGGTGCATAGACATACAGGCAGGCAAAACACCCCAATAGATAAAATAAATAAAATAAAAAGAAAAATCTGTCACATGATCTGTTATAATACTTACATAAAAATTTAGTATTGCTGAATTAGTAAACAGAGTTTTGTACCTGTACTTACCATGGCAATAAATCTGCCAATAAAACGGAAGTATTTCAGGTGGTCTGGATTGATGTAAGAAGCGGGGTTTATCTGCAGGCAGTAGTTATCCTTCCCTGCATATTCAAACAGGCAATACATTGGGTTCAACACTTCATGTGACAAAAGAAAGAACCATTCTCTGAAATCAAAAGAAAACTTAGGATGAAAAATTTTGTAGGTAACCACATCAACAGATCACAGAGCAGTGTCACAGAGCTGTCAGGAACCCGCCCACATCAACTGAGATGGCTTTCTAATTGCTTGCTGAGTTTTCTAGTTTCTGTTCAATTTCACATTATGTTACACAGGATATTTATATATTCTTGAATTTCAAATAACCTAATATATCATTAGTTTTAAAGATCCTTACTTGATTGTCCACTAAAATTTTTCTGTTCATAATCATAATATGCACCCTAATTTCAGAGATATTAAAATGTGAAAATGGTTTGAGTTGATAGACATTTATACACAGGAAAGTTTAAAATTCATTGTTGGGGGTAACTACAGTGGTTGAATGGCAACTAGTATTCTCCGTTCCATTAAGTCCCATGGTGTACTTAAGGACAGCCACTGTGCCAGACACCTCACTATGACAGAGGAAGCACTTACTCCAGTCCCTGGATTATTATAAATACACCCTGAAAAGCTTATTTTATCCATGGTCTGTCTGTCTTTCTGTATGCATGTGTGTGCATGCACATAGTTCACAACTGCCTTTAATTCTCATCTAAGAGATCGGATGTAATCTGAACTCTTAGCACTGCATTCTAACATAACCAAACCCCCTCTCCAAACACACATAATTACAAACAACAAACCCTTTGTTGTTGTTGTTTTCCAGACAGGGTTTCTCTGTTTAGCCCTGGCCATACAGGTACTCATTCTATAGACTAGGCTGCCCTTGAATTCAGAGCTTCACCTGCCTATGCCTCCCGAGTGCTGGGATTTTAGGTGTACACCACCATCTCTCAATTACAAGTAAAATCTTAAATAAGATTTAAAAACAAAAACAAAGACCTAGTAACTGGTGAGATGTACTCACAAGTTAGTAAGCACACAAATATTCAAGTTCTGAACTAACTCATTAAAACAGTATTTCAGCCAGGCATGGTGGTACATACCTTTATTCACAGAACTTAGGCAGAGGCTAGAAGATCTCTGTGAGTTCAAGGACAGCCTGGTCTATATAGTGAATTCCAACATAGGCAGGGCTATGCAGAGAAACACTGTCTTGACAGACAGACAGACAGACAGACATTCAGACAGACAGACAGACAGAGTTTCAGAAGCTAGAGAAATAGGTCAGTGGCTAACAGCACAGGTTACTTTTGCAGAGGACCTGGAATCAGTTTCCCAACACCCACATGGTGGCTCACAACTATTTGTAACTCCAGTTCCAGGAGATCCAAGAGTTTCTTTTGGGTCCACAGCATCATGCACAAATGTGGTGCATAGGCATACACACAGGCAAAATATGAATACACATAAACAAAAATAAATAATAAAAAAGAAAACCTTCAGAGGCTGAAAAGATAGTTCATGGTCAAGACCTGAGTTTGTCTCCGCACCCCCATGGCGGCTCAGAGAACCAGCACCCTCTTCCGGCCTTCAAGGGCACAAGGCACACACATACATGCAGGCAAAATACTTGTGCACATAAAATAATATAGATAAATCTAAAGAAATTTAAAACACAAAAACCCAAACTAAGTATTTCTACTCTTCCTAATAATCCTACAAACAGATATTTGCTCAAAATAATAAACTATTCAAATTCAGTCTTTCCTTCAAAATTCTTCCCTTCCACATTGTTACCACTTGACAATTTATTATTTTATCTGAGAAAGGGTCTCATATAACCCAGGCTGGCTTCAAATGCCCTCTGTAGCCCAAGCTACCCTTGAAGTGATCCTCCTACAGCTACCTCCCAATGCTGGGATTAGTCATGTGCCACCACACCCAGCTTAAATATTTATTATCTATTCATTTTTTAAATACTTGGTTTTCCTTTAATTTTTATTTATTGTCATTGTGTGCATGCTCAATGTGAGTGTGTACAGGTATATGTAGGTATGTACAGGTCATAGCACACAAAAGCCAGTGTGCATGTGGAGGTTACATGCACATTACACTTTGGGAGTTGGTTTCTTTCCTTTCATAGGTTTTGGGAACTAAAGTTGTCAGGGTTGTGCGGAAACCACTTTTACCCACTGAGCTATCTGTGACCCCAGTTTAAAATTTTAAACTGATGTAATACTGTCATGCAATAAGCAAAGCTATCTCTTCTTGCTCACGGATGTCTAATTTGAACAAATGCTCCAAAATAAATGAGGCAGAACAGAGATCTTCAACTCTCTCTTTCATAGCACTCTATTCTCAATGCTGAGTTAATCCTAGGTACTGCTACCTCTATCAGTACACTAGCGAGGAAGAAATGTGTTGGTCACTACAAGGCTTTAGGTAATCCATGGAGCAGACAGGAGCTGGCTGACACTAGCTACTGGTCAGAAAATGAAAACCTTACATCTACACCGAGTGAATCTCTAAATTTCATCATCTGTAGAATTTTCTACCGCAGGCTTACTCTGAGGACCACGTGAGTGATGCAGGTGCAATCAACTTAACAGTTCTTAAAAAATATTTGCTGAGTTAATGTTTGTTGAAAATCTGTCCTTGCAGCATTATAAAGCTATAATAATTTCCTAACTTCACTTTCCTGAAACATAATATTGAGAAAATACTTCGAACAAAGGGTAATGATACCTTTGGAGGTAAGGAACTAAGTTCTGAGTATTCATATATCACTACCTTGCTACACCTCCATAATCTAAACCTTCTTCTCCTGGGAAAATCACCCACAAACGTCTTCTCAGATCTTGCGGGCTGAAGCTCATGATCTACAAAACAACAAAGCAAAGAGAGCGTGACTGCAGCTATGGAGACAACACCATCACCTCCCATTTACTCCACCATAGGTGACGTAAGGCCCATATAAAACAGTGTTCACAGTTAGCTAATGGTACACATATAGAAATATGTTAGTAAAATTTCATACATTACATAAGCATCTATATTTTATATACTTTATACCCCTCCACATGAAACTCCTTTCAATTGTGTAGTGTAGAGTAACTCTAGGCATGGTCAGAGATGAGCTGGATTTTTCTCCCCTGCTACCAGTCAGGTAAGGAAGAGTAGTAGGGCTGATTAGGTTTGGTTTTTTGTTTCAGTCAAAATATACACATAAAAAACTAACTGACTAACAGTGGCTGCGGAGAGAACTCACTTGTCTTTGCCAACATACACAGTGGGAATCTAAAAGTTATACAGAAAACCTACTACTTTGCCTCCCACTTGGGTGGTAACAGTGTCGTGTTCAGATAAGTAGGGCAATAGCATTACAGAGCTATAGTACATATGTCAGTTTGTTTTACCCTCAGTAAAACTATCTAATTATGTCCCCTTAGGAAAATCCCACAGGGGCCTGGAGAGGGATAGTTTGATATAATACCTGTACTTTATCAAGTGATAAGAATAAATGGGTAACACTTAAGTACCCAAAGAGGACTGTTTAAGTTCTCTCAGCTCCCTAGGGAAGAGAAGCAGATCCAACATTCTCAGGAGTTCAATGACTCTGACTGCTGTGCATGGTTATGATAAATAGCCTTCAAGTACCTTAAGCTAGGCACTCAGATACACACTTGAGAGACGTCACTAGGCTACCACCAGTTGGAACAATTCTCTTTAACAAATGCTAATGTAAAGGAACTTTTTTCTTCTGAACTTTCCACCATAAACAGTTGTACTATGCTAATTAAAAACACCATTTAAAGCAATTTATCCAGCATCTATGAAGAAAACCTGTTGCTAACCTTTAAATTACATCTAATTTTGATATTAGACTTACTACCTTTAAGCAGTCATATTTTCTCTTACATTATAACTGCCCATTTATTTGGTGAATGCCAAATCTAAGATGAGAATTTTAAATGTTTTAGAACATTATCATGTCTGCAAAAGCCTTTCAGTTGTAAGATCAAAAAGATAAAGGCTTGTTTAATCATGGTTTGCATCTTGTCACTATAGCTATCAGCGAGTTATATATAGTCCAAAAAGACACTGACAACTCAGTGACAAGAGAGTTACCGTGAGAATGACAATTAGAAACACGTAAGGGCTGGGCTGAGAATGGCCCAGGAGCCCAACACCAGGTCATGGGTATAAATCTAATACTCTAAGTGCCTCAGTCAATCTCCAAGTCCCCCTCCCTGTTTCTACGTCGCAGGATGCCAGCTGGCTTGTCTTTTATGTTAATAACTGAGGTTCCATTAGAAATGGAACAAACTAAAATGAAACATCCTGCTAAGGCCAGTAATTCTGATCTCTTTCCCGTCTGCTTTCAGTCTGGTGCTCCTGAAGTTATCACAGTATAAATATTGCAGGAGCTTGAACATCATTGTTTCCACATCGAGTCGTAAGACAGAGACGAGCAAGATGCTTTAAACGAAATTCCAACCACAGTTGTTTTACTATTCTAACACCATCGAATGTTTACTTGCAGTTGGCTTGATAGTGATAGCTAGGATATAAAGGTAAATAGTGAACCAACTCACTGATGGGAAATGAAAACTTCATTGACTACTGAAAATTCATATAGCACCTTTTAGATGCTGTTTTCAGTGGTTAATTTCTTTCCTACTTAAAAATCACTAATTCTAAGAGAAGCACACGCCTACCATAAAAAAGTCACATGAAAATATAAAAACCAACCCCCCCTTTCCCTACTCATCACATTGTTCATATGGCTATTTTAGAGCTTTGTCTAGTGACAGTTTATGTTTCTACTTACATATCTAGTTCAGATCACGCACAGAACTTGAAATTCACTAATCACTCTTACACCGAAAAAGCAGAAAACACTGCACAGGAACACTCACACATCCCTAACTGCGGAGCACTAAGACAGTTGGCAACAAACGAAAACTGAAAAATTCAGGAATAGGGGCTGGGGAGTTGGTTCAGGTGCTTCCAGTGCAGGCAATGGGGACCTAATGTCAGATCCCGAGCACCACACAGCAGCCTCTGGACAGTGCATGCCTGTAAACCCAGCAGCAGAGGGGCAAAGACAGACATATCTTAAGGGTTTCTTGGCCAGCTAGACTAGCCCAGTTGTCAGTTCCAGGTTCAACGAGGAACCATGCCTCAAAATGCAAGGTAGAGAGACAGACCAAGGCACCTGAAGCATATCTCTGGCCTCCACACTTGCACGCACAGGCAAACATACCTACACACACACAGACAACACACTCACACACTCTCACCCTAAATCAGTGGTTTTCAACCTTTGGTGATCTTCAACCATAAAACTGTTTTTGTTGCTACTTCATAATCATAATTTTGTTACTGCTATGAATCATAATCTGAATATCTGTTTTCTGATCATTTTAGGTGACCTCTGTGACAGGGACATTTGACAATTCCCAAAGGTTGAGAACTATTGTTCTAAACTGTTGTGATCATACAACAAATACAAGAAAGTAGACATTACTAAGTAAAGCGTATAATACCTGTTGAAAGGAATCCTCAAACAAGGTTTTTCTTGTCACTGTGATCTTTATATGCTGTGGCATGGCCAGTTGCTGAAATGTAAGAATGATTTAAGTCAACTTTCACCATTAAATGGCCTAGCAACAAAACCAAAAGAGAAAGTTTTATATCTTTGCTAATAAAAACAGACTTTAAATATGAATTGATGCCCATGATTGCCAACAACTTTGTCAGCATTCAAGATGCTTCTTTGAAATATGAGAAAGAAGATCAGATCTTACATGTAAGGTGCTTATGTAATGACTCAAGTAAGTCTTTGATATTCAAATTTTAATTCAGAATTATGTTTCCCAGTTAATTATAAGAATTTGAATTTAAATCTTTAACACAATACTTTGATTAAGGCATTCATTTCATTTATCGTCCATACAGACAACATTACAACATTAGTCATTTATTTAGACATCATAGAAGGAATATTCATATATATATTTTTTTTCATATGTGTACTCATCGAAGACTAGACATGGAGCTACACATAAGGCACACACTTATACTCACAGCATTCAAGAGGCTGAGGCAGGAGGATTTTGAGTTCAAAGCTAGTGTGGAGTATTTAGATTTTTCTGTCTCAAAAAACAAAAAATAAAACACACATACACAACCAGGAAGTGATGGCACACTCCTTTAATCCCAGCACTCTTTTGTCAAAGTCAGGTGGATCTCTGGGTTGGCGGCCAGCCTGGTCTACACAGTGAGTTCCAGGATAGCCAGGGCCACACAGAGAAACCCTGTCTTGAAAAACAAAAAACAAAGCAAAACAAAACCACACCCGCACATCCACACTCACACAAACATTTTGTTTCAAGGTTTATGCAACATGAAAATAATAGGTACTGAAGAAAAAAGTGACAAATTTTCTTATTCAAATGATTTCTAGCTTCGTCTTTGGACAACCAAAGACAGTTATCTAATTGACAAATATATTTCATTGTCCTAAAGAAGGATGACTCCAATGCTTCACGCTTTTCTTGTTAATACATTTCAGAACTGCTGTGTAACATAAGCAATGTAACAAGGAGATACAGAGACACAGAGCCAATACGAACCTGACACCAGAACCGGAAATACTGAACTTTTGCCTTGAAGTCCCGAACATAGGCTATCTGGGGTCCATTGTCTCTGAAGAACAAAGATAAACAGATATATGCAAGTGCTTATGAAAGAAATGCTATATGAAAGCTAATACCCTCCCCCACCCCACCTCACCCCGTCCTCAACAGACACAAAAGCACCCAGCAGAGCATATTTGTAATATTCTTTTTTGAATATCTCCTAAGGACTATTTCCAAGTAAGATCTTGTTGAAGCCATTGCTGGGGGTGCTTTTTTTTTTTTTCCTATGCAGGTGAATCTAACAGAGCTGGATAAAAGAGTTCCTACAAAGGAAAGCTTCACAATGACCACTCTATCCTTTGTCCTTAAAAAGTCTCGTGATCAACCAGCCAATGCTACCTACAACAGGCATTTCCTAGTGTGACTCTAGGTCCGTCTAATGAGCTCTAACTACAAGTGCTGAAGAGGCTTCCAAGAAGTCAATTTCTTTAAAAAGCAAAAATATCAGTTAAGAGTTTTGCTGTTCACCATTCCAGTGTGGCCTTTTTCCAAATGACTAGCACAATGGGGATGGAAACCATGCAGGTAGTTGTAGAACAGGAAGAATTCCAGATCACTGGAGAGGCCTCCATGTTGATGGTGTTTCAATACATAAGCACTTCTGTCTGATTTTGAACCCAGCAACCCCGGAAATTTGACCAGTTCACGTAGTTTCCTCTATATTCCTCACAATTTTCACTATCTGTGTGGAAGACAGACAGCCTTACTTCTTTCTCTCCAGCCTCTCTTCTACTTCCTTTTCTTGTTTTTTACACTTGGTTGCCAACATAATACTGAATGGCAGCAATGATCATAACCATCTTTGATCTTATGGAGTAATTACTTCATCATTAAGCATGATGTTGGCTGAGGCTTTTGTTTGTATTCTTGTGGGTAAGAACATTTCCAAGGCAGGTGGAAGTGGATCATAAAATTGCTTTGTATTTCATCAGCAGCTTTGACTGAGTGATATGACTTATTTTAAGAGACTCACTTACTTGCATGTACATGAGTCTTGCCCTGGCCTGTATGTATGTATGTCCATGCACAATGAGAGTGCCCGTTGCCCAACAAGGCCAGAAGAGGACACCGGGAACTAAATTTACAGACGGTTGTTAGCTGCCAAATAGATGTGGGAAACTGAACTGGAGGCCTGTCTAAGAGCAGCAGTGCTCTTTAACTCCAGAAGCGTCCACCTCAGATCATAGGATTTTTTTTCCTCTGGTCTGTTTTTATGGTGAGTTACACTGTTAGTTTTAATTTTATCTAAGGGAGGGAGTGTGTGCCTGAGGAGGCCATATGAGGGTACTCAATCTCCTGAAGCTTAAGTTACAGTTATACAGGCATGCATCTTTAACTGGCCCAGATTATTTTTAAATAATGTAGAAATATATGCTGATATTGAATATAAGCTATTGTTGTTGTAAGAATTTCTGTTATATGCACCTAAACTTAATTATAACTAAAATGAGTAATAACATTATCTACTTGTGATTTACTTCCACATCTAAGTTATTTCTATGACTTTATTAGTGCCTAATTAGACTAATTTCTCAGTTTCTACTGTAAACACACATGTTTTTAATATGCACAAATATAAAACTCTCAGCAAGATATTAGCAAAAGTATTTTAGCAGAATTAAAGAATTGATGTCTGAATCCTTCACACTATGTGGAATTTACAGTTAGAATATAAGATAGTTCAACATATGAAATCATGTACAAACATAAAAACAAAGAGGGCTGGAGAGATAGCTCAGTGAAGAACACTTACTGTTCTACCAAAGGACCAGAACTTGGATCCCTGCACATAGGTTAGGTGGTTTACAAACGTCTGTGTATCTCAATTGCATCATTTTTCTGCTGCTTGACTTAATCTGGTGTTTTGTTCATCATGATCTTAGACTACATCTGGGCTGAGTGTACATAACATACAGGCTAGCTTGTGGAAATATGTTCTTTAATGCTCACACGATGAGGCATTTCTCATAGTGTGTTGAGTGAGTTATGGCAGTGTATAAGGAACTCCTAGGCTGAACATGGTGGGACAACTCTTTAAGAACAGCAGAAGCAAAGCCAGGTAGTCTCTATAAGCTCAAGACCAGGATGGTCTAGAGAGAGTTCCAGATGACCAGGGCTACATAGCATATCTGTTTCAAAAAGAAAAAAACAACAGCAAACACGCACACCCCCTAAATTTGTAAAAGTGGGACCAAAAATAAGCAAATGCCACATTGTGGTAGTCCACATCTTTAACTCCAGAATATTAGAGGCATTGGAAGCAAAGGTATGCAGATCTCTGTGAGTTCAAGGCCAGTCTAGTTTACAGAGTGAGTTCTAGGTCAGTCAGGGCTACAAGGTGAGAATCTCTTCCCTATCCCCAAGCAAAAACAAAACAAACAAACAAACAAAAAAACAAACAAACAAAAAAAAACCCCATCAAGATAGAATGTATAGTGACCTATGGGCCCACCTCAAGTATAATTTTGTCTTGTGAAAATCCAAGAAATTAGCTGTCTTTTGATTTGTAATGTTTAGAAAACTTACAAGGCTGATTTTCCTGTTCGTGGATCTATATAAGTAGTTGCTCTTCTATTGTGGTCCACAAAATATGGAATTCCATCCACTGTGAATCTCATTTCCCAGCCTTCTGGTAAGGGCTTTTCATTTAACTGACTACAAAATACAGAGGAGAACAAAAGATATTAAGACTTACTTCTTTACCAAATACAGAAACTAAAAATACCCACAAACAATAAATCTTTCAGAAAACATATTGGTCCTGTATTTTCAGGTGTATAATAGAGATCTCTAGCTGGACATCCTACAAACACATTAGTGTCTATAAACAACCCATCACATGCCCAAATATACTTGATGCAATGGCACAAGTACTAAAATGAATTCTAGTAAACCTGAGAATTTACTGTAGACATAAGTGCAATCAGACTTTTCAGTCTGCTGGTAAAATGAATGAAATTTTTACCCGTGTGCTCCAGTTCATTTATTTTTTTCTCTTTCTTTTCTTTTGAGATAGGGTCTCACGTGAGCTGGACTTGTACTCATTATATAGCTAGCACAGCCTTGACCTTCTGACCCTCCTGTTCCTACTTCTCTAGCACTGAAATTACAGGCATGCACCACCCACGGGGCTCTTAAGGATCAAAAACTGGGTTTCATGTGTGCAAACAATACTGTGCCAACTGAGCTGCATCCTCACCTCCCACCCCTGGTTTCATAGCCTCAGTTTCATATTTAATGGGCTTGCTATGAGGAAACATTGGAAATACTTAAGTTTATATTACAAAATATAAAAAGCAGAGATTTGGAGGCATTTAACATCACTACTATAGAGAAACACTACTAGTTTAGACTGATGTTTTCCTCAAATGTACTTTAAAAGGACAAAATGCTGTATTCAGAACACTGCCTTATTCTACAATCTATTAAAATGTTATGAATGTTTAGTCCAAAATGACATGTATAGTATGAATATTAGCCATAAAGTACATGATAATCACACTACAACCAACAAACCAAAAGGAAGGCCCAAGGGAGGATGGCTGAATCTTTCTCAGAAGGGAAAATAAAATAGGTATGAAGGTAGATGCAGGGAGGGAACTAGGTGGGAGAGGAGATAGGGTAGGGAGCAGAGTAGGGAATCAGATATAGAAAGAGCAGAGGTGAGAGAATGAAAATTGGTGGTGGTGAAAGATCTCAGGACATGCTAGAGACCTGGGATGGGGGGGAAGATTCAGGGCGTCCATGGGGACGACTCTAGCTCAGACTCCTAGCAGTAGAAGATACGTGTCTAAAGTGGCTACTTCCTGTAGCATGCAGGACTCCCAGTGGGGAGATAAGGACACCAACCTACCTACAAAACCAAAGATGTGTCCTGCCTACAAGATGTGCAAGATTAAAGATGAAACAGAGACTGAGAGAATGATTGCCCCAAATTGAGACCCATCCATCCCATGGGCAAGACTCAATCCCTGACACTATTAATGATACTCTGTTATGTTCGAAGACAGAAGTCTAGCATAACAGTCCTCTGAGAGTCTCAACCCAGCAGTCAATGGAAAGAGATGCAGAGACCCACAGCCAAACATTAGATGGAGCTCGGGAGTCTTATGGAAGAGTTGGGAAAATGATTGAGGGACACAGAGAGGACAGGGACTCTACAGGAAGACAAACAGAGTCAATTAACCTAGACCCTTGGGGACTCTCAGAGAATGAAGCATCAAAGAGCATGTGTGAGTTGGACCTAGGCCTCCTACACAGATGTAGTAGATGAGCAGCTTGGTGTTCATGCAAGTCCCCCAACAACAGGAGCAGAGGCTGAATCTGTTGCCTGTCTGCTCTGGATCTTGTTCCCCTGTCTGGGCTGCTCTGTCTGGCCTCAGTGGGAGAGCATGTGCTTAGTACTGCAGAGACTTGATGTGCTGGGGTGCTGAGGTGGGGTGGGGGAGTAGTAGGAGGGTGAGACCTAGAGAGAGCCCCTTCTTCTCAAAGGAGAAGGGGAAGGAGAAATGGGGAGAGCATCTGTGTGCGGTGGTACAGGGAGAAGGGGGCTAATATTGGGGTGTACAGTGAATAATAAATTTAATAAAAATTTTTTAAAAGAGCATTTAGTCATATTCATATAATTCAATACAAATATCAGTGAAGACTAGGGAAATATAAAAAGATATTTCACTTCTATGGTGATTATAGTTGCTAGACAAGCTCAATAACCAGCTGTCTTTAAGACAAAATGAATTAGATTGGTATACAGTATTGATGAATTATTCTATGATATTCAAATAATAGATTAATGCATTAAAGGGCATAAGCACCTCTTTTTAAATGAAGTATTTTAAATGAGTGAACTAGACAGAATTTGGTTATTTGTGATGTCTCATGAAATGATTTTTTTTTGTTTTTTCGAGACAGGGTTTCTCTGTGTAGTCCTGGCTGTCCTGGAACTCACTCTGTAGACCAGGCTGGCCTTGAACTCAGAAATCCGCCTGCCTCTGCCTCCCAAGTGCTGGGATTAAAGGCATGCGCCACCACTGCCCGGCTCATAAAATGATTTTAAGTTAAACTCTAAAACTTTATCAAGATCCAAAAAGGAACAAAAGTAGCAATAAGTTACAAAGAGGTGACTTCCTCAGTTCTATCTTTAAAGACAGGAGAAAGAGATTTCTCATTCCCTGGCCTAGGATGTAAAGAGAATTTTTGTTTCTTAAAAAACTCGGTTATGGGGGCTGGAGAGATGACTCAGCAGTTAAGGCTGCTCTTCTAGAGGTTCTGAGCTCAATTCCCAGCATCCACATGGTGGCTCACAACCATCTGTAATGGGATCTGATGCCCTCTTCTGGTAGTGTGTCTGAAAACAGCAGATTCATATATATAAATTAAATAAATAAATCATAAAAACAAACAAACAAACAAACAAACAAACCAACCCAGTTATGTTATGTGAATATGTTTTTGCTTTAATCCCAGGTGTGGGATAAGAGGCTGCTTCACAGCAGGTGATTATGATTTGCCTTGTGCACTAGTGAGGACATGGTTTTGCCAGCTGCAGATAGTTAACATTTGGAATTCTGGGAACTTTTGAGAGGGAATAAATGCCAGAGTCCCAAGAAGGGCTGGAGGTGCTCCAAAGAAAGAAGAAGAAAAGGATGAGGAGTAGGAGTAGTAGTAGCAGCAGCAGCAGCAGTCGCCACCGCCACTGCCTGTGCTTCGGGTTGCTGTTGTTGTGGTTTGTCAAGTGATCTTGAGCAAAAAGACAAATGAAGATATCCAGATTACAAAGACTGGATTGGCACTAAGAAACTGTCTTTAATCAGCAGGAAGTAGTCTAAAAAAGATCTACATCCCATTTCCCTTCTAACCTCCTTCCTCTTCTACCCAGTGTCGGGTTGGAAGGGATTAGGGTGTCATCATAAAGTTTAGAAAGGAAAGGTATAAAAACAAAATTAAAAAAAAAAACAAAAAAACCAAAAAAACCAAAACAAAACAAAAAAAAAAAAAAACCAAAGCGCTGGGGATCAAACCCTAACTCTTGCGTGTTGCACAAGCCCTAGCACTTACCAGACCAGAGACAATGTCACTAAGAAATTATGTTTTTATCCTTAAAGCGTTTCATTATTCTTCTTATAAATCAAATATATTTAAGTTAATGTAATAGTTGTATAAAAACTGGTATTTGGTGTTACTTAGAAACAGGTATTTTAAATTCAAAGCATACCTTAAAAATATAAGCTACTGAAATGTGATTCATGGGATTTGTATCATGAAGAATTACTCATACCTAGAAGGCTGGTCATGTCATCACTACTGGAAAGTGAGTTATTAGTAAGGGCGTGCCCATTAGAAATGCCCTCCTTTGCCTAGAGGCTTTGACCCCTGGGCACCCTACAAGGAGGAGAGAGGCCTGGGGCATGTTGCATCAGAGGCAGTCTCTGGAGGAACTGACAAAATTTTATTTCAAATGTATATGGAGGAGGAGGAAGGATCACTCAGAAGGGCAAATGGACACTTCACTGGAGTCCACAGACTTCCCTGGTTTGGAATATTTACGTATTACGAACATTAAAGCGTGTTTCTCTCCTTTAGCAATGGGGATTAGGAATCCTCTCAGACTCTTCTCTGTATATGTCTTCCTTCTACTGTATCTATTATTTCTCTATAACAAATATGACTGAATATAATTCAGTAATTCTAGTGGCTTTTGTTGTTGTTTCTGCTGCTGTTCTCAGATGGGATCACTAAGTAGTCCAGACTAGCCTGGAACTCATGATCTTCCTACTTAAGTCTCCTAAATGCTTGAATTACTGGTGTATAATATCATTAGAGAGAGTGTAAGTTTATATATATATATTGTGTGTATGTATGTGTATACACATACATACATACATACATATACATACACACATAATTATATATATAATTATATATTACACTTCCTATAGGATATATTACACATTTTATAGGACTGGTGTTTATATAAAGAGGGAAATTGGAACAAAAAAGTATAAAGAAAGTTATATAAAGACTAAAATACTGCTGACACAGGCCAACAAATTATAAGTTAGGAAAAACCAGGCACAGTGGCTCATGCCTTTAATTCCAGTACTTGAGAAAAAGGCAGGCAGGTGTCTCTGAGTTTGAGGGCATCCTGGTCTACAGAGTGAGTTCCAGTGCAGCCAGGGATACATGGAGAAACCTTGTCTCAGAAAACAAAACGAAGAGGAGTAACAGAGGAGATAGGAGTAGGCACTGTTAGGCTGGACCACATCCTTCCCTGTGCCTTCAAAGATGGCATAGAGTCTGGTGACACATTGGTTTCTGAGTCATAGCTTCCAGAACTCTAAGACAATATTCTTATGCGTGGAAATAGAAACAGAGAATTATACTCTTTCTTCTTCTTCTTCTTCTTTTTTTTTTTTTTTTGTGAGACAGTATCTTACTATGTTGACCAGTCTACCTCTGTCCCTCAGTGCTGGGATTAAAGACATGTGCTAGTGCACCTGGCCTGAGAATTACTTTGAGCATGTCTTAGCTAGCTTTAGCACACAGAATGACAAATAGCTCAGTCAAATCATTGTATACTGTCATCAAAGCATTAAAAAGGCAAACCTGTGAATATCTTTTCATATATGAACCAGCAAGTTCTTCTAATGTGCACAAATATCACATCATATAACATAATTAATATATGTATGTGTGTGTGTACTGAGATGTCTACAACAACTACAAAATATTTTTTTAGTTCTGTAGCTATATTGGTAGAAAAGAAAGAAAACCAGTGAGTTGTGCCATTCCTCAGCCCTCATGAAACTCATGAAACTCAAGCTTTTCATTGCATGTAATGATTAATTACAGTAGAAGTTAATTACATCACAATTAATTGTTTTCTTCTTCAAAGGTATGTAGGTAATTTGTGTTTAAGGTCTTTGAGAAAAATGCATAAGTGAGTCAAAGGTAAATAACCTCTAGAGGTCGCACACACTGCAGTTCTTACCCTTGGCTTCTGGGGTCTTCCCACTGTGTGATCCGAGTGTTGTGGTTGACAAAATACACTCTTCCGTTGCTATCAGTTCTCTTCTCTTTATTAAAAAAAATGAAAAACACAATATTAATTTTGGAATATTTTCCCCTCAAACTAAGACAAAATAAGCTGAATCTGCCCATTCAGTGATGGCTGATTTTATAAATTTCTATAGCACATCACACACATGAAAGTATAGTCTAGCTTTTGAGCATATGCCTTTTCTCCATCTCACTAATCCAGATGCTGGGATGATCTTTTAGTACATTATGTGAAGATGTGTCTCTGTCTTCCTTCACCTGCCTAAAGCACCTTCTGATTGGTCTAATAAAGAGCTGAACAGCCAAAAGCTAGGCAGGAGAGGAGAGGCAGGATTCCCAGGAATTCTGGAGCAGGCCAGGGTGTTCGCCAGCCAGAAACGAGCCACATGGTAGAATGTAGATTAGTATAAATGGGTTAAGTTATATGAGCTAGCTGGGAACAAGACAGCTAAGGCCTAAAGCATTTGTAATTAATATAAGTCTCCATGTCATTACTTGGGGAACTGGTGGGTCAAAGACAATCCAGCCATACCCACTCACACTTGACAGTTCTTTCTGTTTCTTAGTGAAGTTATAGAAAATTATTTTTGGGCTGGGAGCAATGTCTTTGCACTTAAGAACATTTATGCTATTCTAGAGGGCCCGAGTTCAGATCCCAGCATCCACATCAGGCAGTTCACAACTGTCTGTAACTCAAGAGTACTTGAGGTTTCTGAGGGTACCTGAACTTATGCGGACATATCCACATACAGACCCACATATCCACATAAAATAAAAAACAATAAAAATTTAAAAAAATTTTTAAATAAAAAAAATTCTAAGAACTCAAAAAAGATTTATTTTACACTGTCCTGCCCATATAACTTTTCAGCTATTTAGCTTTACACAAATGACATCTGGGTTTGTGTGTGTTAAAGTAGGTATAAACTTAAGGTCCATGAGTACCAGGTAAGCAATTTATGCCTGAGATACTCCCTTAGCTCAACCCCACACAGATACAGAAGGCAAGACAAGCTTGCAGGAAAGCTTTTCTATAACAGCAACATAGCCCACAATTCAAAAATCTGAGACCAAGAGGTGATTTTTTTCCCCTATAGCTGCTTCAAAAAAGTAAAAAATGGTGTGTTAATAATCATAACCATAAAAATGAGTCCAAGTTCTTCTGCTATAAAATGAAGGGTAGGAGCTGGAGAGATGGCTCAGTGGTTAAGAGAACTGACCACTCTTCCAGAGGACCTGAGTTTAATTCCCAGAATCCACGTGGTAGCTCACAACTGCCTGTAACTCACGTTCCAGATCTGATCCACTCTTCTGTAGGCACCAGGTATACCCATGGTACACAGATACATATGTAGGCAAAACATATATACATATAAAATAAAAATAAACATAAATCTTAAAAAAATAAATAGAGGATGGAATATAAATGTATAGCCTTCAACTATACACAAATAGAACAATTATAGAAACAAAACATACAATCTATGCCTAGCAATGCAATCTGACAGGTTAGGTTCCATACCAAAGGACCACACCTCCTTTTCTAAAGCATTTTGTTTTGTTTTACATTAACCATACACTGACCATCCCACACCCTAAGCATTGAAAGACTCCACCTCCAGACTACCATACATACACACACACACACACACACACACACACACACACACACACACACACACCATATATACCATACATACCATATTTCTATCTTCTTCACGCAGAGAAATGGCGTATTTTGTTCTGTCTCGTGGTGGTTGTATGTATGCCTAGTGGATGGAGATGTGTACATACACAAGCATGTTTATGCACATGCATATGGAGCCCAGAGGACAACCTCTCGTACGTTCCTTCTCAGGGACTACTATGTTTTTTGAGCAAGAGTTTCTCACTGACCCAGGACTCATTTGATTGAGCTAGCCTAGCCAGCCAGCAAACTCTAGGGATCCTCTCAGATACCTTCTCCCTCAGATTATAAATGCCTGGCACCACACTCATTTTTCTTCACAAATAGTGGGGAGTAAATTCAGGTTCCCATACTTACACAACAAGCACTTTGCTATCTTTCTGCCTTTGTTTGTTTTGTTTGGTTGAATCAGGATTTCTAATAGTTGATGCTGATTTTAAACTCAGTGTGTACCCAAGACTGGCTCAAAACTCTTTGTGCTGAGATAATAGGTACATACCGACCATCTCTCTGGATTATTACTAAAATGTTTTGAGTATAAATAATTTTAAGAAAAGAAATGGTGGATTTTTTTCCAAGATGAATTATGTGTGCTTCCCTTCTATGTACATGCCTGGCTTCCCTTAGTTTTTCAGACAAGTCTCTCTCTGAATCTGGAGGTCAACAATTTGACTAGGCTCATTGACCAATAAACTTCAGGGATCTGTTGGTCTCTTCAACCTCCATGGGGTTGCAGACATGTGCTACCATGCCTGGATTTGGGAATCCAACTCAGGTACTCCGGTTCACATGGCAAACACTTTTCTTACTTAAGTCATTTCCCCAACTCAGCTTCTTTTCATTAGAGAGGATCTAGCCTCATGTATTTGGTGATAGTAACCAGACACTGGAGTCTCAAAAGTACTACAAGTATATAATCTTGTGAAAATGCCTATCTTCTCTAAGCATTAGCATCCTTGAGTTCCTTCCAGATTATTATATCAATAATCTGCTTCTTTTCACTTTTTTTTTGCAGTGCTACTGACTGGACTCAGAGCTCTATCCTTACTAGACAAACATCTCTAGTCCTGATTTTCTAAGTAACAGATTTTTTAAATTAAAGAACTGATGTGCTTACCCCATCCAGGGGGCAAAGGACCAAGGGGATCAAATTCTTTGTTTTGTGATGTAGCAAACAAATCTTGATTCTATAAAGAATAAAAATAAATAATTAAACAAATATAATTCACAACATAACCACAATTTCAGGGCAAATGTATGAATTCCAGTATGACTTTCCTAGCAAACACAATACAACACATTCTTACAGAAGTCACACCTTAGAGAAGTTTTATACAGTATCAACATACTTTATTTTGGCTAAAAAAAAAAAAAAATCTTTGGAAACCCTATGCTATAAAAATAAATGTTGGTTCAAGATATAGCAAAAAAAAAAAAGAAAAGAAACTTAAAATTATGTAAAATTAAAATAGTACATAAATATATAAATTCTTACCTACAAATTACTAGTTTTTCCCTTGTGCCACAAAGTTTCCTCTACTAGTAACATAAAAATTAGAGAATCGTGTACGCCCCCAACCCCCCCAGGACATGTATAAAACCAAAACCTGGAGTAGTAAGATAGCTGAAAACAATCTTGCATCTGTACTCAAAACCGCAGACACAGGACACAGATGGAATCCAGAGTAGAAACACAACAAACTGCCACCAAGGCAATTAAGTATCTATTTCATATAAAAGGCAATAAACACACCCCCATGCTGTCTCTGATAATGATGAATTTGTCCACATCAGTAAGTGGACACCGTTCTAATGATGAGGTCCAACAAAAAGGCAGCAGAGGCTGGAGAGATGGCTAACAGTTAAGAACAAAGGCTGCTCTTGCAGAGGATCCAGGTTCTGTTCTCCATATGGCAGCTTCATAACCAGCTGTAATTCTAGTCGCATGGGGATGTGAACTTCTGACTCTGAATACCACATGCATGTGCTGTACAGACAAACATTCAGGTACTCATACACATTAAAAAAAAAAAGTAAAAAAAGCCCCCAAATAAATAAATAAATAAATAAGCAAGCAAGCAAATGTAACAAACAAATAAAAGAAATAGGCAAGGAAATGGAAGAAAGGTAATATCTAGGAAGCAAAGGAAAGCCATTTTCCTCTGGTGCACTGTAAAGAAAAGCTCACTCGATGCTGAGGAGATGCTCGGCTTCTCCAAGGCCCTGCAGAGCTGGTTTCTTTGGCTTAAGTTCCATATACTACTGCAACAAATCTATTTATTTAGACATGGACTACTTTACTTTTTTCAGAGACTGTTCTGTGATACTTTATGACTTCAGATTATAAAATTCCTAGCAGCAGGTCACACAGCAATGAAAGCACTGATATATTTACCACTATATTTGCAATATTAGTCTGAAGGAAAATATGTATTTAATCCATTTGTTTACACTTAGTAAAGATTTTTTTTTGTTATTGGTTTTTTTTTTTTTTTTTTTTTTAAATCTATCACTATTCTACCCTGCCCCACCGCAGACAAGGTGGCTCACCTGGAACTCACAACAAAGACCAGAATGGCCTAGAAGTCAGAGACCCAACTGCTTTCCCCTCGTGAGTGCTGGAATTAAAGCCAGGTAACACCATGTCTAGTTACTTTTGTTGTTTTGTTTTTGCTTTTGTCTTTGAGCAGTGACTTAGTGTCTTGAGTTGTCTGGGCTGGCCTTGAACTCTTGAGCTCAAGCGAGCCATCTGGTCAAATCCCAAATGCTACAGACAACAGCCGAACACCATCGACCCAGCTTTGTAAAGCAAATAGTTTGTAAACTTACATACTGTAGACATATGGATAATGTAACACTATGAGGACTATAAGCTCTTCAGTTGAGGAGCATACCAGTTTATTCAGGAAACTTTATCAGTAAATGTTAACTACTGCCAACTCTATGCAACCACATAAAAGTTAGGCTGCCTGAAACTTGAACTTTCAATTTTTCCAGTAAGTTATAGACAGTTCTACATTTAGAATTGTATTAATTCTTTTCAAACTGCTTGGGTTCATTTTTATTAATCTTTCCTCCATGGAGTTTAAATAGCTCTAACTTCTTTTCTGTCTCTTTTTAACACTATGGGAAAGACAGAATCCATGACAAAATCAATACCTACAGATGGCAGCACCTGGGTTACTACCCTACTGCCTTCCATTAGTGCTGCACACGATACATGCCGGCAGTGTTTAAACACTGGAGATTGTTTGTTTGTTTGTTTACACAGTGTTCTACCTGCATGTCAGAAGAGGGAACTAGATCTCATTATAGATGGTTATGAGTCACCATGTGGTTGCTGGGAATTGAACTCAGGACCTCTTGAAGAGCAGCCAGTGCTCATAACCTCTGAGCCTTCTCTCCAGCTCAACACTGAAAATTTTTATCAGTTATAATAATCAATAAATCAACAAGCTCTTACCCCATAGATGAATCTCTGGTTAAACTGCTGCATTGCTCCCTGAAGCTGACTACGCTGTAGCTGCCACTGTTCATAGTTCCGGACAGATTCCAAGGTTGGCCTCTGCCATGTTGTGGTTCTTGTGAAATGGTCAACATAATAAATACGTCCCATATTGTCCACACGCCGTTCCCAGCTAAATCAGAAAAGAAGCCACTAATTTAAGAAAACTTGTACAAAGCATATAAGACTTTTTCCCTTGAGAAACTACTATTTTTCTCTTCGTACTGAGGATCAAATCCAGGGCCCTACACATGCTACTCAGTGCTGTGTCGCTGAGCTGCACTTTATGATTTACCTGAAATCATTCATTCATATTTACAAACTGCACTTCAATGTTTCTAAAATTTTGTCCTTTAAAAGTTTGCAACATGTATCAGTGAGGTCTTTTAAATGTAATATATATTCAGAATAAGTCTCAAATGAAAAAACAATTTACACAGGAACAGAACTACTACCTTTCAACTTACTTGCAATAAAATAATAACTTTTAAGACAAAAAAGTTTTTTTCTTCAAATTATTTCCTAAGTCTACTATATAGAATTACTATATATTATATCTATCAGATTCTTATGGTGGAAACAAATTAATACTATTGCCAGCATTACTATAGATAGAATTCCTCACCAACACTTAGTAATATTATCATCTGCTAATTCAACAAGTCAAACCACTTTTAGGTAGTTAGTTAACATTCATTAATATCTAGTCAAGTTAACATTTTTCTAAAGATTTTTATTTCTATGTGTATGCACATATGTGCTGGTGACCGCACAGGTAGAAAGTAATGGATTCCCTAGAGCTCGCTGTATAGGCAGTTGTAAACAGCCTCATGTGAGTGCTGAGAAACAAAGTCACAAACCCTACAAGACCAACAAACACTCTTAAGCCACCAAACCATCTTTAACCTCAGAGTAGATGCACCCCTCATCCCATATTTGCTACATATTCCCTTAGAATTAAAAAAATATTTTTTCTTTCGATTTTATAATATATACATTAAATGTTTAGTACCATGTTATCAACATGTCCTTAGCTTTCTGAACCATTTGCAATGATTTTAATATACATTAATTTTAATAATAGAGACCTTATCTTAATAGGTAATAGGAGCTCTAATTCTTTTCTTGGGATGGAGAGGTTGAGACAGATCTTACGGCACAGGCTGGCTTCTAACTCCATGTATAGCTGAGGATGACCTTGATCTCCTGATCCTCCAACTTTTACCTCCCAAATGCTAATAATTCAGACAAGTGCTACCATGCTTATTAGAGTTATAACTCTTGAAGAAGCTAATTTAAAATTTTGTGGCTCTTAGCTGGCTAAAAAGCTCAGAGAGAAAACTACAAAGAAGAAGAACTATGGGATCCTTAAATTAGAAATGATAAAAATAGAAATCACTCATCACAGTGTGGTAGCATAGGTCTGTAGCCCCAGAACTTGCAAGGCTGAAAGGCTGAGGCAGGAGAATCAAGAGTTTCTTCTGGGATATGCAGTGAGACTCTGTCTCCAAAAACAAACAGTAACAACAGCAACAACCCTCAGCATGCTCGGAGTCGCTTCTCTAGCTCTTGTCCTTCTAGTCTGTGTCTAGCACAAAGCAAAGAGGAAGAGGAGAACGGGGGCTGTAGGAAACCACAGGTACAGATACAATTTGTTCTTCTGGACTAACTGTCATTTTAAATTCAGACACTTACCCAGGAGGTAGAGGTTCCGGTCTATCCCATGTTGTTCGCTTTTCAACATGGTCTACATAGTAAACACGCCCATGCTGGTTTACTCTCTGCTCCCACCTTAAATAGAAATCAAAAACTAGTAAGAACATTTTATATTAATTTGGCTTTTTAATCCTGCCTACACTTAAGTAATCATCTTACATATCTGAAGAAAATGAGCCTGTTAGTCTATACAGGGGAAAACAGAATTAAAATACAGTCAAGATATGTCATCTAAAAAGAGAGGGAAAAGCCCAAGAGTGATACAGGCACAGTGAATGAGTTTTCTTTTGTTCTGGAAAAAACATGCATTTCAAAGCCAGTCAGTCAACCTAGAAGACCAACATGTCTCAATCTAATCTGGCTATACTCAGAACCTGAGAAGAAAGAAAGCATCAGTGCCCTGAAACCTGAACAACTGAGCTAACTGAAGGGCAACATTTTGACTACATTCTAAAAAAAAAAAAAAAAAAAAAAAAACAGAATTCAAAGCATAAGTCTTTACCAAAAGTGTTCTTGCACATTACAGGAAGAAAGCTACAGACTAGCCACTGTAATACTCTAGTCTTCTGTGCAGGTTTGTTGCCAAAGAGAAGAGAAAAGCAGGAAACCATCATAGCTTGTTACTTTAGCAATTACTTGCTTATTTATTTTTATGT
Organism: Rhabdomys pumilio; assembly: GCA_030674055.1. Classification (NCBI taxonomy): domain Eukaryota; kingdom Metazoa; phylum Chordata; class Mammalia; order Rodentia; family Muridae; genus Rhabdomys; species Rhabdomys pumilio. The sequence goes on along the minus strand of JANHMN010000002.1, from coordinate 215,865,294 downwards.
GAATGCCTGAATACTACATGTGTGTCTGGTGCTCACAGAAGACAGTAGAGGACATCAGATCCCTTGAGAGTGGAGTTACAGACAATTGTAAGCTGCCACATGGATGCCTAAAAGCAAAACTGGGTTCTCTAAAAGAGCAGCCAGTTCTAGATCTTAAACCTTTTTATTTTTTAGATTTACTTTAGTGCATGTAAGTGTTTGCCTGCATGATGCATGTGCACCATCTGCATGCCTGGTGCCCGCCCACAAAGGTCAGAAGAGTTATGACCTACATAAGTAGTTATGACCTACATAAGTAGTTAGCTGCTCATTGTGAGTTTAACTTACCAGTCAGCAAATAACTTTGACTGGCATTCTGAGCCATGCACATGAGTTCTTGTGTTGATCTGTGTATATGGTACTGATGGCAGAACTGGGAACTTCGCACATACTGCACAAGCTTTCTAGCACTAAGCTATACACTTATCCCAGACTGCGTTCTCAATTTGAATGTCACAATGTATATAATGTTAAAAATAGGAGTTGGAGGCGATGGCTCAGTGGTTATTATTAACACTTGCTACTCTTACAATGGACCAAAGCTCAGAACTGGCTGTAACTCAAGTTTAAGGGTCCAGTGTCGCCGGGCGGTGGTGGCGCATGCCTTTAATCCCAGCACTTGAGAGGCAGAGGCAGGCGGATTTCTGAGTTTGAGGCCAGCCTGGTCTACCGAGTAAGTTCCAGGACAGCCCGGGCTATACAGAGAAACCCTGTCTTGAAAAACCAAAAAAAAAAAAAAAAAAAAAAAAAAAGGGGCCAGTGTCCTCCTTTATTCCACAGGCCCTGTCCACATGTGGTGCACATATAAACGAGACAAACAAGCACACATAGACTTCAATTTTTATTAAAAAAAAAAAATTAAGTACAAATTAAAATGGGATTATAGAACTAATTTATCAGTTTAAGTTATTATATTGCTATGATGATTTTATAATGAAAAGTTATTTGAGTATTTACTTTTTCCCTAACTCAGAGAAGACATACTTAGTCATACAATTATTTCATTCCTTGGCTTTTGTGAACTTTCTGTGGTGGTGGTGGGGTCCTTCACTAATTGTTTTGTTTTCCATGTATAATGGTGCATACTTGGGCAGTAGAGGCAGAGGGGTCAGTACTTCAAGGCTACTGTCATCCACACAGTGAGTTTGAGGTCAGTGAGGGCTATGTAACAGTCTACCTCAATGCTTAAAAAAAAATCTGGTGGACAGAGTCTCATGCTGCAGCCCAAGTTGTCCTGGAACTCACAACAATCCTTCTGTCTCAGATACCCAAGTGCTGAGATTACAGGAATGTGCTAAAATACCTAGCTCAATTTTTTTTCCTACTTCCCAAAAAGAAGAAGTATTATTTAAAGTATGGTAAGCTTTCTTGGATTCCAAACTCTCCAAATCAATTACAATTACTTAAAAGACAATTATGAAAGAATATACTATAATCCTTTTAAATGAATGAATACACTCAAAGACTTAAAACAGTCCAATATTAACAGTCACTTACCCAGGTGGTAGGGGAGCTTGGCTTACAGTATTCAGGGGTCTGGGGCCTGAGCCTCCAGATATAGTAAGAGGAATTATTAATCCAGATGTTGCTCCTTCGGATGTACTTGTATTTACATTTGTATTTGTTGGTGGCAAAGAGCCTGTACTAGATCCATCACTGTCAGAATTCGTAGATGGTGAGCCATTGACAGAAGCTATACATGGTTGGGTAAAAGAGAAGAAGTTTTTGCTTTCTGTAATCTAAAACCAGCACAGAATTTTAACTTAAAAATTAAAAAGTAGATGATAAAACATAAGATGTGGATATACAGGTCTCATCAAATTACACAGCATTTATTATTCTGAATTCATAACCATATAAATAACTACTTGGTTGATCATGGTGCAAGGACCTTGTGTATAATAGGTAAATATGAGCTACAACTCCTAGCCCAGTGAAAACGTTTAGAATAGAAAACCATAGGTACCACTTTCTAGATTCTTAAAGCTGCCTTCTCTTACGTGACCCTGAAGATCTGAGACTAATTTTCGATGTTAGTAATGAGTGAACTGATGCCTCTGATAATTAGAAAATGGATATTCTGTATAAGTGCTATTATATAAACAATATTTATATTGTTATTACATGAAATATGTTCATTTAGTGAACATTTTTTGCTTTAAAATCATCATTTATTAGTAAACTTAAATTTTGTATTAAATTATTCATTTATTTTGTGTGTGTGTTTGGCTTGCATATATGTCTGTGTGTACCACATGTAGCACCTAGAGAGGTCAGGAGGGCATACCCTGAAACAAAAGTTACAGGTGCTGGGAATCGAATACAGTTCCTCTGCAAGACCAACAAGTGATCTTAACAATGGAGTCCTTTTTCCCACGCCTACCCCCAGTCGGCTTTTTAAAAGATAAAATGCAACTAAATTCTTTTGTATAAGATATGTCAGAGTCATCAACCACACAAAGTTTCAATATAACTGTACTATATTGTTTATACTTTATATAATATATGTTATTTTCATTCATTCATTCACTCTTCCTCCCCTGCCCCCACGCTCAACACGGTTTCTCTGTCCTGGAACTATCCTGGAACTCATTCTGTAGACCAGGCCCGCCTCAAATTCCAGAGATCCATCTGCCTCTGCCTCTGCCTCCCATGTGCTGGGATTAAAGGTGTGCCCTCCAACACCCCAGCATTATTTTCATTCTTAATAAAGTACTGTTTCATGTAACTTCATTCCTGAAAGAAAAAATTAAGAAAAGGCAATTCGTAGTTGCCTATGGGAAAACCATCCTCAGTCAAGTTTTTAAACTAAGAATGCAGAAGCCAATATGGTGGCTCATACTTGCAATCCCAGCACTTGAGAGTGAAGCAGAAGGATTACTAGGTTGGAGACCAGCGATACTACAGAGTAAGATTCTATTTAAATAAAATATCAATGACCTAAAACAGCCTCCCTGACACCTACCTGATAATCAGTTCCCAAACAGAATATTATTTAAAAACACTAGACATAGTCGTGCAGACTCTTGATCCCAGGCTGAGGAAGGAAACATTTGAGGATAACAAGGACACCATCTGGAGACGCTCTATCAACCCTTCCTACCAAAAAAAACCCTATTATTTACAAAACACTGGAGGCTGGAACATATACCTGGTCTTCGTGGGGTGGGTGGAGGTGGTCTCGAAGGTCTAGGAGGTCTAGAAGGCTTAAAACCACCATTTGAAAGGGATGGAGAATTGTTCCCACTGGCCCTCTTGTTTTCCCCTGACGCTGCAACCTCAGGGTCCTCTGATCCATTTGTGCTCACTCTGGATAAGAAGAAAAACACCTTATGATGTCATTTATTAAAAAGACATTTATTAAAGAGAACCTTTAAACAATGTAACTTTTGAAGGCATCAAAATCATACATATTGCTACTGTTAGGACATCCATTCTCATGATTCTTAAGAAGCCTGCACTCATATCTTGGTGTGTACTGCCCTTTTTCTAAGGAGCTCCTTCCCTTAACTTTTACATCTATGTTAAAAACCCTTTCTAGCCAGACAGGGTTACACATGCCTAGAAACACAGCATTTGGGAAGTAGAAACAGGAGGAATTAGGGCATTCAAGACCAATCTTAACTACAAATAAAGTTTAAGGCCAGAGAAGATACATGAAAATAAAGCCACTTTCCCATTTGAAAATAAATAATATAAATAATAGTTCTCAGTAAGAAGTTACCTAAGAGTATACTTGTAAGATTAATAGACATATGATTCTAATAAGGTAGAGTTCTAGTTGCTTTGACAGAACCATACTATGGACTCTGATTTTCCTAAAGACTTTAACAGTGTGTTATTTGTTTTTCCCTGCTGGGAATGGAATCCATGGCTTTGGGCACATGGGGCAAGTGTTCCAGCAATGGAGTTACATCCGAGCCCTTTAAAATATTTTTATCATGAAAATTTCCACGCATTACAAAAGTAGACAGGTAATACGTGTAAAGCATGTGTTGTACCAGCCTACCCAAATTCCAAACCATAATATTTTGCTTTACCTCCTTTTATATAGCACAGTCTAGCCTTAAACTCAAGAAGTCAGCATTGGTCTTTGAACACCTGACCATCCTGACTCTACCTCCCAAGCACTGAGACTCCGGCCCATTCCCTGCTTGGCTCCTGCTTCATCTGTTATCCCCAACAGCAATGTGATAAGATGGCATGTTCTTTTTCTGATAATTTTTTCTAATGACCTGTGATATTACTTTTTTGGTTCTCACATTTTTTAAGATTTATTTTATTATTTATTTATAAGTAATTACTTGTGTCTGTGTATAGGCACATATATTTATGTAGCTGCCCACAGAGGCCGGAGAGGTGTTGGTCCCCTGGAACTGGAGTTACATGCAGTTTGTGAGATATGTGCTAGTAGAATGTGGTTTTTTTCTTTCTTTTTTTTTTTTGAAAGAGCAGCAAGCACTCTTTACACTGAGCCATCTCTCTAGCCCCTTGCTATAGTTTTTGTTTCTGTGAAAACTAAGTTTCATGTAACTCAAGCTGGCAATCTTATTCTTTCTCCCAAATGCTGGATTATAGATGTGTAACAACATCCCCAACTTTTTAATGTTATTTTTTTTAAAGATAGGGTTTCTCATTTAGTAGCCTGGGCTAGTCCAAGTCTATGCTATATAGTCCAAGATAGCTTTAAATTCATGGCTAGCCACCCAAATTCCGGGATCATATAGATAAGTCAGAATACTTGGCCCACACCTTATCAATCTGAACCTGAAAATTAGTAATTCCTGTGCATTATGTATGCACTTGTGCATGCATATACAGATGTGTTTGTTTACATGAGTATCTGTGGAAGCCGGAAGAAGCCATCAGATCTCCTGAGCCAACTTTCCAGCCCTCTGAACCTGAAGTTTAAATGAATTGATCAAGTTAACTCTTTCTTGCATATTTCTGCACTCTGTGGTAAGCAGCCATGAGCTCTTACCTTGTTTCATCTCTGGGTCTGCAGCCATCATCATTCTGTGTAGTACCTTTAACATCAATAAGTTTAAACAAAATGAGATTCAAGAAAATAGTTTTCAATTTAAATTAAAAAAAAAAAAAGCAAAGCCTTTTATTAAACTACTGAATCTTTCTAATAACAACTATAAATCCAAACATGAATTTTAAAGGGAAAATATGATGTTCAATTTCTTCAGTTCTATACAAATGTGTATCACTATTTAGTGAGATGTTAGTTAAGGTAGGTCACTCACACCTCACTTCTATATTTTTTGAGATATATTTTTGACTCTAACTCAACAAGCTGGCACTGAACTCCGCATGCTCTCGCCTCTGCCTCATTAGGATTAGAGTTGTGCCCCCTCATATGCAGCTTTTAAACATTTACTTTATCTGAAATATAGAAGAAAGCTACTAATCAACAGTCAATATAAAAATAATTCCAAAATAATAAAGCTAATAATAACTCTTTATATAAAAGAGCTTGGAAAAAAATCAGAGAAGATGAAAGACACAAAGAATTCTGATAGGAACAAGACTCTGTCTGAAAAACAAGTAAGTTTCAAAGAGGCTGAAATGAATGCCATAATGTTCATGCATTCTTCCAGTTCTATTCACAGGAGAATCCTAGGACTCTGTCAGGACTGTGTAAGGTGTTAAAAGGGAGGCTGCCAGAGGTAAACACCAAAATCAGTCTGCGGACACTGAAAGGGACAGAAAACTGAAAACTGCATAGGACTCCAGTTGAACATGTTGGGCTCCAAGAATCACCAAGAAATGATACCCCAGACTCAAATAGTATGCAAAAGCAAAGACTGTTCACTCCGCAGAATTTCCTGCATGCGGTGTCTCCCCATGCGGGAATGGAGACATCTAGTGAGATTGTAGACCCAGCTTTTACTGTCAGAGGAATTCCAGGGAGGAGCACGTGCCCCTATAAAGTTAGTTCTATCTCTAGGGGTCTGACTAATTGTATAATTGGATAGGCAATGAAGACCTGTGTGTGTGGAGCAGGTGTCACAGATTCATTTAGATGCCTATTCTTACTTCAGGCCAGATGACAAGGTGTCCTCAGATTGGCTGCCTGTGGCTGTGGTTGGCTGACCACAGGTTCCTGGATCCAGGTTCTCATTTCTGGGAAACAGAAACTTAGGCCTAGTCTCCCCAACTGCCAGTTTGCAGCTTGTCTTGGAGTCATGCTGGCTCTGGCTAACTCAGTCCTCTCAGACTAGATGTAACTGGCAAACGCACAAAGCTCTCAAGATATAATCATGATTCCGATAGTAAATCACCAATATACCACGCCACAGCTATTTGTAAATTCACTACAAAGACACTGATTCATAAACATATTATGCCACAGATAGCAAGTTTTAGCAAATCTACTGTTTCTCTTTTTTTAAGTACTAGAGATCATAGAGAAATACACATTTAAAAATGATATATTAGAATAGATAAAATGTGGAATTGTTTTATAATTGAAACTGTATTAAAATAGTATTAAAAACAAACTAGCAAACCATGTTACCTCAAAATATGCTAAGTGTGGGCTAGCAAGAGGACAGACAAAGGTGATTGCCACTAAACCTTACAAATTGTGTTTGATCCCTGGAACCCACCTGATTGAAGGAGAACTGACTCACAAAAGTTGGCCTCTAACCTCCACAGTCTTACCATACTCATACACATACATACACAGAAACACATAGTAAATACAATGAACATTTTTATGAAAAATCATTACTTATACATCTGAAATGGTGAACCTTATGATATATAAAATGTACCTTAATAAATTATTAAAGTTGTTTCTAAAAACATAACATAGTGTGCTTCAGGGAGTTCTTTGGAAGTTGGCAGAGAGGTTGGAGGGGCTGAGTGACCTCCACCTCCAGTGGACAAATATACGTGAGGAGTTCAAGTCCCAGCATGTCAGCTTGACCAAGGATATAGCCATGCTAGTCCCTAGAATACATCTGATTGGACAGATAGATCCTGGCAGTCAGCGGAGTCAGGAATGGTGACCCATGAAGTACAGCCTCACATCCTACTGTTTCAGCAGCCATTATCTAAGCCAAAGAAATGAAGCTGTGAACCACAACCTTTCAGCCTCAGGCTTTACACAGCTGACCTTACTCTCTAGCATCTTTCTGACAGTGTGATTATATTGCTTTCTTCTTACTCACTTCAATATTTAAAGGATGTTCAATATACATTAGAATGTGCTTGTACCTCCTTTGCTTCTTGAGTGAAGCCAACAATGCCAAAGTCCTGTCATATATGTATGACCCTAAAGCCACAGTGTGCTCCAGATCCAGCAGGCCACATCTGCTATATTCAGAAGTGTCCAATTCAGTTCACAGCTGTTACAGGGAAAGTATGAGTTCATTGTGGTGGGTTTTCTTAAGTGTTATATTTATGGTAACATGAATTTATGTTTCAATATATTGGAAACTTTGCATTTTATATGACAACCTGCTGCATGTTACAAGCCTGATCAAAGAGGATCTTTTATAATCTTAAAAAACAAAAAAGCCAAACCAAAACCATAATGGGATTGAAGATGTAGGTCTCTTGGTAGAATGCTTGCTTACCATGCACAAAACCCTGAATCTGAGCCCTAGTACTGCATATACCAGGTGTGATAGTTCACACCAGTTATCTTACCAAGAGACTGCAATTAATTCAAGGTCAGTCTGGGACACAAAATACATGATAAGTAAACCTGAGCTCCAGTGTGAAACTGTTTCAAAATAAAATGAAACAATGCTTTTTATGTGTATTATCTTTTCTTTAAACGATTGATGCAATGTATCATTAAAGTACAAAATCAAGTCAGTATTCCATTTCTCCCATAAGTAAAAAAGTCACCGGTTGAGGCAGGGTTGCTCAGCAGGTAAAAGCACTTGCCATGCAAGCCTCACCACCTCAGTTCAATGTCTGGAACCTGCATGAAAAAATCAAGACACAGTGGTATGCATCCATAATCCAGTACTTTTAGAGCCAGACTGGACAGATAAACATGCCTAGGACCTCTCAAGCCAGCTGCCTAGGTGTGCAATACAGCAGCCACAAGAAGAGGCCTGCCTCACCTAGGTAGAAGATGAAAATCAACACCAAAAATGGTCTTCTGACCTTTACACATGCACTGTAGCACATGGGCACCTCATACACACACATACACACACACACACACACACACACACACACACACACACACACACACAGGAATAAATGAGAAATTCACTTGGAGATGAGCATGGTGACAAGAAATCTTATCAAAATTCTAGATGCACAGGTTTTACCCACAGGAAACTGGGAGATCTAAAGATTTCTCCTAAGTGAGCTAAATTATAGAGCTCTCCTCCATAAAATAACAAGTTCCTAAAGCAATTTAACACACTTCAGATTCCTTGGCTGCCCAGCAACCTCAAAAACCAACAAAAACTTTATTTGGCATATCAGAATAGAAGCAGAATGCAGTTTCAAAACACTTTTATCTTGTGGCAGTTACCAGCCTTGAGGTGAATCAGAAAGTCTCAGGCCAGCAGCAAGATGGGGAGTACTGAGCCAGACATTGCACTGGGCGAGAAACCCCAGAATGTAGATTTAATGTTATTTGGTTGCAGCAAACCCTGGCACTAGTTAACACAAAGACATTTTCTCCAAATCAAAGAATTCCCAAATTAAGCCTTTAAAATTTGGATAGATCAAAGAACATAAAATAAAAATCAAAATAAGCCCCAATGAGGAAAGAGAAAACACTTCTAAGTTAACGTTGTGTTACATGCCTATAATTTTAGTATTCAACACTCAGAGGAAGACTCAAAAATCTGCTGCAAACTTGAGCCCTGCCTGACAGGCTATGTCTATGGTGCGCTCCAGGCCAGCCTATATTATATATCAAGATCTCAAGACACTAAAAATTTTTTAAAAAATCATTTATATCTTCCAAGGTTTTAGATAGAATTATTAAATAAAAAATATAGAGAAAACCAAGATCAAAAGAAAATTAGTGTATTGGGCAAGGTAGTATACCTATGACTGTAATTTCAGTACTTGAGAATCAGAGACAGGCTGCTGAATTTGAGGCCAGCCTGACCTACTTAGGGAGACCTGTCCCCAAACACTAAAGATAAGGGCTGAGTGGAACTCAGAGTACTTGTCCCAAATGCCAGCAGTCCTGAGATTCACGCCTAGCCTCCCTAGCACACGAATGGAACATGATGGTACATGTACCTTAGTCCAGCATTTGGGAGGTAACAGCAGAGGATCAGAAATTCAAGGCAAGCCTGAGTTACATAGTAAGTATGAGGCTTTTACTACATGAGACCCTATCTCAAAACTAACAAGTCTTTCAACATCCCCACACAAAGACAGAAAATGTGAAACTAGTTACACAAGCATCAACAATTCCACTTACGACTATAACCAAGATATTAAAACACCACAGAGAAAATTTTCCTGAAAGTTAATAGCATTAGTTATAACTCATAATAGCCAAAAGAAAAACCAGATAAATGCCCACTTGAAGATGGGTAAATTGTCGTGTACATATCCAATGGAATGCTATTTATTTAGAAAGGCACTGATGCACACTACAACTCAAAGTCAGCTACGGGCTCAGAGAGAAACACTTGCTGTGCAAACGTAAGGACCACTGTGAGTTCCAGGACAGCCAGGGCTACACAGAGAAACCCTGTCTCGGAAAAAAGTAAAAATAAAAAAAAAAAAAAGCAAAAACAAGCAAACAAACAAAAAAGGACCACTGTGCAGAACCTAATGCCACATGACCCAGCATGTGCTACAACCACAGCATGGAGACAGGAAGAAGCAGGAGTTAGTGTTGAGCTTGCTGATGGTTAGTCAGTCAAAATACCAGAGCTCCACATATAGCAGAAGATGTTGCCTCAAAGGAACAAGGCAGAACAATAGAGGGGAAAAAAGGCACTGTCTTCTACCTGCAGTGTGCATAGCTAGACACACACTCACAAGCATTCAGCTGTAATTTAATATGATGCAGTCGTTAACTTCCATTGTCAACTTAACTAGAGTAAGAAATGCCTAAGAGTTAGTAAAACACATCTTGATGGCATTGCCAGAGATGACAGGGTGACAAGCTCATCTGACTTCATAGACATACTATGCCGGCCTTTTCAAGAGGTCGTGGGAAGCAGGAAATAGGGACTTGATGAAGGAGGTCATGGGGCAGCAGTGTCCTTAAGATACTGTGTTTACTTGGCCTTTTCCTATATTCCTTCCTCTTAATTCCTATATCCCTTCTTAATTCCCATAATGTGAGCTACTTTGTTCTGTCATAGTCTTCCCTGTTGTGATGAACGAATACTTCTGAAAGCAGGAGTCAAAATAAGTAACTCCTTCTTTAAACTGTTTATGACAAGCATTCTGTCAATAGTCATGAGAAAAGTAAATGCTATATATGATATATTCCCACAATATGCAAATCCAGAGAAAGAAAACAGATGCAGGGTTACCAGAAGTAAAGGAGAAAGCAGGGTATTGTTCTAGGGTTCCAATTTTCAAAGCACAAAGATACTGAAAATACTCTGGATAATAGTAACTACATGACATATAAATTTCACCTAAATTTGAAAACCCCAAAACAATAAAAGGAGACATATTTGAAGAAGCAATAAATATTATAAGCTATAAATAAACATATAATTTCATTCTATTTACCAATGAAACCTATTACCATTAAATTCTATTCCTAAGGATATAATCTGCATGAAAGTTTATCTATAAATATTCCAAAAATATCTATTATATCATTGTTTATAACAGCAAAACCTTAAAAACCCAAATATAATTTAACATAAAACTCCAGCATGTTTACCTAATAGATTTTTATAAAATCTATTTTATAAAACAGAAAAAAATGAGATCAGATACAACAATATGGATAAATCTCCAAAAATAATATTGATATTATATATTACTCAAGACAAAGTCTAGTGTGGTAGCAAACCCCAGCACTTAGGGAGTTGAAGCAGGAGGACCAGTTCAACCCAGCCTCAACTATAAAATGATTTTGAAGCCAATCTGATCTACATGAAATGCTGTCTCAAAACACAAACCAACAAAACAGCAAACAAACAAAAGAATCAAGATCAAAAATCCTACCAGGCAGTGGTGGCGCACGCCTTTAATCCCAGTACTTGGGAGGCAGAGGCAGGCGGATTTCTCAGTTTGAGGCCAGCCTGGTCTACAGAGTGAGTTCCAGGACAGCCAGGGCTACACAGAGAAACCCTGTCTCGAAAAACCAAAAAAAAAAAAAAAAAAAAAAAATCCTACATGTAATACACTGGTTTTTTTTAATTCAGAAAAATTATTATTACTCCAAAAAAGATAAGTAATGATATAAAAGGAAAAATACAGATAAATGCAATATTATTTGTATCTTAATAAATAAACTGAGGTAGTTTTCATAGTTGTTTATTTTGTACATATACTAAATAGAATAATACAAATCAAAGTACTTTGTAAACTGAAAAAAAGAAGAAGAATAAAAGTCCTACCTAAAAAAACATTATCACAGCCTGTTTTAATTTTTAAAATATCACTCACCATGTCAAACAAAAACATAAACATGGGGCAGTTTAGAGAGGACCATATTACTCTTAGAGAGGACCAGGCCTCAATTCCCAGCACTAAGATGGTAGCTCACACCATCTGTAGCTATAGTTCCAGCGGTTCCAGAAGTAGATCTGATCTCAGAAGGAACCAAGCATACACACACATAGTGCACATACATACATGCAGGCAAAACACTCATACATATAAAATAAAACAAATAACAAAGGAAAAGGAATTCTGTTGGCCTTTGGAGGAGGACAGGCCAACTAATATTTTGAGCATATAAAAATGTTCAAATATAAGTCAATTTCAAAAAAGACTACAGGAGGAGGGTAGTGGTGCACAGCTTTAATCCTAGCACTCAGGAGGTAGAGGCAGAGAGGCAGAGAGGCAGAGAGGCAGAGAGAGGCAGAGAGAGGCAGAGAGAGGCAGAGAGGCAGAGGCAGGAAAATCACTGAGTTCAAGGCCAGCATGATCTAAATAGTGAGTTCCAGGACAGCCAGGGCTACACAGAAAAACCTTGTCTCAAAAGAAAAAAAAAGAAAAAAGAAATAAAGAAAGAAGGAAGGAAGGAAGAGAAAGAAGGAGAAAACAGAGAAAAGAAGAGAAAAAGAGAGAATCAACTCTTGCAAGTTGTCCTTGGACCTCCACATTAGCGCTATGGCATGCAAAGCATCCACATACACAAATAAATAACTGTAATAAAACCCTTTTGTAAGAAAGAGGACTGCTTCAAATGTAAGGTCAATACAGGGTACAGAGCAAGTTCAAAGACAGCCAAAGCCATACAGTGAGGCCCTAAAATAACAATAGTAAAACCTAAGCCAGGTATAGTGGCTCTCACTTATAATCTCAATGTTCAAGGGGCCGAGACAAGAGAATTACCTTGATTTCAAAGTCAGCCTGGATTATAGTTTGGGACTGTTTCAATGTTGCTCTTCCCCCAAATAAAAATGTTGGGTATGTGGTCAACGGTTTAATGCTTATCCAGTACAAGTGTAACTCTAGGAAGAGTTTGGCGTTTTATTCTCCTCATGTTTTTTTCCTTTATTTTAAACTTTATTATTAAAAATGTTTTGAAAATCTTCTAAAAAAAGAATAAAGATCTCTATATACACACTGTCTTATAGTAAGCAATCAATAAATGGTAGCTGTTACAACTGGCCAATTCAATTCTTCTAATTAAAACCTCCCTATTTCAAAAAAATGCAGGTTAAATTATTTTCCCATTTGAGCTGAAAAATGTTAATACATGTCAACTTCTATAGAAAATAAACAGTAAATCTCTTAAGTATGTGAGCAGTTTAGATTTTAGCATGACTTTTGCATTAAGTGTCAGCTACTGAGAAAACTAGCCTACAAACAAGAAGCTGTAAATACCCAGGGTTAGAGTAGTATTAAGAATATGATTTGTTTATATTTTATCTTTTGGGGTGTGTGTATGTGTGTGTAAAGATGTAACTACTACAGATTTCCTGTGAACAACATTCAGTTGAAGTTCAAGTCTGAGGTAGTATAACCATTTCTAAATTTTCCTGCTACTTAGTAATTTCTAAAAAAAAAAAAAGGGGGGGGGGGGGGGGTGAGGGACACAAGAAGGTGCAGTTGGTTAAGGCACTTGCCACCAAGACCGGGTGAGGGACACAAGAAGGTTCAGTTGGTTAAGGCACTTGCCACCAAGACCAATGAGCTGATCAGTGCCCAGGACACACACGTTATCTTGACGTCCACACGGAACATACACTCACACAAGTTCCTGCTATTAAAGCAAAGCTGTGAGCTTGAGAGAAAATCCTCCACCAGTGAGCGCCAAGGAGGCGGAGCCTGATAGCCAGACTGCTCTAAGGAAACTGGTCTTCTCAGACTAAACATCAAAGCTATCACTTTATGTTCTATGTCATAGGGCCTTTGGAAATCTGTGTTAAAAGCAAAATTAGAGCTAGGCAGTAGTGGCACGTGCCTTTAATCCCACTTGGGAGGCAGAGGCAGGTGGATCTCTGAGTTTGAGGCCAGTCTAGTCTACAGACAGTTGGAGCTTCATAGTAAGACCCTGTCCAAAAAAGCAAAGAAAAAGAAAAAAATAGAGAGGGAAAAGGAAGCAGGAAGAGGGTTGAAATATTAAACATGGTATGAAATATTAAACATTAATATTAAAATTATTTAATATTAAATATTAATTAATTAAAATTAATTTAATTAATATTAAACTTAAATAAGTTTAGCATGTTATTAAATGAGAAAAATATCAGTTATGAATATCCTGGAAAGAAGGCTTTACTAAAACCACTATCAGATAGTCAGGTATTACTAGAAACTTCTTTATGGTTAATTCCTCTTTAACACAAACCAGGATATCCTACAAACTATAAAATGTACCAGAGCACAAATAACAAGGCAAGCTTTTTACTGTATTAACACAAAAGATATCCCTGTAAATATGGTTCACAGAATGAGTAGAAATGGCCAACGGATTTCAGTTTATAATGACTGTCTTGTACTACTACCAAGGCCCTGAAGTCATTTAAACTCAACCAGACACTGCTACAGATGGTACTTAGTCCACACTGGCAGTGTAGGAATGAATCTCCAAGCACATTGTACTAGCTGTGTCAATCGTTCAGTAGTCACACAACTGTGATTCAACTTTTACTCACCAAGCTTTTTAACCTGTAGAACTTTTAAAATTCTTAGAAATACTGCAACAAATAGTATTTAATGTGAGCAGCATTTTTTTAATTATTTGTTTACTTTATTACGATACTGGGAAGTCAATTTAGGGCCTCACATAAAAGTAAGTATTCTACTACTAAGCTATATTCCTAGACCAATGCCTTTTTAAAAAAGAAAATAAACATTTATTTTTCTGGAAAAAAAAAAAACTAGCAGTTAGCAATAATTTCAAATACCACACTAGCCATTTTTGTCAGAAGAATCACAAAGTAATAACTGAGCTGGTAATTCTGGCCTATATCTGCCTATGATCCTAGTACTGCAGACGAGTACTGGAGAGGTGGGTAAGGTACTTGCTGCAAAAGCATGAAGGCCTGAGTTCAGCTCCCTAACATCCATGTAGAAACCTGGGGAGGCAGCACATGCCTGCAATCCCAGCACTGAGCAGAAGGGTGAAGACAGGTAGATCCTGGGGCCCTCTGGTTAGACTGCCTAGACTAACTAGATCATCATGAAAAATCCTGTCTCAAAAAACATAGCACAGGAGGCTAGAGAGAGGACTTGGTGGATAAGAACATATATTGTTCTTATGAGAGCCAGAGTTAGATTCCCAATGTCCCTATTAGGCAGTTTACAATCACCCGTAACTCTAGCTCCATGGGATTATCCAAGGGAACCCATTAAAAATAAAGTAATTTTTTTTTTTTAAAGGCAGACAAGTGATTGAAGAGACATCCTGATGTCAATCTTTGGGATCCACTGAGGCATGCACAGGTGAGTGTACTATGACCACCACTCACAATTCACACACACACACACACACACACACACACACACACACACACACACACACA
>JANHMN010000002.1:215798930-215850126 GCA_030674055.1 Rhabdomys pumilio | reverse complement strand
ACACACACACACACACACACACACACACACACACACACACACACACAGAGAGAGAGAGAGAGAGAGAGAGAGAGAGAGAGAGAGAGAGAAAGAAAGAGAGAGAGAGAGAGAGAGAGAGAGAGAGAGAGAAACAGCTAGTTTACACATATAATATTGTCTTCAAAGGGGGGAAAGTAACCACTTACTCTCTGAGCATGAAGTTTCCCCATTTGTAACAATTTCAGCTTCCACTTGCAGCCCATCCAGACAAACTGACAAATCTCCCATTGTCTCTGTTGGCTCTTTGTCACCTACAAGCTGCAAAGTCATAACTACTTCTTCAACTAAAAAAAGAACAAAAGTTATGTAAGAAAGATCACTTTCCTATGTGTAAAGTATTTTACTAGACAATGGATTAAGGACCCTTGAGACCAGACTATTGCTTTTTAAAGAGAATGAACTTTGCCAATATATATAACATTTAATATACATATTAAATATATGAATCATTTATTTTATTCATTCCAGCATTGTAAGACTATAGTATAAATCAAACCAGCACAAAAACAAAGATCATTTAGCAACATAAACTTGAGATATACTGAATAAAAATATAATTTAATAATAGGTTATATATCATAAGACCTAAATAAGGGAAAAAAGTTTGTAAAATTATGTCAAGGGGTAAAAAACCAATTCATATTCAAAATATGATATGCTGATTTATGATTTTATAATTAAAAATAAAACTACAAACACCTAAAATAAGGAAACTTCAAAATTAAGCATTAGAAGTAAATACTGAGAAATCTACCTATGCCTTTTTCCTAACATCACATTGCCTATCTGAAATATTTTTCCTTCATCTGCTTTAAATCTTTTAGTTTTCTATAACTATGTATTAACTTGTAAATATTTATTTACTAAGAAAATAAATATTTACTACAATAATGTATTTAAAAACAAATGACCAAATCAAAGTTAATTAGAACACTTTAGACAGTTTTAAGATTTTTCTGTCACTATTTATAACCACATAAACAATTGTTGCACTTGCTTTGTTTTGCTTTAATCTACTTGTCCCTGGCTAGCCTGGAACTCAGAGATCCGTCTGCCTCTGCTTCCCTGGGATGACCAGCGTCACCACCACCAGCTCAGAAACCATTTAAATTTAAGACAAATAATGATATGAGTTGTTCCACATGTTTAACATAAGAATTTCTTCCAAAAACCAAAGTATATTTTATGCTACTCTTACATACATACGTTTCATATTGTTTGACTTTAATGTTTCATAAATATCTAATCCAGCAGTTCCCAATAAAACATCAGATTTCAAGGTCTGGTGACTCCACACACGAAAACATAATTTACTCGTAGGGGTAACGATACTGAAAGTAAAAAAGAAAAATGTTATTTTCATTAAACATCACAATGAGAACCTTAGTAAGTTACAATAAAGCTGTGATGTCTAAAATCTTTTCATTGTACCTCTTTCTCTCAAATTCAAACACATGATACTTATTTATTTAGCTGGACGTGGAGGTTGGAGGACAACCTGCAGGAGCTGATTCTCTCCTTCCAACCTGTGGGTCTCAGAGCTCTAATCAGGTCTTCAGCACTGGAGGCAAGCACCTTCTCCAACACAACTACGTGGCCAGTCTCTCACTGAGCTTCTTAAAGTTTACTATTCAACCAGGTGGTCTATGCTCTCAAATCTCATTAAAATTGTATCTGAATGCAACTAGACTGTAGGAACATCACAGATATACAAAAATTGAAAACAAGATAAAACTGCTTTGAAAACAACAAATTATTAAAGGAGTGAATTTACTGGAACAACACAATATGCCCAAAAAGATACATAATTTTATGGATCAGTTTTAAAATCTATTTCTTAAAATAGTAAATTCATAATCAAATCCTTACTTATATGATAAATTTCATTGAACTTGAGGTATCATCCCACAGTAAGCTTATCGGGTGGAAATTAATACTAAAAATAATGCCCCTCAGAGAGGGTGAGCAAACTGCCAGTGTTGTACACCTAGGATGCTACCTGAAGTTTGAATTAAAGTCTACTATTATACATCCAAAGTTCGGCAGGCCATCATTCATGGGAGGCAAAGTCATCAGGAAAACAGGCACATATAGATGTGGAAGCCTGGACAAGACCCAGTCTCAAAACAGAAGCACATACCTCATGCATGGCAAAAACACACAATAAAATAATGGTGTTTCCAAGGCAACAGAAATTAAGAGATTAGAACAAGTCTGCAAACAAAATCTCAAGATGATCTTCAGTAAATTCTTATAATTCAATTTTATGTTTTATCTCTTTTGTCTTTTGAGACAGGCTCCTCTTACTTACATAACCTTGGCTGACCTGAAATCTGATGCAGTTCTCCTAGTCTGCCTCTTACACACTAGAATCACATGCATGTGTGGCGGTCTGAATATGGTTGGCCTAGAAGTACCACTATTAGGAGGTGTGGCCTTGTTGGAATAGGTGTAGCCTTGTTGGAGGAAGTGTGTGAATCTGGGGTTGGCTTTAAGACCCTTCTCCTAGCTGCCTGGAAGCCAGTCTTCTGTTAACCTTCAGAACAAGATATAGAATTCTCAGTTCCTCCACCAGTGCCATGCCTGCCTAGATGCTCCATGCTCCCACCTTGATGAAAATGGACTGAACCTGTGAACCTGTAAGACAGCTACAACTAAATGTTTTCCTTTTTAAGACTTGCCTTGGTCATGGTGTCTCTTCACAGCAATGAAACCCTACTAAGACAGCATGTAATTTTTAAATTTCACTCATTTTCTTAAAATTATTATTAGACACATCAAAATGCTCCTAGAATCTCAGACACTCGCATTGTAAGTTTATCAATCTGTGCCGGGCAGTGGTGGTACACGCCTTTAATCCCAGCACTTGGGAGGCCAGAGGTAGGCAGATTTCTGAGTTCGAGGCCAGCCTGGTCTACAGAGTGAGTTCCAGGATAGCCAGGGCTACACAGAGAAACCCTGTCTTGAAAAAGAAAGGGAAAAAAAAGAAAAAGGAAAAAGAAAAAAAAAGTTTATCAATTTGTTTTTGACATTTACTAGGAATAAACACAATCAAGTAAGTTTGTTTGAAAAGTTTACAGTTTCTCATCTTGATATTTAAAAGAATATCTTTTTTCCTAGTCATTAGTTTCTTTCTTTTTTTTTCTAAAGATGTATTTATTTTATGTATATGAGTACACTGTCACTGTCTCAGACACACCAGAAGAGGCCATCAGATCTCATTACAGATGGTTGTGAGCCACCATGTGGTTGCTGGGAATTGAACTCAGGACCTCTGGAAGAGTAGTCAGTGCTCTTAACCGCTAAGCCATCTCTCCAGCCAAGTTTATTTCTTTACATGAAAAAAAAAAAAATCAGGAGTTGCAAGTATCAGGTAATAAAAATGTAATTTATATCTTTTATAGTAACAACTAGTTATATTTTGATCTACATTTCTCTAGGTCTCTATTTGCCAAATCATATGTGCTACATAATGTTAAAATTCTACTCATTGGCAAATTATGCTTTTCATCTTAATTTTTAAAATTACAGTCCCTTTCAATGAGTGACCAATGTCTCAGGTTGTACTACCAAAATATGACATTTCATCAGTAAGTGCTGAAACTGAACACTAATTTTTATGATTTTACACTACAGATAAAAATTATCAGCATACATGCACTTGTATATAAATTACACAAGTCTAGTATCTTAATATTAGCAGATACTAGAAAACAGCTATTATAGGAAAAAAACTGTATAGCTACATAAAGGATATTAGATGTGTTTCCACTCAACCACAAGTGTTAACCATGATATAAATATTAAATATGAAAGCAGAGATATAGGGGCTAGCAAGATGGCAAAGCATCTAAAGTCCTTGTAGTAAAAGTCTAGTGACCTGAGTTCAGTTCTGGGATCCCACATAAATGCAGGAGAAAACTGACTCCACAAAACTGTCCCCCAGTCTCATTAATACCACAGCATGTACCCCCTCAGAAATACACGCAAAATAATAATTAATTATTTTAAACAAATTAAAATATGGGCTGGAGTATTAGTTCAGAAGTTAAGAGGACTAAACATGCTTCCAAAGGGCCAAACTTTGATTCTAGCTCCAGGGAATCTGAACTTCTGGCTTTTTTGTTTTGTTGTTTTCACACACATATAAATAAAAAAATTAATATAAAATATTTTTTAAAATAAACATAATAAAAACAATGTTATAGAATAAAATATATAGTACAACTGTTTGGTATAACGTTTTATCATGTAACATTTTAAAAATAAAACAAAATTGAAGGCTGGTTTGCCAGGGCACTATCATTTTTAAAATACAAAATTATCTTTTTCTTTTCTTTCTTTTTTTTTTTTTTTTTTTACTGGAGACAGGGTTTCTCTGTGTAGCCCTGGCTGTCCGGGAACTCACTCTGTAGACCAGGCTGGCCTCGAACTCAGAAATCCACCTGCCTCTGCCTCCCAAGTGTTGGGATTAAAGGCATGCGCCACCACTGCCCGACAAAACTATCTTTAAACAGGGTTTTACAGTGTAGTCTAGGTATGCCTAATACCTGTAATTCTCCTATCTCAGCTTGAGGAGGGCTGGGATTCTATGCATGTACCATCATACCCAACACATACACACACACACACACACACACACACACACACACACACAAATACAGTTATACACAAAACCCTATTTAAGAAAAAAAAATTGCCGGGCAGTGGTGGCGCATGCCTTTAATCCCAGCACTTGGGAGGCGGAGGCAGAGGCAGAGGCAGGCGGATTTCTGAGTTCAAGGCCAGCTTGGTCTACAGAGTGAGTTCCAGGACAGTCAGGGCTACACAGAGAAACCCTGTCTCGAAAAAAAAAAAAAAAAAAATTGCCTGGCAATGGTAGCGCCCAACTTTAATCCCAGCACTTGGCCAGCAGAGAGTGATCGATCTATGAGTTTGAGGCCAGCCTAGTCTACAGAGTGAGTTCCAGAACAGCCAGAGCTACATAGAAAAACCTTGTCTCAAAAAGGGAAAAAAAAAAATTAAGTATGGGCCTGGAAGCACACACTTACAGTGCCTGCATCCAGAAGGCTTGAGGCAATAGGAATATAGACTTCAGTCTAAGTTACACAGCAAGTTCCAAGCAAGGCCTGAACCACACAGTGAGACTCTGTCTCAAAAAAGAACAAAACAAAACCAAAAAAGTTTTAAAAAGTAAATTACTCTCAAGCTGACTCAGCCCCAGTTTAAGAAAAGAGCTATTGAGGCCAGATAAATGGCTCAGGGATTAACAGCACTTGCTACTTTTTTCAGAGGAACGGATTTCTGTCCCTAGCATAAACATGGTGGCTAACAAACATTTGTAACTCTAATTCCAAGGGATCTGATACCTTCTTTCCACCTTCAAGGGTACTATACACATTTGGTATAATTATACATACAGGCAAAACATCCATACACATAAAATAAAAATAAATCTTTTTTAAAGGCTATTATACTGATGCAAATATAACATTTATGTAAGGAATTTTTAAAAAATTAAAAACTAAAAATAAAAGGACAAGCTATTATAAAAAGCTCTTCCTACTCTTCTTCAGTGGCAACAGTGAAACCATCACCAACTAAACTGAGAAGATGAACACAGACCAAAAAGACAGACAGGAAACTAAAGAGTAACAGACAGCAGTAGGAGCAGGGAAAGGTGAAAGGAGCGCAAGGAAACCAGCACACAGAGCGGCCCTCTGCTCTGCTCCGCTCAGCACCACACTGGAACTTACACTGTGAGGGGTTGCTTCCACTTGGGACTGTTTGTATTGTTGCATTTTTCTGTCTTCTTTGACTGCCCATCTACTGTAACTTCTACATAAGGACTTGGTCCAAACCAATTCTTTTTATTTTCTTTAAGTTTGGCTGAGATGACTATAAAAGAAAAGAGAAAACACTTTAATATTTAAAATGATAGTTTACTCCCTGGTCAATGATATTTCTTTGAAGATTAAGCCAGATATTTTTATTTAGAAGCAGCTAGTCCCTAAAATATATTAATTTTGTTTATTTATGAGATTTATATTTCTTATATTTTCCTATATTAGTAAATATATACATATATATAGGACTTCTACACATTTGACACTCCCCGAGAACACACACACACACCCTGCCCCGCAAAGTCAGTGCCAGGACCCTGGGCACATACCCGTAATTCCTGGTCAAATGAGTTATAGCACAGCTCCCCAAGCAGCATCTCATACAGTCTTAACATCTAGAATCCCAGCAAGTGTGTGTCAGGTGATGGGTCTAAATCTCTGATTTCCCACACATCAAGTAGTTTTGAGTTTCTATGCTCATATTTCTTTGTGATGGCATTCAAGTCAGCTACAGAGTAACTATTCCTTTGATGTCCCATATTCTTTAAACTGGAGCTTCATCAGTATTTTAAAATGAGAAGCTGTGATGGTGTGAATGAAAATGGCCCCCAACAGGCTCATAGGATGTGATACTATTAGGAGGTGTGGCCTTGAAGGAATAGGTTTGGCTTTGTTAGAGGAAGGGTGTTACTGAGGGTGAGCTTTGAGGTTTCTGAAGCCCAAAATCAGGCCCAGTGTAACTCTTTCTTCCTGCTGCCTATGAATCCAGATACACAACTCTCAGTCACCTCTTCAGCACCATGTCTGCCTCAATGCCATCATGATCCCTGTCATGACAATAAAGGACTGAACCTTTGAGCCCCAATTAAATGTTTTCCTTTAGCCAGGCGGTGGTGGCGCACACCTTTAATCCCAGCACTTGGGAGGCAGAGGCAGACGGATTTCTGAGTTCGAGGCCAGCCTAGTCTACAAAGTGAGTTCCAGGACAGCCAGGACTATACAGAGAAACCCTGTCTCGAAAAAAAAAAATTTAAAAATTAAATTAAATTAAAAAAAAATGTTTTCCTTTATAGGAGTTGCCATGGTCATGGTATCTCTTCACAGCAGTAGAAACCCTTACTAACAGAGTAGAATTTTCAAGAGATGATGGTGAATTCCTTTAATCCCAGCACCTGGGAGGCAGAGGCAGTTCTAAGACAGCCAGGGCTACTCAGAGAAACCCAGTCTCAAAAGAAAAAAAAAAAAAGTTAAAAGTATGGACACTTTATGACCAAGCAACTCAACTCTTACATACACAACTAAGTGAAGAGAAAGCATCCATCCTCACAAAAAGTGTACACATGTTTACATCATTAGTCATACTGTATAGAAAGTACAAGTCTAGGGCTGTAGAACACAGGTGCTGCTGCCGAGCCTGAGGACTTTGGTTCGATCCAAAGAAGCAGACGATGGAAGGAGAGGACCACTGCCCGCTGGCTTCCATACACATGCACATGCACACTTGCTTGTGCACAAAATGAACACACACACACTAAGTAAATATAAAAGCAGAAACCATCCAAACATCCATCAACTAAATAAAATATTGCACATTAACTCAATGGAATTATTGTTTGGCAATAAAAAGAAATGAACTATTACTTATATATGCTATAACATGAATAAACCTTAAAAACATGAACTGTAAAAACTGTATATGAAAGATCCAAACCCACAAAAGTAGGTAAGTGAATACCTAGATTTGTTTACCCAGAGTAAATGGGTTGTAATACTAATGGACACAGGGATTCTTTCTGCAGAGACAAAAATAACTCTAAAATTGTTAAACTGGGTTTGGGGGACATATGTCTGCAATTTCAGCACTTAGAGGGGTGAAGCAGGAGGTGCCCTGTTCAAGGTCATCCTTAGCTACACATCATATGTGGCACAAGACTAAGCTAGGAGACATTGTCTAACAAAACAAAACAGAGTGAAAATAAAAACAACATAATATATCAGACAGATGGAACTTATCTAGAGAATATTCCACCCACTACCAAAGACCATACAATCTAAGACCATACGATTTAAAGCCAATGGGAGCTCCTCTGAAACAGACAGAAAACAAATCTCAACAAAGTCAGAAAAGCTGAATGACTCTGTGTACCCTATATGACCACAATGTGATAAAGCTTAAAATAAACATCAAATGAATCTCTGGTAATCACATAAACTCACGGAGTTAAACATACTACTGAATGATGGATGAGTCAAAGAAGCTTAGGAAGAAATCTAGAAAGAAATAAAACTTTCCTTGGATTACATGCAAATGAAAAACACAATGAAACCTCTGGACACATTAAAAGCAGTTCTAAGAGGGAATCTTATAGCTCTGGGCACCTATGTTAAAAAAATGGATCAAAGGGGGCTGGAAAAACAGCGCAGAGGCTAAGACCCCTGGTTACTCTTGTAGAGGACCCAGATTTAAATCCCAGCACCCATGTAGCAGCTCACCACCGTCTGTGATTCCAGCTCCAGGGATGCAGACATCCTCACACAGACACACTTAAAGGCAAAAACACCAATACACATAAAATAAAAATAAATAAGTAATTTGTAAAAATGGACCAAAGACCTTCCTGTGAAGTCTGAAACCCTGAGACTGCTGGAAGCAGACAAGGGCAGTGCTCTGAAGGTAAAGGTGAGGGAAGGACTGCTGAACAGAGCTCTGCTCCTGAATTAAGGCTGACAATGGATAGAGGGGACCGCATCAAACTACAAGTCTTCTCTGCAGCAAAGGAAACAATTGAGTAAAGAGGAAGAAAAATGTTGTCAATTATAGATCTGATAAAGGATTAATTCTAATATAAACAAAGAACTAGAAGCTATGGGTCTAAACACAGAGTTCTCAAAAGAAGAAATAAAAATAGCTAAGAAATATTCTTAAGTGTTTAATATCATCAGCAATTTGAAAAATGAAAATTAAAACTACTCTAAGATCTCATCTTTCCCCAATCAGAATGACTAAGATAAAACAAGAAATAAATAACCGAACTGATTAACAAATGCTGGTGAACATGTGGCAAAAAAGAATCTTCATCCACTGACGGTAGAACTGCAAAACAGGTGCCGCTACTAGGAAAATCAGTGTAGAGAATTCACAAAAAGCTAAAAAGTACATAGACTTGTGATCCAGCTACATCAATCCTTGTATATACCCTAAGGATTCCACAGCCTACTTTCCAGATACTTGCTCAGCCATTTCCACTGTTGCTCCATTCATAATAGCAAGAAAATGGAAAAAATCTTAATGTTCAACTGAATAATCGATAACAAAATTGTCGTTCATTTATACAAGCGAATTCCATTCACTGAAAAGTGAAATCATGCAATTTGCAGGTAAATGATCAGAACTAGAAACCATCATTCTAAGTGAGGTAACCCTGACCTGGAAAGATGACAGTTGCATGTTTTCTCTTACTTGGGATCCTAGCTCTGAATCTTTAGATGTGAGTATATAACCTGGTGTAACTGCAGAAAACAAGAATGTAAAAAGAGATCATGGTGACAGGGTTGAAGGAAGAGCTCTAAAGAGAGGAACAGTAAGGCACAGATTCTGTGAATGGTAAAATGGGAGAAATGGGGAACAACACACTTTAGGAAAAGGGAAGGCAATACAGAGAAAGGAAGGGAGGAAGGATAAATAACATTAAGGAGATTTGAAAAAGTCACAGGGTAACATTTTATGTTTACTTAAATATATGTAATAAATATAAATAATATATAATAAATATAATATATATTTATATAACTTCATATAACTTAGCATTTACACATTGCTCCCCCTAAAAGCATCTAACAAAGATGCCAGTGCCAGACATGGAAAACCATGAAAAACCTCCCTTTGAGCTGTTGGTCAGAAGAATCCAAAAAATTCCCAACACAATATAGGCTATTGCCATTGCTCTAACTTACCTCCCAGGACTTGGAAGAATTGAGCTAGGACTGACCTAGAGCCTCTTTCCTGTGGACTACTCTTCATAGTATCCAAAGATGCTAAGAAGCGGCCAGAGAAGAAAAGCAACCAATAGTCCTACCCAGATTTAAAACCTATAAACCTATAATACTAAAGTAACAATGGCCAGCACGACAAGATACCTACAGGGGTACAATAGTGACACTTATATCTTACGAATAACTAACAGCTGTTTAATTAAATGTAAGTCCCACTCAAATGGAGAGAGTTTACAACCTGTGGATGGTAAGGACCCTAGAGGAAAACCTACTACTGCTAGTTTCCTAACCAGTGTAATTCCTTACTGCTTTCTAAGTACTTACACATTCTTATATCCATAGATAGGTCTATTTTTCACCCTTCATCAAAGTAGCTCCTTTTTGTAGCAAATAGAGACCATCACAGAAATCCCAAACTGGTCAAAATCAAAGACTAATTAACCATAGGGTGGCTAACACCAATTGCTCCATCTACAACATAATCCCTAACCTAAGTCTCGGAGAATATTACAAAAGAGAGAACAGAAAGATTTGAAAAGCCAGAAGACCTGGACTTCAGCTACAAGACAGTGTCTTCTATTTATGACAGGCAAGTTGTACTCATGAAATCTCAACAGTCCAGTCACCTAAACAAGATCTGCACAATGACAAGCTCAGGTGATGCTACCATGGTTCAGGAGAAATCTCCTAAGACCCACTCCTAAGCAATTAATGGCTATTGACAGAGGGAGAATCAGGGCCAAGTCCCAATAGGTTATCCAACTCCAAGTGGTCAGCCCTAAACACACATATATATAATTATTAAATTATAATTTTAATATATTATATTAACATATATTAATATATAAAAATATGTTAATAAAATATTAATAACCAACAGTAATTGCCTAGATGCCAGTTTAATGGAGGAAAATGAATCTATAAAACATCTTAAAATCAAAATGATTTTTCTATACTTTAACATTCCATTCATGTATTCATTCATCAAATACCGACTTGGTGACTAAAATGTAATAGCCCACTAAAGATTTTGTTCTTATAAGATTTTAAAAATGAAAATTTTTAATTTTTGTATTCAGATGTATGTATGTGTAAGTGAACCTGCCATGAGTGCAGGTGTCCTCAGAGGACAGAAGAGGTTACTGGTCCTCTGGAATGGAGTTGTGAGCCCCACGTGTGATATGGGCCTAGGAAACCAAACCAGGTCTACTAGAACTGCAGCAAGTGCTCTCAACCTGTGAACCATCTCTCCAGTCACTAAGATTATTTTTTTAATACAGGAGGCAAAGATATAAGATATTTTACCTTTTAAAAAGACTTACCAGTGATCTGAAGTTGAGATTTCATGGTCAGGCTACCCATTGAATCAAGCTGTGGTCCACTATCAGACATACCATCAATAAGACAGCAAACCTAAAAACAAGATAAATGAGATATTATTTGCATCTCTGGCCTTTCCTTTTTTTTTTTTTTTTTTTTTTTTTTTGTTTTGTTTTTGTTTTGTTTTGTTTTGTTTGTTTGTTCTTTTGGTTTTTTCGAGACAAAGTTTCTGTGTAGCCCAGGCTGTCCTAGAACTCACTCTATAGACCCAGGCTGGCCTCAAACTCAGAAAAATCCGCCTGCCTTCCAAGTGTTGGGATTAAAGGCATGCGCCACCACTGCCCAGCATCTCTGGCCTTTCCTAAAGGCGCCATAATAATCAACGGTCTTCACACTGCTCAACACAATTTTCAATTCTAGCATTTATTCTATTATCAGCAAAATTTAAACGTCCTCCTCTAGTCCACACAATGCTCTTCCCTTGAGTTCCCAAGACATATTTTCTAGGTTTATGGTCTTCTGATTATTCTCAGTTTCTTAAAAAATTCCTTTTTCTAGGGGCTGAAGAGATGGTTCTGTGCTCAAGAACAGAACTTGGTGCCCTTTACTGAGGACCCAGTTCAGTTCCCAGCACCCATATGAAGGGTCAGAATAATCTGTATTTCCAGTTCCCGGAGATCTAATGCCCTCTTTTTACCTCTTAGGCACCAGGTACACATGTGGTGCACAGACATACATGCAGGTGAAACATTCATATACATAAAACAAAATAATTTTTTTAAAACTTCCTTTTTCTCTCTGTCCCTAATGCTGGCTTATACTGGCTCAGCTACTGTTCTCTCTCTATTCATTCCCTGAGGACACTATCAGAACTTAGAGCTTTAAACTGCATCTACATAACAACATGACCCATAAACTAAAGCTCTGGCCTAGACCTTATTCATAAAACCTAAAAAACTTCACTCGGTTATCTAAAAAACACCCCATACTGAAGATACCCCAAACTGAACATCCTGATAAAATACACCTCAGAGTCATCAGTGGCCCTCAGACAGAAGAGAAATGTTATGTGATGTAAGAGCTACTATCTGATTCACAAAAGAACCTCAGAAACTGTCATTCTGTTTCCCACCTATTCCCCAATAACCAAAAACATATTTGCCTTAGATCTATGAAAAAAAAATCAAGAAATACATAAGCAATCAAGAAGCAAATTTCCTTGAGATCTTAGAATAAGATTGATAAGAGTAAGATGAAAATCTTGCAATTAAAATTTTATTTCTTGCCGGGCGGTGGTGGCGCATGCCTTTAATCCCAGCACTTGGGAGGCAGAGGCAGGAGGATTTCTGAGTTCGAGGCCAGCCTGGTCTACAGAGTGAGTTCCTGGACAGCCAGGGCTACACAGAGAAACCCTGTCTCGGAAAACCAAAAAAAAAAAAAAAAAATGTATTTCTTCCTCCTATTCTCATAGCTGCTTCCTTCATAGGACTCTGCTTGAACTACTGTAACAGCTCTACATTCCACATGAAAAGGGAAAAGCCAATAGAGGCCTAAGGTGCAGTTCAGCCGGCAGAGTCCATGGACAGCACATATGACACCCTGGGTTTATTCCCCAGAAGACAGCCTGGGCATGGTGATGTATGACTGTAATCCCAGGACTCCAGGAGGAGTGGAGGCCAAAGAATCAGAAGTTCAAGGTCATCTTTGACTATGCAGTCTGTTGGAATCTATTCTAAGCTACATGAAACTCTAGTCTCGAAAAGAAAAAAAATTTAAAAACTGATGATAAAGATCAATAAAGGACCAAGAACATACACAGGCTGGACCTAGGCCTCCCTGCACATACACAGCAGATGTGCAGCTGGGTCTTCATGTGGGTCCCAAACAACTGGAATGGGGGCTATCCCAAAAGCTGTTGACTGGGTGTGGGATATGCTCGTCTAGCTGGGCTGCTTTGTCTGGCCTCAGTGGGAGAGGAAGTGTCTAGGCTCACAGAGACTTGAAGTGCCAGGGTCAGGAGAGAGCCAGGGAGACCCTACTCATCAGAGAAGAAGGGGTGGATGGGGGAAGGATTGTGGGAAGAGTGACTGGAGGGGGCAGTGAACAGAATGTAAAATGAAATAAGTAAAAAAATAAAATAAAGATCAATGAAGGAGCTTGGAGAGTTGGCTTGTCCCCAAGCATTCCTGTTCTGACAGAGGATCAAAGTTCAGTTGCTAGCATCTATGTAAAATGATTCACAACTACCTATTAACTAACTGACAGAATTGAAGCTCACTGCACACTTGCATGCAGCTTGGCAGGTTGGAGGGACATCCATTCTGGTCTCTGAGGGCGCCCACATACACATACATGTCACAAACACACACACTAACTAAATTCTGAAAAAACAATAACAACAACAAATAGCAAGATGGCTCAGCAGGTTAAGGTACTGGCTGCCAAGTCTGACAACTTGAATTTGATCTTGGCACCCAGATGATGGAAGGAAAGAGCAGACTCCCACATGATGCCTTCTGACTTCTTCATACACAGAGTGGAACATGGGTGCCCACACACAATAAACAAACGAATGAATGAATGAATGAATGAATGTAATAAAAGTCAATGGAACAAATGAGCTCTTGTTCTATCATCAATACTAAATATTAGAAGTAAAGTATGAAACAAACAATATCAGTATCTTCCTACAAAACTAAGAAACTCTACAAAGCTAAATATAACTCAGAAAAGTGACCATTATTGAAAAAATGAAAAGTAGGAAGTGGAGAAAAAAAAGAAAAGCATTATCTAAGAAGCCAACTCTTGGGCTGGAGCAATAGCTGCTCAACAGTTTAGAGTGTATACTGCTACTGCAGAGGACCCAAGTTCAAGTCCCATCACCCACACCAGGTAGCTCACAAGAATCTGTAAGTCCAGCTCCAAGGAGTCCCAGGCCCCTGACTTCCAAGAGCACCACACTCAAGTGCACAATGCACACACAGAGATACAGACAAATAATTAAATAGAATCAAATTAAGAACAGTTGTTAGAAAGTAAAAAAAATTAAAACCAACTGTTGTTAAGTACTGAAACTTGTCAACACAAATACATTCATGGGAATGAGGAGAAAGAAATGTTTGGTACCCTTGGAATTTAGGCACAATTAAGGCTGAAAGAAAATATAGAAAGACTTGGACTTGTTAGAAGTTTAGACTCTCTCTTGATCTCTTGATCCCTCTGTCCCTACTCTCTTTCTCTCTCTGCCTCTACTACTCTCCTGGCTCCCATCCCCATGCCCTAAATAAACTCTATTCTATTCTAAAAAAAAAAACCAAAAAGTTTAGGAGCTGTGATAGACAACCTTCAAGATGAGCCTAGGAAGCCTTCCTTCAAGTGTTTATATAATTCCCCTCCCACAGTGGAATGCTTGCCTCTGTGACCAGTGGAAATACAGGTAACGTTGTTCCCAAAGCTCCATAATAAAACAGTACAGTTCTGTCTTGCTTTCCAGAACTGCCTGCTCTAGGAGGAGCCAGCACCACACCATGAGGAACTCAGGTAGTCCTAAGTAAAACAGAACTAAAGCTTCCCACTAAGAGCCAGCACCAACTTACCACACACAAGTAAGACAGCGTGCAAGCAACTCCCAGTCCCTGTCAGGACCAAAACTGAGCAAAGCTGTCCAGCCTGAGAAGCCCTGAGGCACAACAGTCAGTCATGCTGCTCTAATTTTCTAACCCACCAAGTTTGTGACAAATACCAAATGATTGTTATTTAAGCAATTAAGTCTTGTGGTAAGTCATATAGCAGAGCTTTGGAAAGCTAGCATTCTCAACAAAAACTATTTAACCTGAATCCAATAACAAAGAAATGATTATACCCAAAATGTAAAACACTTACAGATCAACTGACAGACACTTCAAAATGTGAGCGTCATGAAACAGATGAGGTAAGAGGGCTTCTATAAAGTAAAAGCCTTAAGAGACAACCCACTAATTTTGGAGACCAAAATCATAAAAGATTTTTACAGACAGCTAAGGATTTCCATGAGTTTGACACCAGCCTAGTCTACATAGTGAGTTCTAGGTCAGCCAGTGCTACATAGTGAGATTCTGTCTCAAAAAATTAACTATAAAATTTAACAAAACATGATAATACTATTATACTACTAATAAATTACTACTCTGTAGCAATTTCTTCCAAAATAAAACATTCCATTTTAAAGGGAAAATTCAGGAAGTCCCAAATCTGGCCATTCACTAGCCCCCTCCTGAAAGACAGGTGAAAAACACTCTCAAGCATGCAAGTTGTGCAGTGAGCTCCAGGCTCCCGGCTTTCATGTTCTGTTGTCTCTCATGCTAGAATGGGCTGCTAGTTGATGCAGCTGTCTTTGGGTCATTTCTGTTCCTGTGAATAACCCTCACCCACATTCCTATAAATAACCCCAATAAAACTCACTGGCCACTAAGTGGACTTCCATGGTGTCTGTACTTTTGGCTCCATATCTGGGGTGAGTAGATGCTTGTTTACACAATAGTTACATGGGAAAATACTTTTTTTCTCTTTCCAGAAGTAATACATAATGTGTTTAGGGTAAGATGATAACTATAAGCTTTGTTTATTTAGTTTAAAAAAAAAAAAGAACAACAACAACAAAAAAAAAACCTGCTTAAGCCGGGCAGTGGTGGCACATGCCTTTAATCCCAGCACTCGGGAGGCAGAAGCAGGCAGATTTCTGAGTTCGAGGCCAGCCTAGTCTACAGAGTGAGTTCCAGGATAGCCAGGACTACACAGAGAAATTGAGCCTCAGTGAGAGAAGAGATGCTTAGTCTTGCTAGTACTATATGTCCCAGGGTAGGGTGGTACTCAAGGGGAGGGACTTCCCCTTCTCTGAGGAGAAGAGGAGGTGGTAATGGGAGAGGGATTTATAAGGGCGGGACTGAGAGGAGAGTAGGGAGTGGAGTGGTCTGCGAGTAGGATATAATATAAATTTTAAAAAATTATAGAAAGAACAAAATACTTCCTATCATTTGAGAAAAACATTTATTATTTGTGATACACAGAATGCCTATTGTTAAAGGAAAGTCTACAATAATGCCAGATGAAAAACTAATTTAATATCTTCTTGAAAGGCAAAGAAAAGAAAAATGCAGAAAATATCTTGTCATATAAGCATAGTTATCACCTTATTTTAAAGTATGCCTTCCATTTCTAGACAATTAAGATACTTGGTTTATTTTCAAAAATAAACATTCAATATAATTTTATATATTTCAATCTACTTAAGTTTTAAATAATTAAACAGAAGCCTCTATCTTCTTAATTGAAGGAACCAAAAAGACACATCCATTTGCATCTTTTTCACAGAAAAGGAAGGGAGTAAACTCAAGCCCACTGAAGTAGAGAGGTAAAATGTAAACCACTTCTTTCCCCACAACAGTGCAGCCTTGGCTTTGAACACCACAAAAAACGGTATCAGATCACTGGAATCGCTTTTACCGTTTCTAATGAAATAGCATAGTTTCTAAAGCATATGCTACAATACAGAGAAACAGGGAGCTGCAACTTTCAAGACTCAAGAATAAAGAAAAGCTTATAGTGGCAGTAGTGTCTAGCTACTATGATTCAAACTCTGTGATAGTTTGAATGTAAAATGCCCCTACAGGCTGTGTGTTTAAACACTTGGTCTCCGGCTCATGGCACTGTTTGGAAAAGTCATGGGGCATCTGGAATCAAGACCTTGCTCTGAGAAGTGTTCACAGAGGGGAGCACCCTAGAATACAATAGTTCACCATCCTTTCAGCTCCCTCTCTACTTCCTAACTGCCAAGGCCCCTCAAACTTCTACTCCTACCCCTTTGTGACCTCAATGGACTGTATTCCTTTAAACAGTGAGCCAAAATAAAACTTTGCTCTTGTAAGCTGTTCTGTAAGTATTTTGTCACAGCAGGCAAGAAAATAGCTAATACAAACTTGCACTTAGTATTCCAGAAGACAAATTCTTCCCAATACCCCAAACAGCTTCTTAGAGAGCAGTAGTATTAATACCACAGAAAATCAAATACTACAGAAAAGTGGTATTAGCTACTGTTACCAGTTGTTTCTGGCTCTGACTAACTTACTCATTCACCACTGGGCTTTAATGGATTTGGTATGCTTCAGAGACATATAACTGACACAACAACACTACAGACGCTGTTCTCTTCAAACAGCTGTGTGAGACTATACAACTCAGAAACACAGCACATTCAAGAAGTGTTTGTTTTTGATCATCATTTCATACTTCATACCCACAAATCTTTAAAAATAGAAGACCCTGCCAGTGAAGATGTAGCTCATGCTAGCAGTACAAGGCTGGAGTCCTAATGTCACATACACCAGGTACATAGCACACACCCGTAATCAGCACTCAACTTGAACATTTTGCCAAAAGACATAAAAATAGCAAATATTTGAAAAGATGCTTAGAAAAAATATGACCAAAACCATAAGATACTATTTTTCACCCATCAAGACAGCTATTATCAAGAGAGGAAAATAAGAAAATGAATGTCGGCCTGACTGAAGCAAGAAAAACCCTAGTGTACTGTTCCTGGGGGTGTAAAATACACTGTCCCTGTGGAAAAGAGTCTTGGGGCTCTTCCTAACATTAAACACTACCATGTAGTGCAGAAGTTCCACTTCTCATGACACAGGCAAAGCCTAAGGGAAGTACTGTTAAGCTTAGTAAATCACTACCCTCCGTCAACCCAAAAGTTAGGAATGCTGTAACATCTGATAGGCACAGCGGTATATTCCTGAAGTCTTAGCACTTGCAAGACAGATGAGAAAGAGTGAATTTGAGGCCAACCCAGACTACAGGTCAGCACAAACTACATATTGAGAACTTGTCTCAAAAAATAAAAAATAAAACTAGGCATAGTGGCTCACACCTTTAATCTCAGCACTTGGGAAGCAGAGCCATTGGATCTTTGTGAGTTTTGAGACCAGTCTGGTCTACAGAACAAGTTCCAGGACAGTCAGCACTGTTAACACAGAGAAACCCTGTCTCAAAAAAAAAAAAAAAAAAAAAAAAAAAAAAAAAAAAAAAAAAAAAAAACCCTAAAACAAACAAACAAGCCAGGCACAGTGGTACATGCCTTTAACCCCAGCACTCAGGAAGAAGATCCAGTCAAATCTGTACAAGTTCAAGGCCAGCTTGGTCTACATATGAATTCTGGGCAAGCCCTATCTAAATAAATAAGTAAACAAATAAATAATAAAAACAAAAGAAAAATGTCAAATCTATAGCTTTCAGTAGCTCAGTTACCTCGGACACAGCAATGTATTATTAAATATGTTGATATGTGATTTTGTGATTTGGCTAAAACAAACTCATGTCACCTTTCTACTTAGAAGCAGGTCATACAGAATAACTTGAATCCAAGTCCCTAGGCTTTTGCTACTTATATTTCACAATTTATTTTTCTAATCTTGAAAACATTTTAATTTCTGTAACCACTACATTTGTAGCTTTTCCTAAAACCTTAAGTAATATTTCAGCTGACTAAAAAGTATGTGTAAAAAATATTTTGAAGTTTGTGTATATTGTGGAATGTCTAAACTAGGCTAAATAGCAGATGTATACGCTCATCTACTGAGGTGGTGTGTGTGTGTATGTGTGTGTGTGTGTGTGTGTGTGTGTGTGTGTGTGTGTGTAGAATAAACCTTTAAAGCCAGGC
The DNA here is from genome assembly GCA_030674055.1 of Rhabdomys pumilio. Taxonomy (NCBI): domain Eukaryota; kingdom Metazoa; phylum Chordata; class Mammalia; order Rodentia; family Muridae; genus Rhabdomys; species Rhabdomys pumilio. Next base: position 215,831,226 of record JANHMN010000002.1, on the reverse strand, counting down.
ATGGTGGCTAGCAATGGATTATTGTACTGTATAAAAGCATGTACACTTTAATCCCAGCACTTGGTAGGCAGAGGCAGGCTGATCTCTGAGTTCAAGGCCAGCCTAGTCTACAGAGATTGAGTCCCAGGACATGCAGGCTACACAGAGAAATCCTGCCTGGGGGGTGTGGGGGGAGGAATCTTAGCTTGAGTTGAGGGTACAATTTAGTTGGTGGAATGTTTGCCTAAAATGCCTGATACCCTGTGTTGGATTCCCAGCACTACATAAATCAGCTGTGGTAGCACAATCCTATAATCTCAGCACTCAGAAAACAGATGCAGGAAGATCAGAAATTCAAGGTCACATAGAAAACTTGATGCCAGCATGGGCTGCATGAAACCATCAAAACAAAACAAAAGAACAAACTCCTGGGCCTACTGGGTCCCGCAATCCAGACCTATAATCAGTCCTAAATCCCACTCAGACTTAGACTAGTGGATGTAAAATTCAAGGCAAGCCTGGACTACAAAGTAAGACCCTGTCTTCAGATTTAAAAGGTAGAGTAGGGTGTCTCAAACTTGTAGTCACAGCAGGAGAGGGCACAGAAGAACTGCCTCGAGAAGCATTCCATCTAGGGCTTCCAAGGGAGACTGATTTGAAAGGAACATGAATGGTTGGGGATGTAGCTCAGCAGACATGGTTCCTGCTTACACTTAAGCCCTGGGTTCAATGCACAAGACCACAAAGTGGTCCACACATGATGTAACCCCAGAGCTCAGGAGGTAAAGGGTCAACAAGCTCAAAGTCATGGGGGTTGGTGAGGGGCTCAGGAGGTAAAGCACTTGTCCAGGCCTCACAGCTTGCATTCAATATGTGGAACTCATGTAACCATGGAAGGAAAGAACCAACTCTAAAATATAAGTCTTCTGACTTCCACAAGAGCATGAGCCCACTCTTACACAATAATAATAAAAATTTTAAAGTCCAAGGTCATTTTTTGCTATGTAGAGAGCACAAAAGCCCACCTACAACATATGATACTCTGTTTCAAACAAACAAAACCTGGTAATAATAATGAGCCAATCACACGCCTTTAATCCCAGCACTTGGGAGGCAGAGGCAGGCGGATTTCTGAGTTCAAGGCCAGCCTGGTCTACCGAGTTAGTTCCAGGACAGCCAGAGCTATACAGAGAAACCCTGTCTCGAAGAAAAACAAAAAACAAAAAACAAAAAAAAAAACCCAAAAACAAAAACAAAAAAAAAACAAGCCTAAGTCTACAATGTTCTCCATAGAAAGGTTAAACAATTTGGCCAAGGTCATGCTGCCAAATTTATGAAAACCCCAATCTCTCCAACTCTAAAGCAGTGAACCTCTACAGAGTGAACCTTTAGCATCCTTTCTATTATCAAGACTGCATCTAGAGCTTTGTCCTTACTTACACTAATAACTAAGAAGTAAATTATTTTACCTAAATGCAGACAGCAGATAAAGGTGCTTGCTGTCAAATCCAACAACCTGACTCTGATCCCCAAAACTCACAGGGAGAAGAGACCCTACTCCAGCAAGTTGTCCTCTGATCTCCACACATGTACTGAAGCACCCATGCACTGAACAACCCAACCCCACCCCAACACATATGCATAAATAAATAAATGTAATTTTTTAAAAAAAGTTTTGCTGGGTAGTAGTGGTACATGCCTTCAATCCCTGCAATCAGGAGGCAGAGACAGGCAGATCTCTGTAAATTCAAGGCCAGCCTGGTCTACAGAGTAAGTTATAGGACAGCCAGGGCTACACACACACAGTAAAACCCTGTCTCAAAAAACAAACAAATTCTTTCATAAAATGTGAAACCCAAATAAGACAGTATCTATTTCCTTAGAAAGCAAGTTTATTGTGGGGCTGAATGATAATTTAGTGGATAAAACACTTATTGTGCACAATCATGAAAAATTGAGTTCAAACCTAAGCACCTGCAGAAGAAGCCAAGCATGGCCGAGCGCAGAACCCCAGTGTTGTGGGGAGCACAGGCAAGAGGACTGTCAGGGCTTGCCAGCAGTCAGCCTAACTCTAAATCTCTGAGGAATCTGTTAGGGGAATATGGGACAGAGTGATGTGACACCTGACTGTCCTCTTCCATTCTACACACACACATGTGCACACTCACCATACACATACACACACAAAACAAAATACCAGAAAGCAAGCAAGCCACTGTTGGCCTTTCTGTAGGAACTAGGCTCAATATGCTGCCATTACTATAAATATCACGGTATAAAAATGCTTCTCTTTTCTGGGATAGAAAACTATGTCTCAATATCAGGGTAAAGTTTCTAGACATGGAGAGAAATGGAAAGTTTCTTACTAGCAGATACTGCTTTTTCTTTTTTCTCTTCCTTTCTTTTCTTGAGAAGGGTCTCATGTAGTCCCAAGGGGCTCAAACTTGCTATATAACTAAAAACGACCATGAATTTCTGATTCTCTTGAGCGCTGGGATCACTATGTCATGCTGTGGGCCAAACTAAAGGCTTTGTGAATGCTGGGTGGTCCTTTACCTACACTTTCAGACCCACATCTCATTAATTCTTAATACAGCCCAGGCTGATAATTAGCAGAATGTTACTTAGAATATATTCAGCTATGTTAAAGAAACCAAGAAACATGAAATAAACATCTTAAATGCCATGTAATCTTTTTACCATTATTTATTATACTGAAGTGTAATTGCTAGCGAGTAGCTTTGTTTTCCTGACCCCCCTTCCCAGCCCCCCAAAAAGCCCCACAAAATTCTTTTTTGTTTTGTTTTTTGTTTTTTTGTTTTTTTGTTTTTTTTTTTTTTTTCCGAGACACGGTTTCTCTGTGTAGTCCTGACTGTCCTGAACTCATTCTGTAGACCAGGCTGGCATCTGAAACGTCATAGAAGGCATCTGAACTCAGAAATCCTCCTGCCTCTGCCTCCCAAGTGCTGGGATTAAACCACTGCCCGGTCACAAAATTCTTAATGCAGGAGGAATTTTCTATTTGAATACCCCTTGGAACCTAACACAGCAGCAGCTCAATAAGCGATTGCTAAGTGTTATCAATTTAAGCCAGAATTGTATCCATGTCTGTAATGCCAGCTCTTGGATATAAAGGCAGAAAGCTCACGAGTGCAGAGTGCAGGACCAGCATCAGCTACATAGTAACTTAGAGGCCAGCTTGGGGTACACCAAACCCTGTTTCAAAAAATAACAAAACCCACTAACATTTCTACACTTTGTTTCCTTCAAGTCTTTGTGCTAAAGTTTAAAACAGAAGACAACATGTCTCCCCGGCTCTTTTTTTTTTTTTTTTTTTTTTTTTAATAAAAGACAGAGTCTCTTTATATAAATCAGGCATAACAGGCTGGCCTCAAACTCAGAGATATCCAGCTGCCTCTGCCTCCCAGTGCTGGGAATAAGGCTGGCTCTAGCTTCTCACTTTTAAAGCCAGCAAATATTAGAAAATCTTGTTACTGATACCAGTCCTATATGGTGATGTTAACAAAGCCTTAAGTTAGTAGTGACTCAACACATGAAACACAAAGTATAATCAGACAGTGAACAGGAAGGCATCTGAAACGTCATGGGCAAACCTTCAATAGACAGGAGTAGGGTGGGGCATCCTTGGAATTCTAGCACTTGGGAGGCTCCAGGTCATCCTTAGGTACACAGTGACCTTAAGGTTAGTCAGTATTAGCATATATATATATATATATATGTGTGTGTGTGTGTGTGTGTGTGTGTGTGTGTATATATACACACACATACACATATATATATACATGTGTGTATGTATGTATATAGGTATATATGTGTGTATATATATGCATATGCATATGTATATGTATATTTTTTGGAGGTGGGAAATGTAAGACCCTGACAGATAGAAGACAAAAACTACAAGTCTCCCAGGTATCTTTCCAAAAAAGACTGTTTTGTGAGCTGGAAAAAAATGGATACTTTGAGACACATTTTAAGACAGTTGGAAACGGAAAGTCTTTTGCAGTACTGGGATACTTCTTTATTTTTTTCTGGTAAGTTAGACCATCACTGAAGGAATGGAAGCTAATTTGCTTCCTTATTGCAGATAACACCTTTTTTCCCCCTTTTAAAATCTACATATTTCATCTTTATGCCTTGTACCAATCTGAAACAATTTCTTTGCACTCTAATTACCTCTTCTCCTTCTTAGCACTTCCTTCACAAATTTCACCATTATCTACTTCCTTTTTCTCCATAACTATCAAAAAGAGCATATTTAAGCAAAAGTTTGATTACAGCAAGTGAGACTCTTTTAAGAAGCCAGCCAAGCCTTGTTCTGTCTTAAGCATTTATAGGGAGATTAGTTAAACCAAACTAAATCGAAAGGTCACACAGATGAGAGAAGAATAAACATTAATGTTCATGGTGGAGACAAAGTATTCCTGGGTGTGCTTAAGGAGATATTGATGATGGTAACTGACAACTAATTGCCTCAAGGTTGTGGTTAGGCACTAATCCTCAAGGACTGATTCTTTTTTCTGGTGTGTGTGTCTTTTTGAGACAAGCTCTCCAGGCTGCCTCAAATTTGCTATGTAAACAAGGATAGCCTTACACTCCTGATCCTCCTGCTTTGGCTGTCCTAGAACTATGTAGACTAGCCTTGAACTCATAAAGATCTGCCAGTCTCTGACTTCCAAGTGCTAGGATTAAAGGCATGTGCCATGATGTCATCCTTTCTTTAAAAAAAAAAAATAATAATTATTATTATTGTATATGTATGTATATGTTAGCATGGGTGTACATATTATAATCAGAGGACAATTTCTGGGAATCAGTTCTCTCCTTCCACCATAGGTTTTTTGTTTGTTTGCTGCTTCATCTCACTGTGTGTGTGTGTGTGTGTGTGTGTGTGTGTGTGTGTGTGTGTGCATCCATGTGCTCCTGCATGTGTGGTATATATGTACTTTGTGTACATGAGTATAGATGATAGCATCAACAGATGTACCCTTAAGCCTGAGGGTAATTTTATTAGAATTTAAAAGAAAAACCCCACACCAGGCGAGCTACAAATCTTGGCACCTGTCAAGAGAAAGAAATTAACAAAGAGGAAGAAAAAAAAAACATGCTATTTAAATCAACAAGTTCAGCAATGGAGGTTAGCATAGGTGGACAGCAGCAGCACGGCTAATAGTGAGGAGGGGATTATAACATCATAGAAGAAACGAGCAAGAAAGGCCAGACGATCAGGGAAAGCATGCTCTGGGAAGAAATAGAAGGAAAGGAAAAGGTGGGAGTCAGAGAAGAGGGCACATTTAACACAGCTACATAGCTGTGACTCCATAAGCAACTGCCCAGGTCTTTCCTCAGTTTTATGCCTTTAATTTTTGAGACAGAGTCTCTCACTAATCCTAAAGCTCATTCTTCTAGGCTGGCTGATGAATACACTTCAGAGATTTGTTGGCCTCTGCTCTGCATTCCCCACTGTAGGAGGTATAGGTATGTGCCAATACCATGCCTGGCTTCTTAGGTGGGCTCTGGGGATCCAAACTCAGGTCCTCATGCTTGTAAGGCAGGTACTATACCAACCAAGCCATTTCCACAGCCCAAATTTTACTCTTTTAGTTAATTTCAAGTACCTTATTATTACTGGATTCTGAAGGGGCTAAAGGGAGAGAAAGCCTTGCCAGGTAGCCCAGGCTAACCTCAAATTCACAAGCTTCCTACTTCAGTCTTCCAAGAGCTGAGATTATAGTTATTACTACTATGGCCAGCAGGTTTTCAAATTTTATCCATCTTTTAACTCTTAAGTTTGTATCATTTGACCAACATCTTCCCATTTTCTGTACTTAATTCTTGGTAACACCCTTCTCTCCATGTTTAAGAGTGGCTCTTCTATATTCAATATGTAAGTGCAATCATTCATCTGTGTATTAATTTACCTGACATAATGTCTTTCAGGTTTATCTATGCTATCCCAAATGGGCAGCTTTCCTTCTTTTTTAAGGCCAAGTAGAACTTCCTATTATGAATGTACACTATATGTATGTGTATTATGTGGACATATACAATATATATACATAGTTCATATTTACTCACTTGTCTATCAACAGATATGTCTGTTTTTATTAACTTGGCTATTAAAAATAATCCTGCAACAAACCTATGGCAGCGCAGATATTTCTCAGAGGTAATGACTGTAATTCCTTTGGGCAAATACCACAAAATTCTCTCTTCAGGTTCCTTACCTGACAGTTCACCTCCACCTGCACGACTTCATCTCATACCCTTTTTACACATACACACTAATCTTTCTCTACTCTGATTTTTGCTTTTCTTTCTTTTTTTCTTTCCTTCTCCCTTTATTTATTTTTTTAAGGAGACAGGGTCTCTCACTATGTTGCACTGGTTAACCTAGAGCTTGCTATGTAAACCAGACCAGCCTCAAACTCAGATATCTGCCTGCCTCTGCCTTTGCCTCCTGAGTAAAGGCATGTGCTACTGTCCCCAGCTCTACTCTTTCTTGACCTCTTAAAGTGAATCTATCTTGTAATGTTTTCCTTTTATAATAAGAGTACCAATTCATCCTATCTTAAATCTAGATGTCTGAAACTATGAATTTTCTTCCCTTTTTTTTTTCCTAGACAAGGTCTTGTGTGTCCCAGGATGGCCTCAAATTCACTATGTTGCCAAAGGTGACCTTGAACTGCTGACTGTCCTGGGATCACAGGATTGTTCCACTACACCCAACTAATTCAGTGCTGGGGTTGTACTTTAGTATATCATGAATGTTAAGCAAGCAACTGAACTATATCCCTAGCCCCTTATAATCAATTCTAAAGATTTTATGTGTATTGTTTTATTTGGTCCTTACAATAATCCCAAGGAGGTAGAAAAGGAAAACTATGTCTATAAAGAAGATAGACGACTAGGCAGTGGTGGCACATGCCTTTAATCCCAGCACTTGGGAGGCAGAGGCACTGGTCTACAGAGTGAGTTCCAGGACAGCCAGGACTACACAGAGAAACCCTGTCTCGGGGGGAAAAAAAAAAAAACAGGCAACCTGAGCCCAGTAGGACTAAGAAAGTTACATAGGCTGTCCACGCAAAACCAGAGCACAGATCTTTTCGTCCTATTTCTGCACTATACTATGATGTCTTCTTATTAATGTTTCCACTTCTTTTTTCCCCCAAGGCAGGGTTTCTCTGTGTAGCCCTGGTCGTCTTGGAACTCCCTCTGTAGACCAGGCTGGCCTTGAATTCAGAGATGCACCTGCCTCTGCCTCCCGAGTGCTGGGATAAAAGGTATGAGCCATCACCGCTCAGCAATTCCTCTGCTTCTTAACCATCATATACATATGTGTGGACATGTTTAAGAAGATAAATATTTATAACACAGCACAAGTGGAAAAGCAACTGATGTAACCACTAACACTCTCTGCCACAGAGCTCTTTGTAGTGGTTAGATGAGCAGGATATGCCCTCTGCTCCATACTACCCCCAAATGTCTCTCACAGGAATGTCACCACACCTCAAGTTCTCAATAGTCGAGTCACTTCTTAGGGTTAAGGCGTAGTTTCCAGAAGGCCACTGTGAAATGCATGTTACCTGAAAGAGAAGAAGGGTCCATTAATAAAGTACTCTGGTTAAACAGAGAAATAAGCGATGACCTTGGGAGTCTCACAAAACAGGTCTTTATTTCCCTCAGCATAAAGCCTTCAAAAAAAATCCATGAGAAAGATTTTTCTTATGAAGAATGAATAAGATAAGGCAGCAACTTCTGAGGAAATGACTTGTGCACAGTACTGGATAATATCCACTTGGATATGAAGGATATTTGCTAAATCAAGATGGCCATATACACACATATTCTCTCTATAAAGGCCACTGTAAAGTCAATTCCTACAAGTTAGACACTCCTAGGGACAGTATCTGAGTATTACTAGTTTTAAAAAGCTGCAAAAGAGCTTAAGCTGGCAGCTGCTTTCCAACAACACTGACTATCAGACTGCAGAAGGACAGGTCCCAGACAGCTTCTGATCAGTGCTGTTATTCATGAGAATAGTTGCAACCTAATAGTTTCAGTTGAGGGCAAACCTCTCAACCATGGAAGGCCACAGTTCTATTCTGTGTCTTACTGATCTATATTGACCTCAAACCAGTATCATTTACAGTACAAAAATTAGCATGTCTTTACTGAATGCTTATTATGAACCCATAATTTAGCTAGGCACGATAAATACAGAAAGAAAAAAACTTAAATACTTTTGCCTCAGTTCTTTCAATGGAGCCAATCCCCAAACTATGAGAGTTTAGTAAAGCACAAGAAAGTAAAGAGAACCTGAAGACCGACAGTTTCCTGTTAGTACCAACTCAACTTCCTGAGTCAAAGGGGGTAAACTAAACTCACATCTAGGCTAAAATTCTTCATTAAACTCTTATCTAAACAATAAATAAGCATAGGCTAGAAGTCATCTTTGCTTTTGTTTTCTCATCTGACATGGATGCTCTCAGCAGCATCCATTCACTGTGGTAATCTAAAGAATACCAGAGTTGTAACACTTGGTTCTAGTCTAGCTCTGACTCTTAACTAGTTTAAAGTAAAATACTATTTTTTTTCTTCTCCTTCTCCTTCCTTCCTTCTTCTTTAGAAACAAGGTCTCATTGTGTATATCTGACTGGCCTGGAACTAGCCATGTAAGTCAAGCAGATGGATCTCTGTGAGTTCAAATCCAGCCTGGTCTACATATTGAGACCCTGTCTTCAAAAACAGAAAGCTAAAAGATTGGGCCAGTGTAAAGTAACTATGATATATATGTGTATGTGTGGCATGTGCATACACACATACATACTCGCTACCTACTACATAAATGTTCACTAGAGATATGACACCAATCATAACATACTTCCCCAGAGAACTAACACAATCAGAATCAACTTTTGGGGAGGGGACAGGGTTCTCACATTGAAGCAGACTGGCCTGGAGTTCACTATATAGCCCAGGCTGTCAACCCTTCCGACTCAGACTCCTGGGTGCTGGGATTAAGGCATGAGCCACATGGGCAGACTCCTCCCTAACAGTACTTCCAGAAGCTATCTCCAATCAAAGCTGGCCTACAACCTAAAAAATATTTGCCACTATGAAGTAGATAATCTCTTCCAAACGTAAACCTCAAGTACCAAGCTTCGGGGACTAGAAAACACATTGACCAAACATGGATCAATGTGCTGATAGTAATCAATTATAGTCCAAAACTCAAGTTCTCTTCCAAATTGCATCCGATCTGATTCTAATTTCTCAAAGATGCTAATGAACATATTCTAAGAGAAAAGGAAGCCTTCAATCAGACTAGCCCTTATACAATCCTTATCTAAAACCACAGCAACATTATTATATCAGTAAAATGAGACACCCAACCTCTTAACAAGGCCCCTCCAAGGCCAGCCTGTCACAAGGGAGACTTCTGCCACAGTCACTCTGGCCCTTTCACTTTTATCATCAGAGCCATCTTTTAAAAATAAACACCAACTTACACCACTTCCTTTCCCAAAAACCTTGATCTCATGCAACATAAAATTCAAGAGTTAGCACTGTCCTTAGAGCTTTTTCCAGGACAGGCTCCTTTCCCTTTCTGGTCCTGTGTCCCATAATGCTCTCCTCCACTGCTCCTGCACACTGAACTCCTTTTCTCCTACATTCCTCCCAACTGACACACGCCTCAAGGCATTAAAGTATATCCTTTCTGCACTACCTTCCCTTTCTTCACCTCTGCCACATTCCTACTCATCCTCTAGACCAGTGGTTCTCAACCTTCCTGATGCTGAGACCCTGTAATACAGTTCTTCATGTTGTGGTGACACCCAACCATAACATTATTTTTGCTGCTTCATGTAATTTTGCTACTGTTATGAATTACAATATAAATATTTTTGGAGCTAGAGGTTTGCCAAAGGGGTCAAAACCCGCAGTTTGAGAACCACTGCTCTAGAACTTCAGGTCCATAGACAAAACCTTTTTTGAGCCAGGGCCCACTATGTAGCTCTGATGGCCTGGAACTCGCTAGGTTGACCTTGCCACTTCCCTCAACAATTCCCACACTGGCTACTTCTACTTCCTCTATCTCAAACCATAGTATTATTGCTTCAGTGTTCCCCAAACCATCCCAACTACCTACGGCACATTTGTAAATAAACTGATAGATGCCAATCCAGATTCACTAATCAACCTCAAAAAACGAGACCTGAGAATATCTACTTTTTTAAAAAGGATCTCAAGTAGTCCAGGCTGGCCTCACCTCCCAATGCTGCCATAAACTCTGGGCCTTGTATATGGTAAACAAGTGCTCTACCAACTGAGTTGCAAACTCTACTTTCAAAAATCTCTCCTGGTCCAGCAAAATAGCTCAACAAGTAAAGCCATTTGCTATGCAAGCCAATGACCTGAGTTTGAACCCTAGAACTCACAGGAAAGAGGAAACACTCTTGAAGGTTATCTTCAGACTTCCAACTCAAGTCATGGTGTGCGCACGCACACATACACACAAATAAACAAATCTAAACATTTCTCCTGAGCCCATTCTGGTGGTATGTACCTATAATCCCAGCACTCGGGAGGGAAAGGCAGGAAGAAAGAATGATGTTTGATGCCAGTCCAAGTTTACATACAGTGTGTTCTAGTCCAGTCAGAGATACATAGCAAATCATGTCTCAAAAACAAAAAAAATTAAAAGCTCTTATAACTATGCTAATGGACAAATTTTGGGACAAGAATCATCAGTCTCTTAAGTAAAACTTAAAAAAAAAAGAATGTAGCACTTACTCTAGAATACAATAAAAAAGTATTAGGCACTTGCTTTTGGTTTCATATTATATCCTCGTTGACATCTATTCTAAACTCTGAATCCCTGAACTCATACACAAAGTATATTCACTGTTCAAAAGAGAATTTCAATCTTTTCTAAAACTGCAAAAGTAAGCCTTAAGTAAACTTGTGATGCACAAGGCTGAATTTCAAATTTGCCCCCAAAAGACTTTATTTCAGACAAGAACCAAACTCTGCCAATCCTGGGAGTGAACATGCACAGCCTTTACCTACTTTCATAGGCTAAGGATACAGGAGAAGCACCCCCTTAAGAGAACAATGATGGGTGGCTAGATTGTGTTTTGTCAACTTTGAACAAGAAGAAAACCCCACTCTTCTCCCCACTCTCCCTTTAGAACAAGTTCACTGCAGCTGTTATAGAGGAGAAGACTGAACAGGATCAGGATTCTAACACATCTAAGAAAACAAGTGACTGGGGAACCGTGAATTTTGCAAGTTCACCTGGTCACATCTCTAACTTTAGGCCCAATGCCTACTTCGGGTGCGCTGACCCTTATACATTTTTTCTCTCTTGAAGTTGCAGCGGGAACTGTCACAAAACTCGAGTCTTCTATTCAAAAGTCCTACCCTCATCTGGCTTCCACCTTTCAAATACGCTCACCTCTACTTTTTTCTTTGCTAAAGAAAAGTACGCTCTCGGTGGGTAGGACCGTGACAGCTCCACGTCTGCAAAAGTCGGTAGCGCCGGCCTGGGCCGGGACCACCATGAGTGGGGACAATAGAGGGAGGAGGGAAGTACAAGACAGAAGGGGAGGCAGCCACTGGGGTATGTCCTCCGCGAGTGGGAGCTTGGAAAAGTCTTGGAGGAGCCTGCCAGGTGGCAGGTGGGCCCGGCCGCCGCCCCTCAAAGGGCCACGTCGCGCGGGCGGGCCGCTGCCACCCGGCCCCGAGCGTAGGCCGGGCCGCGAGAGAGGAACCCCCGGGCGCGGCAGCGGGGCGCGGGGCTGGACCCTGCCCACGTCCGCCGCGGCTCGGCTCTAGCTCAACTTGGGGCTCGCGGGAACACAGGCTCCGGGCGCCTAGGCCAAGCACTAGCAGCTCGGCTCGACCTGCTGACCCACCCGCCACCCGGCTCGGGCCACCAGACGCCTCTCCGGGCGCCCCCCACGGACACCGGCTGTGGGAAGAGCAGCCCCGGCTCTAGGTCCCGACTCGAGCGCCACACTCCTCTACCCTTCGCATTCCCCATGCCTTTTCATCCAAGCTCCCTCCAAGCCACAGAAATGACCCCAGTCTGCCTGTGGGTGTTTACCGGGACTCGGGGCGGCGACGACTCCTCAGTCCCTCCGCTAAGATGGCAGCCGGTCCCGAGCCCCGACTACAGCGACTAGAGCTAGTTCACACCTAGTGCGCAGGCGCGTCCTCTTAGGCGCAGTCCGGACTACAGGCCCCAGCAGGCCTTGCGCGCCAGTCTACTAAATCATTTTTTCTCACCTCCAGGTGAAGTGGACATTAGCCTTGCTCTCTACATCTCCAAGGCTTTTTTCTTTTCTTCTTTCTTTTTCTTCCTTTCTCCTTTCATTTCTTCCTTCCATCCTTCGTTCTTTCATTTTAACCCCTTCTTCTAAAGACTGTTAACAAACGCTGTTCAGAATCACTTGAACAGCTTTTAAAAACAGACTGCAGAGCTCCACAGGCAGTTTCTAACTCAGTAGATCTGGGATGGAGTGGGGGGGTGTTTTATAATTTGCATTTTTAACAAGTTCTCTACTGATGCTCTTGACAGCAGGAATCACAATTTATGAAGCACTGTGCCGGCTCTATCCTTCTGGAATTACAGTGATTGGATTCAAATTCTCCTTTCTCCACCTTTTGACGGGGCGTTCTTAGGAGGGTGACAGCTTGACGCGGCGACGCGGCATGATTTCTAAAAACTGAAAATTATACTTCTTAACGTTTACAACAAAACTGAGAAAAATGCCGTTAGTTACCTTTTCAGATGCTTAAATTAAACTGCTTGTAGGATTTCTTAACCCAGGCAAATCACATCTAAGCCTATCCTCAATCTCCTTCATGGAGGTGTTTGTGAGAATTAATAGGCTGTGCAGTAGTAATAATAGAGGCACTACTTAAGCACTTGGTAATCAGCAAACTTTGCTATTATTATTTATCCTGTTTCCTCATAAGGGAACCATCTAGAAAGTCACTTACACTTTTTGAAATACCTGTGAAACTACCATATTATAAATTATGTGTTGAGTTTACTAAACAAAAAAAAAAAAAGATTCTCGGTTGGAAAGATGGTTCAGTGGGTAAAAGCTCTTGCCATGCAAGCACAAGGATACTTGAACTCCTAGCATTCATATAAAAGCTGGCACAGACCCTCAGCACTGGCAGGCAGACATAGGAGCTCCCTAGTCAACCAGCCTACACCACACAGCAAGCTCCAGGTTCAGTGAGAAGACATAGAAAAATGGATCTCTGTGGGTTCAAGGTTAGCCATGTCTAGATATCTGGAGAGTTCTAGACCAACTGAGGTTACACGGTGAAACCTGAGTTTGGGTTTTTGAGGGTTTTGTTTTTTTAAGTATATAAAACTTCTTCTGCACTTCCAACCAATATTTGCACCATTAAGTACTACGCTGTAAGGGTTCAAGATGTAACTCACTAATAGAATACTTGCTTAGTATTGATGAGGCCCAAGATTTTATCCCCAATATTGAGAGGGTGGGGTGCTCTAGGAGAATCTGGGTTGGATTTTTTTGTTTTGTTTTGTTTTTGTTTTTGTTTTTGTTTTTTTGGTTTTTTGAGACAGGGTTTCTCTGTGTAGTCCTGGCTGTCCTGGAACTCACTCTGTAGACCAGGCTGGCCTATGAACTCAGAAATCTGCCTGCCTCTGCCTCCCAAGCAGTGGGATTAAAGGCATGCGCCACCACTGCCCGGCCTTGTTTTGATTTTAAACTAGCATCTCAGATGATTCTTGTCACCAGGCACACTATAAGATTTTTTTTTAACAAAATACTATTATATATATATATAAAATTTATACTATAAATGTTTTTTTATTACTTTATACAGAAAACAACTGAATATAAAGGAAATTACTAATTGGCCCAAGATCACTAAGCCAGAAACCAAGATTCCTAGCCAAGTCATCTAATTCCAGATAGTCTTTATCTACAAATTTTCTTTATTTGGGGGGATAAATTCTCACTATATAACTCAAACCGGCCTCATACTCAGAATGCATCGCCCTCAGCCTTCCCAGTACTGAGATTACAAGCATGAACTACCGCACTTAGCTTGTCTACATGGGTTTTTTTTTAATTTCCATTTTATTTATTATTATTATTAGTGTGGAGGTCAGAGGGCAACTTCCAGGAACTGGTTTTCTCCTCCCACTGTGGGATCCAGGTATCAAGTAGGGATGGAACTCAAATAGTCAGGTTTGTAGATTGGTTGACCAACCCCACAATTTAAAAATTTTATGACAGTAGGAACTAACATGTTGGAAATTAAGAGCTACGTGCCAAACTTCTCCCAAGAAAGTCTTTTATAAAAATTATTGTTCTAGGGATGTGATGTAAGACTTGGATATACTATACGTGTGTTGTGTCCCTGAAATGGACTCAACCCCTAGAAGTTTAGAAAGTTCTAGGCTGAGGCCAAGAATGGGCATTTCCCAGTGATGCTGCCGCCCAGGAATCACATTTTGTGACCCACTGAACTATATACTGCCTTAACCTTCTGCCAGTATCAACAAGAGGAATTAGCTCTGACCTGTGAGGCAAGAACTAGCAAGAATTAACAATGTGGACTTCAGAGTTGTTGGGAGCCGACTTTTAGCAGAAAGCGGCTAGAAAGCGGTTATCATCTTTGCAGCCATCTGGAGCCATTTACCCTGATGAGAGACTTGTTTTTCAGCAGCCTACAACAGCTGAGCACACTCTGACAAATATCTTGTTTATCCCACATAGCTTGTTTTGCTGTTTAGTGACCCCAGCTGCATGGTGCATGGGGTAAAATGTCTTCACCTGTGTGCTCCTGCTTGTGCTTATAAATACCCAGGATTTCCTTGTAATAGAGTCAATGAGAAACAAAAAAGAGTCAATATGAGTAAATAGGAGTTAAGAGAAGAATATGAGTGAATAAGAGTTAAGAGGAGTCAATTTGCGCCAATATGCGCCAGTAGAGGGGAGTAACCAGACTCGACTACAGACCCTCTGTCTTGTCTCCATTCCTCGAGTCTCTTTCCCTTCTTCCCCCTACACTCTCTCTTGCTAAACCCTGACCCATGGTCCGGAGCAGCAGCACAGGCCGGGACATTTTGGCCCCCAAGTCAGAAGGAGTACAGTCCACAACACAGAGTAATATGGATTTTAAAATTCAGTGCTTCTCCCAACAACTTGCTCTTACTGAGCCCATGTCCAACTGCTTGCCACTGAGTGCCAGCCCTTTTCTAGAAAAAGGAGACCGGATCAAAAGGAAACCACTTTTATTCAGAGACTGACATCCTGAGGAGATGGAGTCTATTGCCTCCCAGGCTCATATCAGAAAACTTGAGGCCACAATGTGTGTGTGTGTGTGTGTGTGTGTGTGTGTGTGTGTGTGTGTGTGTTTACCTATGTATCTATGTGTGTGTCTATATGTGTGTATCTCTGTGTGTTGGTGTGTGTGTCTCTGTGTGTGTTTGTGTGTCTGTGTGTATTTGTATCTGTGTGTCTGAGGTGGGGATGCCAGAGGGCAGAGGTAGATGCTAAGTGTCTTCTTCAATCACTATTTTCTGAGACAGAGTTGCTTACTAAGCCATGAGGTCACCAATTCAGCTAGACTGGCTGGCCAGCACACCCCAGGGATCTTCCTCTTTCCACATTTCCAGTGCTGGGATTACAGGTACGTGCCACCAAGCCCAGCTTTTTACATGGGTGCTGGTAATCATAGTTTGGAAAAAATTGGAAGGTATGCGGATGGTAATGGGCAAACCTTCTAGAACAAGTAACAAACATACTACTTTCCTGCAAGCTAATCATAATAGCAACTTACATGTTTTGTGTTATCTGATGCCCAGAATCAAAGAATATGGAATGGCTGTGCACATTCTGATATTATATAAAGGTCAAGGTTCTGTAAATTCAAACTAAAATTACTTAACAATTATCTCCTTAATCATCTTAGTAGAAACTTTTCTTGAGAATCTAGAATGAGAATTTAGAATACCCAGCAAAGGGAGGGAAACAAAAAGCAACTCAGCCAAGGGAAATACTCAAGGTTACATTGCTTTCAAAGTCTCACAGTCATCTGAAACTCAACAACCAAATCACCATATGAGAATAGTAGATCCTGTAACAGAGGCTCAGCCTGGGCCTGACCGCCCTGACAAGGCCCATCTAGCCCAAAAAGCCAACCAGAGAAAGTAATCTTGACAAGCAAACAAAAGAGATTTCCTGTAATATGAACATGGTGAGAACAGCAGCAGAGGTCCTGAGTCCAAATTTAGGGTCCTGTCATGAAGCTTAGGTTGAAATGGAAGGCAACAGGCATACATAACTAAGCAGTCATGGTTAAGGTGAGGTCTTGCTCACAATCATTGTCTGTGCTACAGTCTCTCTTGACAAATAGTTTGGTAAGTTGTCAGAACTATGTGAAATCTTTTGGGAGAAAAGTTCTCCTTTGCCTGGCTCCAGGGTCCCAACCTTTCCCTACACTAGAATGAGACTCCTGGGAGGATTCTAATTTCTTGGATTCTCTTGTCCTAATAGTTCAATAGCTGATGAGAGGGTACAAGTGTCTCTTTTGATGTCTTCATTCCTGTCAAGATGGTTACAAGCCCACCTTCCAGGATCTGGTGAAGATTCAGGCAGATCCAAAATAAGTACTTGGTGGTTCTCCAAGAAACTGTGTTGGTCAAGGCAGCAAATCACAGGCAGGCCATTTCCTCATTCTTTCATGCTCTGTGGTTCTGGCTCTCAGGTTTCTTGACCCAGAACTCACGCCAATTTTGGCTTGACTAAAAAATTAAAATACAGAAAAAGTGGTTAATAAAACCTCAAACCACTTTCATTTTCAATCTGCCTAGAATGCCAGGAAAGAACCACCTCTTGCTACTGCAAAGGCTTGAAGTCTGAAGAAGCTGTCTACAGGCAAGGGAAGGGGATACCCAGATGTGCATGGGGCTACATGCTTTTTACAACAGATCTTTGAAGACAGAAGCAGGATGAAGAGCTTAAGGTCACCCTCAGCTACATAGTGAGTTTGAGGACAACTTGAGGAGAATAAGACCTTGTCTGAAAGAACATAAGAGGGATAAGAGGAAAGAGGGTAAGGAGGATGGGTAAAAGGAGGAAAAAGATAGAGGAGGAAGAGGAAGAGGAGGAGGAGGAGGAGGAAGAGGAAGAAGAGGAAGAAGAAGAAGAGGAGGAGGAGGAAGAGGAAGAAGAGGAAGAAGAAGAGGAGGAGGAGGAAGAAGAAGAGGAAGAAGATGAGGAGGAGGAGAGGAGAAGATAGTTCCTTTAAGAACTGAAAGGAGTTCAGAAAGATTCTATTGGCCCACTTGCCACCTGTCCCTTACTGGCTTTCTCTACAGAACACTTAGTCATGCTGCTGTCCCTAGCTTGCCTGGATTTGCTCCACTTTCAATTGCCATAGGCAGGGAAGGCTTGAAAAACTGTGTTAATGGAGAGAGACATTCAACAAGCCTCCTGAGAGCCTGAGATCTGGATTCAGAGATCACTTAAGACCTAAGGCCAGTGAGCTGAGGATGGAGCTCAGCTGGTAGAATGCTTGCCTAGCCTACCATGTAGCCCTTCATCCTTAGTACCACATAGACCATGTGTAGTGTGGTACATGTCTGTCTGTAATCCCATCGATGTGGAGGTAGAGATGGGAGGATTGGTTCAAAGCCATACTTGGTTACTCCATGAAGAGTTTGAGGCCAGCCTGAGGTACATTAGATCTTGTCTCCAAAAATAAGGGGGTAAGGGGCAGAAAGATGGCTCAGTGGGCAAAGAACTTTCTACCATCTAAAGTTAACACCTAAAGTTAATCCCTAGGACCCACATGAAGGAGAGAGCGAATGGACTCATTCAAATTGTCTTCTTACCTCCACATACTTAGCACATGTTGGTATATAAGCACCTACACACACACACACACACACACACACACACACACAAGATAAAATACTGAAAACCAGTCTTTTGCTCAACCTAGTGGCATATACCTATAAATCCCAGCACCAGAGAATCATGAGTTTAAGGTCATCCTCATACTGAGCTCCAGGTTAGTCTAGGCTACATGGGACCCTGGAGAGTATGGAAGGTGACACCTATGGCTAAAGGACATCACTTTCTTTATTCAAGGCTGTTTTCTCATTTGAAGAATGAGTTACACAGGTTCTGTCTTGGGTCCTGAGTCAGGATAAAAGACGAGGAAAACTGTAAGACACGAAAGGGCAGAGAATAGCTTAACCCTGGGGCCTCTCACCAGCTGGGAGGTCAACACGATTAACACTTACTAAGAAGGCTGCCAACATAAAGATATTTCTTTCATTGACAGACATTTATTGTTAAAATAGCAATGAACTAAGCTACCGGCATGAATGGGTATGACCTTGGAAAGGTCCTGGTTTCTCTCTCCCAGACACTTCCTGAGAATCCCACAAACAAGACTATTCACTTTGTTTACAATAAATATCCACTATCCTGCATCCCTTGGATCTAGACTCTCCTTATCATTTGCAATCCTGTCAGATGGGCTCAGGAACCACACTGGCATCTCACTAGGGTCTTTAGGAACACTTTGAAGATAATAGTTTCAAAAGCCTCCAACATGGTATACGCACAGCTACTATAAAGACCACTCACTCCATCTTTGAGAAGGCCAATCCCATGCTCTTCCCAAGTGTCTTTATTTTTCCCGAGCATCTTCTTCCTTGGAACCCTCATGTTTGAAATCCGTATTAAAGCTGGTTAAATGGATCAGCATGAAAGCCTGGGGATCTGAGTCTAATACCTGAAACCCCCACAGTGGAAGAAGAGAACTGACCCATGAACATTACTGTCTACTGACCACCACACTCACACCACACACACACACACACACAAAGAACAAATACATAATATTTTAATAAAACTATATTTAAAATCTGAGTGGCTCAGAAGATGCCTCAGCCATAAACAGCATTTCTGCTCCTCCAGAGGACCCAAGTACAGTTCCAAACACACACATCAGGCTGCTCACAGCCACCTGTAACTCCAAATCTAGGGGGTCTGACACCGTCTTCTGATCTCCACGGGTCACTGCACACACACACTTGGCATACGCGCGCGCACACACACACACACACACACACACACACACACACAAACACACACACACACACAAATACACAGAAATAAATTGATTAAAAGTAATGACTGCAGGACATGATAGCACCTGCCTTTAATCTCAGCAATTAAGAGGCAGAGTTCAAGGCCAACTTAGTCCCCATAATGAGTTCCAGGCCAGTCAGGGTAACATAGTGAAACCCTATCTCAAAAAAAATAAAAAAGACCTCATATGTAAAATGCTTATTCACTGACTCAAGTAAATCTTTAATCTTCAAATTTTTAGTTCAGAATTTTGTTTTCAGTTACTATAAGAATTTGAAGTGTGGAGATATCGCTCAGTGGTTAGGGTACTTGCTCTTACAGAAGACCAGCACACACAAAGCAGTTACAACCATCTTTAACTCCAATTCCAAGGGTTCCAACATCCTCTCTGGCCTCTGCATGGTGTACATATATGCAGGCAAAACATTCATACACATAACATAAAAACAGATAAAAAATTTTAAGTGTAAAAATATTTAATATAAATAATACTTTGATTAATCTACTGCTTTTATTTAGAGCACGCACATAGTAAATACTTGGAATAAAAAATTTAAATATATAGAATGCCTAGTTTAATTTAAATTTCAGATAAATAAGCAGCACAGATATTCATACCTAGTTGAGCAAAGCCATGGGTTCAATTTCGGAAGCTTCCTCCTAAACAAGAATAACAAATAAAGAAAACGGATAAAATTTTAGTATTATATTTTTACAGCCAAGATTGCATGCAACTGGCCTATGCTGATTTTTTTCATTATCTAAGATTCAAAAAACATTTTTTAATTCAAAAAATTTTGAGACTATGTAACCCTAGCTCCCTTAGAACTCACTATGTAGACCAGGCTGACCTTGAACTCACAGGGATCCACCAGCCTCTACCTCCCAAGTGCTAGGATTAAAGGTGTGTGTCACTACACCTGGCTAAAATTCAAAAACTTTAAATATTTTTAAATATCTTTTATTTTTATTTTTATTTTTAAAAGTAAACTTACATTTATTTATTTGTTGTCTGTGCCAAGACATGATGTGTGCAGAGGTTAGAGGACAACTTGCAGGAATTGGTTCTGTCTCTTCCCACCACATGGGTCCCAGGGATCAATCATGCTTGGTGACAAGTGCCTTTACCAGAGAACTCTCTAGTCACAATTGATTTGTAGTTGGCATATAAAGTTCTGTGTTTCCTTGTGGCATATACATACCATAATACTCTCTTCTTATTTACTTCTCCACTGCCCTCTCTCATGCCCCTTCACTCCCAAAATTCAAATTTAACTGGGCATCCTATATGGCATTTGGCAACTTTGCTTCCAACTACTAATCAAGGGTAGTACAGGCAAACATTCCTAAAGACCAAGTAGATAAAATATAATTTTTCCTAATGATTATATCTTACGTGGTAAACACTAAATCTTGCCCTAAGTGTTTCATATGCAGTATGTCATTAAACAGGTATGCCAGTCTGGGTAGAACAGTCAGTTTCTTCAATCATAAATAAGATGGGAATAGTAATGCTAATTTAACATGACGGTTAAATTAGCTAATACATGTAAAACACAACTTCTGCCAGGTATAGTGGTCCATGTCTTAATCGTAGCACTTGAAAAGCTGAGGCAGGAGGACTTCTGCAAGCTGGGGGCTGGCCTTGGCTATATAATGAGTACCAGGCCATATATATTTATGTATACACCTGTCATAAAACAAAACAAAACGAAAAAACAGAGAGTGTTGAAGCAGTTCATTAATCCCAACACTCAGGAGGCCCAGAAGCTCCTGGGTAGGCTCAGGAAACATCCAATGGGTAAAGCACTTGCTTGAAAGCATAAGTTCCAGTTTCAAGAAGTGACATAAAATTAGACAGGGTAGCATTTCAATGTTGAAATGGGAGGCAGACACAGGAGAATGCCCCAAAGCTCAAATGCCAGTCTGGCTTACACAGTAGCAAAGGAGAGACTTTGTCTCAAAGAAAATGGAAAGCAAGGATTTATATTGGTTGTCATCTGACCTACACACACACACACACACACACACACACACACACACACACACACGTTCATGATTAAAAAGAACAAAATAAAATAAATTTTAAAATGGGTATGATGGTGCATGCCTTTAATCCTAGAACTCAAGACACAGAGGCAGGTAGATCTCTTGAATTCAGTTCCAGCACCAATATCAAATAATTCATATGTGCCCATGATGCTGGCTCCAAGGGATTCAATGTCGCCTTTTGGTCTCCTTGGGCACCTGAATGGATGTGACAATACTAACACACAGATATAGGCACATATACTTAAATGATAGCAAATTATTAAAAATCAAAAGGAATTCTGGTGGTGATGGTGCACACCTATGATCCCAGCACTCAGGAGGCAGAGGCAGCCAGATCTGAATTCAAGGCCAGCCTGATCTACAAATTGAGTTCCAGGACAATCAAGTTTACACAGAGAAACTGTCTTGAAAACTAAAAAAGAAAAGAAAAAAAATTAAAAGAAAATGTCGGAAACCTGTCCAAGGTGTTGTGCTTATACAGGACAACTAAAAAACTTGTCAGATCTTCATCCAGACAATGGAATACAAATATGCAAAGAGAAAACAAATTGTGACTGTGTGAAAGACAATAGACATGTTGGTAGATGGGTAGGTAAGTAGGTAGGTAGATAGGTAGGTAAGTAGGTGGATGAATAGATGGATGGATGGATAGATGATATATATATGTATACATATGTACATAGATGAAAAATAGGTAGATGTTACATAAATGATAGATAGATAGATAGATAGATAGATAGATAGATAGATAGATAGATAGATAATAGATTGTAGCTGCCTGCAGCCACTGATCAACTGGATTCTCCAGAAAGGGGGGATGGAAATGAAGAAAGGGATGGAGGGTGAGAAAAGATGAAGCCAAGATAAAGTTCTCTGATCAAGGCTCAAAGTTTAATGTTCAGCTCTCAATTTAAAGGGAAAGGCCCCACCCAAACCTTATCTTGTTTCAGCTGGAGATGGGTGGGGGAATCCATCCTTGGTCACAGCCGGAGATAACTCAAGGCAAGCCCAGAGGGCAGTTATTCTTCTAAGTTCCTTGCAGCCAAGGTGGTAACTCCACCTAGAGCCTATCACTTGGTCTACTGTTGTAAACAAGGTCTTTCAGGCCTGCTCAAGGCTGGGGTGGGGGGAGGGCACAATAGATAATAGATATTGATATGTCCTGATATCTGACATGCAGTTCCTAAAAGTCCTCAAACACTCCTAATATCTTTTTGTGTGTTGAGTGAGATGACTGGCTGCCCCTTGGTAACTCTAGGATGAGGCTATCACTGGAAAAACCAAAGCAAGGTTAGAAGAATGGAGCTTCCAGTCACAGCCCCCAACCTCTGGGGAGGAGGAAAAAATGAATGTTAATCTGACCACCAAAGGCCAATGACAAACTTGTGTAATCAAGTTTGTCTTCAACACTGTTTTTATTTACTATTATTGTGTATATGTGTGCATAGAGAGAGAGAAAGAGAGGGAGGGAGGGGGGATTATGTATGTATGAGTACACATGCATAGTGCAACCACAATGTCTATAGAAGTCAGAGGATAGCTTCCAGGAGTTAATTCTCTTTCCACAGTGTCATGGCAGGGTCTCTCTTCTTGTTTCTTTTATGCTACATACCCCCAGCTAGCAGGCCCAAGAAGTTCCAGAGATTCTCCTATCTCTGCCTCCAAATTTCCCATGGGAGGGCTGGATTACAGATATGCACCATCACCTCCATTTTTTTTAATGTGGGCTTCAAGAATCAAATTCAGGTCATCAGGCTTGCCCATGCTAGCCATGTTGCTGGTCCAAGGCAAGTGAGGTTGTTTTGGTTTGGCTCATTGAGCCTAGTGTAGGAGCTCAGTCTAAAGCAGTGACTGCCTGTGTGTTTTCTTTAACATAAGCAAAGCCAAATGCCAAATACAGTTAATGATGGACATGCTAAAGTGCTTAGAGGTAGAGTGACCTCTACAGTTTTGTAGAAATTGTCAAAGAAAATCGGGATGAATGGGTAGAGACAAGGAGGGGTCAATGAAGAAATGCATGACAGAGCAAACAGCAATCGGTTAATAATTATAGAATCTAGGTGGTAGGTGGGTAGATATTTGCTGGTCAGTCCTTCCAATATGTACAGTTCTATGTGTTTAAACGTTTTCACAATGAAATGTTGAGGGTGGGAACCCTGGCATACAGCCCCCACCAGCTTTTTCTTTTCTTGCTTTCAAATCTAATGCTGTCCTTAGCCCATAAAAACCTCCAGTGACTCACCTTTATACAGTGCAGACAACAATACTTCCTTTCCTTAGAGTGTTCACAGGAGATGTCTGTCCCAAACCAGAATCTGCCTTTCAAAAAGGAGGAGGAGAAGGAGAAGGAAGCGGCAGCAGCAACAGTAACAATAACAAAAAAGTAGACTAAAGTCACACCTAAAAATTCTTCAGGCAAAGATAGAATCAAGCAACAAGTATCCAGGTCACTTTACGTAAGCTGGGAAGGTGTCAGACAGAAACACTCCCTGGAATCTCAGAAGTCACCCTGATTCACACAGACTTCTCCTCCGGTGGCACAGCACGCAATGAGAAATATGCAAACAATGAGACTTTCTGCTTAGTCCTGACGAACTCTCTGGGCTTGGATGGGGAAGAGACAGGTCCCACAAGGTCAACTGGTCTAGTCAGCTGCATTCAGGCTGTTTCTTCTTCTGTGAAGCCATACTAGTGGTAGTGTCTTACTTTCCTTTTAGGCTCATGGAAAAAATGAATCGAGAAGGCACTGCCCAGGACAGGGTCAAGGGTACAATAAAAATGCTTGATTTTGCAGATGTAGCAGTTGTGTTTCTGAGCAGTCAGGTGGCTAATGAGTAGGACTCAAATCTGACCAGCCCAATTCGAGGGTCATCTCACTCTAACCCAGAGAAGCCAGCGTCGGTTTTCTCCTTTCAAGACAGGGTTCCTTTGTGTATCCCTGGCTGCCCTGGAACTCACTCCATAGACCAGGCTACTCAAATTCACAGAGATCTGCCTGCCTCTGCCTCCTGAGTGCTGCGATTAAAGTCACCAGTGCCTAGCTTCAGCCTGTGTCCTATAAGGAGTTGTATAGGGCTGGAGAGTTGGCTCAGTGGTTCAAAGCACTGACTGCTCTTTCAGAGGTTCTGAGTTCAATTCCCAGCAACTATATCAACCACATGGTGGTTCACAACCATCTTTAATGGGATCCAATGACATCTTCTGGTGTCTCTGAAGACAGAGACAGTATACTAACATATATAACATAAGTAAATCTCTAAAAGAAAATCACACCTAAACATGTACTTAGCATGTTTGAGATCCTGAATTTAATCCCACCACAAAGAATATATATGTATATACACATATGTATGTGTATACACACACATAAATATATACAAAACTTTCTATTGTAAATGCCTTATTTTCTCAGATGAAGGGATGAGATGAAAGCCATACCCAAGTTTCACAAATACACAGCTTGGGCTGAGTCCAGAGCATTTCTATCTCTGTTCTAACTATCCCTAGGCTTAGGCCTGGAAGCTTCTAGCCTCCATACAATTTAATCTAGGCCTAAAATGTTTCAACCTCTGAGACTTACTGCTGAATAAGCTCACCCTTTCTGGTTCTTTCTCAACCCAGCTGTTCTGGCTCGAACTCCTCTCCAAGCTGACTGATTCAAACTGGCTTTCCTTGGTTTCTCACTAAATTGCTCTGCTTGGCCTCAAACTAACTCTGGCAATTAGTTCTAATCTTCTGGCTCCTTCTTATTCTCTGGCTTTAACTGCCTCAGCTGACCTGCACTGCATAAACTGCACAAATTGAACAGAACTAATTAACAAACTCAGTTGAACTCAACTGTACTGCATGAACTGTACTGCTGATTGAACTGACTCAACAATCTCACTGCTCTTCAATAGCCTCTCTTCCTTGTGCTGTTCTTCTGAGAGTTGGGCATATCCTATCTCTGATTCAGTCTGTGAAACCTTTCTCTGATTCATCACTTTGCCCTTCAATTAGATGTCATTTTTTAAACATAGGGTGCTTCCTTCTACAAACTAACTTTACCTTCATTGGTTGGGATTAAAGATGTATACTAAGGGCATGTCTGTATTCCAGCCAGACCACACAGACCTAGAAGGCATTTGGATGTAATTCCAATGTCAGAGCAGCCATGTTGCTGGATTAAAATTCCTCTATATTCGATGATAACATTTTTAATGATAAAGCCAGTGATGGTGGCACATGTCTGCAATCACAGCACTCGAGAGGTAGAGGATTCAGTTCAAGACCAGCCTCAACTCTGTGAAATCATACCTCAAAATTACAAATCTAGGTTTACAGCTCAGTTGACAGCATGTTTGCCTAACATGCAGAAAGCCTTGGCTTACATAACTAGCTCCACACAAACTACTCGGGATAGTGCATGTCTGCAATTCAGCACTTGGGAAGTGCAAGTAGAAGGATCGGAAGCTTTGGTCATTTTAGGCTGCTTTTATTGAGTTCAGAAGCCAGCCTGGGCTCCATGAAAGCCTATCTCAAAAAACAACAACAAGTCTGGGGCTTGCAGGCCATCAGACTCTCTTCAGGGCCAGTGAACAGTCCTATCTCAAAGGTATAAAGCAGAAATTGAGAGCAGAACACCCAGAGTCCTCCTCTGGCCTCCACAAGTAAGGACACAGATGCACATGCTCACACATACACACACAAACACCATACTCCACATACACAAGGTAGATAACATTCCTGACACTGGCTTCTTATCTCCACATGCACACATGCATATGTGCACACCTACAGGCATCAGGCATGCATACACATGCACACACATATACATACACATACATACACATGTACACATACAAATAGATGATTAGATAGGCAGATAGACAGACAGATAGATAGATAGACAGATAGACAGACGGGCAGACAGACAGACAGATAGACAGACAGATAGATAGATCTAGTCACCATTAAAAATTGATAAGGTGGGCTGGAAATATAACTCAGCAGCTAGTGGCACTGTCTGTTTTTCCTTTCTAATAGGGTTCAATTCCAAGTACTCACATGATGGTTCATATCTATCAGTAACTCCAGTCTCAGAGGCTCTGAAGTTCTCTGATGGCCTCTGTACATACTATGCATACATATGATACACAGACATACATGCAAGCAACACTCACACACTTAAAATTAAAAGAAAATGATAGGCTACAGTTTTTATAAATATGTGTATGGTTAAAGAATTATAGTCAGAACACATAAAGAACAATTATAGCTCATGACAATATGGATGACCCAATTAAAAATATACAAAAGGTTCTAAAAGACAATTTGCCAAAAGAGATGCAAAGATGGCCAGTAAATACATGAAGAGGGGCCAACATACTTAGTCATAAATTAAACACAAATGAAAATCACTTATGGGAATGCCATTTTACACCCATCAGAATGTCTATCATGAAACCCAAAACAAACAAAATCCAGACCAGACAATAACAAGACTGTGGGAAAAGCAAAAGTCTCAGATGTTGCTGAGGAATGCAACGTGGTCAAAAGTGAGAGCTGACCCAGAGGACTCGTAAGGGAGCATCATAAGGGAGTGTTCGGTGTGTGTCCTGCTTACACAAAATCTATATCACACATCATCTGAATTGTATGCCTGCTATTTGTTCAGTGTCCAGTGTGTAAGTTACAAGCTGACAAAGTTAAAGCAGTGAGGAAGGAAAGGCAGGGGAAAGGATATGGCTCCTTGAAGGGTTTTGTCAGTATTTTGAATTTTATTTTGGAGGAGAGTTTTACAAGCTGCCATATTATTACTTTAAAACACTAAATAGGGTATGGAAGCACTGCACACAGCCTTGGACACAGGCTGGAGGATTGCCAGAAGTTTGAAGCCGGCCAAGGCTACACAATGAGATCCTGCCTCAAAACACCAACCCAACTGAATAAACAACGTAAAGTCCCGATTATATAACTCAAAATAAGCTCAAAATCAAACAAATGGGATCATACTCAATAGAGGTGTTATATGGGTAAAAGATTCACATGCATACAACAAAAATAAAGTCTTAAAAATAGGTTAAACTTGCCAGGTGGTTGTGGCGCACGCCTTTAATCCTAGCACTTGGGAGGCAGAGGCAGGTGGATTTCTGAGTTTGAGGCCAGCCTGGTCTACAGAGTGAGTTCCAGGACAGCCAGGGCTACACAGAGAAACCCTGTCTCAAAAAACCAAAAAAAAAAAAAAAAAAAAAAAAGGTTAAACTTTAATTGGAATTCTGATAGGGATATTTAAATGATATAAACTGTCTAGTGGCTGTGTGAGATCTCAGGAGCTATTAGTGCAATTGTGAACCCTCCCATGTTGTCGTGGTTTATATTGATTTTTCATATTGAAAGGATTGAGAATCATTTAGAAAACCAACTTATGAGTGTGTCTGTGAGAGAATTTCTAGACTGAGTTAAATGAGGTGACTCACCCTCCATGTAGTCAGTACCATTCCAAGTGATTTTATTTTGAGAGTTTATTTTTGTTTTATGTGTATGAGTCCTTGTTTGAATATACATCTGTGAAACATGCACATGCTTGGTACCTACAGAGGCCATCAGACAACATCAGATCCCCTGGGACAAGAGTTACAAGCAGTTGTGACAGTCATGTGGGTGCTGGGAATTGAACCCATGTCCTCTGCAAGAGCAACCAGTGTTCTTAAACTCTATCTCTCCAGTCTCCAGTATATTTTAATCTCAAATATATCCAAAGGCTTAACATCTTTTATATCTTGTGTGTGTTTGCTTAAATTTTGGCCATATATAATATAGTCATAATCTTTGCTTTAATGTTCTTGCCTGCTGACTCTAACTCCCAGTTCTGGGTTGGTTTCAATTAATTTTCATTATTGTTTTCTGCTACATATTATTACAGAAAAGCACTTAGGTATAAAAACCCTGGGTTCAATTCCTAACATTATATAAACATCCAAAATTATATTATCACATAGGGAGTTCTGGGCCAACCAGGGTTACATAGTGAAACTTTCTCTCAAAAAAAAGTACCTATTTTATTTACTATTTGTGTGTGTGTGTGTGTGTGTGTGTGTGTGTGTGTGTGTGTGTGTGTGTGTATGTGATCGAACACACATATGTGTCCTTGGGTTTGTGTACTATGGATATGTGCAGAGGACAGAGGACAGACAAACTCCAGGAGTGTTCTCTTCTTCTCCCATGTGGGAGCTGGATTTTTCAGACTTGGCAGCAGGCATCCTTACCCACTGAGCCATCCCATCAGCCCTAACATTTTTTTTTTTTTAAGAATGCAACTTTGTGCCAGGCATAGCAACATTCCTGTAACTCCAGTAATCAGAAAGTGTAGTGAGAATTCTGGAATTTTGCTTTCTTTAAAAAATACAAAAATATTATAAGAACATGTTTTCATTTTAATCCCAGGTGTGGGATACAGGGCTGCTTCAGATTGTCCCCAGAAGCTGACTGTGATTTGCTTCATGCTCTGGCAGGGGCATAATTTTGGCAGGTACAGATAGTTCTGATGATTGTGTGACGTTTGGAATTCTGGGAATTTTTCAGAGGGTATCTAAACGCTACAGCCCTGAGGGGCAGAGTGGGTTGTTGGTTGGTCCTTGTTGCTCACAGTTTGTTAAGTAGTCATGAACAAAGAAGAAACAAGAAGAAAAAATAAGATATCCTGATGGTGAAGATTAAACTTGCCCAAGGAACTTGACACCCGTAAACAGCAGGAAGTCATCTGACTTTATTAAGGATCCCTTTCCTTTACTTTTCTCCTTTTTTCTCTCTTATTCAGCATTAGGGGGTTGGAAGGGAGAAGGGTGAAAGAAAGAAGAACCCACAAAGGAGCAAAGAACAGCCACAAGGAAGCATAGGCAGAGTTATCAGGTGTTTGAGGCCAGCATGGTTACACAACAAATTCCAGACCAGTCAGGATTACATAGCAAGAAATGCCTCAACGAAAAACAGAACAACAAGAATACTACGCTGAAAAATAAGTACTTGTTATAGTCATTTTATGAGTTTGGTCATAGATGAATGAAAAAAAGAAATAAAAAAGGAAAGGACTTGGCTGCTTCTAGGTATGGTGGAGAAGAAAGTTCGTTGTAAATAAAAGGGAGAACATAGCCAGAAGCAGAGACGTTTGGGAGAGTCCAGAGTGAGCATGGCCAGACTGAGCCAGATCAGGTGAGGAGAGGCGAGAGGAGGGAGAGGATTGGAACTGCGTACCAAGAGTGGCAACCTGGACCAACAGACTGTCCAAGAGTAAAGGGTAAACCAAAAAATCCCAAGTAATAAAAACGGTTGGGTTATATAGATAAGAGCAGCAGGAGGAAGGGTGGCCCAGCCCCGGTCTGAAGTTTAGGGTTGGGGCATGGGATGGTGGGAGAACCTGGCATCCTTTTTGTTGTATTAATGGACACCTCAGTTAGCCATTTGTCCTAGGTTTGAGACATAACAATAAATCATTATTATTATTATTTTAGTATTTAAAAATAGGGTCTCACTGTGTAGCCCTGGCTGTCCTGGAACTCACTTTGTAGACCAGGCTGGCTTTGAACTCAAGAGATTCTCCTGCCTTTGCCTTCTGAGTCTTAAGATTAAAAGCATGGGCCACCATTATGGATAATTTTTTTTTTGAAATTTGGTCTCACTACGGAACTTTGGCTAGCATGGAAATTATTATGTAGACCACGCTAGCCTTGATGTCTCAGAAATCTGCCTGCCCCTGCCCGCTAAGTATTAGGATTAAAGGTGAGCACCACCACACCAAACCATAAATTCTGTAGAAATGGATG
This sequence comes from Rhabdomys pumilio, assembly GCA_030674055.1. Classification (NCBI taxonomy): domain Eukaryota; kingdom Metazoa; phylum Chordata; class Mammalia; order Rodentia; family Muridae; genus Rhabdomys; species Rhabdomys pumilio. The sequence continues at coordinate 215,801,204 of JANHMN010000002.1, read as the reverse complement.
AAGGGCTAGTGGGATGGCCCAGTGAACAATTTACACTAGATTTCTGGAACCCATATTGAGGGGGAAGGAGAGAACTGATTCCATGAAGTTGTCCTTACATGTGCGAATGCACACACACACACACACACACACACACACACACACACACACACACGATGACGACGACGACGATGACAATGATGATGACGACGTTACAGCATGATCAGATCTATGGTTGGCAAGACTCAGAATAGCCATTTCAGAATTTTGCAGAAAGTTTGGCAACTGACCAAACTGTGCAGTTACTTTCATTGTGTATAGGGCTTGAGGAAAATAATTTTGATTGACAGCATTATATTAGGGCAATTATCTTTTTTTCCTCTCAGAAAGACAATATTTTTTTTTAGCCTAAAGAATGATAAGATTTGTCAGTAGTAGGTGACATTTATCCACAAACAGCCAGTTATTTTTGTCACTGAAGGATAAACAGGTTTTCCAAATACGGCAGAATGTCCTTGCTTACAGACGTAGGCAAAACTTCAGATGTATGACATTCCAGTGAATATTTCCATTGTGAGGATGGGGCTGGATAAACTCAGTGAGAGAGTCCTCGACTGACATGTGGGAAGCCCTGGGTTCAAATCCCAGCAGTGCAAATGAACAAATAAGCAAGAAAGCAAGAAGTCATTAGGGGCATTTCTTGGAGTACACAGGGTTAGGATATACCTAGGTTGTTTTTTGTTTTTGTTTTTGTTTTTTTGTTTTTGTTTTTTGTTTTTGTAAGAACACAATGATGCCGAGCGTGACAGTTGAAGCCTGTAACCCTAGCTGATGTGGGAGTAGGCTTGCCATAGGTCTGAAGTCAGCTTAGGCTACACATGGAGTTCCAGCCCAACCCAAAATGGCTGAAGGAGACCTTACCTCGAAATAATAAACAAACAAACAAACAAAAATTGTAACTATAATCAATTAGGAACACAAACAGAAGCCTCCTGTGCTGGTTAGTTTTATGCCAACTTCATCTGGGAAGAAGGAACTTCAGTTGAGAAAATGCCTCCATAAGATTGGGCTGTAGGCAAGCCTGTTTCACATTTTCTTAATTAGTGCTTGAATCAGGAGGGCCCAGCCCATTGTGGATGGAGTCACTCCTGGGCTGGTGGTTCTGGGTTCTATAAGAAAGCAGGCTGAGCAAGCCAATAAATGGTTCTCCTCCATGGCTTCTGCATCAGCTCCTGCCTCCAAGTTCCTCTCCTTCCTGAATTCCTGACTTCTTCCAATGATGAACAGTAACGTGGCAGTGCAAATCAAACGGACCTGTTCCTTCCCAGTTTGCTTTTGGTCATGACATTTCATCACAGCAACAGTAGCTCGAAGACAGCTAGGAAAGGTTATCATCCTTAACAACTCTAGTTTAGAGGGCATCGGCTTGGTAAAGGGTTCTTCGAAGCTTTACACGTCAGAAGGCTTCTATAATACAAGGGGGGCATAAAGGCATTTTCCATATAAAGAAGCCAACCACAGCATCGTCATGGGTTCTTTAAATATTAACTCAGCTTCGACTTCTGGAGCAAAATTTGGACTCTTTACTCAGTAGGCTGGTAACTGACACTGACAAACATAAAAACTTTAGACCTTTTACAAACTTAGGAAGCAGTACCTGTGATGTCAGACTCGCTCTCTGACATATAACAGGCACAGACACATTTCATGTGTTCAGAAATAGCACGCGGCAGTAAGCAGAGACAGGGTTTCACCGAGCCCAGCTGGCCTCAAACTCTCTGTGTAGCCAAGAATGACCTTGAACTTATCACTTTCCTGCTTCCATCTCCCAAGTGCTGGGAGTCCAGGCCTGTGCCGCCACTCCCAGCATGAAAGGCAAGTTTTTATCTGAATGGTCCTGACTGTATGTCAGAATGTTTTTTTTTTTAAACTCACTGGCCAGTTTCTGTGTCAAAGGTCTAGATATAATGCACACACACTGAGAAAGAGTGAGCACCAACTGTCCACTCTGTAGGGGTTAAACCACATGCTTTTAACTCTTCAATAACATTTAGATAAATTTTAGACATACGGCTTTACACGTTACAGATACATGGGGTTTTAAATGTACTAAAATCACCCAGGGGGCCAGCAAGATGAAGATGGCTCTGCAGATTAACCTGCTTATCTAATGACCTGACTTTGATCCCTGGAATCCACATGGCAAGGAGAAAACCAACTCCCACAAGTTATGCAAGTGCGCGCTCTCTCTCTCTCTCTCTCTCTCTCTCTCTCTCTCTCTCTCTCTCTCTCTCT
>JANHMN010000002.1:215765803-215798920 GCA_030674055.1 Rhabdomys pumilio | reverse complement strand
TCTCTCTCTCTCTCTCTCTCTCTCTCTCTCTCTCTCTCTCTCTCTCTGTGTGTGTGTGTGTGTGTGTGTGTGTACCCCCATGCGCGCACACCTGTGGTATGTCTGCACACCAGATACACACACTAAATGTAATAAAGAACAAAACAAAGGGTGGAGCTATGACTCAGTGTTCAAGAGCACTGGCTGCTGTCCCAGATGACCCAGGTTCAATTCCCAGCACCCACACGGCCCTCTTTTGTCCTCTTCAGCCACCAGGCACACACGTGATACCCAGAAAAACATCACACAAAACACCTATACACATAAAATAAATAAAACTGCTTAAAGTCAGTTGTTTGTTAAAAAGGTTGTTTAAAAGACCTTAACATAAACGGATACTTGAATGAAATTATCAGGGCATAAGCAACTGGCTTACTAAATCATAAAATCTTGTCCCCTAAGCTAATAAAGCTAATAGCTCTTTGTAAATATCACTAAAACAAGGACATACTTTTGAGAAAGCCTTGTTTGTTTAGACGCAAAAAATTTGTTCAAGTTTTACATTGTTGCACAAGTTTTGACCTTAGGAAATCCTTTAGATAAAGTTACATTTTCAGTACAAAAGATGCAGTTTAGTAAATAGTGCATTTGCCTAGAATGTACAAAAGCTTCTTTTGACTCCCTGGTACCACATAAATCAGATATGGCCCATCTAATTATCTCAGCATTTCCCAGCTTGGGGCCAGAGATTCAAGGTCATTCTTGGAAATAGAGTGAGTTTGTGGCTAGCTTGGGCTACATAAGGCCCTGTCTCAAAACAAAACAAAACATTATTTAAGAAAAACTATATTTTAATCCAGATGGTGGTGGTACCTGTCTATAATCCCAGCATTCAGGAGACAGAGGCAGGTGGATCTCTGTGAGTTTAAAGCCGATCTGGTCTACAGAGCAAGTTCCAGGATAGGCAAGGCTACACAGAGAAATCTGTTGGGGGAGGGGAATAAAACAAAACAATAAAAGCATATTTTAACAATGTAGTCATCCCGTGAATGCTAGGTATTAGTTTGTGTGTGTACTTGCTACAATAACCACGGCACACAGGTAGAGGTCAGAGGACAACTTGCCGGAGTTACTGCTCTCCCTTCCCCATGTGGGCTCCAGGGATTAAATCCAAGTCATTAGTCAGAGTCTTTACCACACTAAACCATTTTGCCTGGTCCTTGTTAGTTTTTTGTTTTGTTTTGTTTTGTTTTGTTTTAAATTAGATACTGGCCATTGTGAGTTCCACTAGTTAACTGCTAAATCATTTTGTAATCCTTCAGGTATTAGCTTCTTCTGGGATGCAATTCAGTTACTCGGTAATAGTTTAATCTTTTAGAGTCTTGCTTGTAATATTAAGCGTGCTCAAGGCACTTCATAGTTTTGGGCTAATTTTCCTCCAGTACAGAGGCAATACCTCCTGTTCTCTACCAAATGTCTTGCTTCTTAGTCAGGCTGGATGGAAAGATGGTATCCCTGGGCCCGAATGAGCCCCAAACACTGCTATCTCTAGCTTTTTGAGGTATTTCTCCCCTTATGTTCAGATAGCTTCTTTGTATGCGCATGCTACTGAGTTTGCAGCTGGACACTTGAGTAGAACTGTCCATGCAGCAATCTCCCTGAACCCTCTCTCCCATATACTCCGGCCTCCTGATTCTCCTCAGGTTCCGTTCCTTCTCCCCAGAGTCTGCAAGACTCCGCCTGGATTTCCTTACCCTGTTCTATGGCCTGAAAACTGTCTAGTAGTTTGTAAAAATCATGGTCTTATCTCATTTGTTTTTCAATCCTTCAAAGGCTGCTTGATTCCCCTTTAAACTGTTTTGTTTACCCCCATTTTCATTTTCAGGTGACCAGGTAAATCTACGTCCCTTTAACTTTAAGGGGAACAAGGCTTTAAAATGTTTTACATGTCCAGGCCACGTCCTACACAGACAATTAAATCCAAATCTTTGGAGGCATCAACATTAACCCCTCAGGCTATTCCAACATGCATCCAAAATTAAGAACCAATAATATCCAATAAGATTTTTTGTTGCTTTTGTTTGTTTGTTTGTTTGTTTGTTTTTCGAGACAGGGTTTCTCTGTGTAGCCCTGGCTATCCTGGAACTCACTCTGTAGACCAGGCTGGCCTTGAACTCAGAAATCCACCTGCCTCTGCCTCTCAAGTGCTGGGATTAAAGGCGTGTGCCACTACTGCCCGGCTTTGTTGCTTTTTCCATTTATAAATCATTTATTTGGAGCCTGGAGTTAGTAAGTAGGGTGTTTGCCTTACAAATGTGAGGAGTTTATTTAAGATCTCTACCCATGTTAAAGGGGGTTGGGGTGGGGAGGAGCCAGGCATTGTAGCACATCTTGTAAAACCTGGGATAGTGAGGTGGGAGATGGAGACAGGCAGATCCCTGGATCCCTTGGCAAGCCAGCTAACCTGGGCTATGTGGTTAATTTTCAGGTCAATAAGAGACTGCGTCTTTAACAAAAAGATAAAGGTACCTAAGGGTTGATACCCAAGGTGTCAGCCTGCCATACTCATGCCGTGCAATGCACACACATGCACACACCCCTCATGTCAAAAATAATAATTACTTGGGGGATAAAAGTATAGTCCCTATAATAGAGTGTTTGCCTGGCACACCTGAAATCTTCAGTTTGATTCTCAGCACTATATACACACATTATTACTTATTTCTTTATTTTCACCTGTAATTTCAGTACTTTGAAATCTGAGCCTGGAAGATCATGGATCATGAGTTTAAGGTTAGCCTGGGCTATTTAAGGAGACTAGAAACAACAACACCCCTCTTCTCTTCTTAACCCAGCTTAGCTGCAGAAGGAAAGGGTGGGAAAACGTTTGCAAGTTCTGCTGAAAGCCTGAATAAAAAAAAAAAAAAAGAATGTCCCCTGATGAAAAATTCAAAGCTGGCCTCAATAGTTGAGCAGGGGGTGAGAGTTGAGAAGCTACCAGAGTGGGGTTGTACCTGACAGTTTGGAGGGAGCTTCTGCTGTAACCTACTCTGCAAAGTGTCCTTTCATACCTGGCTTTATTTTCATGCCACAGAAGCCTGGAGGCAGAAGTCACTCTCCCTGTTTGACAGATGAAGAAATGATATCCAGGAGGTTGAGAAACTTTTCAAAGGTCAAGTCCACAGCACGGTTAAAATTTAAACCTGGTTCCCAGAGATACAAGGAGCAAAACAATCCTGTGAGGGGCAGTTTCCAGGGGTCAGGGGGGCAGTTTCCAAGGGTCAGGGAGCATCCTTGGAAAGTGCTGAGATGGAGGAAATTTTTTGAACATAGGCTTCCTAGCAGATGAGCCACGAGTGACCTGATGAGTTCCAGGGTGGGATGGGGTGGTAGAAACTGGAACCTGGAATGAACTTGTTAGAAAGATGAGGAGACCTGGTGCTGCTCCTCTTTCGGGCTTTCCTCAAGGCTCTTCTCTCAATGAATGAAGACCAGAGGGCTGGTGACACAGCTCGGCTCCTATGAGGAGAAAGAGGTTGCTCTGCAAGTCTGACAACCTAAATTTGATCCCTGGAACTTAAGGTGGAAGGAGAGAAGTGTCCTCTGACCTTCACAACCATGCATACATAGCATGCCTTTAATCCCAGCACTCAGAAGGCAGAGGCAGGTGGATCTCTGAGTTCAAGACCAGCTTGGACTTTGTAGTGAGTTCCAGGACAGCCAAGGCTAACACAGACAAACCCTGTCTTGAAAAACCAATAAATAAATAAATAAATAAATAAATAAATAAATAATAAATAACAAAAGTTCAAATAACTAAACACCATGCTATAATACAGCAATAATGCCCCTGTCTGTGGAGTGTTTGCTATGAGCCGACTCCCTTCTATCTGTCTTCTTATTGGATCTGCATTCTAATTGTATGAAGCATTTTTCGGACAAAGGACAGGCTGAGGAAACGCTCAGCAGCAAAGGCACTTGTCTCTCAAGCCCGCTGACCTGAGCTCAACATACAGAACCTGCCCAGTACATGGAGTAAACTGACTCTTGAAATTTGCCCTCTGACCCTGACATGTGCATCATGGCAATGTAGGCGACCACACTCACAGGCATACTTTATACACATACATGATAATAAATGTATACGGTTTAAATTGTAAAAATAGATAAAAATGTTTACATTCATTATTTCTGCGTAAGAAATCACTCCCTACCTTGACAGTTTAAAACCATAAGACGGGATTATCTTACCTGTCTTCCGTGATTCTAGAACTCTCATGAGGCTCTAGTGAAGACATGAACTAGAGCTGCAGGTATTTAAGATCTTGAGTGGGGCTGGGGGTGAGGGTCCAGTTCTAAGAGGGCTCATGCACACGGCTGGTAAGTCAGTTGGCTGTTGGAGGGGTCTCCGTACTTGTTCATGGTCTGAACAAAAACTCTAAAACTCATATCGACGTTTACATGCTAGTCTGAGAGTGTTGGGAGGTGGGGTTGTCAAGAGGTTAATTATATCAGGAAAGCTAAAGCCAAATTGATCATCAGAAGCAAGAGCAAGACCAGGCCCCCCATCCCCAACCCTCCCTTGCTCATTTTCATCCACGCATCTTGGCCACCATGCCTCTTGCTGAGTCATGATGCAGCAAGAAGGCTCTCAGCAGAGATGAGCTCAGGCCCAGACTCCCTGACCTCAAGGACTTTGAGCCAATTAAACTTCTTTATACGTATTATAGCAGCAGAAAATGGACTCTGCCTCTAATTGTGTGGATCTTTCCCTTGGGCTGCCTGACATGGGAGCTGACTCTCCCCATAGCCAGTGGCTCAAGAAAGCAAGGTAGAACTTCTGGTAGCTCTTCTGATCTGAGGTTGAACTCTCACTTCTGCAATCCTTCAGTGGTTACAGAGGCTAGTCGCATTCATAAGAAGGAAACTGCGATAGGGAATAGATACCTTGAGGTAGGAAACCATTGAGAAAACTGTCTACATACGAGCATAGATACCCTGAGGTAAAGATCACTGAGGGGCTGCTACCTTGGAGCCACTACCACAGCAATAAACTAATTTATCCAAGGTCACAAACGTAGGAAGTGTTAGCCTTGGGCTTTGAGTACGTGTGATAAGCAAATGCACACAACTGGGGATGTGCTTGATCATACAGGTGTATATTGAAGCCATAGGTTGACAGTGGGTCTCTTCCTTAATTACTTCTACATCTGAGGATTTTTTTTTTTTTTTTTTTTTTTTTGGTTTTTCGAGACAGGGTTTCTCTGTATAGCCCTGGCTGTCCTGGAACTCACTCTGTAGACCAGGCTGGCCTTGAACTCAGAAATCCGCCTGCCTCTGCCTCCCAAGTGTGCCACTACCGCCCGGCTACATCTGAGGTTTTTGAGACAAGTTCTCTCATTAAAACTGGAGCTGAATGATTTGACTAGATTGACCGGCTAGAAAGCTCCCACCCACAGGATCACCTGTATCTTCTCACTCCCACACTGGGACTAGAGAAGCTCACTGCCACACCTGGATTTTATGGGTTCTGGAGATTTGAACTCTGAAACTTATGCTTGTATAGCATGGGGCTATTGTATAGCACTTTACCCATGGGGCTATTTTTTTCTAGCCTCTAGAGGCAGGCTCTGAATTCTAGCAATTACTGCATTACAGACTTGACAGCCAGGCAGATTGCTCCTGTCCTGGAGGTAAGCATGCTTGAGGTCCTGCTTCAGATTCCAGTGGTCAGGTGACCAGACACTATCTTATGTGCCAGATGGACACAGAATTGAGCATGCTCATAAAAGGATATACAAACATCGATTCATGGTGTGGACTTGCTCTGTCAAAGGGAGCCTGGATTTTAATTAGCTCCAGCTTTGTGGTTGATTTACTATGGGACCTCAGACAGCTTTCAGCCCCTTAGGGATCCTTTGTTTTTTCATCCATGTGCCAGAATAGTTCAATTCCATGGACTCTGGGGTCCCCTAGCCGGGAGACTGGGGGATTTCATGCATAGAGCTGTTCATGCAGAGAGTGCTCAGGGATTCCCTCCCCACATTCCCTGACTCTCCCGTCCCACCTTTTCTAAAGTGTTTTAAGAACTATCTCTGATTACTGGGTACTTAAGTTGTCCTCAAGTGAAGTGGACCCTTCAGGTGTGAGGGGCACCCTTCTGAACACCCGCCAGATCAGGCCAGGCCGTTCAGTCCTGCTTCACCCGCAGCTGGCTGGTACCATTGTTTGCCCATAAAGCCGGGCTACTTTCCAATTGCTGATGCCCTCTGGCCAAGGGTGAGGCTCAAAGGACTTAGTTGTGTGGCTTCCTCCCTCCCCTAGGGCAGGCCTGGGTCACCCAGCAGGCTGACTCAGCCCCTGCAAAGGAACAAAGAAGATAGAGATGGTAATGGAAAGAATTTGACATTTGCTATTGCCCCCCAAAAAACTTCAAAGTAATTACCATGAGGAACATCCTCACACTTATTCTGCAGTCCAGTGACATTTTACAAACGTTGGGTGTGGGTGCTGTTCTCAATTCCAGTACTTATAGACCCATATTATTATTTTAAAAGATTTGGTGTGTGTGTGCATGTGGGTGCACTCACTCATGCATGTGTGTGGAGGCCAGAGGTCAAAGTTCAGCGTCATCCTCCGTCATTCTCCAGCTAATTTTCTGGGAGAAAGTTGCTCACTAAACTTGGAGTGGGATTGGCTGGCAAATGAATCCCTGGGGATGTGCCCGTTTCTATGCGCCTCTACTGATATTGATGATCATACCGCTCTTTGTTGTAAGTGCCAGACCAGGTCCACATGCTGGCACTTCACCTCCTGAGCCATCTCTCCAACCCCAATAATCCTTTACTTTTCAAAGTTTCTCCTCAGTATTAAGCCCTGTAGGAACTATGAAGAGGAGACTCCACCACCTTCTAAGATCACGAAAAGACGGAGCAAAAAGAAATGCAATCCCGTCTCTGCCCGACAGGTGGCACAGTACTTTCCACGCATGTAACTCATTCAGTCTTTGCCACCATTTCTCACATCACTCCCAGGAAATCTTCCTCTCACAGATGAAAAAATGTCCATGAGGTGATGTAATCTGTCCAGGATCACATAGCCAGTAAGTGTCAGAGCCTGTGGACAAAAAGTGAAATTCCTCTTTTGGTCCCCTTTTCCAGTCTTTGCTGCAGAGGAACCTGCTCCTAAGCGCACACCCTGCCAGGTCTGGTTTGCATGCATTGGTGCTGCAGGTGGTTGTTCTCTTACTGTGCTTTCCAAGGAGGTCACGCTCGGCAACTAGTTTTTCCTACTTAACTCCAAGACTTAGATATCTTTAGGATTTGGGGTTTTGATTGATTTGTTGGTTGATTGATTGATTTTTGTTGTTTTTCAAGACAGGGTTTCTCTGTGTAGCCCTGGCTGTCCTGGAACTCATTCTGTAGACCAGGATAGCCTCGAACTCAGAAATCCACCTGCCTCTACCTCCTGAGTGCTAAGACTAAAGGCGTGCACCACCCCTGCCAAGCCTGTTTTAGTGTTTGAGAGAGGCTCATGAACCCCAGGCTGATCTTGAGAACTCATTCTGTAGCCCAAGATATCTTGAACTCCTTTTCCTCCTGCTTCCAGCTCTCTGGTGGTGGGATTAGAGGTGTGTGCCACCACACACACTACTGACTGAACTAGTACTGTTCTTCTTCTTGTTTGTTGAGACTAAGAGTCTCTGTATAGCCCCAGAGCAAGCCAATCAGCAGCATTCCTCTGTGTTTTCTGCTTCAGTTTCTGCCCCCAGGTTCCTGCCTTGATTTCCCTCAGTGATGGGCTGTAAGCCATAAAATAAAATAAAATAAAATAAAATAAAATAAAATAAAATAAAATAATTCTTTCCTTCCCAAGTTGCTTTTTGCTCATGGTGTTTATCATAGCAATAGGAAGGAAACTAGGTGAATGAACTACATAGTAAGGCCCAATTTTGATACACATACATATATAGTTGGGACTGGAGAGGTGGCTCGGTGGTTAAGAGCATTTGTTCTTGCAGAGGACCTCGGATCTGAAACCCTCTTCTGACTTCCAAGGCCACCAGACAGTCACATAGTGCACAGATAGACATGTGAGCAAAAATTCATATATATAAAATGAATAAATCTAAAATATTTTAAAATTATAGCAAAGCTGAACATTTTCTATTTCCCAGGGATGCTGTAGTTTCCTGTTATAGTGTGGGCATGGTTCTGTTCTTGTTATTTCCAGTGGAAACCCACTGGATTGCTATCATACGCATTACAGACAGTGCAATTGTAGAGAGTACACAATACGTGATAATAAACTGTGAATCTTTAAAAAAAAATCTTGCCGGGCAGTGGTGGCGCACGCCTTTAATCCCAGCACTTGGGAGGCAGAGGCAGGTGGATTTCTGAGTTTGAGGTCAGCCTGGTCTACAGAGTGAGTTCCAGGACAGCCAGGGCTAAACAAAACAAAACAAAAATCTTACCTAAAAAACAAAGAAGGTTCGCTGTAGTACAGGTGCTGAGGGCTGGCATTGTGGCACAGATCTGTAATCCCAGTACTTGGTAGGTGAAGACAGGAAGATCAGGAGTTTCCTCGGCTACATCGTGTTTTTAAGGCCAACCTGGGCTACATGAGACCCTGTCTTACACAAACAGGAAAACCACAAGTGTTGCCCCGACAGGAGCCTCTTCCATCTTGTTTTTATCAAGTCTCAATTCCATCAAGAGGCCATGTTGAGTGGCTGCCCCAGGTATGTCATATATGTTTGCATAAGCACCCTTCGATGTCTGCACAATGACAAAATTGCCCAGGGATGCATTTCTCAGGATGTAACCCTGCCAGATAAGTGAAGGATGACGCACCTCACTAGTGAGTGGAGCAGTATTTGAACTGACTTCACGGTTAAACTAAGTGACTTCTGAAAAATAAACTGGTTCATTTCTTTTTCCCTGGCATGTATTTAAGCCACCATCTACTTTTCCTTCAAAAAAACAAATTAGAGGGAACATCCTTGTACCCACTACTTCACATCTATATGGATATCTCTAAGGTGGGCTGCGATGGTCCACCTCCCAGTCAATCATTGGGTAGGGGATGTAGGGAATCATTACCTTTTCTGTGTAGTGAAATTGCTTAACATTTTTCCAGAGAATTGTTTTGCTATTTTGTTCTGTTTTTTAAAGATGTATATATTTATATTTTATGTGTATATGTGTTGCGCCTGCATGTTTGTCTGTGCACCACAGGTAAGCAGTGCTCACAGAGGTAAGAAGGGGGTGTCTGTGGTGGTTTGAATAAAAATAGCCCCCAGAGGCTCACAGTGGGTGGCATTATTGGAGGTATGGCCTTGTTGGAGGAAGTGTGTCACTGGGAGTGGATTTTGAGGTTTCAAAAGCCTACACCAGGCCTAGGCTCTTTCTCTCTGCTCTCTGCAGTTCAGGATGTAGAAGTCTCAGCTACTTCTCCAACACCGTGTCTGCCTGCATGCCACCATGCTCCCCACCATGATGCTAATAGACTAACCTCCGAAACTGTAAGCCAGTTAAATGTTTTCTTTTATAAGAGTTGTCTTGGTGGCCATGGTGTCTATGACTTCATAGCAACAGGACAATGACTAAGGCACATGGTGACACTGTTACAGTGACAACAGAACAATGACTAAGGCACACAGGTCTATAATTCCAGCACTTGGGAAGTGTGGGTGGAGGATTTAGAGTTTGAGTTCAGCCTGGGCTACTTAGAAAAACCAGTTCTAGCCGGGAAGAAAGGGGAAAAGCTGGGCATGGTCTTCACACTTGTAATCTTAGCACTTGGGAGATAGAGACAAGAGGATCAGGAGTTCAAGGCCAGCTTCAGTTACATTGTGAGTTGGAGGCCAGCCTGGGCTACATGAGACCTTGCTAAGAAAAAAAGAAAGAGAGAGAGAGAGAGAGAGAGAGAGAGAGAGAGAGAGAGAGAGAGAGAAAGACCTGCTAAAGAGAGAAGGCTTGCCGGGCAGTGGTGGAGTACACCTTTAATCCCAGCACTTGGGAAGCAGAGGCAGGTGGATTTCTGAGTTCGAGGCCAGCCTGGTCTACAGAGTGAGTTCCAGGACAGCCAGGATTACACAGAGAAACCCTCTCAAAAAACAAAAACAAACAAACAAAAAGAGAGAGAGGGATGGCTCAGTCGTTAAGAGCCCTTGCTACTCTTCAGAGGATCTGATAAGTTTGGTTACCTGCACCCACATGGTGGAACAACTGTAAGAGGTCCAAGACCTCAGCACAACTGACTCTATAATGGAAGTACCATTCAAGCCACAGAACTCAGCACATAGGCAGCACCACTTGCCAAAACTGAAACAAAGATCTAGCCCATCAAAGTCCATAGTGCTGGGAAAGTCTCTGAATGTTCTAACCTTGTTTTTTGGCTTCTGCAGTTCTGCTTCTGGCTAACTGTTCTTGTCAACTGAAGTGTGTCAATCTAGGACATGGTTTTTGTGCTTAAAAGCTCACCCTGAGAAAGGTTTGGGGCTACACTGAGATCCCAAACACTGAGTGTAGTTGCCAACTGGTTAATAAAGACTTTTCATTGGCTTACACCGTGTCCAAGCAATCCTCGCTGGTGGAGGCCCCACAACAACAACATCTATAATTCTAGGTGCAGACCACCTTCTGTGCTCTTCTGGCCTCCATGGCACCACGCATAGCTGTTGCACATACATACAGGCAAGACAGGCATACACATAAATTAAAAATAAATAGCTCTTGAAAAAGAAAAAAAGAATAAAAAAAGGAAAAGCAGAGGAGGGGCGTGGCTTAGTGTAATACATGATGCATAATACATGATACTTCATACTCACAAAAATTTTGTGAGGATAACAGTGAATGTCATTAATTTGTTTGGCATTCCAAAAGTGCTTAATAGACAGTGTTCACTCAATAAATAGTTCTGATTTAATTATGTAGTATTAAAACATAAACACTCAGGGCATATAGTGTACACACACACACCCCTTTTTCCCCCTCCTTCTTCCTGTACTGAACATATAACAGATGGAATCAGAGAAGCTACTGTGTACTATGGGGGTGACTTTGATAGAAACTTATGAAAACTGATGGGGTAGAAAGATAGACTTTGGGTTTCTAATGAAACCAGGAAATTATAAATAATCTTAGCAATTTTAGATAGTTTATTTCCAAAATCAATCTCTCCTCTCTCTCCCTCTCTCTCTCTCTGACAGGTTTCTATACGTAGCTCTGGCTGGAATTCTCTATATAGACCAGGCTGGCCCTGAACTCACAGATCCTCCAGCTTATGCCTTCTGAGTGCTGGGATTAAAGGAATACACCAGCACACCTGGCTCAAATGCTTCTTACCTAGAAAATGTTTTTTTGTTTTGTTTTGTTTTGTTTTGTTTTGTTTTGTTTTGTTTTGTTTAAAGATCACAGTACATGGCTTGGATGGCTTTGAACTCACTATGTAGCCCAGGCTAGACTCAAATTCTTAATTCTCCTTCCACGGCATCCTAAATACTGGGATTACAGGTATGTGCCACTATGCCTGATTGAAACATTACTTTCTTAATCCTCTTTATTTTTTTCTTTTCTTCTTGTGTACTGAGTCTAATTTTGCTGACACTCAAGCACTGAGCTAAGTTGTGGGCAGAGAGCAATGTTAGTCATGGAAAAATTTTTACTAGGCAGTTGGAGTCCAAGTGGGGGGACATCTGAGAAAATTTCCTTTCTTTGAAACTGGATCTCATGTAGCAATGCTGTCCTGGAAGTGGATACAGAGAGCCAAGAATGACCCTGAACTCCTTACTCTCTGGAATTATAAGTGTGCATCTCTATGCTGGCTTGGAGATTTTCCCTCCTTGTTACAAAGTAATTGAAGGATGTTGAGGCCCTCTCTTCTGCCTCTGGACATTGTCCTAAAGATAAGATATTTCAGTTTCAGTAGCTGTCTGCTGAGCTTGTGAGAAGCCAGTCTGATGGCTCAGCTAATGCCTGGTGATAGCAGAATATGAGACAGAACCTGGATCATTGTGGAAGGTACAGATCTGCCACTAAATTAATGTACCTGGAACCTGCCAAGTACAGACTCTTGTAAATCAGGGATAAAACATCCTGCCATTGCTGAGGCCTCTGCAGCTGGACTTCAGGTAATTTGTAGCAAACTCCTGAGTAGAGTCAGTGGAGGATAAGGTCCAAGGTGTGGCCACAGAGTACAGGTGAAGGTCAAGGGTGGTCAGGAGGTGAGGAGTCAAGAGGCCAAAGTAGGGTATGGACAACCGTATGAAATGACGATTGTTCAAGGAGATGACTTAGGATGGACAAGAAGAGCACAGGGCAGCAGGCGGTCCTCAGAGCATGAAGCAGCAGGGTCAGGATAGTATGGAGCTTAAATAACTGCTGTCGTGATGGGAAGAGGGAAGAGAGATCAGTCAGGATGACTTTGCTTCTAGGGTAAAAAGCAGTTGCTGTCAGGGAAAATGATGCATGACTATGATCCTAGCTAAGTAGCTCACTGAGACGGGAGAATATAAGCTCCGGGTCAGGCAGAGCTCTGTGGGGAAACCCTGCCTCAAAAAGTCCAGACACCACCACCACCACCACCAACACCAACAGCAAAAATCTGGGCGTGGCTAGTAACCTCAACGTTTGGAGGATGGGGAGCCAGAGGGTCTCTGGTGCTCACTGACTGCCAGCTGAGCCCAAAACTGGAAGAGAGCCAAGCAAAGTGAGAGACCGTGTCTCACAGAATAAAGTGGAGACTGGTAGTGGAAGACAGATTTCTTTCTTTGGTTTCCAGCATACATGTGTGTACGCACACAAGTGTGTGAGCATGAGCATGCGCGTGTGCACACACACACACACACACACACACACACACACACACACACACACACAGAGAGAGAGAGAGAGAGAGACAGAAACAAAAACATTCCATAAAATGAAGCAATCCTGCCGCTTAGATCTCTCCTGTTTTGGAAGAGCCGGTTCTGGCACTCTTTCTAGCTTCAGTGTTTCTGTGTATTTGCCTTTTTCTCATCACCTTATAGAGAGACTCATGTATACAGGCTTTGAGCTTTTAGTCTGATATGCATGCTGTATCTTTTCTCCATCCACAGCTTCCTTTTCATTTTACACAAAAATTCGTTAATTCTACATCCTGTCCTACAGTTGTTTTCACTGTTTTCCTCCCTTTGGGTTTCAGGGTGTGGGCAGCCTCACTAACTTGGCACTCTCAAAGTACAAGGTTCTTTTTTTTTCTTTTAAGATTTATTTTTATAGGGCTGGAGAGATGGCTCAGAGGTTAAGCGCATTGACTGTTCTTCCAGAGGACCCAGGTTCAATTCCCAGTACCCACATGGTGGTAGCTCACAGCTGTCTGTAACTCCAGTTTTAGAGGATCTGATACCCTCACACAGACACACATGTAGACAAAACAGCAGTGCACATAAAATAAGAATAAATTCATCATCTAAAATTTATTTTTTAAAAAATATTTATTTTATCCAGGTATAGGTGGTGCACTTTAATCCTAGCACTTGGGAGGCAGAGAGAGGTGTATCTCTGTGAGTTTGAGGCCACCCTGGTCTACGAAGCAAGTCTAGGATACTCAGGGGTGGTTACACTGAGAAACTCTCTCTTGAACCTGACCCCCATACACACATTTTATGTGTACGATTTTTTTTTGGTATGTATGTATGTGTGCCACTTGTGTGCTCGGTGCCAGTGGAATTCAGGAGAGGGCATCAAATCCCCTGGAGATTCAGATGGTGAGAGCCACCATGCAAGGGCTGGGAAGCCAAGCCAGGGCTTTTGGAAGATCAGCCAGTGCTCTTAACTGCAGAGCCATCTCTGCAGCCCCTGCTGTGCTGGAGTTTGAAGTTCTTTTCCCTCTTGATCGCCTTTGACACCAGAGCAGGTTTCACAGTGAGCTCTGGTCTCTGGGTTGATGGGGTCAGGCCATGCAGCTTGGCCACCACATGCTGATCCAGATAAGGTGGGTGGGGCTGGGGACCAAGCTCTGGCTTTCGGTCTGTTAGATAGGGTGCTCTGGGATATGGACCCTCAGACCCGTATCCCCCACACTGCAGTATCCCTACACTGCAGTATCCCCCACACTGGAACACAGGTAGGATCCCTATGCAGAGTAGGCCTAGAGTGCCACCATCTTGGCCTCTCAGACAACTTTTTCAGGGTGGTTTCATGTTTCCTTGTTTGAGCGAGGCAGACAACTACCTTTGCTATACAGACCAATGCTGAACCAGTTTCTTTTTTTAACCTTCTCCTGTGATGCCTGACAGAGGCTCTGTATCCAACAGAAAGTCCTCGAGACAGGGCCATCAAGATGTGCGCATTCACTTGTCACAAAGCTGACAACCTGAGTTCAAGTCCTGCAACCGGAAAGCTGTCCTCTGACCTGCACTTACTTCTCACAGCCCTGCCACAAATAAATTATTCTTGAAAAATTCTTCTACAGAGGGATCTCATGGGAATGCTTTTGATAATAACTCAAAAGGGAACACCAAGTATATATGGGGCGCTAACAAATTTGTATTCATCTTTTCCTTTGCTCTACTCAGCAACACTAGGAATCTGTGCTGCTGTTCTTTATCTGACGGCGGAAACACACCCACTCGGTTCACCTGTGCTTTGAACCTAGAAAAATGACCACGGCAGTTTAAATGGCTCCCGAAAGACATATTTACATCCAGGCTAGCATGTGCAAAGCCCTATATTTGATCCCAAGAAAGACAAGTATACAGGTATGCTCAAAAAACAGGCTTCCGTGTGACATATGATCCTAGCTCCAGCCCCTCGTGAAGAGGCTATGAGCATCTGGATGCCTAGATTTAAGGTGGCTGTCAATGTTTGCATTTCAGGATCCTGGTCTTCTGCAAAGTCCTTCCAGGATCTTTCTCTACAGCCTTTTGTTAGTCTTTCTCCGTTTGGCAGGTTTTTCTCTATTATAAAAGGGGAAATTGAAATATTAATTATTAACACAATCTTGGCATCTCAAAACTGCCCGTGACTGTGAAAGCATGTTCGATAGATAGGGGACGAAAGAAAACAGGCAGATTTAGATGTGGGATTCAACACTCTGTCACCACTTTTGCCTTAGAGGACACACACCAGACTCACTTCCTTCTCCTTGTTCTTCCAGTCCACATTTCTGCCCACGCTTCCTCTGTAAGAAGTGAGCATAAGGCACCCGGCACCCTGTGTGGAATGGGTGCAGGCCAGCTACCCGGCCCGGCTGATTTGCTTCCCTGGAGATTTACCTCATCCCCTGAGAGCTACTCTCAAGCACTTCCTCACAGTTGCTGAAAAGAAGCCCTCTGTTCATGGGTGATTGACAGCCCTGCACCGCACCCCACCCCAGGCACTGGAGTCCCTAGGGTAGAGGTTGGCTTGACATAGCAAGTCTCGATGGAGCCCCCATCACCTTAGCTTTCTCTCTAGGAAGTGGCACTAGGGGGACAACACAGGAGACACTGAGTTACTAGTCACTAGCTAAGCTTCCACCATGTCTACCACATCTCTCCCATTTCTCAGTAGGGTTAGATTTCTAGGGCTGCTGAAATAAAGACCACAACTCTGATGGCTGACAACAGCAGAAATTTATTCCTTCATATTTCTTGAGGCTAGAAGTCCACACTCAAGGTGTGGGCAGTATAGTTCAGTGGTTGCTTCTGAACCTCTGAACAAGAACCTGTCCCAAGCCTCTCTCCTAATTCTGGTAGCTGTTGGCAGTCCTTGGTATTATTGTTTGTGTCTGAAATGTCCCCTGTGAGCTCATGTATTTGAATACTCAGTTCCTAGCTGGTGGCACATTTTGAGAGATTATAGAACCACCTGGATGAAATACACAGCTGGCAAAGCTGGGTCATGAGGGACATGCCTTCAAGGGTTATGACCCTGTTCTCTTTGCTTTCTGATCTGCCAAGATCTGAACAAGCTGTATCCCGTGTTCCTGCTATGATGGCCTGAAGTAACTCAGCTGCATAGCTTTGCACACCACAGACTGTATATCCTGCAACTGTGGACAAAAGAAACCTCTCCTTTCTGAAGCTGCTTCTGACATGTATTTGGTCCTAGTAATATGAAAGTAATATAGGACCTGGAGTAGATCTCAGTTGGTAAAGTGCTTGCTCTGTAAGCATGAAGACCTAGGTTCGATTCCAGGTACCAACATAAAAATCCAGGCAAGGGGCTGGTGAAGTGGAAACTTAAAGGTTCTTTGGAGTCAATTGTGTTGGAAGATGTTTTGCTGGGGCAAACACATGAAGGAGTGTTTTCCTGAAGTGGACACAGGTGAAAGAATAATGTAGATTCATGAAGAAACATTTCACTGAAGCAGACACAGGAGAAAGGATATTCTGAAAACAAACATGTGAGAGGACACGTGACGAAGGATTTTTTTGATGATGACACGCATGTATTGGTCTGCCTTACATTGTGTAGTTGAGCTCCACTTGTTGGAACTCCAAAGACTTGGATGTATGTGCTGAGGCAAGACCTGTGCTGAGGCAAGGCACGTGGAGGACACCTAATGTTTGGAGGGTATAAATAGAACTTGACGGAGTGATGGAGACAGAGCTTGGCTTGCTGGTAAATCTAGCTGTGCAATGCTTGTTGGTCTTGAGTTTTTTGCTGATCTTTGCTTCCCTGAGAGAGGCACAGCTGAGAAAATCTCCTGGTGCTCGTGCTGGTCTCTCCTGCTGACTTCTGCTGAAGCTGAGGCCTGGCTGTCTCTGCTAGGTCATGTCACCGCTGTTGCTAACCCAACTTTACCGAACTGGACTGCTGGTGTATTCGTGAAGTGTTTTCAAGTGGATCGAACTTGTCATGCCATTGCTAACCTGTGAAATGAACTGCCAATTTCCAGACAACACAGATGGGAGTTGCTCCAAAGAACCTTTTTAAACTGTTCCCCTCTCTCTGCCCCCATATCCTTTCTTTTCCACTACCTCTGGAGGGTGGTGGGTTACAAGGGAGGTTAAAGCATTTAACTATCATTAAAAATAGGATTCGAAAAAATTTAAAGTTAGAGGCTAGAGAAATGCCTCAGAAGTTAAGAGTACTGGTTGCTCTTCCAGAGGACCTGGGTTCAATTTTCAGCACCCAAATGGGGACTCACAACCATCTCTAACTCTGGCTACAGGAAATCTGATGGCTTTACCTCACCTCTGATGTCTGCAGCCATCAGGCAAGCCACACAGTATACAGACATACATAAAACAAAACACTTGTACAGTTAAAAAAAATTAATAAAGACCAGGGATGGCAGTACATTCCTATAATCCAAAAGTGGAGAGGAAGAAACAGACAGACTCCAAGGCCTGCTGGCTAGCCCGGTCTGCTGGCTAGCCCATCCGGCTGAATCTGCAAGCTCCTGGGGAGAACTGAGGAAGAGACACACAGTAGCTGATCCAGTTGACATTCTTTGGCTGGTGGCTGTGTAACTCCAGCCTGCCTTTTCTTCTTCATGGTGTGGTCTCTGTGACTCTCCTTTTTTTTTTTTTTCCTCTTATAAGGACATTTGTGTTGAGGGTTGGTCTAGTACTGCTAGATATTCAAATGCTAAATTCTGTACCCCAAGATCTGTTTTCCCCAAGACTAGTGAATTCTTACACCAGCTTTAGTTGCGCAAACCTTGCTGCCCAATTTGAAGCTAATGGTTAAGTAAAAATGACTATAGCCAATTACTGGGAGAATACGTGGAAGTGGAGTTTGAGCTAGGGGCTGGGGGTCACAGGGAGGGAGAGAAGAAGGTGAAAGGAGGGTGAAGGAGGAGGAAGACAGAGAGAACAGGGCTTCTCTGTTAGATGTGATGGACCAGAAGCTCATGCCCGAATGAAATGGACCCCAAGGACATGCCAATGGAGTAATCTGGGAGAGATTCAAACACACCTGGGAAGTAGGCATCTTAGCGAATAGAAATATAGATTAGGGGTAATCCCCCAGTAATTGTGCTAGAGCTGATTTTTTAAAAATCCGTAGGACTCTGCCTTGATTATTGTGGGGCGGGGGCTGGCTGAGTCATATTAATAACTAATAAAGTTTATTCAACTTTATTTATACATTTGAAATTGGATTTAGGTTCTTTCTCCTGGTAAGGCCACCTTTACAAACACTAGAAGACTCTTTTAGGCAGGGGCCATCATTTAACTTATAACGCCACCCTGCCTACATTTCCAGAATAAGTCTAGAAGTCATCCTAGTTCCTGGAAATTGGCAAGAGCAGTGGTTCCCCTTATGGTCTCTTCTAGTTTGTCTTACCTTGACCCTTGACTGGGCAGGCGCATCTTTATCAGGAAGAGAGCAGGAGACAGGTGATTCACTGATAACAAGGAGAGTGGCAGCCCAGAAGACAGGCAAATCATTACCAACACTGAAATTTCTGCAATGCAGGAACATCAAGTCCAGAGGCAAAGGGCTCCACTGGCAAACGAAAGTGCCAGCCTTCACTCACCAAGATAATCCCAGGCCACTGAGAGAACACTGGGGAGGGAGCTTGTTGGCATAAAAGAGTGGGGCTGATGTTGGCCTGCAGCCTTTACACAGCATCAAAGAGGGAAGCTGTTTGTTTTGCAGTTGCTCTGCTCACCACCATTACATGACACCACAGACCCAATTCCCAGGTGTCTGGTCTTTTTGGTTTTGTTTTTCAAGGAGAAGCTGGGAATCTGGATTTCCACGTGAGCTCCCAAACTTTTCAAAAGTTGACAACTATGTCAAAACGTCAAAAAACAGTTATGCTATGACCTCGATGCTATGTCCTATGCTCAACTGTGTGTCTCCTGTCTACAAGCCTTGCAGGTAGCTGTTGGTTTTCATCAGGCTCTCTCCGACGCTGTGATAAAGAGATGTCCCAAGGCTTCCTTTTTGGTCTGAAAGAGTTCAGAGCTTCTTGAGCTATTGGACTTGAGGAATCTGGAGGCATGTGTGATATATTTTTATAAAGCTGTGCCAACCTCACAAAACCATATGGTCTTTAGAGCAAATCTTGATTACTAGAAAGTTCTTTGGCAGATCAGTTCTTTCCCTGGTGACATGGAATAAAAGAGGTAGTGGGGTACTGATATGAGTCTTAAGTATACAGAGATGATGCCTGCCAGCATCAACCACAGGTGTAGAGAGAATATACATACATGTGTGTATTCTCATACATCTATACATGTGTGAGAATCGGAAGCAACTACAGCGGAAGTGGCAAACATGGAGAGGATTGTTAGGGCTTGCTAGCCATCCAAGGCAGACAAGGGGCAGAGGGATTCCGGCGAGACTCTTATGAGGGCAATAAGGCAGAGAGTGATAGACAGGACACTCAGCATCTTCCTTTGACCTCCACACGTGGGCATACACAAGAGAGCCACACAGATGCATACATCACACACAACCGTACCAAAACAAAGCGAACCAAACGGGCTGATTGTAAAGGCCGATCCTTGCCTAGCCTTGTTTATGAATGTGCAAGAGAGTTTGATATGAGTATTTGGCTTTTGTGTGTAAAATCATGTTTCCTTAATGGAGCATCAGGAAGAAGGGACTTTGTTTTTGCATCTTTGCATCTTTGCAGTTTCAAATAAAAAGCGTGTGGTATGAGAAGGGGGTGAAGAGCAGACCAATAGCTGGGATGCTGGGGTCAAATAGCATAGGTACCCCCTTTATTTTTTTTAACTAATTTATTTATTTTGTTTTTTAAAGTCAGAGTTTCTCTGTGTAGCCCTGGCTGTCCTGGAGTTCACTCTGTAGACCAGGCTGGCCTTACACTCAGAGATTTGCCTGCCTCTGTCTGCCCACTGAGTGCTGGGATTAAAGGTGTGTGTCACCAGGCCTAGCTTTGTGGGTGCTTCCTAACTGTGGGCAAATTGCCACTGTGGGCCTCAGTTTACAGTCTGTAAATGGGTATGAATACACATCTACCTTACAAACAGATTAAAGCATTTAGAATGGTAGAGAATGATGGAGTCTGGTGGCATATGCCTTTAATCACAGCGTGTGGGAGGCAGAGGCAGGTGGAGCAGGTAAATCTCTGTGAGTTTAAGGTCAGCTTGTTTTACACCATAGCCAGTTCCAAGAGAGCTGGCTTCACAGTAAGATTCTGGAAAAAAAAAAAAAAAAAAAAAAAAAAAAAGGCAGCAAAAATGTGTCCGAACAATGACACGAGTCTCTCAGTAACTAGTGTCACAATCAGTCAATTCAGAGCTAAGTCCCTTCATAAGTTAAAAGATCACTCATAAGGAAGGCCATCTTCCTCCCAGGCTCCATTTCTTTTACAGGAAGAGCCATTCAAGGCAGCTCAGGGGTTTAAAGTTTGCAGCTGTTCCACTGAGCTCTGCAGTTTACCTCAGGCCAAAGCCAAAGCTGGGTGCAGGGTGCCCTCGTCTGGCAGAGTCAGGTAAAGGCGACTCCACCCTAGCTAAGGCTAACCTCAGAGGTACATGGATGCCCTTAGGACTGGGTTTCTCCTTCACAGAGAACCTGGCCAGGGGCAGAAGGTGGGGAAGCTGGCACTTTTAAGTCTTCCCAACTAACAGCCACCTGCTGTCTTGTTTTTTTTCTTCCCTCTAAGCCCACTCTGGCCTGGCTCATCAGACTGGGCCAGGCCCCTTGTTGTAAATGCTCAGTGCACACCTCTGCAGGGTCATTCTCTGAGAAGTGAAGAGGAGAAGCAGCCTATGAGGTCATCTGATTGCTGTGGACCCTGGATGAGCCTCTTAGTGCCAGAACCAAGGGGTCTGTAGAAGAGTTCAAGGTCACCTTCAGCTACCTACCAGGTTGGAGGCTAGCCTGGACAACAGGAGACCACATTTCAACCTCTTCTCTCCTCTTCTTTCTTCTTCCCTCCTGTTATCTCTTCTCCATTCGATTCTCTTCTCTCCCCTCCCCTTTCCTCTCCTCCCCTCTTCTTCCCTCTTCCCTCTTCTTGTCTCCCCAGTACCTCCAGAAAAAGACTCAGAGCAGGGAGTTCCTGTCCGTAGGAACAACCAAGCCCATGTGCGGAAGCTGAGAGGCTGCAGCAGTAGTCAGTTTGATATAGTGAACGTTTACCCTGTACATGCCATTACATCTACACCCATTCTACAGACAGGCTGAAGCTCAAAGAGGACACTTGGGTAATGAGGAACGTTGTTTCCCAGTGGCTGAGTCTGTAGGAATATGAAAAGGCAGTGATGTGTGGCTGGGTCTGTAAAGGCAGCCCCTGAAACCCTTGCCACCCACCTATAGCAACCTGGAAAGAGAAAGGCTGAGGTAGGATGGAGAATCCTATTTCAAGGACTGAAAGATGTCTACATTGCCGGTACAGACCTCGAGGCAGACCCAAAAAACATTTACAGGTAGGAGGGGGCCTGAAGGAAGAGTCAGGGCAGGAGGGGATGGAGGTACCTGGACAGGAATAGAACAGTGTTGGGAGGGGCCATCTCAGACAGGCAGAGTCCAGTCCCATCTCCTGAAGTAGGTGTACTCAACACTTGAACCTCATTCCTCTGTTTTGTCGCCAATGAATCCACAGTGAGAGGCTGGGCTGTGGGAAGGCAAGTGAGGATGCTTCGGAATGGACAGCCTAGAACACCCTTCAGCCAATAGCCAGGCTCCTGCTAGCCCCACCCCTGGCACAGGGACCTTAACGTGCAAAAGCACACATGGAAATGGAGGTGCAAAGGGCAAGCGGAGGGGCCAGGGAGCCCAGCGGTCTGACAGGCATCACTGGAGCTTAGCCTTAGAGAAGGGGCATCTGGTGGCCATTTGTCACTGTGCTTTTCACCGGAGCCTATGTCTCACCACCCTGGCATTGTTAGCAGTCCCTTGTATCCAGCTTGGTACATATGTATATACAGGAAAAGCCCTGTCTGTTTTCTCTCTCCTCCTCGCAATCAAGATAGACTCTCATGTAGCTCAGGCTGGCCTCAAATTTGTTACATACCTAAGGATATAACCTTGAACTCCGGATCCTCCTGCCTTCATCTGTTGAGTGCTGGGATTACAGGTGTGCGTCACCAGGCCCGGCTGTTCCCGTCCCTTCTAAACAAACAGCATCATGGATCTGTTGTTCTACGCTTTGTTTTCTATTTCTTCATGTAACACACCTTGAAATGTGTTTCATAATAATAAACTGGCTGTCTCTGCAAGATGGCTCAGTAGGGAACGGTGCTTGCCACCAAGCCTAATGCTCCGAGTTCAATCCCTAGGACCCACGCGGTGGGAGGAGAGATTCACTACCACAAATTGTTGTGTCACATGCACATACAATAAACTTTAAAAAAAAACCCACAGCCATTTTGCTGCTCCTCTGGGGATTGTACTGTTATGTAACAAGCCTTCTACTGAAGGACATGTAGGCCTTTTTTTCAGCCTTTGACATTTAACGTCACCACTCACACATGTGTGCGTCTTTGGGCTAAATTCCTAGAAGTGTGAGGTCAAAGGGTGAGTTTGCTATCTTGTCAGCAGTTGCCAGAGTGTAATTTATGAAAGTTTCCAATGCTATGTCCTGGGGGGGGGGGGGCTGTTTCTCAAAGCCTTACCAACAGTGTACAGTTACACTTAAAAACACATGTATCTAAGTAAACTTAAAAAGAAAAGCAAATATTATCTTTCTTTAAAGCACATGCAAGTAGCAAAGGGCTTTCCATTCTCATCTGGCACTGATGAGACACCCTGCCCCCTCAGAGTTCTCTCCTTGTTCCTTTTCCATTTTTAAAGGATAAGAGAGCCAATCACTGAGAGATCACAGCTGTCCTAAACATGTATGTGCTTGAGAACGGACCTGGAAAATCTATGAAGTAAAAGCTGATGGATTGGAAAGGACAAACTGAAGATTTTGATATCCTTTCATCATTGGAAGAATGACTAAGCAGAGAATCAGCAAGAGTATAGAATTCAGCATTTCTTAACCAGCAGCATGCAATTGATGTCTGTCTAGCTGATTCACTGATCAGCAACAGACTATACATTTGTTTCAGCTGCTTGAAAATGTGCACAAAGATTGACCACACTCTGGGGGTTGTCTTCCTTTGTTTCTTATTGTGACAGAAAAAAAATCCTTAGCAAAGAAACTTAAGGCTTCATTTCATCTCACAGTTTACAGAACAGTCCATCACTGAGGGAAACTCAAGGCAGCAGGGGCTTACACCAGCTGGCCACATCATGTCCACAATGAGAAAAGCCCAATGGATGCATGTGTGCATCTTATAGAGGTCCAGGGTCTCCTGCCGGGAATGGTCCAACTAAAATGGATCTTTCCACATTAATATCAACCTATGTAATCTAGATAATCCCTCATAGGCAGGCCCAGAGAACCATTTTCAAGTTAAAAATTGACACTAACTGTCGTGGCACGAGCTGCCCCATGTTGGGCACCAAAAATGTCAGGAACCGCTCTATCAATGTTGGAACCCGCACTGCCAAAAGCCTTGGGGGCTAAATTGTTAGAGCCCACACTGCCCCAAGCTGCTCCAGTCCACGGGTCGGGGTTCAGCAAGAGAGAGAGTGAGGATGGACTCGAAGAATGGAGACCAGACAGAGTGTGATTCAATCCTGTTTATTCTTCAGTCTCTCTTCTTCTCTCCAAGTCCCTAGTTCCTAGTCCCTAGTTCCTAGTGCCTCCAAGTTCCAAGTTACTTCTTCCAAGTGCTAAGTGCCTAATGTCTAATTCCAAGTTCTTCCTCCAAGTGCCAAGTGCCTAATGCTAACTAATGCCTAATAACTTGCTCCAAGTTGTACTCTTGTCAAGTAATCTGTTGTCTGGTTCTGATGCTTTCTTCTGAGTTCTCTAGTCCAAGTGTCTTCCACCTAATGCCTAATAACTACTTCTCTGTTCCAAGTTGTACTCATGTCAAGTAATCTGTTGTCTGGTTTCCTGAGCTCTCTTCTGTCTGCCTTTTATATGTCTCACTTCTAAGCCACGCCTCTAAGTCACGCCCTTAAGCCATGCCCTTAGGCCTTGTCTTTAAATCTAATCTCTAAGTCATGCCCTTAAGTCTCTGCTCTAAATCACACCTTTAAGTCTCACACACTCAAGGGAAGATTGGAAGATCCTGGGTATCTAAAACAAGATGTTATCAGAGTATGCTCAGCTGTTGTAGGCTAATGTAATCAAGTCTCTTGTCAGGGTATATGGCTTAAGATGGCTGCAAGGGTGATAGCCACCTTCTGTCGGCTCCCCACAACTAACCATCACATGAGTCAAAATTCAAATCTGTTACAAATTGAAAAGAGTTAAAATTATACAGAATGTATTCTCTATCCACAAAGACATCAATTAATGACAAAACAATAATTGGAAAATGTCTGAACCTTTCAAAACTAAGCAACACTCATCTAAATAGTTCACATGTCAAAAAAAGAAGCCTCCAAGAATTTATTTTGTGCACTCAGGCGTGTGTGTGTGTGTGTGTGTGTGTGTGTGTGTGTGTGTGATGTGTGTGAGTGTCAGCACACACATACTACACTGCACATGTGGAAGTCAGAGGACAGCTTCCAGGACACTGGGTTCTCCTCTTCTACCTTCAAGTCAGGATGTCTTTTGTTGCTGCTTATCTTTGCAAGGTGAGCAGGTGAGCAGTAGAGACAGAAAAATTACCTAGGAGTTTGTGGAAATTTGCAAAGATATTTATCGATCCATCTATCTATATTTCTAAATACATAAATAGAACCTACCAGGTTCATACAATGTTACTTGTATGTATATGTTTTCAGGGCTGACTGTTTGATACTGGATAAGCAATTGGTGTTTTTTTTCCTGAAAAGGGTATTTCTTCTAGTCTCTGCCTTCCTTAGTTGCTTCTAGTTCTTTTTCTAGTGTTGAGGACTTGGTGAGCTTTCCTTCTTCCATGTTAGCATCTCTATTGGTATTATTCTTGTTCAGGATATGTTTACATAGCCGAGTTTGCGTGATCTCATGGGTGTAGCTGCTCGGCCATTTTGAGGACATACAATCTCACACCAAACTTTTTGTTTCTCTGGCTCTTAAAATCTTTAC
Organism: Rhabdomys pumilio; assembly: GCA_030674055.1. Classification (NCBI taxonomy): domain Eukaryota; kingdom Metazoa; phylum Chordata; class Mammalia; order Rodentia; family Muridae; genus Rhabdomys; species Rhabdomys pumilio. The sequence continues at coordinate 215,773,972 of JANHMN010000002.1, read as the reverse complement.
TCCTCCTCTTCCACAATCCCCGAGCCTTAGGTACAGGGGTTGTGTTGGTTGTAGAGGTACAGTTGGGACTGGGCTCTACGTTTCTGCATTCTGATCAGTTCTAGTTTTCTGAAATCTGTCTTCTGTAAAGAGAAGTTTCCTCAATGAGGGCAGAGAACTACACTGATCGCAGTATAAGGATAAACATTTAGAATGTAGTCACGGGTTATTATAGTTTAATAGCGTGGTGGTGGCAGATTGTCCTTCATGATCCATGACATCCCTAGCCTTGGGCAGTTAGCTAGGTTTCTAGTACCAGGCATGATTTCCCTCTTATTGAGCGGGCTGTAAGTCCAATTTGAGAGCTGTTGCTTATTGCCAAGGTATTTGTGCCCCTATTGCACCTTAGGGTGCAGTATTGTTCCATACTGGTCTTTGCTCTGGTTCAAAGGTATCATAGCTGGGTAGGACTCCTGGTTCCTTCCCTCCTTAGAAAGCTTGCATGATGCCTTTAGGTACCATGAATTTAGTTCTCAGGGAGGAGGTTTTCAGGTAGGATTTTTTTTTTTTAATTTGGATTCTGGAAACTGAATTCAGAATCAATTCCATGAAGTTGTCCTCTGACCTTACATCCATGTTAAGGCATGTGTATCCACATACATACATCATATATACACATTCAATAATAATAATAGCAGAAAGTTTAAATGTTATAAAAATAAAGTAAGTCTCAAATCAAGGGCTAACAAGATGGCTTAGTGGGCAAAGGTACTTGCTACCAAGCCTAATGGTTTTAAGTTTGATTTTTGGGACCCACATAAGTAAAAGGAGAGAACCAAGGCTCACAAGTTGTCCTCAGACCTCCATATGCAAGCTCTGGTGACCTGTGCACACAGAAATACATAAACAAATGAGCCAAAAAACGAATTTAATAAAAATTGTAGCAGATAAAACTGATTTTGTAATTCAGAACTCTCAAGAAAGAAATGCCCAAGCCTAAATTGTTTCACTGGGGACTACTACTAAAGATTAGAATTAACAGAGACTGGAGAGAAGGCCCAGGCGTTATGAGTGATTACTGCTTTTGCACAGGACCCAGGTTTGATTTCCAGGTTGATTTGCATCAAGTGAGTCACAATTACCTGTAATTCCAAGGGTCTGATCCCCTTTGGCCTCCAAAGGCACCTGTACACAGGTGGTACATATAACACACACAGGCACATACATAACACAAATAAAAGTATTCTTAAAGTTAGTAGGAGTTCTGTATAGTCTCTTTTACAAAACAGAAGAAGAGAGAATACTTCTGTGTTAGTCAACTTTCTATAACTATGACAAAATACTTTCAGACAATCAACTTAACAGGAGAAAAGTTTAGCTGGGCACGGTGGTCCACGTCTGTAATCTCAGTACCTGAGGAGCTGAGGCAGGAGGATCTCAAGTTTAGGTGGGACAGGGCTACATATTGAGTTCAAAGTCAGTCTGGACTACACAATGACAGGAGAGGTGGGGGACAGAAGAGAGAAAAGAAAGGGAGAGGACAAAGGAGAGGAAAAGGAGAGGCAAGAGTAGTATGTGTGTTTGTGTGTGTGCACATAGATGTGTGTGCATTTGTGTGTGTCTGCATGTGTGCATGCATTCGTGTGTGTGTGTGTGTGTGTGTGTGTGTGTGTGTGTGTGTGTGTGTGCATTTGTGCATGTGTAAGAGAGAGATTGATCAATTTTGGTCCATGGTTTTGTAATCGGAACACTAGAGTTTGTGATAGTTGTCACAATAGAGGCCAATGAGCACAGATGGGGAATGAATCTTTAGGTTGTGTTCTATTCATACAGTCTCAGTCTGAGATTACAATGGGTTAACATTGGGTGGGGAGTGGGAGAGAGGATAGAGTGGGCAGAGGCAGAGTGTCCTAGTTTGCTTTCTGTAGCTGTGATAAACAACAAGTCCAAAAGCAACTTGAGAAGGGAAGAGTTTGAGTCAGCTTACACTTCCAGATATGCATCACTGAGGGAAGTCAGGGCAGAAACTCAAGGCAGGAACTTGGAAGCAGGAACTGAAGCAGAAGCCATGGGTAACTGCTGCTGACAGGCTTGCTCAGCCTCCTGTCTTATACACCTCAGAACAAACACTCAGGGTGGCACCACTCAAAATAGGTTCGTTCTCCTGTATCAATCATTAAGAAAGAAAATGCCTCCACAGGCCTACCTACAGGCAGTATGGATAGGGGCATTGTCTCAGTTCAGGTCTCTCTTTTCGGATGACTCTAGCTTGTGTCAACAAAACAACAAACAAACAAACAAACCCAAACCAGGACAGCCTGGTATGAGATACTTTCCTATGAATTGTTGTCTAGGAAGGCTCCAGAGGCCCCTAAAATAACACAGGTTGTTGCCGCTGTTATTGGTTGTCCACCAGAATTAGATACTTCTTAGTTACTGTTCTATTGCTATGAAGAGGTACCATAACCAAAGCAACTCATAAAAGAAAGATTTTTTTTATAAATACATCATTTCCTTCCTTCCTTCCTTCCTTCCTTCCTTCCTTCCTTCCTTCCTTCCATTTTTCCTTCCTTCTTTCAGTTTCCCTCCTTCCTTTCCTCCCAGTTGCTTCCTGCATCCCGTTGAATCTACTCCTCTGTTTCTTAAAAGAGAGAATTACTTGTGGGCTTGCTCACAGTTTCATAGGATTAGTCCATTATCATTGTGGTGGGGCATGGTGGGGATATTTTAGGAACATGGTGGCACTCATGGTGCTGGGGCAGTAGCTGAGAGTTACATCCTGATCTATAGGCTGAGACAGACAGACAGACAGACAGACAGACAAAAGATAGATAGAAGAGGGAGTCCATACTTGTTACTATGAGCCTAGTCAAAGACCCATAGCTGGAGAAATCATAGGTCCTCAGGAAGATCCTTCTACTGTTGAGCTAAATGAATATGTTGTCTCATAAATATTTGTTTACACTCACAGAGTGGCACAGCCCTCCATTTTGGTCAGAAAAATCTCTTTTTGCAGCAAATAACAGGTAATGCAAACAACCACAGCTGGTCGAGGTGCTGAGTGACTGTTGACCACTCAGCTCGCATCGAATATCAGCCCCTCTCAAAGCTTAGGGGAACACCGTAGAAGAAGGAGCAGAAAGAATATAAGAACTGGCTAAAGGGGAGGAGGGTTGTGACACACATGACACGGCCACTGCAATCAGAATTCACAACTGCAGTTACCTGCACAGGACCTGCACAAGACTGGATCTCCCACAACATTCCGTCATGGATGGAGGAGGGGTCCTGGGATGTTTTGAGATATATGCAAAATCTATTCCTCTTCCCAAATAAACTGAGGCATGATTCTGCCAAAGATCACTGTGGGGGAACCAGTGAGTTCACTGAGCTTCCTGACAAGGCATACACAGGTCAGGGATTACTTACAAGGGGTGCGACTGATCCTCTTCCCAAAGGTCACACCTAGGAACCCTCTATCCAGCAGGGGTAAGGGCTTCTCCAGTAGCCAGGTGGCTGGAGCCCACTTCCCTGGCTATATACTCTAGTCTCTCAATGAGGCCATGTTCAATTTAGGCAGAGTTGCATATTAACAGGTAGTAGGGTGCAGCTGGATACTCGGGAGAGGGTCTTGTGACCCTCCTTGCTACTCCATGAGGAGACAGACAAGTCCAACTGGGGCAAACTTTTTACAAAGGGGCCAGCTGAACTCCCCAGAGATAGTATTTGTTCACAACATGGGGCCTGGTTCTTTCCTGAAAACTACTGGCAGTTATAGCTGCTGAGAGAGAAGGCATACTCTTCAGGTGTAGAGTCACTGGTGAGTTATCTATGCTCCTGAGGACAGCTCCATAATCATTTCCGTGTGAGCAGCCCGTGAATCACCAAAGACTACCGAATGAGAATTTGTTGAGGGGGGTGGGGGGGGACGAGCAAGGAAAGGAAGGCAGAGGGCAGGGAGTGACAACATTGCAACTGGTAATTTTTCTTTCTTCCTTTTTGAGATAAGCCTCACTCTGTAGCCCAGGCTGGCCTGTAGACAAGATGGCCCTCGAACTTTTGACAATCCTCCTGGATCTGTCTCTGAGTGTGGGGATTACAGGCACGTACCACTATGCCCAACTCTTTACTTTTATCCTGTGCGAGTTGTACACTTGAAAAGCAGTTAAAGCTCAGGGGAGTAAATTGGCTAGAGCCTGAGAGTTCTGTCTTGTTTTGACCTCTGATTGACTGGTTGGACGAATGGGAGAACTGCCTCTTTCCACCTCTTTCCATGCTCCCTCCAGGTCGAGTGCCAGGGGTCCAAAGGTCACAGTGCATAATATTTATGATTTTGTGAGGCAGAGATCGAAGTCCGGCCTCGCTCCCGCTCCCCTCAGCGCCGCGAGCTAAGCTCCGCCCCCACGTTTTAGCCCCCCCCTCCTGCAGAACTCATGAATATTCAAATAAGAAGATATTTAAAGACGCCGGCGCCAGGCGTAGTTCCTGCCCTGCGCCGCCCGGCCCCCTTCACTGAGTTCATCACTCCTAGCGGAAGCACCTCCAGCATGTCTGAAAAACTGCCCTACAAAGTCGGTGAGTCTCAAGGGTTCAGTCCTCCGTAGCGACTCGGCTCCCGTCCTGGGTTTGTTGTCAGCACCGACCTGCGTCTTGTTTAGGTGGCGGCCTCGGGGCGCCCCGGACCCCTAGAATCGGTGGCCTGGCCGCGCAGGTGCCTGGGGACTGGAGTCCACACGCCGCCAAGAGCCAGAAGTGGGAAGCGACCGCGGACTACAAGTCCCGGCGTGCCCCGCGGCAGGTGCCCTGAGCGGTAGCGCGGGCTGCGATCCTTGGTCGGGCAGCGTGCTTCTCTTAGACTGGCCCTTGGGAAGCGACCCTAGAGGCCGTGCATGGCCCTGGCGTTTGGCGGCTTGCGTGGCCCCTAGCAAGGGCCCACCGTCTTCTGGGCCTTGAGCAGGGCTGGAGAAAGCATCGGTGTTCCAGGTGCTAATGAGGAGAGGCCTGGAAACGGCCAGTCCCGGTGCATCGGGGACTTAGGGTCAGATCAGCTCAGTCTGTGGGGTATCTAGTGGGTGTCTAGAAATTACTGTTCGTTTTGTCCCAATTATAGAAAGCTGTCTGAGTAAACACACCTTCACTTGAGCGTTTACAGTGGCATAGGCACTGCCTTGTACCTTTATTCTAGATTAATCTGTTTTCTTATTGTAGCTCTCTATGGAAAGAACGATTTTATGTTTACAATGAAAATCCAGAGGTATAAAGGTTCTTTTGCCAGAATCTTGTAACTGGAAAGCAGTTGGCTAGAATTTGGACCCAGGACATCATGATCTCTAAGCTCATCCCTTTCACTGTTATCTGTATGCAAGGCAATACACTTGAAACAACCCTAATGAAATTTCAGCACAATTCAGTTCATACTTCGTAGTGACACAAGCTTGTAATCTCAGCCTAGCACTCACTACTGAGGTCGAGGGGTCATCGATCAACCGATTTCAGAGGTCAGCCTGGGCACACAGTGAATTCCAGACCAACCTGGATAAAATAGGGAGACCCTATCAAAACAAAAACTACAAACCAAACAAACAGAAAAACAAAGCAATTCAGGCTGGGTAGCTTTTAAAATAATTTCAATGCTTCATTAAATTGTAGATGGTCCCCAACATGAGATGGATGCTACCCATTAAGCAGGAACCTAGGGAAGTGACTTGGAAAATTCATATTAAATAGTTCATCAGCCAGCAGAGTAGTCTATTGTCTCCATTGGGTAGATGCTGAGACTGAAGCCCAGAGAGGTGTAAGTCAGTGGTGTCTTGGTGGGAGACTTAGAATGGAGGCTTGCCTTACTGTGGAGGGGTTGGAGGACCACGGAGTGTATGGATGAAGATAAGGCTGGGTTCTTGCCTGCATAGGTGTGGAGGCGTGAATCACCCATCAAGGAGGGTATACTATATGCTAGACCTTACACGTTTGGCGTCTCTTACAGTCCTTGGGTGTTCAGTAAAGTTCGGGTTGATTATCCTTATTTTGAAGTAGTGGGTTTAGAAAGGGTTGCACCATTCCATTTGTCCTGTGCCATCTCTTCATGAGTCTTTGTCCATTTATTTTTAGCAGCTGGTATGGTTGGTAAACATTTTCTGACTCCTCTGTGCCAGGGCCTGCTGGTCATTGGAGGTGTAAAGAGTCCCAGGCACAAGGTTGAGACAGATTGGCCCATATAGTGTAGCTTAGTGTCAGTTTTATGTGAGGAGATCTGTCACTTTTCTCTCCATGGCTACCAGCCCCCATCCTCATCTCCTCACAGGTCTCTGATCTTCTTGCTACCATTTTGTTTGCCTGTTTCTTTTGAGCCTCAGCTAGTCTTAAATTTGATCTTCCTTTAGCCTCAACACGGCTGTTTATAGGCACATGTTGTTAGAGTTGGCCAATAGAATCTTTTCAAAAGAAAAATCTGGTCATTGAATAATACCTCCTTTGAAGCTCTGTAGGTGACCTACCTCACTGAGAGCAAAGCCTCTCAGTCAGCCTGCCCATGTTTAGTTTTTTGTTTTTTTTTCTTTCTCATTTTTATTATATGTGAATGGGTGTTTTGCCTGACTGTATGTCTGTGCACCACAGAGGCCAGAAAAAGTGTTGTTGGTTCCCTGGAACTGGAGTGAGTCTATAAGCTGCTAGAAATTGAACCCCAGGACAGCCAGTGCTCTTAACCATTAAGCCATCTCTCCAGCCTCTCAATTTTCAGATGTGTTTGAGCATATACTGAGCCTGGTACTTGGTATGAGCTTTCCAGGTTAACTACCTATGTAAAAGGCCTACAATGGGAGAGATCCGTGTGTCTGAGCAGCTAGTGAGGAGAATAAGGTGGTAGGTAGACTTGTGTGGGACTGGAAGCCCAGGTAAGGGTTAAGATTTTAAATTTTTTAAAAGTTTCCAACTGGGCCCTAACAAGGATCATGGTATGTGGGGGCAGAGGGACCATGAAGCTGCTCTGTTGAGAAGTTGGGCTTTAGACGAGGGTAAGATGGTCAGTCAAAGCCATGCTGATGGAGGTGGGTATGATGGCCCCTGTCAAGTACCTCAGTACTTGGAAGGCAGTTATCTGTGAGTTTGAGGCTAGGCAAGTTTTAGGACAATCAGAGCTATATAATCGGCCCTGTCCCCTCTCCTCCCACCCCCCAAAAAAGGAACACAACAACAAAACCCAGCAAGAAAACATGCTGACAGGCAGAAATGGAAACAAGAAATTTTACAAGGTTTTGGTTGAATGGTGGTTTCATTTCCTAAAATGGGAAGATTGAAGGTGTTAGGCCAAGGAGTCTTGAGGGCTGGTACTTGATGGATAATAATTGGACGTAAGTATAGAGGTGCTGAGTCAGCAGTTGGAGCATGTTTCTCAAATTCCTGGGAGAAGTTTGCACTGGAGATAAATACGTGGGAGTCATCAGCACAGGGAAGGTATTCAGAGTCATACGGCTAGAACTTGTCAGGCATTGGAGAAGAGCTACTATGGATCCCTGAGGGTTTCTAGAGTTTGCCAGGAAGGTGGGAGGGAAAGCACAAGAGAGAACCAGATGCCAAGGAAGGAAAGCATTTCAGAAATGAGAGAGTCCTTAGTGGGCCCTGGCTCCTGTGAGAAACCTGAGCATAGGTAATTACTTCAGAGGCACCCCGTTAACTAGGTGATGAATGCAATGGCAAGATCTGAAGGGGTGAGAACATGGTTGGGGACCAGGGACAGCTCATCTTTTGCAACAGACAAGAATGCCTAGTTAACCACAGATGGAGTTTGTGAATAGAAAGTGAATGATTCTGAACGGTTAGTGAATTGTGATATAATGTTATCAAGTTCATGGGGAGAGATGTTTAGGGAGAGAAGGAAAGTAAACTTATTAGGAAAGTGTTAGCGTTGCTTGGATGTGCCAGGTTTCCCATTCATAGTAAGCAAGGTGTCTTCCTGTGGCTGTGAGTCTCTGACCTGGTCCAGTGGCTTAGGTACAATGGAGGGCTGGCTCTAACTACGTGGGAACTGTGTGATTTTTTTTTTGAGACTGGTTCTCTGAAGCTTAGGATAGCCTCAAAATCATGGCAGTCTTTGTAACTCAGCTTCCCTAGTGCTGCGATTATAGGCATGAGCCGTTTACCCTAGCTTTTTTTTTTTTTTTTTTTTTTTTTTTTTTTTTTTTTTTTTTTTTT
>JANHMN010000002.1:215748041-215765703 GCA_030674055.1 Rhabdomys pumilio | reverse complement strand
CCTGTCTCGAAAAACCAAAAAAAAAAAAAAAAAAAAAAGATTTATTTTTTTACTTCATGTATATGAGTTACATTGTAGCTGTCTTCAGACACACCAGAAGAGGGCATTGGCTCCCATTACAGATGGTTGTGAGCCACCAAGTGGTTGCTAGGAATTGAACTCAGGGCCTCTGGAAGAGCAGTCAGTGTTCTCAACTGCTGAGCCATCTCTCTAGCCCTCACCCTACCTTTACGTAGGAGCTTTGCCTAGCCAGTTCTCAAGAGTCTAAGAGAGCAGGGAATGGACAATGAGGTAGAGATCATGAAGAGAACACTACAAATTGATAAAAGTCAATGGTTTACAGATTCTGAGCTGGCTGCTTCCTCTTGGAGTTGGGAATCTATAGGGAGAAGGGCCACAGATATTATTTGAAATCCAGATTTCTAAGGAGCTCTCATTGTTGATGTCCTGGGGTGGTGGTATATGTTTGTATGTAATGAATCTGTATGTGTAGTGGGAGTGAGCCGTCCATGGATGGAATGCAGACCTTGGGAACTGTTTGTGGTGCTGGAGGTAGAACGTAGAGCTTTGGACGTACCCTATCACTGATCCTTTGAGATTATTTAATGCAATTTAGGAAACAGTAATATATTCTTGCTGTTATTTATATTATTATTAGAGATAGGGCCTCATATAGCCCAGATTGGTCTTGAACTTGCTATGAAGTCAAGGATTCTCTTGCTCTTGTCTCCATCTCCCAAATACTGAGAATACAGGCATGTTCTTCCACTCTTGGCCTGGTTAAATTATTAAACTATAGCAGCCTCCTCTCTGCTTCACCCTCCATTTCCTAGGGTGATTGGGAAGATCTCAGGTCCCCTAAAGATAAAAATCATGGCGCTGGGGAGATGCCTGTCTTCATATCATGAGAACCTGAATTCAGATCCTTAGCATCCATGTAAAACTTCAAGCACTTAGAATCTTGGTGCTGATGAGGCAGAGGTAGGAGGGTCCACGTAGCCAAAACAGTGAGCTTCAGGTACAATGGGAGATCCTGTCTCAAAAAAACAAGGTGGAGAAGTTGAGAAAGACCCTTGACATTGAGCTTAGCCTCTGTGTACGTGCACATACATAAAAGAGAGGCCTTGTCCTTTCATTTAAAAAGAAATACACCTGCTGGATTTGATTTTTAGGTTTGTTGCTGGGATCTCCAGCCCTAATAAGCCTGTATGAAAGACACATAATTTAGATATATTAATTATAAACCATATGCCCAGATTGGTCAGATCTAGTACTGTTCTTATTCCACAGCTAGAAGACCCTTTGTTAATTGCAGTTTCTCCTAGCCACACAGTTCTGGTCCATTACGGCTTCCTCCTCCTCTTCCTCTGTCCTCTCTCCTCCCTACCTGCCATCCCCTCTTGAGCCTCCAGTCCCACGTTGGCAGGTGTCCATGGAAAGGACTGACCGTGAGATTCATAGTTCCAGAGCTGATTTTCAAGGGCATGTCTCTCTGTTGGGAGTGACAGATTGCCCGGCCTGAAGGCTATAGGATTACACTTGGATTGGTCCTCATAAAGTGATGGAACTTCATGGTTGATGGGAGGGGGTTGCTCGTGTAACTTACACATTCTGTTCCCGCAGCGGACATCGGACTGGCTGCCTGGGGACGGAAGGCCCTGGACATAGCTGAGAATGAGATGCCAGGCTTGATGCGCATGCGGGAGATGTACTCAGCCTCCAAGCCACTGAAGGGTGCTCGCATTGCTGGCTGCCTGCACATGACTGTGGAGACTGCTGTCCTCATCGAGACTCTCGTGGCCCTGGGTGCTGAGGTGAGGCCCACAGCTCTCTGACTCCTTTTAGTTGCTTGCCCTCTCTGGGTTCAGCCATGAATGAATACTCTACTGGTAGGGAGACCTAGCTTGCAGAGCCTTTTCTGGTTACCTTGGTTTTTCTCTCCATTTCCTATTGCTGCTGCTCCTCCCAGGAATAGTCTTTTGTATATTTTCTCCAGTTGGGAAGATAGTTTCTTTCTGACTGCTCAATACACCTTCCTGCCTGAGAGTGCTGGTAGTAGGCCCCTCCCCCAACGTTCCATTTAGTCATCCCAAAACACTCCCATTGGCCTTCCTTGGGCCTTGGGCCAAGTACATTCTGGACAGTCATGCTGCTAGAAAGGTAGAGTGCTTTGATTGGTTGAGCCTGAATCATGTATAGTAAGATATCAAGGAGAAGGGGGCCAGGTAGAGTAAGCCAAAATAAAGAGTACTTGAGGGCTTGTATTTGGGACAGCGTCCCACCGTGTCCTGTAGAGTTCAGGTCAGGCTTGAGTTGTCTTTCTACCTCAGCCTCCCACGTACTGAGACTTAAATGTTCACACCCATCCCCGTTGACCTTTCTTAGATTTGTTTTTATGTGTATAGGTGTTTTTATGTGTATATGTGTTTTGCCCATGTGTACGTTTCTGTACCACTTGCTTCCAGTGCCTGAGCAGGCTACAAGAGGGTGTCAGATTCCCTACAACTGGAGTTACAGGTGGCTAAGCCACCATGTTGGAGCTGGGAATTGACCTGGGTCCTGGATAAGCAGCCAGTGCTCTAACCACTGACTCTCTCCAGCTCCCATGGCCATATTTTTATTTTCAGCATTCAGCTTGCTGGTGATCTGATCTCGTAGCTTTAAATACTGCCTGTGTGGTGATGATGCCTCACTACTTATATAAGCCTGACCCGAACCCACAGTCTTATATGTCCAAATACTGCTATAAGCCACTTGGACATCAAGTTCACAGTCCAAATACAGTTTCCTGTCCTCTTTGTCCTGAAGTCTTTGCTACATCACCTGTCTCCTTGTTCACATAGCACTAGAGTATCACAGAGGCCAGAGAGGGAATCTGATAACCTGGGATTGGAGTTCTCGGTGGTTGTAAGCTTCATTGTGGGTGACCCTGGGTCCTCTAGAAGAACAGCAGGTGCTCTTAACTGCTGAGCCATCTGTTCAGTTGTGTATGTGTGTGTGTGTCTGTGTGTGGAGTCAGAATCTCCCTGTATAACTCTGGCCAGGAATCTCCCTGTATAACTCAGGCTGGCCAGGAACTCCCCATATAGCTCAAGCTGGTTTTGAACACCGATCTTCTTGACACTACATCCTGCATCCTAGGATTATAGGTATACCACCATGCCTGAGTCAGTGATTTATTGTGTTTTGTTTTGTTTTGTTTTGTTTTGTTTTGTTTTGTTTTGAAGTGGTGTCTTGTAGCCACTCACTTGCCCAGAGTCTCCACTCTTGGCTTTAGGGCTTTCCTTTCCCTGTTCCTAATATTGGTGCTTCCTAGCCACTAGTGACCAACAGCCTTGTTTTCCCTGGTCCTTCTAGGTGCGGTGGTCCAGCTGCAACATCTTCTCTACTCAGGACCATGCAGCAGCTGCCATTGCTAAGGCTGGCATTCCAGGTGAGTGGAGTAACTGGGGTATGTGGGAGTGAATAAGGCTCTCTGCTTTTTTGTGTTTCCTTTACTGAATCCTATGGTAATAAGCTTCCATATGGTAGAGAGAGGATCTTAGCTTAATGACTCACTGCAAAGAGCAGCCTTGCCCTGCCCTTCTACCTCATCTCTATCCTGTGGAGATACTGACCCACTGAGCTGTGCCGTGTCCAAGGGAAGGGTCTTATGATTGGGAGCCACATGGCATAGAGGGTAGGGGTTCTTAGAGAAGCTCTGTGGGTCATGTTCTAAAGAACTGCCTAGGTGAAAGGCAGAACGAGAGTCTCAGGTGCACTGCCTGGGGTCTAGTAGTCTAGGAGTATGAGAAAGAACCAGGGTTCAAGAGCAAAGACTTTGTCTAAACTGCTGCAGAATGGTGCATGTCTTTCTGGCCTGCAAGCAGGGACTGGTTAGATTCAATGGTGATTAAATAAAATACAAAAATCTTTATTAGAGCACTGGAAAGTTCTTTTAGCAATTAAGAATACTGGCTCTTCTTCTAGAGGATCTGGGTTTGATTCCTAGCACCCACATGGCAGCTCACAACTATCTGTAACTCTAGACTTAGGAGTTCTGATATCCTCTTCTGGCTTCCTCAGGCAACCAGGCAAAGACATGACATGCTTGCAGACAAAACACTTAAAGATTTGGTGATGGTGGTGGGAATCCTAATCAGCTATAGGTAGAGGGCCAGAGGGAAGGGGCTCTTTAGCATCACAGGGCTGAATGGCCTGCCAGCGGCTCCTACTTTGGCTAGACTTGGTGGCCCTCATTCAGCAGAGGCTTCGCTTTCTACAGCATTATCTTCTACAGTATGGGGAAGGAGGCAGCTGGCTGGTTGGCTGGTGTCCTGTGTAAACAGGAGACGCTTGTGAGCCTCACACCTGTACACGATGTGAGGAGCACCCATCTGCCAGCTCCCTTGTTTCAGGTGCTGCTTTAGAGCTGTGCTGAGTGATGCACGTCCTAGACCCTCTGGAGGTTTCTGTGAGTGGTGATGACAGTGCCTCCTCACAGGATTTGCACGAGGGAACATGAATGGGGCACGAAGCAGTTACAGAACCTGACACAGAAAATGCTTCATCTGTAGTAGCTTCTGTTGGGGCACTTTGGCTAGACATCACCTGAAACTACCCACCACAGAGACTGCCAGGCCCTTAAGACCTTTCAGTGAGGAACAAACCCAGGGTCCTACCTGATGGTGCCCAGTGATTAGGACATTCCTTTGGGTGGAGTCCTGTTCTGTGTGGGCCAGAATTCTTACTCCATGGAGCCCAGGCAGGAGGAGATACGAAAGGAAAAATTATTTCTAGACACTTATATCTAGGACTGTATGTGGCCTCTGTCTCACTTGACTTATGCTATTGCAAACCCTGTTTATAGAAGAGGAAACTGGTAAGTGAATTTTTCAAGGTCACCTAGCTGGAAAGTTCAGAGCCAACCAGGATTTGAGCTTAGATCTCTCTAGCTTCAAGCTGTGCGGTTCCCACTGTTGTGTGTGTACAGGGCTGGACATACCTAGGATGGGAGCTAGGAAGGAGATGGTATTGGCTTTGTTGGTGGAGTTCTCTAGAGCCTCCCTGCCTGCTTTTCATGTGCCACTTACCCTGCAGTGTTTGCCTGGAAGGGCGAGACAGATGAGGAGTACCTGTGGTGCATTGAGCAGACGCTGCACTTCAAGGATGGACCCCTCAACATGATTCTGGATGATGGTGGTGACCTTACTAACCTCATCCACACCAAATACCCACAGCTTCTGTCAGGTGAGCAGCTGTGGGCACTAGTAGCCTGAAGGTATCTTGGTCCTTCACATACATGAGGCAGTGGGCCTGGCAGATCTCTCAGACTGGAAGACGGGAGTTTCCTGCAGGCACTGGCCTTCTGACTTGTGAGGTAAAGCCAGGGTAACTGAGGGTGGGGGCAGGGCTGGCTGAGTTCATAAGCCACAGCCAATGTAGAGCAGTGCTAGGAATGGCTGCAGAGAAGCAGCATTGTTGACTGTTGTGACAGGGAGGAGAGGATGGAGAGACAAAGGCCCTGAGGTAGGAAAAGATTGACTATATAAAAACTTAGTGTGACTGACTAGTAAGTGAAGGAAACCTTCTTTTGAGAATATTATAGGATATGATAGGACAGCTGGGTGAAAATGGTGTCAGGCACTAGGACAGTGGTGGTAGGAGGTATGGGGAGGTTGAGTTATTAGCCTAGTAGGACTGTAGATAGAGGGCATCAGATGACACCTCCCTGAGTGACTGGGTGGACCTTACAATCAGGTACAGAGACGGGAACAAGAGAGAGAGAGGACACTAGGGGCAAACAAAAGGGCTTTGGGTAGAGATGTGTTCTCTGATGCTCTTCCTCTCATTCAGGCATCCGAGGTATCTCTGAGGAGACCACAACTGGGGTCCACAACCTCTACAAGATGATGGCCAATGGGATACTGAAGGTGCCTGCCATCAATGTCAATGATTCTGTCACCAAGGTGAGTCGTGGGGTAGTGTCATCTCTAGTTGTTGGTGCTCAGTTAGCTAGGAGTGAATCTCTGAAGAAAGGTGTCCATGAAGGGTATGGCTTGGGACATGAAGCTCTTATTTGAAAGGGACAGGACAACAGTGGTGTCTTGAAGGGGGAACTACCCACTAGGTCACAGCTGCTTCAGGTATCATGACTTTGATTATTAAGAGCTGTAAAGCTAAGCAAATTCTTTGACCCAGCAACCTGTCCTAGGCATTGCTTCTCTAGAAAGGCTTCTAGACCAGCAGAGAAAAACTAGGGAGATAATCTTGGAGCTGATGAGGATGAGGGACATGTTGGAGAAGATTCTTAGGGGGTCAGCCCAGCCCGGCAGGGGGGGTCTCAGCCCGGCCTGTGGGATGCCTGGTCTCAGGGCATTGCCTGCCCCCATTGTCCCCTTGCTCCCTCTCCTTTCAGAGCAAATTTGACAACCTCTATGGCTGCCGGGAGTCCCTCATAGATGGCATCAAACGGGCCACAGATGTGATGATTGCGGGCAAGGTGGCAGTGGTAGCAGGCTATGGTGATGTGGGCAAGGGCTGTGCCCAGGCCCTGCGGGGTTTCGGGGCCCGAGTCATCATCACCGAGATTGACCCCATCAATGCATTGCAAGCTTCCATGGAGGGTATGATAGGGTAAGGGTTGGCTGTGGGGCTCGAGGAGAGTGAGGCCACCTTTGATAACACATGCTAATGTCTGCAGGCTATGAGGTAACCACCATGGATGAGGCTTGTAAGGAGGGCAACATCTTTGTCACCACCACAGGCTGTGTTGATATCATCCTTGGCCGGTAGGTACCAGGTGGGAGTCCTAGGGAACAAAGAGGACATGGCGTGGGACTGCTCTCGGTCTCTGGTCTCTCACGGGTTTGGGCTCCCTTGTAGGCACTTTGAACAGATGAAGGATGATGCCATTGTTTGTAACATTGGACACTTCGATGTGGAGATTGATGTGAAGTGGCTCAATGAGAACGCCGTGGAGAAGGTGAACATCAAGCCCCAGGTGAGAAGCCCCAGCCTTCCCACTGGGCTGGCAGTGAAGGGCTGAGGAGGAGGAACGGGCTTGTCGGTTGCCCACCACAGAAGCTGTTGCAACCTAGAGAGTGGCGTGTGCATTGGAGAAGCCCGGTTAGAGCTGGGTCTGAGGAATCAGAGCTGAGGCTGAGGCTGCTGAAGTCTCTGAAGGTGTCAGCAGATTGTGTCACCTTGCTGTTTCAGGAAGCCCACTGTTTGTGAATGAAGATGGCAAACAGTAGCAGCTGAGGAGACAAGATTCTGAGGGTGCTCATAGCTGGGCAGGCATGCGGGCAGCCAAAGAGCGTGGGTTGAATTGGCAGCAGGGTCAGGATGGGGAAGGACCTGAAAGGGACATTACATTTCTGTCTGTGTTGTAAAGTAGGCCCCTACTGAGAGAAGGGACAGCTTTGCTGCAGGGCACTGAGAGTCCTTTTAGGTATATGCAATTTTTTTATTTAGGTTTTATTTATTGTTGGTTTATTTATTTATTAGTATAAAAGTAAAGTCTGATTATAAGAGTAATGTTTCTTAAAAACTTTTTTAAAGATTTATATAATACCCTCTCTCTGTCTGTCTATCTATCTCTCTTTCTCTCTCTCTCTCTCTCTCTCTCTCTCTCTCTCTCTCTCTCTCTCTGCATGTATACCTGAAAGTTGGAAGAGGGCATCAAACCCTGTATCACTGGTTGTGAGCCACCATGTGGTTGCTGGGAATTGAACTCAGGACTTCTGAAAGAGCAGACAGTATTCTTAACCACTGAGCCATCTCTCCAGCCCTTAAGAACGGCTTTAAGTTAAGCTCTTTTCTGCCTGGTAGAGCTGGAGGTTAAACCCAGTGCTTCATATGAGGTAGATAAGCATCTGTTATCAAGTGAGCCATATCCCCAGCCCTGCATCCAACCTTATATATACATGTATATGTACATATATATGTGTGCTTATGTATGTAAGCACATGCATACTTGCATGTGGAGGTAAGAGGACAACTTGTCAGAGTTGATCTCTCTACTGTGTGGCTCTTGAGGATTGAACTTAGGCTTGGCAGCAAGCAGCTTTACCTAGTGAGCCATCTCCCCATCCTGCATTCAGCTTTTTAATGGCAACTGAGAATGTGAGATCTGGCCTCAGATTGTCCAGGCTCAAATTGCAGCCACTTGTGAGTGTGCAACTCTGAACAGATGACTCAACCTTGTAAAGGTCAGTCTGAAAAGGGGAGGATGAAGTACTAAATGGTAGTCGTGTACATGCAAAGGACTAGGTGCAGAGTATATGACAGTAATACTACTACTGAGTACCTGCAGAATGTCAAGTACTTATGGGTCTGAGTTCATTAAGTTCTTACAACAGACTTGTTAGGGCATTGGCTACTCTTAATTGTGTGTGCTAGCTCCGAAGGGTGGTGGTTTGGGGGCATTCCAGGTCGTCTTGTGCAGCATAGGATGTGAACAAAGGCACGAGCAGTGCCCATCACCTTACTGTTGCCCTGGGCCCTTGCAGGTGGACCGCTACTGGCTAAAGAATGGGCGCCGTATCATCTTGCTGGCTGAAGGCCGTCTGGTCAACCTGGGTTGTGCCATGGGCCATCCCAGCTTCGTGATGAGCAACTCCTTCACAAACCAGGTGATGGCACAGATTGAGCTGTGGACCCACCCAGATAAATATCCCGTTGGGGTTCACTTCCTGCCTAAGAAGGTAAGCTTTTAACTTTACTATAAGCCAAGGCTTATGTGCTGGTTCCTTGTCTCCCTGTGTGGGCTTGCTAGAGTTTATAAAGACATGTCTGTCTGCCTTCTTACTTGTCATCCAGAGTCCTCAGTGCTCCCTGGAGCACACACACAGTGACATTGACTGTGGAGTGTGACTCACCAGGTTTGGAGTTGTGTCTCCATTCCTTATCTGTAAAATGAAGGCAAGAATTCTTTCCTTAGTGACAGCAAACATCTACCATATGTCTATAAGGATTGGCAGGAAGTTGGTAAAGTAGGCTGAGGGGGGACTGAAAAGTTTAAGAATACACATTCCAGGAAAAGGGGTCTCTACCACTCAGCTGTCACCAGCCCAGCACACAGCTCCACTGGACCAGGCTTCTGAGCTCTGAAGAGAAGTCATGTGCTAAGGTCTTGATATGAGATAATTTAGAAATATATGAAACACATTATAGTTTAAAAAAATGGATAGACCCTATTTGGTTTGTTTGTTCATCTGTTTGGTTTTTAGACAGGGTCTCATTATAACTCTGACTAGCCTGGAACTTGGTATGTAGACCAGGCTGGCCTTGACTCAGGTCTGTCTGCTTCTGCTTCCTGGGACCTAGGATTAAAGGCACAAGCCTCCATGCCAGTCTTGGATTGGTTGTTGTTCATTTTTATGGTGCTGGACATGGAGCCCAGGTCCTCAGACACAAATATCCCTTAGCTGCCTCCTAGTACTTAGCTGGGTCAATGGGCAGGTTTCTGCAGGTGTATTAGGTCACTTACTTACTGAGACAGTAGCTACCATTTACTACACTACCCTAGCAGTGATCTTTAGGACAGCTTCAAAAGGTGGGTATTTGTATGTGTGCCTACGAATGAGGAAACCAAGGTTTAGAGGCTGGTGTGCTCTTGGGAGGTTTGGGAAATCCAGCTCTAACTGCCCAGGTGGTCACCCCTTCTGTAGCACACTGGTACAGGGTGCTGTGAGAAGGTAGGCGTCCTATGCAGTCGCCCAGGCATAGGAGGCATCCCTTCCACTTCTAATATGAACTCCAGGTTAGGTCTATCTTGCATCTAGCTTGAACCCACTATCATTTTCTGTAGGCTCTCCATCTGTTAATATAGGCATTATCCTCCTTCCTATTTCTTGGGGATGTTTGTGAAGCTCTGAGGAACAGTGGAAATAAAATGGCTTTGAATATAAAAGCACTCTGGGCTGGGCTGTCCTCAGTGACCTGCCATTATGAGGTAGGACTTGGTAGAAAGTGTCCCTGTTGATAATACAGTATGTCCTGTTCATTCCAGGAAGCATTGTGGTTAGCACTTTAGTTAGAGGAGGTGAGGAGGTGTAATTGGTGGTGCCACCAGAATGAATTGATGGGTGTGCATGGCTCTCTTTTGATGGGGAGCACTGAAGCTGGCCATGAGGAGACAATGAGGTGTGACGAGGGTAGTGCCACTTGCGAGCACCCCATCAGAGCAGTTTGTTTGGCTAGATGCAGATAAGGGTACTAGAGCATGACATTAACTCCTGGCTTTTCTGTTTCTCCCCAGCTGGATGAGGCAGTGGCTGAAGCCCACCTGGGCAAGCTGAATGTGAAGCTGACCAAGCTGACTGAGAAGCAGGCCCAGTACCTGGGCATGCCCATTAATGGCCCCTTCAAGCCTGATCACTATCGCTACTGAGTACTGGGACTGCCCTTCACCTTCCAGCTGCCATCCTTGTTCCTGGCCCTACCTCTCGTTCCCAAGAGCATATGTCACCGATTTTGCAGTTGCTTGGCCAGTGTTCCCCCCAAGCCCCTAGCCCTCACCCCCACTGGGGCTGGTCACTCTGTCTTTGACCTCTGCTGTATCCCTCATACTGTTCCAGGTGTGACGGGGAATGGAGAGGAACCTGGGAGGCATCCACAGGGGACAGGAGCTTAGAAGTCTTGGAAGTCCTCATGTTGCTAGTGACAGTCACAAGCCCATGCACCTTATCATCCAGATCTTTACTTGGTCTTTAGATCTGTGTGCTTGGTTTACAGACCCACTGGTTTCTCAGCCCAGGACCCGAGAAGGAGCGCTACCAACGGGTAGGAACTCCTAGAGTTTGAAGGTTCCTGAGAGTTCCTGGCTTTTTTACTGTTGGGTTGTCTCTTAAACCTCATAATACTGAATTGGTACTTTTTTGGTCCCTATTTCACAAGGGTTAGGATAGATTAACCAAGAAAGGACAAGTGGCAGAGACTGAAAGGGGCCGGAAAAACAAATAGGAAAAGCCCTGTCACTACTGTATAATTGATGGTTCCTATCACAGGCCTGGGTCACAAACAGATTTATTTGTTTTATAATGTTTATTTACTATTTAGAATGTTAACAAAGGAAGGTGGATAAAATACAGTTTCTAGTGCCTAAAGAATTTTGGCCTTTTATTAAAATTTAAGTGTGTGGCTTATGTGCATGTGTGTGCAGATACTGTACCATATTCCTCGGAGACAGAGTCCCTCACTGAACTAGAGCTAGGCTGTTTCTGCTCTCCCCAGTTCCCTCACCCCAGTGCTGGGGTTAGAGTTGAGCATGGCCATGTGTAGCTTTTACAAGTGCAAATGGTCTTACTGACCATTTCTTCAGGGATCTCATAATATGAATCACACAAAAAAGTATGAGAAATTGAGCTGCATCTTACTTGCCCAAGTGATCAATTTACCGAACCCATTTGACCTTGAAAGCAAATAAAAACAAGCCCCATGCTCAGGATGCCCAGAGGCTATTCCAAGTACCCTCTGCTGAGAGGTACTTAGAGCCTGGTGGGAATGCTGGGAAATGGGAGATCCAAACCTGGATGGCTGGGATGTCCAGGTAAAAGGGCAGGTTCTCACTGGAAGCTCTAGGATAGCCAAGGCTACATAGAGAAACCCTGCCTCAAACAGCAACAACAAAAGAGGAGGATTTTAGGTTTTTTGGTTTGTTTTTGAGACATGGTCTAAAGTGGCTCAGGCCGGCAACTCTATAGCCAGAGTGACTCCATTTCTGATCTTCCTTCCTGCTGTGAGTGCAGGTGTGTACGTAGGTGTGTACGTCGGAGAACAGCCTTGTGCGGTCCACTCCTGCCTTCTGTCTTTATGTGTGCTCTAGGGACCAAGCAAAGGCCTCAGCGTGTACAGCAAACCAGTCACCTCCACTCCTAGCTCCTCACTTGACTGAGCTGACTGTCGCAGGGCTACCTCCCTGCAGTACATGCAACTGAAAGTACGGAAACTACAAGAGTATGTGATGACTTTGCTGAAAACCATTTATAAATTTTGGTAAATTCAAAATTGGACTCACTTCTCAAGTGATGACCATAAAATGACAAAACAGACTAGTCAGGTCTGACTGATGGATGGATCCCTGCATTAGGAAGTGGGAGCAGGAGAGTCAGGGGTTCAGGGTCAGCTTGGAGTACCTGGGGAGTTGAGAACAGCTTGAGCTATGCGAGACCTTGTCGCCAGTAAAAAGCAGGTAATGATGGATGGATAGGATCAAAATCTACTGAATAAAAGTACAGGGTATTCAGAGAATGAGAAACAATCCTAATTTATGAGAAAAAACAGATCTATTCCCAGTACTACTCTGTTTATTTTTGTGCTTTCTTTTTCTCAAGCCAGAGTTTCTCTGTGTAGCTCTGATTGTCCTGGAACTTACTGTAGACTACTAGGCTGGCCTCAAACTCATGATCTCCTGCCTCTACCTTTTGAGTGCTGGGATTAAAGGTGTGTACTACCACCACCCAGCTCTCAGTACTATTTCCTGCACATTAATTGTAAGAAAGGTTTTAGGCCAAATAAACCTTTGTTTTGAAATGGCTTTGTTATGTAGCACAGGCTGACCCTGAACTTGCAGAAATTTTGCCTCAATTTCTGGAGTGCTAGGATCATAGGGATACTCTGTCACCAAAGGGGACATTTTTAAAGATCTTACTCATTCTTCATGTGAACTTACTACAGTCTTGGACTCTGAGGCACTGAAAGAAACCATGCAGATGAGCTAGCTGTTGGACTAGGTTGGATTCTTAGAACCAAAATCCAAGACCTACACACAGGCTCAGGGTTAGGAGGATAGGAGCCAAGTAACTGGATCTCAGGTCCCTAAGAGCAAGACTCCGGCAGAAAAGGCTGCTTCACCCTACTTTGGTTTTACCATGATGGATTTTAGACAAGATGGGAAGGATGATGCTCTGAGCCTGAGGTTCTGTAGACGGCAGCCATGCTGACCCCTCCAAAGGCCTGGCAAAGTGTGAGCACTTTCCCTCAAATCTGTCTCCCTGCATTTGGGGCAAGTGCCTTCCCAGGTGTTGATCTGTGAGAGTCCTATGGTGGAGAGGACCTGTACCCTGGGTGTTCTGGTTTCTGTTACCCTGGCTTTTCCTTTCTTTAGGTTCTTGTTTTCAGAACTTTTTCTTTAAAAACAACTTCCACGTCTGGTCTCAGGTGTAGCTCTGATCTCAGGTGTGCTACTCTATCACAGGTGTGCTACTCTATCACAGGTGTGCTACTCTATCACAGGTGTGACCCACAATGACGGATGATATGTCTCCTGCCTTCGCCACCTTCGTGCCTGTTGTTAAGGCTCCTTGTCAAAAGTTACATGAGGAGAATTAGCTGAGGGCCCTGAAGAATCTGGCCTGGCCTTCATTGTGCTTTCCCTATACCCCAGTTGGGGAATCAGGAGGCAGTGATTTGGGGATTAAGGAGAACTAAGTCATGCTACTCAGAATAGTGACAGAAATACCTCTGGTTGTCACCTTGAAGCTCAAGTTCCATATCAAGTTTTGAGGGTGGGGTGGGGGAACAGAGGGAGTTGTTTAGAGGGCAAGGAATTTAGAATACTGTGAGATCTGGGCAATGCTTATCATATTTTATAAAAGCACCTTTGTACTCTATTCTGTAGTAGGAAGGACTCTCCTCACATTGCAAATGTTTGTTCTGAGTTACCTTTCACCTAGATGTCATCCAAATGGCCTCGAGGGAAGAATTCAAGACTCAGTGGCCTTGTGTACCTACCCTCCCTCATATACAGAAACGATAAAGCGGGAAAGCAAATCCTCCCCTCTTACAGAGGGGAATGGGGGATAAGGAAAGATGCATCTACACCACAAACCTCCGAGGACTGACCACTTGACCAGAGGGCAAGGCTCAGCTCTGGAGTGACTGACAGCCTGTATTTCCCTTCCTAAGGCAGATGGGAACACACACACACACACACACACACACACACACACACACACACACACGATGATCTCAGATTGTCGGCTCTGAAGAAAGGCAAGTTTAAAGATTCAGTGATTGGTGTCTGCCTTTGTGTCAGGGGGCAAAAAATCCAGTTTTAAAATCAGGCTGCTAGAACCTTAAGAAATACCTTAGAGTTAGAGCCTTGCAAAAATAGAAAGTCAGAGTTTAGATATGGAGAGATGGTATCCCAAAGCTTCGGCGACTTATCTGAAGTCATCTTGCAGGTCTGGGTACTGCCTGCCTCCAGGTGTCAGGCTGTTGGAGACTCCTAAGGCTTGTGACTCAAGGATCCCTTTTTCAAATCTTAGCTGGAACAGAAGTAATGAAGCTAGAGGGCTGGAGGGAGCATAGACTATAAAGCCCAGGAAAGTCATGGGGCCACTGTTACCACAAGAACTCCAGGAGGCAGCAGGCAGTGTTTTGCTCTGACTTGGAGATCTGAAACTCTAAGGAAGCCAGATTCCCACCCAGGAGACAAAGCCACAGAACTTGCTTGAAGCAACCAGTGGTGTTCATGTAATCTAGGCCTTGCCAACTACACTCAATTCCTCGATCGACTTTGAAAATTGTCTTTTGAATAAGCACGAGATCCAAGTTGGTCCAGATATCAAACACAGAACTTTAGGAATTTTTCTAGAAATCTGGTAAACAGTGACCCAGGACCTTGCTCTGGAAGCTGAGTGTGAATTCCTGTAGCTGTAATTTTACTGTTGGCTCAAGTAGTCTTCAGCCCTTGGGCATAGGAATTTTAAAGAGGAGTCTAGAAGGTTCACACCTTCTAGAAGGTGAAAACCTTCAAGAGGGTTATTTGCTGACTTCCTCAACAAGATGAAAGCAGAAAGCCAAGCATCATTACCATTACTAGAGCCACCTCCCAGAGTGCACTCTCAGATCTAGCTGCAAGCTTGCAAGTAACTACTGTCTTCCTGCAAGCTATCAGGAGAAAGTCTGCTCTTGAATGAATATAGCATACATATATACCATCTTGAAATATTTTACTTGATAAAACAAAACGCATTCCTTTTCTTTTCAACTGCTTTCTTTTCCAACGCACACAGCTACCTTTGGTCCATGGAAGAAGAAAGTGTAAAAAGTCTAGATGAATCTGAAAGTTACTACAGATGGTTTGCTTAATTCGGATCAAGTCACTTTCTTCACTTACCCCTTTCCCTCCTCCACACATGTGCATTGGCCCCTGGAGCTAAATTTCCTGATAAAGTTCCTATTGGAGAAGGGTAATTTCCTGTCAGTGGGCAGTGGTGTCACATGTGCGCTTGTCAAAACAGATGGAAGAATTTAGAATAAGGACCTAGTAATTGCCAGACAGACTGACCTAATAATGTCCATAGTCTGAGGCCCTGAGGGCCCTCTACCTCTGAGACTACTGTTTTTGAAGTATATTGCTTCTGTGAAATCACAAGCTTTAATTTCTTAAAAAATATCAAAGTCTTTAAAAAGATGTAATAAAAACATGCATGTTTAAATCTTCTATTCATTAAAGCTTAACATGCTGAAAAACCACCTGGACCAAATTCTGAAATAAACTGTTTCCATTTAAGGCTGTATGAGGTCATGGGGTGACCTGTTAAACCTTTTATGTCTCCACATGATTTAAACTTTCTTTTGAAACCAAACCAAAAGAAACTAGTTGATGAGGCTGATACAGGAGGTCGACTGTTAGTATCTAATCCCTGACTTCAATTTCTGGTGTGCATTCTTCTAACATACTGATAAAAAAACGCCTTCAGATGTGCTATAAGATGAGGGTCTTTAAGACTTCAACATCTGGGCTGGAGAGATGGCTCAGTGGTTAAAAGCACTTACTGCTTTTCCAGAGGTCCTGAGTTCAATTCCCAGCAACCACATGGTGACTCACAACCATCAGTAATGGGATCTGATGCCCTCTTCTGGTGTGTCTGAAGACAGCTGCAGTGTACTCATAAACATTAAATAAAAAAAAAAAAAAAAGACTTCAACATCTGGGGCTGAGAGTGTACGTAGCTAGGTTGGTAGAGAGCCTGTTTAGCAAACATGAAGCCATGGGGTGGATCCCTACCAGTGCATAAAACACAAGCTACACATGGTTCTACATGCCTATCGTCTGGCACTTTGAAAGTAGAGGCAGGAGGATTAGAAGTTAGAAGCTAGCCTGGATTGAGCCAGCCTGGGTTGCATGAGACTTCTGTGCAAGACAAAAAAACAAAAAGTAACTTGCTCAAAGTTACATTATGAGGACTTCAGGTGCTCATGGGAAATGACTGGTGGGGCAGACCTTCCCATGACAGAGTTCACCCAGTGTGTGTATGGTGGGGAAGGAAATACAGTTGTGTTGAAGATGGATTAAGGCACTAGTATCCTTATACAACCATAACTTTTGGGCATTAATGTGAACTTCAGTTCTGGTCACAAAGTGGGAAGAGTTTTGCCATGGCCTGGGCCATGCTCTTAGGACTCGAAAGCTTACAGAAGAATTCTGAACGAGTAGAAGAATGTCAGCATCTCAAAGCTGAAGGAAAACTTGGAACTGTGAGTACCTAAGCAGGGATCTGAGTCGATGGGTCCATGAGCTAAGTGTGTGGGAAGAGATCCCAGAGGCTAACAATTGTTCTTGCCTCTGAGGATCAGTGGTCAAGACCCACTGGATTGGTAAGCTCTGTAGGGTCAATACCCACATTGGAGTTTTTCATTTGAGTGGTTATAGTACCTGACATACAGTAGGTGATCAATACACATTTGCTAATGAGTGCACTGCCGGATTAGTCATCTAAACCCAGTAATTCAATGACTGTTACTAAAGGGCTATGAGGTGGTAGTGCTTGTTTAGGTCGCAGCATTGGAAAGTAGAGGCAAGTGAATCTTTAGTTTGATGCCAGCCTGGTCTACACAGCTAGTTCTAGGCCAGCCAGAACTACACACAGTGATATTTTTGTCTCAAAACCAAATTAAAAACAAACCTTCATAAACTGTAAAAACAAATGGGCCGAGGGTGGAGCTTTGTGTCCCCGCTTCACTGCTGGGAGGGACAGTACCTGATCGACAGTGTCAGAAAAACGCAGGTGCAGTTGTTGCAGTGTGTTCCCAATATTCTCATTACTGATGACATTTATTCAGCAGCAGCTGTCGTGCAAGGAACAAAATGTTCTTGCCTTGCGGAACATTGCCTTGTTCATTTGTAGCCTAAATGAACAGAAAACAGCAAGCAACTAGCAGCTTCTCTGTGAGCGTGGATGTGTGTGTGTGTGTGTGTGTGTGTGTGTGTGTGTGTGTTGTGGAGCTGTGTTAAGGCATAGAGAAATAACAAGTTCCTGGATTTTTACCATGTCCTGTCCAGGTGGTGGCTGGGTAAAGGTGTTGGCCTCTTTGTTCCCATCCTAGGTAAGTATGTGACCAAAGGCACAGCCTGGGTCTCTATTTGGCAAGGTCAGTGGCCAGAAGGGGGATTTGAAGGAATAAAATCTGTCCTTATCAGACATGCTTTTGTTGTGTGATGTGTGCTTGAGAGTGTGTGTGTTAGACACTCTTACTTTTACATGGGTCTTGGGGATTAAACTCAGACTGGCAGGCTTGTGAGCCATCTTGCCAGCTCATTTAAGGCTTTTGGAAGAACAACGGCAAATGAAAACAAAGGCCTGAAAAACTAGTCCTGTATCAGATCTTATGCCTCACTGTCTACACACACACACACACACACACACACACACACACACACACACACACA
>JANHMN010000002.1:215728730-215748031 GCA_030674055.1 Rhabdomys pumilio | reverse complement strand
ACACACACACACACACACACACACACACACACACACACACACACACACACACCTCTTGCTCCCTCCCCATCTCTGGTTATCTGGTTATCAGAGCTGAGATAAGGACTCTGAGCCTTTCTGTCTTACAACTTCTATGGAATCTTAGAATTTTTTTTTGGGGGGGGGGTCAGGCCTTTTTGTTTTCTTTTGGTATTGGCAGTGTAGTAATTTGCAGGGGTAGGGTAGGGACAGCTCAGGAGAGGGAGCTCTGTGCATGATTTCTTCTCAGCCTTTCTTCCTAGCACTATGAGCACAGGAGTAAAGGTGCCACAGCCAAGGACAAGTAGACAACATTATCTAGAGCCCTTCTAGTTTTAAAGGGCAGTCATCTGCCCCTCCCTGCTGGTCCTTCCTTACCGAACCTGCTCCCTAAACTCTGACTCCTTTCTGCAGGTGTTCTACCTCGCACAGTTCTTTCAAAGTTACATCGCCTAACCTCAGCTTCTCAATGACTGAGTCTCTTTGGGACTTCAGGAAACAGTCTGGAACATTTTTGGCAACTGGTCCTTAATAATTTCTTTCTATTGCTGCTTTTCAGCCCCACCCCCACTCCCCACACTTTCTTACTGGCCAGTGGAACCAGGGTGAAGATGAGGGATGAGGAAGGTTATCTAAAATTTTGCTTCTTTGGGAGCTCAAACTCTAGGCTATTAGAATTTTATTCTTTTTTTTTAAGCCTGGGACTAATGCCTGGCATAAGAAAAACACTCAGGTCCAAACATCTGTGTACCCTGGAAGCAAGGGAGCAGTGGGTTTGATTGAGAGCCTCTTAAAAGTTCTAGGATGCGCAACACAGATCCTTCTGGTTTTAGAAACCCATTGCAAATGCACGGTCCCGCCTCTCCTCGCCCACCCGGCTGAGACTGCTTATGGAATTCTGCACGTCTTAGATTTTGTGCTCCAGCTTAGAATGGGTGAAAAGACTGGAAGGCGGTTCCCTAATGGTTCCTTTCCCTTGGTTTAGAGGCAGCCTCGGCACTGGCAGGCTGGAAGGAATATTGGTAACAATGTGCCCATCCGCAAGACGCAGTAACTAACACCAACCTCGCGAGCAACTGTAGGCGGAATAAAGCTGAGTCTCCCGATGGTCAAGAGTGGCTGGCGCGTGCGCAGATTGCGGGGTATCCGCAAGGACCACAACTCCATAACGCGGCTGGAAGCTTTCGGCTTTTTAAAGAAACAGTCACACTTTCTCGGCAGCCTAAAAATATTGTATTCTGATTTTTGCCTCCACTAGGTTTCCTAGAACACCCGTTTTTTAAAAGCGCCCACAACTCACAGACACTGGCCACGCCCACCCATAAGCCCCACCCACAGAGACCCGCCCCTTAGCCTAGACGCGCGGGACCCTGAAGCTCCGCCCAGTCACCCGTTCCAGAAGATGCGCGCGCAGCGCAGAAGCGGAGTCAGCAGTTGGGGTTGAGTACGCGGCAGACGCAGGCGCTGCCGAAGAAACGGCACTGGCAGGAGGCACACGGATCGCAGCAGGCGGGCGCAGGCGGCTTGCAGCTGTCGCGGGTGGCCACGCAGGGCGTAAGTGGCGGGGGCCGTGCCACCTTCTTCATCGAAGCCTTTTTCTGTAGAGAAGACATTGATGACTGCTGGACGGGCCAAACTATCCTGTGATCCTCATGTACTGTGGAGGTCCAGGACCAGAGACCTCTGCCCCGCTGCCCACCTCTACTCATGCGCACAGGACATCCATCCCAGTGGGTCCTTGCCCTCCACCCCAACCTGCACACCGCTTTCATCTTCAAGCTTACCTAGCTCCGATCCCTTTTCTTAGACCCCACTCAACATCAGTTTTAAACAACCTTCTAGTTTCAAGCCTTTCACCATCCGTGTTATCCACTGCTCCTGGGTTAGGCCACTCATTGCCTTCTTTCCCTTAGCCACCCTGTCCTCTGGAGTTAACATCCTCCAGTGCATCAAAGAAGGCTCTTCCTATGACCTCATCGTCTGCTTAAGGGCTCCTAGTAATTGGAGAAACCCTGTGTTTGGTATCTGCCCTTTGGGCTAGCTACCCCACAGCCTAGAGAAATTCTAGCACTGGTAGTCAGGTCCTGTGTGCTGTTTAGTAATAAAGTGTGGACAGTGCAACTGAGGAACTGAGTTTTCTATTTAAATGTAATGTAAACATGTATTTGCCTGTTAAAAATTTACTAGGACCACATTTAGCGTTTGAATTGACATGTGCATGTTAACTGTACACCAGATTTTTTGTTTTGTTTTGTTTTTTTGAGACAGGGTTTCTCTGTGTAGCCCTGGC
Organism: Rhabdomys pumilio; assembly: GCA_030674055.1. Taxonomy (NCBI): domain Eukaryota; kingdom Metazoa; phylum Chordata; class Mammalia; order Rodentia; family Muridae; genus Rhabdomys; species Rhabdomys pumilio. Next base: position 215,745,723 of record JANHMN010000002.1, on the reverse strand, counting down.
TGTCCTGGAACTCACTCTGTAGACCAGGCTGGCCTCGAACTCAGAAATCCGCCTGCCTCTGCCTCCCAAGTGCTGGGATCAAAGGCGTGCGCCACCACCGCCCGGCTGTACACCAGATTTAAAAGACTGCATAAAAGTAACTTTAAACATTGTTTAATGTTGAAATATTAATACTTTATACCGAGTTTTAAATATTGTTAGTCCTTTAAGGTGGGTATTAGAAAATACAAAACTATATATTCATGGCTTATGCTACTGGACATTGCTGTAGATGACTAAATTTTTCATTTACTGATGCTTCACTAGGCCTTCATCGTGCTTTAATTCCTTCACAGTATACATCATTTAAGAATTTAAATTTATTTATTGACTTACTTGCAGCCTGGTTTCCCCACGCCTACGTAAGCCCCACACAGCAGTAATCTCTTGTTTACTGCTGTATTAGCAGCACCTAGCATGTTTTGTTCAGTGCTCCCTGCTTTGGTTACAGTTGATCCAATTAGCTGAGCCACACTAACACAGGAATAGTATGTGCATTCCCTCCATGCTTCAGTCTGCTATTTGTCCGAGTGTAGGAACCTGTATTATCACAGTATGGTTTTAGATATAGGTACAAAAACATGAAATGGTCCTAAACAGTGAGAAAGCATTCTTTTTTCTTCTTCTTTTTTTTTTTTTTTCCTGTCTATTTCTGCTTGAAGCACTCTGTTTGGTCCTAATATGTCCTTAATTGCTTTTTTAAATGCATTCTAACTGCCTTTTAACAAATTGTGTTTTAGCAGTGTTTCTCAACTCTTGAGTCCTGACCCCTCGGGGGTTCTAATAACCCTTTCACAGGGGTTGCCTAAGACCACGGGAAAACACAGATATCTACATTACAATTCATAACAGTAACAAAATCACAGTTATGAAGTAGTAGTGAAAATAATTTTATGGTTGGAGTCACCACAACATGAGGAACCGTATTAAAGGGTTGAGGACCCCGGACTCAGAGCCTTTAGCATGTAATAACATCCAGCTGACATTTTTTTCCATAGTGGGAAATTAAACCCAGGGCTTTGTGTGTTACAGGCCAGCTTTACCACTCCACTGTATCCCCATCCTCTAAAAACTTTCATTTTGTGACAGCATCTCAATTTGCTCAGGTGGGCATTGAATTTGCTGCAAAGCTCCAGCAGCCCTTGAACTGGGGATCCCCCTGCCTCAACTTCCTAAGCCCCTGGGATTGCAAGCCTGGGCTGCTGTGCTCAGCTAATTATATTTTATTTTTGATGAGTCTCTTACTCTAGCTACAGCAAGTGATGTCAGTTTCTAATCAGACCTCTATTTTTCAGTGGCTGTGAAGCCCAGGCTCATTCAGAACTTGCTGTGTAGTTTGGGATGGCCATGAACTCCTGATTTCTGTGCTTCTACCTCCCAGATACTGGGAATACAGCTGTGTGCCACCATACCCAACTTACAGCTTCATTAAAAAAAATTTTTTTTTTTTTAAGACAGGGTTTCTCTGTGTAGCCCTGGCTATTCTGGAACTTACTTTGTAGACAAGGCTGGCCTCAAACTCAGAGATGCACCTGTCTCAGTCCCCCAAGTTCTTAGACTAGAGGTATGTACCACCACAACCCACACATCTTCTATTTTCTATTCTTTACATCTTCTTATTTCTATAATTTTATTTTTATTTGATGTGCGTTAGTGATTTAATCACTAATGCCTGTGTGAGAATGTCGGATCTCCTGCCACAGGAGTTACAGTTGTGAGCTGCCAAGTGGGTACTTCAAATTGAACTGGGTCCTCTGCAAGAGCCGCCAGTGCTCTTAACTGCTGAGCCACCTCTCCAGACCAGCTCGCCTCCCCTTTCTGATTTTTAAGCAGATGAAACAGCTAGGCATGGTGGAATGGACCTGTATTCTCAGCCCTCCGGGAGTTCTGGACAAGGTGGATGGAGGGTTTGTAGTCAGCCTGCACTGCACAGCAAAAGCTTGCTGGAAATAATCTAGGGCTGAGAGTGTGGCTCAGTAGTGGAACACTGTCCAGCTTGTCCCTAAAACTGCAAAGGAGGAGGGAATGAAAGAAACTCAGATACAGCAAGAGTGGATCTTCAGCAGCCGGATCTAGGGAAATATCCAGAAGAACTGAGTGACAGATTGTGGGAATGCCTAATTAGCTATGGGAATTTTTCAGCAGGCTGCTGTTTGGCTCAATGAATTTAGGCTCTCTGGCTTCTATGGAAGCCTTAAAGCTCTAGGCTGGGAAACCTTCTGGTAGTTTTCAGTTCATTTGTTTCCTGGAGGCCGGGAAGTATCTTTCATTTAGTTCTCAGCCATGGCTTGCAGGTCTCCCAACCCCAATTAAAAACTCCCAGGCCTACCTTGGAAGACCTCTTCTGCTTCTCGGCTTCTTTTCTGCTGATCTTCTTGGATTTCTTGTTCAATGCTTCAAAGAAAGAAAGAAAGAGCAAAGCCAGATGTTTCTGGGGGCCCAAGTTGTGGTGAAGGAGTGGGAGGAGCGGAGAGTGCTCTGGGGAGTCTCAGGGTGGAGGAGAGAAAGAGGGACTTCCTGATGAATCACACTAGGGAATCAAGCCAGCAGGTTCTTGTTAGCCTAGCTTCAGACCTAAAGAGCTATGTGCTCTGAGGGGAGGCCAAGAATAAATCCAAGGGGGACCTGGAACTTGTCAGTGGCATCTATTTAGAGACCCAGTCTTTGACCTTGCTAGCCACTGATCGCTGCTTGATCACTCCAGGTGCCCCTGTTTTAGTTTTAACCTTGCAGGTGCAAGAACACTGCCAGCCTCTGAAAATGGACTCAGCCTTTTGCTACTGGACACATCTGTGTTACCTATCGTTGTTGTTGTTATTGTTACTATTATTATTATCAAATCTCATAGCCAGGTATACCTGACTTGAACATATAACAGCTATGATCTTTTCCTTGACAATCAGTTTTCTCATCTCCCAGAAAGAGTTCTATCATAAGAAATTTTTATATGTTTACAAAACAAAAGGTCTGACATGGGGCTGGAGAGGTGGCTCAGTAGTTAAGAGTACTTGGTGTTTGTTTCTGGTTTGTTTCTCCACAGACTCACAGCGGTGGCTCACAACTGCCTGTAACTCCAGTTTCAGAAGGTTCCAACATCCTCTTCTGGCCTGGGATGGTACTGGGCATACACACAGTGTATAAGCATACATGGGGGCAAAAATACTCATTCACATAAAAATACAATATTTTTAAAAGTCTGATATATCAGCTGGGCATGGTGGTACATACTTTTAGTCCCAGCACTTGGAAGGGAGAGGCAGGATCTCTGAGTTCAAGGCCAGCTTGGTCTACAGGGTGAGATCCAGAACAGCCAGAGCTATACAGAAAAACCTTGTTTTGAAAAAAAAAAAAAAACAAAAACAAAAAAGCAAACTAATAACTAAATAAAATAAAAAAGGCTGGCATATCAATAGTAATTAAAGACCATTGATGTCTCTCCTCTTTTCCCTCTTGTGACTCCCTGATATGTCTAGACTAGGCAATATTTCTGTACCCAGTGACATGCAAGTCTGCAAAGAGCTACTAGTTTGGAGCTTCCACGTATGATCTGCCTCTGTTTGTATTCCGGCTCTGCCCATTAGGAACTAATGTCAGGAGGCTCCAGTTTCATCAGTTGTAAATAAAACAGGAGCGACCTCACAAAATGGAGCATGCTGTGTGTATTAGTATTCTGGTTACAGGAACTGAATCAGGCCTTGTACATGCTAAGCATGCACTGAACTTCGGCCTAGCCCTTTATGATTAGGTGAGATCAGACCACGAGATCTCCAGTGTCAGACTTTGATGCCCCCTGTAACTTCCCATCCCAAGGCAAAACTAGTTTATTGCAGACTCATTTCTAGCCTGTGGTTTACCTAAAGTTTCTTTTGTTGGATTCTATGATTCATTAAATTTCATTAATGCTAAATAAAACCAAGCATCTTGACTTGAGACTTCCTCAGATCTCTGACACACTAAACTTGGTATTAGAGCAGTGGCATGCAGAGCTTTCCCAAACCCAAGCACTCAAGGACACTGTATTTCCCTAGGAATGAGTGAGAGAGTGCCATAGCTGGGGTGGTGGCAGCCAGAGCAACAGGCTTGACATATTGTACTCCCTCTCATGGGTCAGAGCCTAGAGGCTGGGTCCCAAGGCAGGCTACTTACCCACGATAGAAACAGAGGAGAAATCCAATGAGTTCATGGAGGAATTACTCTTCAGACTCCTGTCATCTCCAAGTGTCTCCTCGAGTGCCAGGTGGCTGTAGACGGTGAGGAGGCACAGGAAGCCCACTAGGGTGGCCAGGAGTAGGCGGGTGACATCCATCCTGAGAAGCCTAAGTTGGGCAGAGAAGGTGATCAGCGGTGGGTTGGAGAGAAGATGGTGCTGAGGGATGTTAAGTGCCTTCTGGCTGTCTATCTGTGCCTTTGGTGCTCTGACTCTGCTACACAAGTCTCTCAGCAGGGCCGGAAGTGTAGCAAGGCTGAGGGTAGGGGAGGGAATGTTGATATGGGGAGATGACAGAAAAGGAGAGATGAGGAGAAGACAGGGAGGGAAGTAGGGAGGGAGGTTGAAGCAAAGGGGACAAGAATTCATTGTGTTGCTTTGTGCTGTCCAGAGGGCGGAGTACTGACTCTCTGTGTTTCTTTTCTTTCTTTTTTTTCCCTCCTGTACAAACAACAGTCCCCAGAGACCTTAGGCCTAGGCAGAGTTGTTGAAAGTGCCTCCTGGCCCCCAGGAGTGCCTCACAGAGGCAGAGGTCTTTACTAAGGTAAAGAGAATACAGCTGACAAGTTAGAGCTCAGGGAGAAGGATGAAGACTAAGGCTCCTGAAGACAAGTGTATGTCATGGACCCAATTCCCTGCTGACCCAGAGGAAACAAATGCCGGGAGAGATGTGTCAGGGCATGACAACGGAAGCTAAATGGACTTTTTTATTTGCTAGCCTGAGTTTGAAGGGGCAGATGAATTTTAGCAGATTTCTTTCCTCGAACGCCTTCTGTCACTATTGGATCCCCAACCCTTCCCACCCTACTGACCCATTTCCCTCTGGGGTTTTGGAAAAACCTGGGTCTGCATTTCCAAGGTTCCCTCCACCTGAGGCACATGGACTGTCAGAGAGAAGAGAGTAACATAGGTTGCTCATTCTGATCCTACCCACTCCTACCTAGGCTCCCTCTGCAGCTCCCTGGCCAGTGCCAGCCTCCTCCTCTCTGTTCTCAGCGTTTGATGTCAATGTGACACAAGTCAGAGTCGTTTGGGAAGAGGGAACTTCAATTGAGAAATTGCCCCTACCAGACTGGTCTGTGAGAAAGCCTGTAGTACATTTTCTTGATTGATGATTAATGTGGGAGAGTCCAGCTTACTGTGGTTAGTGCCACCCCTGGGGTAGTGGTCCTGAGTGCTGTAAGAAAGCAGACTGAGTAAGCCATGAAGAGCAAGCCACAAAGCAGCACTCCTCCATGGCCTCTGCATCAGCTCCTGCCTCTATGTTCCTGCCTGATTTCCTCTGATGATGGACTGTGACCCAAGAGTTGTAACTAGAACAAACCTTTTCTTCCCCAAGTTTCTTTTGGTCATGGTGTTCTATTGAAGCAATAGAAACACTAACCAAGACAGTCGGCATCAGGTTTTCCACATGTCTATTATATTGCAGGAGAAAACCCAAGCAGCTGGCTTCCACCCCTTCCAATCATCTTGGAACTGTAAGGGACAGTCCTGACCTTTAGAAGGCCACCACCCATGTAGCCCCAGTGACAATTCTTTTGATGGCTTCAGATCTTCTTTTTCATCACTGGGCATTGTCTGTCATAAGCTCACCACCAAATTGCTCTCCCAAAGTCTAGTTAGTTGAGAGTGGCCACTGGCCGACCACTGTGCTTTTCATCTCGGCTCAGCCTTAATGAAGATGTGTAACTCTGGGCAACACTGCTTTTTGTCAGGCTCTGATTTCTTTCCTGGTAAAGTGAGAGGATTGGACTACATCTGTGGTCTGTTCTCACGGACAGGCTAACTCTTCAAAACAACAGTGGCAGGTAGAATACGTGAAAGGAGGGAGGTAGCTCAGCTGGCAGAGTAAAGAGAGTTCAGTTCCCAGCACTGCATAAACTGGGGATGGCAGCACACATGTATAATCTTAGTACTTGGGAGAATGAGAAGCCCAAGGCCATCCTTGGCTACACAACACAAAACCACTAGATCAGGTCTAGCCTGATGACCATCTTACACCTGGACTCTCACAGAAAGTAACGTTTCCCTTGTTGTTTTAAGCTAGTATGAGTTGACAGTTTTCTTCTCAACCCAAGGTGTTTTTTGGGCAGGGGGTAATTTGTTTTGGGTTTGCATTTTTTTTTCAAAGAAGCTCTCACTATGTATCCCAGGCTGGCCTTGACTTCAGAGTGCTGGGGATTGCAGGTTGGAGCCACCAGTCCCAGCTTTTAACCCAAGGCATCTTAAAGATGTGCTTTCCTGTCACCTGCAATAGCATGGTATATCACAGGTGGTTTAGATCTAAAACAGACTTCAACCAAAAACGAAACAAAAGTCAAGAGTTCAAATTTTCTCCATCATGGCAATAATGGCTGATATTTTTCTTCTCCTATCTCTTCCTCTATCTTGCCTTCGATGCCCCCTTTCAACCTGCAGCAGAATAAGATGGTATATTAGGCTGCCTTCAGGGCTTGTATTTTATAAAAGAATCCTTTCTCTTTGAACACTGTAGTCACAGTGTTCATAGTGAAAGCCTCACAGACACAGAGACACGGCAGCTGAGACTGGCTGAGCAGACACCTGCTCCAGAGCTAACTCTTTCCATCCTTGGAGACCCTCTCCAAATGGAGTGTTGAGTAGAATCATCTACACTAGTAGAAATCCCCTCTTCCAGTTTTCCTCACTCACAAGGTAGGTACACGTGGCCTTGACTACAGAAAGTACGTGTAGAACTTGACTATCCTGTAGGCCTTCCTCCAGGAATCATCTTCCCTAGAAAAGAATCTTGGTCTCTGTCTTCTTTCTCCATTTTCTCACCAAGTTTTACTTTATGTTCCCCCAAACAATTGCCTTGTCTTTACCCCAGCCTCACTTTTTGTTGTTGTTGTTTTGTTTTTCAAGACAGTGTAGTCCTGGCTGCCCTGGAACTCACTCTGTAGACCAGGCTGCCCTTGAATTTAGAGATCCACCTGTCTTTGTCTCCCAGGTGCTGGGATTAAAGGCATGTGCCACCACTGGCTTCATAGCCTCCTTTTCAATGGAACAGTCTTCACACGGCCTGCATCCCCGGCTTTTCTCTCCATCTTGTTCATCTATGCTCTCTCTCTCTCTCTCTTTCTCTCTCTCTCTCCTCTCTCTCTCTCCTCTCTCTTTCTCTCTCAGCTGCTCCTGGCTCTGTCTCATCCTTCCTTCAGGGCCCAGTCCAGTCCAAAGGCTGTCTCTAGTATGTCTTTCTTTTAGCCAGGCCAACCCAAAAAGTATGCTCTCCCTTTTTGAACCCCACTTTGCTCTTAAATTCAATGCCATGAACATTGTCCAGTACCTCATTGTTCTTTAATTGCTCACAGGGGCTGTTCTCATCAGTTAGACACAGTTCTTTGTATAAAGTAGGTAGAATAGTGAAGCTGAATGTCGGATCTGTGGTTGGACATACGTGACTCCATCACTTTCCAATTATGTGAGTGTAGAGGAGAGAGAGGTCCTCTCAACCCCTTCTTAGTTCTTATGTGGGCTCTTTGGCTGGATCTAGGAACCCAATTCATTGTATAAGAACTGATTAATAAGAGAAAAGGCATAAAGTTTTATTAAATTTACGTGTATATGAGGATCTTCACAAGAGCATAAAGTCCGAATAAGTGCCCAAAGCAGGATGCTTTTATATTCTCTAGACAAAGAATAATAAATTTGTATGGTAAAGACAAGACAACTGGCTATCTGGATGAGAGGAGTCAATTAGGGGACTGTTGCTAAGAGTGCTGAGGGATATATGGGGTGAGGGATCTCCTGAGGCAGCGGGAGTGCTGCAATTGAGAAGCTCCAAAAGGCTTGCTGAGGTGGCAGGTAGACACAAGGGGATGAGACTTGTAAATGATGGTAAGCAGCTTGGACAATATTTCCAGCTGAAAATGACTAAAGATTCGTGGGTGGGAAAACGACTTAATCAGAACTGCACCATAGGGGGGAAAATTACTCTGGAGGCCACAGGGATAGGAAGATTAAGAATGGAAGGGAGGAAGGCACTTCGGACAGAGGCTGCTGCTGGACTCAAGGGCTCCTACAGCCCGCCCCCTGCCATCTTCCCAGCCTTATTTTTCTTGAGTTATTTTTTTACATGCACCGCATGCTCACTGGAACTGAGTGTTTAGAAGTGTAAAGCCTAGTCAAGCTTAGCTGCTCCCTGGCCCTGGTACGAAGGCCATTTTCCTCACTTTTCTCTTTTAAACGTGTTTGTTTGTCTGTTTGGTAGGTAGGTTGGTTTTGTTTGTTTGTTGTTTTGTTTTTAGACAGTGTCTCATATGACTGACCTTGAACTCAGTGTGATCAGGCTGGCCTGGAACTTGCAGCAATCCTCCTGCTTTGCCTCTTAGATCCTGGGATTGCAGGTGTGTACCACCATGCCTTTTTTCCTACCCATTACTTATGCCTGTACTTAGCTTATTTTATTTATTATCTGTTAATGCTGAATTCTCAACATCTGTGTTCTCTACACGTCAGATACCTTTCATGTATTCTGTGAACTAATGGCTTTTACTGTTTTGTGTTATTGGTAGCACTGGTGAGATAACGCTGGGCCTTACACAGCATTCTACAACTGAACTATATTTTAAACTCGTTGTTTTACATTTGCAATCATGGACTCACATTCCTGTAATCCCAGCATAAGGGAGACTGAGAGAAGAAGATTCCTGCCTGTTCAAAAGAATGTAAGAAACACACCACACACACCACACACACCATACACACGCATGCACGCACACACACACAGATCCCTGGCAGTCTGATGTTAACAAGCAGGTGTGGGGCTGGGGTGTAACTTCATTGGGAGCTGCTTGTCTAACAAATAGGGCTTGGATTTTCCCACTTCCCACTCCATAAAGATGCACACCTATAATATCAGCATTCAGGAGGCAGGAACATTAGATGTTCTAGATCTTTCTCTGATACATATTGAGTTCAAGGCAAGTCTGGGACACATGAGACCCTGTCTTGAAAAATAAATAAAGGAAGTCTTCATATAGGGTTCAGTCAGTGGATAAAGGAGCAAGCCTGGAGACCAGAATTTGGTCCCTGGGGTTTACATAGGTGGGAGGGAGAACTGAGTACAAAGAGAATATCCCTCTGAGGGCCACAACTCTGCGCCACACTTGACTCCCCCAGGAATAATAAGAAAAGGACGTCTAAACATAAATAAATAAGGAGCTGAGGAGATGACTTAGTGGGTAAAGAGCTCGCTGGCTATACACAAGGACCTGAGCATGGGTCCCTGGCATCCGCTTAAGAGCTGGGGGAGCCTGCCTGCAATCCTAGAGCGGAGGGCAAGTACTGGGCCAGGGAGAGTCCTCAAGCTTGCTGACCAGTTTAGTCAGACAGCAAGCACCAGGTTAAATGAGAGTCTGTGACATAAAAACTAAAGTGGAATCTGGGCGTGGTGATGTGCACTTCTAATTTCAGCACTTGGGAGGCAGTTATAGGCAAATTTCTGTGAGCCTGAGGCCAGCCTGGTCTACATAAGTGAGTTCCAGGCCAGTCAGCTTACATATGAGACCCTGCCAATAACAAAATCACAACAATGATATAAAACATAAATAGAATAAATAATAATAAAAATAGCAACAATGATAAGATGGAGAACAGTAGAAAAAGCCAACTAATGTGAGCCTCCATCTCTGGCACACGTACAACAAACGACCAAACAGGGCAGATGTGGTCTTAGAAAGGTAACTTGTGCTATTATTAACTAATAATATTTTTCATTAATGTATCAGACTTCAGATTAATACATGGTTGGGTTCTAATGAGACAAGATTCAGGACTGGTAAGTTGTTATTATTATTATTATTATTATTATTATTATTATTATTATTGGTTTTTTGAGACAGAGTTTCTCTGTGTAGCCCTGGCTGTCCTGGAACTCACTCTGTAGACCAGGCTGGCCTCGAACTCAGAAATCCGACTGCCTCTGCCTCCCAAGTGCTGGGATCAAAGGTGTGCGCCGCTGCTGCTGCTGCTGCTGCTGCTGCTGCTGCTGCTGCTGCTGCCGCCACCACCACCACCGGGCTTGTTTTTTTTTTTTTTTTTAAAGAATTATTTATTTATTTTATGTGTATGAGAACACTGTAGCTGTCTTCAGACACACCAGAAAAGAGCATCAGCTCCCATTACAGGTGGTTGTGAGGTACCATGTGGTTGCTGGGAATTGAACTAGCAGTCAGTGCTCTTAACCACTGAGTCATCTCTTCAGCTCCCAGGACAGATACGTTTTGATTGTTAGAAGAAAAAACAGTCTGCATCATGAATAGTTAGTACAATGTTTTGAAGCTTTTTTCTGTTATCCTATGCTGCACAGAATTGATAAAGGCTTAATCTAATAAAACTTAGACTAAAACCAAAAACCCAACTATTGGAAAATATTTCAATTAGTTACATGAAGTTAAATGTATATCTTAAATTTTATCTTGTAGTTACAATATCTTCCAAAACCAAGTTTATGCTTAACTTTGGCCTTTAATTGTGCCAAAGAGACCCTCCACCCCTAAACAGCAGAACTGTAGCATCAGTGGGTACTAATCAGAAGAATGAATGGATGGCTATCAAATGGAAACAGCTCTGACACTGGAGGCAACAGCCCCGGCCAGGAGGCAGTGTGGCTTTCTTGAGTTCTTTACCATAAATGGTCTTATCACACATGCTTACTGTGAATTCCTGCAAGGATGTGCAAGGGTGGCTGGGAAATGAGAGTTAGAAAAGGAGAAGGATTTGGGGAAAGATTAATTGAGACCCAGGGACAGAGCTCATGCGACTAAGCATGCATGATGGGCTTGAGTCAAGAGTTTAATCCAGTATCACATCCAAGGATCAGAGGGACTCACAAGCAATAGGTAACAGACAACAGCGTTGCCTGTTGGGGGGCTGGGCATCAGCATTGTAGCTGATGCCTCAGGTAGAAAAGGAATGGGGGAGGGTGGAAAAAGATCAAGACCAGTCCGCATCCGTCAGAATAGGTTGTCGTCAGGCACTAGCTAGTGTACAATTGCAGTGTCACTGTCTACAGTGATTGCTGGCAGTATGAGTGAGGCCAGAGCTCTGGATGTCTGATCTAGTACTTTGCAGTTTGCCATCGAGACCCTGTTTTACCTTGTCTAGGATGTCACGGTTATTCTCTGTCTCTATCTCTAAGTTCTACCTTTCCCCTCCGGAGCCTGCTCAAGTTCTCTAGCCCCTCTGGGTTCTCAGCTTTGGCGGACAGGGGCACTCTGTCTTTCTTGAGATTCCTATGGACTTCCAGCCCACTTATATGTTTTTTGAAATTCTGCTACTTAGTGATTCAAGTCACAGAAGATCCAACCTCATTCTAGATAATGTCTTCACCAGGTAAGTACCTTACCATTGAGCTCTGTCCCCAGGATAAAATGGAATTTAAAGCCATCTCACCTCAAAATATCTACCTTTATTTACCCAGTTGCCACAGCATGTCTTCTGGGTCCCTGAGGTGACAGAACAAATAGCACGGGTAAGCTAGTAGCACTTTGTGTTTCTGGATTATATTCTCTGTCCCCAAGGACAGTGTCCTGAGGAAAGCTGTCAGGAGGACACATTCTGCTGAGGTTGGGAAGGGGACATTTAAGGGAAGAGGGGACTGACGAAAAGGAGAAGCCCTGCCTATAAAAGGTGCTCACTTTTCAAGACTGCCTTCTTAGGAGCAGGTCTGAAGAGTGACAACTCAAGGCACGGAGCCCAGTGTTCTGAGGGCTTTTTAAAACCAGCCTACGTCATAACTGGTGGGGACATTAGAAAGTCAAGGCCCACTAAGCATGAGAAATTTGTTGACATCTGAGCTTGTAATTTTGCTGTCATTGGTTAGCCGAATCCTAGAAGTTACAGCTGGGTGACTAACCAAAAGCTTACAACTACCCATGTGAAACTGGATATGCTGGTCCACATCTGTTACCCTGGCACCCTGGGAGACAGAAACAAGAGGATGCTTGGAATTTACTGGCCAGTCAGATCTAGCTAAACTGGCAAGATCCCCATTCAGTGTCTCAAAGAACCAAGGTGAAGAGAGAGAGAGCCAAGCATATGATGTGAGTGTCTGGCCTTCACATACATGTGCATACACACACACACACACACACACACACACACACACACACACACGTGCACATGCTCAACACACATGCACACCATTTTTAAAGAGCTGTTCACATAAAAATATAGTGTAGAGATGACATTTTCCTCACACTACTTAAGATTATACAATGTTGGAAGCATTCTCTTTGTTGAAATTCACACAAATACTTAATTGTTCTAATAGCACCCCAGAGAGCCTCACCATCCCAATAAGACAAAAACAAGAAATAAAGTTGTAAGGGTAGTGGGCTGAAGAGATGGCTCCCCAGCTAAGAGCAAAGGACTCAGCTTCAGTTCCCAGCACCTACATGACAGCTCCCAACAATTCTTAACTCTAGTTCTAGGGAATCTGATGTCCTCTTCTGACCTCCTCAGGCATTGGGCACATATGTCGTAAACAGACATACATGCAGGTGAAACATTTGTATACATAAAATAAAAATAAATTAGAAAAATATTTTTAAAAAGAAAAGAAAAAATGTAAATCCTCATGTCATGCTAGGGAGATAGCTTGGTGGGGGAAGTGCTCTCAGATCAAACTTGGGCAATCGTGTGAAAGAAAAATAATTAGGTGAAAGCAGCTAGGACTGAACTCTTGATCCCCTGCAGACTGCAGGTACCACCCGGCTGGCTTGCCACCGTCCCTGGAATAAAATTCTCATTTCCTAAAATGTCTTGTTACTTTCTTTGAGTCCATTTGATAGAGTCCCATTCTAAATCACCATATTACAGACATACAGTACTTCCTGTTGGTGGGGTGTACCAAACTCTCAAAGCTTTGCCCTTGACCTTAGTGTCTTTCCCTGGTACTGAGCCTGATTCCTCTGCCCCTTCACATGCCTGGGTCACTGCCACCTCTGGCACTGTCCATCCCTTTCCTTGACTGTTTCGTATACAAATGTCTTTCTTTCTCTAGTCCAGTCCTCCTCTGCCCCCGCCCACTAAGGACTGAACATAGGGCTTCATGCACTCTAGGCAAGCCCTACATCACTGAACCCTAAGTATTCAAGGAGGTATCCCTCCTTCTGTTTTACATTGTTTTGTTTTGAGGCAGAGCCTCCCTCTATCCTGGGTTGATCTGGAACTCATTTGGTAGTCTAGGCTGGCCTTGAACTCACAAGCATCTTCCTACCTCAAGAGCTTAGATTTTAGGCAAGAATGGCCGCCAACAACTCAGCTTGTTTTGTAAATCATGGTGATTTGATAGGTAGGTAGCCAAGTGTAATCTGGAAGTCCTGATCCTCCTGCCTCTATCTCCCAAGTGCTGGGATTACAGGAATGTACCATTATACCCAGTTTATGCAATATTGGGGATCAAACTCAGGGCTTCCTGCATTCTACCATTCTACTGGGGCACTTTCTACCATAGACTAACACCCCCAGCCTCAAGAGGCATGTTTTAAATAAGCTCCTGGGTGATTGCAGTTTGTGTGAAACACTGGTTTGGTTCTTCCACCCTGGTTCTACAGATAAGGAAACTGAGGTGGAGAGTAGGAAAGAGGGTAGAGACATAGGCATCCAGATCATTGTAGTGTGCTCTCATTGGAAGAAACCCTAATTTTTTTTTGTTTTGTTTTGTTTTTCGAGACAAGGTTTCTCTGTGTAGCCCTGGCTGTCCTGGAACTCACTCTGTAGACCAGTCTGGCCTTGAACTCAGAGATCTGCCTGACTCTGCCTCCCAAGTGTTGGGATCAAAGGTGTGCACCACCACTGCCCGGCAGAAAAACTACTCAAAAACAAAACAGGACCACAAATCATAGTAGCTACCATTCACTGAGAGCCTGCTACATGGTAGGCTCTGTTGAAGGTAATTATATACATTTAACCCTCTTCAATATATAGATAGCTCTTGGGGCAGGAGTGATGACTCAGCAGTTAAGAGCACTTCCTGCTGTTGCAGAAGACCAGATTCAGTTCCTAGCACCCACATTTCAGCTCACAATTATCTTCAGGTCCAGGGGATTCAGCATCTCCTATGACCTCTGAAGACTCCTGTCCACATGTAGTGTACACACACACCACACACACACACACACACACACACACACACACACAGAGCTACAGATCGAGATGGCTCAGTGGGTAAAGGCACTTTCTGTGTGAGCCTGAAGACCTGTGTTTGATCCCTGAAGCTGGATGCTGTGGTGCCATGTCTGTAACCTCAGCATTCCTATACAGGGATAGGAGTCAGAGACAGAAGAATTAGTCAGGGCTCAGGGGCCAGCAGCAGGAATGAAAGAGGTCCTGCCTCTGCAAGGCAGAAGGAGAGACCAGCTCCCAAAGACATCCTCCAAACTCCACACTCATATGCCACACTCCCTCATGCACATTTAAAAATAAACAAAAAATTTAAAAGCTACCTATTGCTCTGTTGGAAACGGAAACTCAGTGTACAAGGTTGCAGAAGCACCACAGCAGAGGACGGAGTCAATCCTAAATCTGACTCCAGAGCCACGTGAGAAGCTCCGCCCTTTTCCTGAGGTGAAAGAGAAGGAGGAAAATGTTCCTCATCTGCATGTAATCCCAGCACCTGGGGGCTAGGCAAGAAGCTCACAACTTTGAAGCCATTATAAGCTATACACAGTGAGACTGTCTCAAACAAGACAAAAGACAAAAACAATCTCCCACAAGAAAACAAAGCAAGCTGCCAAAGAACCTGCAACCCCAGCATTCAGTGCGAGAAGGCTGTATATAGTTCAAAGACATCCTTGGCTTTGCATGACTCTGTCTCATAGACAAGAACCAGAGCAACTCAAAACCTCCGCAGACTGTAGTGTGCCGTCCTGGCCAAGCCCAACTTGTTATGGAAGAAATTAAAACAAAACGAAAACAGAACAGATGTTCTCCTCTGGAGGCCTGGATTTAGGATTCCTTCAGCTCTGTCCACACATGGGACGCTGTCTGTCAGATGACTGAGGAAGTGCCAGCGACAAAAGAGTTCCTCTCCCTGTGATGGGCTGTCAGGGATGGGGCTCCGCTTCTGGGAAGCAAGCTTCTCTGGCTCCTTCATCAGGGTCTAGACTGAGTTAGAAATACGTCTGCCGGTTGAGAGGCCAAATCTGGAGTCTGCAGAGTCGGCCAGTCTCATAAGGAAAGAGTCTGGGAAGTCTGAAGGAAGGAAGGGCTGGCTGAGGGAAGCAGGGATCTGTCTCTTATGTTGCTGAGCCAGGCAGCAGAGTGGAAAGAAGAAGGCTGTGGATACTGACCAAGACTTTCTTCCTGACCCAATTTCAGCTAGGTCCCTCTGAGCCTGTTCTTAGCAGGGCTTTGATCTTGACCTCTGGTCTTGCCTAGCTCAGGTTTAGAAAGAGTCCTGCTAAGTCAGTTTAGTAACCTCCCACTGTCTGATACCTACGTTCCTAAGCCCCCTACCCCCTTGCTGCCTTTAGCAAATACTCCATTATGTTCACACGAATCTCCTTGCAATTGGTGTTTCCTCTAAGGCAGTGGTTCTCAACCTTCCTAATGCTGCGACCCTTTAATAGGGTTCTTCATGTTGTGGTGACCCCCAACCATAAAATTATTTCATTGTTCCTTTTATGACTGTAATTTTTCTGTTGTTATGAATTGTAACACAAATCTGTGTTTTCCAATGGTCTTAGGTGACTCCTGTGAAGGAGTCATTCGATCTCCAAACAGGTTGAGATCTCCTCACAGGTTGAGAACCGATGCTCTAAGTGGTTTTCACCCATTGTCTCATTGTCTCCCTTCCTCTGTTTTATTCAGTTTCCTTTGCTGTACTCAGAGTTGAACACAATTTTCCTCTCCGATAGCAGGACTTTTTTCTTTAGTACTGGGGATTGAACCTAGGACCTTGCACACAATAGGCAAGTATTCTACTTCCACATGACATCTCCAGATCTCTTTTAACTTTGTTTTGAGACAGGATTTTAATCAGTTACCTAGACAGGACTTGAACTCATTCTGTAGCCCAGGCTGGCCTTGAACTCGTAAACCTCTTGTCTTAGCTTCTTGAATATCTAGAATTATAGGCCTTACCCACCAGGAAGATTGAAATACTGTTGAATAAACTCTTACCAGGATATATTTTTAACAATATTAAAACTATTATAGCCCCTTGAGCAATATTTCTATGTTTGGACTAAATTGACTAATCTAATCATTGTGCCTAGAAGAATGGCATGCCAGTGGATGCTGTGGTTATTTGAGAACACAGGCTAAGTAGCAGGTCCTAATCAGAGAGGGCTTTCAGCAGGGTGGAAGCACACTGAATGCCCTTGCTGCCTGAGAGTCAAAGGCAGTTGACATTGCCTGAATCACATATTAATCAAACCCCATGTCCCTTACCCAGAAAAAGAATGACTCCTACCATGTAGTCCAAGTCACATATGGCCCTCCTCCCATCTTCTATTATGGGGCACAGTCACTGGTAACTCAGTCTGTTTCTCCCAAATGCAAGATCTCACTTTCCCTCAGAAACCTTTAACAGAAGATGTCTTGTTAGGTGATGGCTGACACTAGGAGGCGGAGGCAGGAGGATCTCTGTGAATTGAAGGCCATACTGGTCTATATAGTGAGTTCCAAGCCAGCTAGGGAAACACAGGGGAACCCGGTCTCAACAAACAAATACCACACACACACACACACACACACACACACACACACACACACACACAC
>JANHMN010000002.1:215665099-215728720 GCA_030674055.1 Rhabdomys pumilio | reverse complement strand
ACACACACACACACACACACACACACACACACACACACACACACACAAGAATAGCCCCTGGCATTGGCAGAACTGAAGATTCTTATTTCAGATGCTGCTATATACTGATTACTTCAGCATTAACAAACCTCTTGCCTGAGGACAATTTGACTCAGCACCTTTCTCTTGACTCCTGACTCCTCTCTCTTCTCAACACCTAACTAACAGTGATGTTATAAGACATATATTTGGCTTCCTACATACAACTCTTAGGTCTCAGAAACTGAAGAAAGAAGCGTCTTTTTTGTAAGCCGAGTGCTGTCTGGTTAGGGAGAGAACAAGACGGAAGTCATGCGTTGGATCTTTTGGCTCGACGCCCACCAACCCCAGGGGAGAACAGCTAAAGGAGAAGCTGGCCAATTAATTAGTTAATCAATCACGCCGATGTGACAAATGCTCCAAAGGACAAGGTGCAGAGAACAGCTGGATAGCTGATCACACAGAGATTTCTGGAAGGTGGGACACCTGGAGAGGGTTAGTAGCTGTGTGTCTTTCCCCCAAGTCTTTCTCCATGTGCCTCTTTATCTGCTGCCCATAAGTAACCTGTGTGATAGTCTTTGTAGCAAACTGCAATACCTTAATAATGCTCCTGAGTTCTGAGGAGGGGTTTGTGAAAATCCCAGCTCTTCGATGGATGGTTAAACACTGGGAAAAACAACCTAAGGCTTAGGACTGCCCCCTGGACATGCCCTTAACTGTGGGATCCGGTACTGTCTCTAGGAGTATCACAACTGAGTTAAAGGACACCCAGTTGAAGTCTGCTTCAGAATTGTTAGCCTGCTTGGTATATGAAGGGCCCCTCACTGACATCTGTCACTCGGTTCTTCTGTTGATTATTGAGTGAACATACAGGAGAAAGTGAGTCCAAGTTTTGTTTTTTGTTTTTTGTTTTTTTTCCTGTGTCCTTAGGTAGTTTGGGTTTTAGGATTCAGCTGAGGCCCAGGCTTGGCTTAAAGATACCTTGAGTTCAAACTGCAGAGAAGGTTTGAAAATGGCCTTTCTCAAGAAGCAGAACAATGAGAGTTACCCAGGCTTGTTAGTGTAGACTCCATCTCCCGGGTCCCAGAGACTCATTCCTGATGTACAGGGAAGACATTGCTGGTAGGAGCTGAGGAAATGACCCCAGATTCCATTCCCTTCAGCCTGCCCACCTATCACCTTTAGAAGCCATGTCTCCACTTCTGTTCCCTAGAGGTTACACTCTTGTCTGATTTTCCAAATTTCATTTATTTGTTCATTCATTTGCTTGAGATGCAGTCTCATAGCTAAGGATGACTGAACTTCTGATCCTCCTGCCTCTACTTTCCAAGTGTTGAGATTACAAGCATATACCCTGTATCCAGCTGGTTTCTTTTTTGAGACAGGGTCTCACTATGTAGCCTTGGGTGGCCTGGAACTCACCATGTAGATCAGGCTGGCCTCGAACTCATAGAGATTAAAGGGATTGGCCACCATGTCTGGTGCCATGTCCAGTTTCATCTTATGCTGGGGATCAAACCCAGGGTTTCACACAGGTTAGGCAGGTACTCTATCCACAGAGCTACAGCACAACCTCTCTGAATTCCTTTCACTTGGAGGCTGTTCTGAACTCCCTAAGTGTGACCAAAGTCAGTGATCTTCTCAGCAGCTCCCCACAACTTTATAGCAGAAGGAGGGAGGGGGCTTGGATGTTAGATGCAATTTCCTGCTGGAAAGAATCAAGCTAGAACCAAAGTCAGCTGACCAAACCTTCAGAATACACATGAGACCTCTGAAGAGAGCATGAAAGCCACCATAGCACTGGAAATGAGCCTTCTGGAATGGGCTGAGATGCTATTGGTCCATAGGTCTCCCTCAAACAGAGAAAACCAAAAGTGACATTAATTCATTCTCCACTCAGCCTCCTATGCCTCTCCAAAGCAAACAGTGGAACAAATATCCAATGTCATTGAGACGTAGCAGACTCATCCACAGTTGCAGACATTGCTCCAGTTTCTATCGAATGGACATTAAGTCTAACCAGGTATCAATTCTAAAAACTTCATCACATATAAAGGCAAAGGCAGGTTGCAATAAATGACATTTGGGTGATTGGCTTTGCCTGTAATGAATACAGAGTGAACTAATTTACTCAGACAGATGGATTCCTAAGTGCTAAAATTTGTTCTGCATGAATGGGTTGAACTCAGATCCTGCAAACAACTCTGAAGAAAATCTAAAGCAGCATTCCAATGTGACTCGGGGTCAAAGTTGACACTAAGGAGTACTTCTTAGAATAATATGCGTTTTATGGTTTTTCTGCTGGGGAATGGTAAAAGCAGGGTAAAGAGAAATGGGGGCCATCCTTGGCTAGTCAGCAAATGTTGCTTGCATCCTTAGCGCTAATCTCTTAAAAGCTCTGACCTCCATCTGTGAATCAAATAGACTCATTTCACTTTCCAAGAAACAGGTGTTTCCTCGACTGGAAGCAGAGTTGCCACCTAAACTCACCTGCATCCCACCAAGGAGTAAAGGCCATCTAACCAAGGAAGCTTGCCACCACCCACGGTTTGCTACTTAAAATGTAAGAACAAGAAAGCAACTGGCCATTCTACAAACATTATTCCAAATGTCACTGTCTCAAGCACAAGATGCTGGTAGATCCACATTGGAAAGAGGTGAAAGGCAGCAAGCAGAAGAGGAGAGCATATTCTACAATGCAGCTCAAGTGAGGACCGGTGCTTATTTCATAGCTAGATCTCGCAGCCCAGACTACCTGAAAGGGAACCGTACAGAAGGAGAAGGAGATAGAATCCCGAAGCCACAGAATAAAGACAATAGGTTCCTCCTACTTACTTACAAGTGACTCTGCTCCGAATCAGCTGCCCTAAGGGAAGCCAGGCCAGAAAGTCTTCCCTATCCTTGGGTGGCAGAGGCAAGGAACATCGCTGTGAGACATTTTAAAGCCCCCAGAAGTCCCCGGTAGCTGCCTTTCCCCTCTTACCCCTTTGCTTTCAGCCCAGTAAACGAGGTGGGTTCAGACTCATCCCAGAGGCCACAAGTTTTGTGGTCTGCACTCTCTATATTTCTCCCGAGTCTTAGGAACTGAAATTGGTGTTGACATGGAGGTTAGGAGAGGATGGAAGAGAAGGGGATGCACTGAGGTTATTCCGTAGGCAGAGTTAATGAGGATTTAATTCAGAATTAACCCCAGGGGACACAGAGAAACCTAGGCCTAGTAACTTGACCTGGAAAAACAAATCCCACCAAGGCACGGTTTAATTGAGCTTCTTCCCTGGGAGATTCTGGGTGGGCTAAGGAACAGTCGGTAGAGAAACTAAACCAACTGGATAGGCAGATGGCTGAGGCCTGGCCTGCCCGATTGGTATACTCTCTTAGGGGATTACCAGTACTGGTCTCATAATTTTCAAATTTCTCAAATTTTCACCACCGGAAGGAGAGGCTCTCGTGCTGACTCCGAAGGATTAGGCTGCGGCTCTCCTCTCTTCTCTGGGTATTTCCTTGAACCAGCTAAAATTTATAAGGTCACAATTTATGAACCTCTGGATGACGTAAATCTTTCTGTTTGTTTGTTTGTTTGTTTTGAGACAGTGTCTTATGTAGCTCAGGCTGAACCAAGGGTGGCTTTCGCTCCGGATCCTCCTACTCCTGCTTTTATCTCCCACGTGCTGGGATTACAAACATCAGCACAGGATAGATGTGGACTAAAAACATTTTTTTTTTTAAAAAAGTTCGAGGTAATTTGTTAGGAGCCTAGAATAAAGAATTCACATACACTTAAAAATGGAATTTACAAAAGAGATATGAGAATCCCCCTAGGTATATCTATGCACATACATGCACATTCATGTTGTTAAGAGGGCAACTTCATGTGCTTTGAGTTTGTCATTTTTCACATGTATGTATGTATGTATGTATGTATGTATGCTCAAGTTTGATCAGAGACCACTTCCCCCACCAAAATATCTCCCTAGCATGACATGAGGATTTACATTTTTTCTTTTCTTTTTAAAAATATTTTTCTAATTAATTTTTATTTTATTTGTTTTTCATTTTTCTTTTTTTCATTTTTCTTTTCTTTCTTTCTTTTTTTTTGTTTTTTTTTTGTTTTTGTTTTTGTTTTTGTTTTTGTTTTTTTGTTTTTTCGAGACAGGGTTTCTCTGTGTATCCCTGACTGTCCTGGAACTCACTCTGTAGACCAGGCTGGCCTCGAACTCAGAAATCCGCTTGCCTCTGCCTCCCAAGTGCTGGGATCAAAGGCATGCGCCACCACCGCCCGGCTTATTTTTATTTTATGTATACAAATGTTTCACCTGCATGTATGTCTGTTTATGACATATGTGCCCAATGCCTGAGGAGGTCAGAAGAGGACATCAGATTCCCTAGAACTAGAGTTAAGAATTGTTGGGAGCTGTCATGTAGGTGCTGGGAACTGAAGCTGAGTCCTTTGCTCTTAGCTGGGGAGCCATCTCTTCAGCCCACTACCCTTACAACTTTATTTCTTGTTTTTGTCTTATTGGGATGGTGAGGCTCTCTGGGGGTTCTGTTAGAACAATTAAGTATTTGTGTGATTTCAACAAACAGAATGCTTCCAACATTGTATAATCTTAAGTAGTGTGAGGAAAATGTCATCTCTACACTATATTTTTATGTGAATAGCTCTTTAAAAATGGTGTGCATGTGTGTTGAGCATGTGCACGTGTGTGTGTGTGTGTGTGTGTGTGTGTGTGTGTGTGTGTGTGTGTAGGCCCGACACTCACATCATATGCTTGGTTCTCTCTTCACCTTGGTTCTTTGAGACACTGAACAGGAATCTTGCCAGTTTAGCTAGATCTGACTGGCCAGTAAATTCCAGGCATCCTCTTGTGCTGCCTTCCACAGTGCCAGGGTAACAGATGTGGACCAGCACGTTCAGTTTCACAGGTGCCGGGGATTTGAACTAGGGGGTCTTTTTGATTGAACAATTGTCCACTCATCACCCCTACCTCTTTTCCACGACAGTGTTTCATGTGATCTAGGCTGTCCTCAAACCCTTGTGTCCCTGAGGACGATCCTGAACTCCTGCTCTTCCTGCTAAGACCTTTGGTTACAGGTGTATGCCACCACTCACGTCTCTTTTGGTATGACCATGTTCTTTGTTAGTCTAAGAAGAATTTTTTCTATTGCTTTAAAAAAAAAAAAATTCATGGGGCTGGAGAGATGGCTCAATGGTTAAGAACATGTGTTGTTCCTGCAGAGGACCTGAGTTCAATTCCTAGCACCCACATCAGGCAGCTTACAGCTGCTTGTAACTCTAGCTCCAGGAGACACCCCTAACCTTAGGCACATGCAATATACAAACATATACAGATGTAATATAAATAAATAATAATAGGAATAGTTTAGAAAATCAGGAATAGGGGCCAGAGAGGTAGGCTCAGTGGGAAGAGGCACGTATACTAAGCCTGACAACTGGAATCTGATTCCTGGAATCCACATGGCAGGAGAGAAATGACTCTCATATGTCCATCTGTGTCATGACACACTGTCTTAAGCACACACACACACACACACACACACACACACACACACACTTATTCAGTGGGGGAGAGACAAACAAATGTAAAAATAAATCATAAATGGACATTCTATTTTTCTTTATCAGTTGGTAGAATCATTTGATTTTTCTTTTTTAATCTGTTAATGTGGTAAATTAAATTAATTCCTTTATTAAATATATGTTGCATTTCTAGTACAAATTCAAGAGGTCATTCTAAGTCATAGATCGCTAGATTTAGTTGTCTAATATTTAAAATAATTTCACTTATTCATAGTAAAAATAATGTGCTTTTCTTTATTTTACTGTTTTTGTAAATGAGCTAAATGCCCCTCACTCCATGAGAGGGATTGAACCCAGGGCTTTGTTGCTTGCAAGGAACAGGCTTTACCATTGAGCTAATTTCCTAGATTTGTCTCTCCTTTAAAGAGTTTTTAAAAATTCAGTTCTGTGTTTGTGTGTGGGCATGGGTACATGACTGCAGGTTACCTCTGAGGCCAGAAATGTCTGATCCCCCTGGAGCTGGAGCTATAGGAGACTGTAAGTGCCGAGCCTGGGTGCTGGGAACTGAACTCAGGTCCTCAGCAAGAACAAGATGCTTCCTTAATTGCTAAGCCATGGCTTCCCCTGTCTTTACATTTTTTTCTGGAAACATTGTATATGAATACATTGTACACACACACACACACACACACACACACACACACACACAGACACATAGACACAGACACACAGAAACACACACATTTTCTCTTTGCTGAAATTTTAATAGAATTTACCAATCTAGGCTGATCAGAGTGCATTGTTTAGAATGTAGCCTATTACTCAATTTACTTTATTGTCATAAGACAATTAAGGCTTCTCATTTCTTCTATCTACTTCCACATCTGTTGGCTTGAGCTCGTCTGCACTGGTCTTATTTAAACTCTTTATTACTTATAAAGATGTCTAGCAATCTGAAGCAGCACACCAGGAGCGAGAGTCTTTTGTTTGTTTGACTTTTGGTTTTGTGAAACAGGGTTTCACTCTGTAACCCAGGCTGTTGGAGAACTCACTTGGAAAGCTGTGGCTTGCCTGTGCTGGGATTACAAGTCTGATCTCTCATACCAGACTGGAAAATGTGTGCTTTCTTCTTTTGTATTTTGTTTATCTTGTCGTTTTGTATTCATAAAGAGACACAGCGAAATTGTCTTTAATAATTTATAATAGTGTTCATTTTATTTTTGTGTCCCTTCCCCATAGCATCTCATGTATCCCAGACTGGCCTCAAACGCTCTGGAATTTTCTGGTCCTCTTGCTTTTGTGTCTTTTGTGCTAGAATTACAGCCTTGCATCAATCTCTTGGTTACCTTTCTCTCAACTTGACACAACCCAGAGTCACCTAGGAAGAGGGAACTCTGAAAACTCCTTGATTCGATTATCCTACGCGTGTCTATGGGTAGACCAGTTTGACTGACGTCAGAGGGCCCTGTCCACTGCTGTAGCTGATACCATTTCTGTGGATAAGAACGCTAACAGCATGAGACAGAGAAGCAATCACCAAGCAGGCATTCCTGTGTGGTTTCTGCTTTAGTGTCTGTTGAATTCCTACCCCGACTCCCCTCGTGAAGACTTGTAAGAGTTGTAAGTTGAAAGAAATCCTATCCTCCCCAAGTTTCTTTAAGTCACAGTGTTTATCAAAACAGCAAGAAAGCAAACTAGGACAGTCACCATGGCTGGTTCATATAGTGCTGGGGACAGAACCCAGGGCCTGCCACATACTAGGCAATCACTCTCCTGCTTTAACATTACATCTCTGGCCCTTCTGTTAGAGGCGCTTATAAAACATCTGCTTCGGACTTTGTCAACCTCCTCTATGGCATGCTGCCTTCCTTTCTCTTAACTTACCTCTTTTGTATTACTTTCTTTCTTTCTTTGAGCTCATTCTGCTATGATTTCTCTTAAATTTATGCCTGGATATTTACTTCATTCCTTTGGAGCACTGCCAGAAGTGGAAGGTGAGTATGTTTTAAATTTTATTAGATATTTCCAGATTGCTCTGTTAAAGTGTGTGTACTGATTTATAGTCCTGTAGGAATGTGAGGATGTTTCTGTTCCCTTCGTTCCTGACAGTAGTCGGGATGCCAGGCTTCCAAGTCTTCACCATCAGCTGTGGTAGGAGTATGTGGTATTTATCACCTGTCTAATGCTTAGCCCAGGGCTTGGTGCAGCACAAAGCCTGTGTTAATCATTACTTACTGAGTATATCTTTACAATATAAAGAAGGATTTTAACCAGGCATGGTGGCATATACCTTTAATCCCAGCAATCAGGAGGCAAAGGCAGAAGGATCTCTGAGTTTGAGGCCAGCCTGGTCTACAGAGTCGGTTCCGGGACAGCCAAGGCTACATAGAGAAACCCTGTCTTAAAAAATATATATATGATTGAAATTGGCTAAGACCGGCTAGGTTGTTCATTGAGGTTTTGTTCTTCCAGTACCAAATATTTTGAAGCAAAGGTTGAAACTCGCTTTGAAGGCTGTAGGAGAATTAGTAATTAAGTAATTTAGGTAAATGCTAGAGACTTTAGAGTTTGAATAAATTCTGAGTTTTAAAGAGATTCCATAGATTTGAAAGAGTGAGATTTATATTGGTTGGTATAGCAGTGAGACAAAGGAAAGGATGGAAGCATAGACCCAGGGCAAGGGGGTAGGGCAGGCTCAGGGCAAGAGGGCAGGGCAGGCTCAGGGCAAGGGGGCAGGGCAGGCTCAGGGCAGGGGCACAGGGCAGGCTCAGGTTAGGCTCAGGGCAGGGGCGCAGGAAGCTAGGGCATGGGCCGAGGTTATAAACACAGGATTTTCTAGAGAAGATGAGGTAACAGTAAAGGCAGCTTGGATTACATTGTAATTGGCTAGTAGTGCCCTGCCCCAAATGGCACTACCATGACAGAGGTCTTAGTATCCTGATTGTTATAGATGACAGTCCTTTTTGATCTTGATAGTGAAGAAGAAAGTTTTATTATTTTTAAAGGAAACACTCTAATGCTACATAACAATGTTATATCAAGTGTCAACTATGTACTGGAAAAAGCTAAGAAGTATAGTGAAGAATTTTAACCAAAGCAGCAACAGAATAGTAAATTTTGGTTTTGCAAGAGTAAAGGCATCAAAAATTAAGAAACAGAAACCAGTCCTAGCCTCAGGCCATCTTTGGGAACAATTAAGCAAACTTAATTATCACACTATGTCTTACAAATGTGAACAGTATAAAATCTGGGTAACCCATTTACATAAATGCTACTGTACAGCAGCCATTGTGTTAAGTAGGGAGAACAGAGATATAAAGGTAAATTCTTTTCTATATTCTCAATATTGATTATCTAGTTGGACCCCAAACCTAAAGTAAATCTGATCAGAATCTATAGTTAAGCTTGGACAAGTACATTCTACTGAAACACGATATTCTCAAAGCTTTTTTTTTTTTTTTTTTTTTTTTTTTTTTTTTTACTGGATATTTTATTTACATTTAAGATGTTATCCCCTTTCCCCATTCCCCCCATCCAGAACCCCCCTATCCCATCCCCCCCTCATCCTGCTTCTATGAGGATGTTCCCCCAACCCACCCACAAACTCCCACCTCCCCACCCTTGAATTCCCCCACACTGGAGCATCCAGCCTTCATGGGACCATGGGCTTCCTCTCCCACTTATGCCCAACAAGGTCCTCCTCCCCCACATATACAGCTGGAGCCTACCCTATGTGCTCCCAAGCTGGTGGTTTAGACCCTGGGAGCTCTGGTTGGTTGGTATTGTTGCTCTCCCCATGGGGCCCGCAAACTCCTTCAGCTCCTTCAGTCTTCTCTCTACCTCCTTCATTGGGAACCCCATGACCAGTTCAATGGTTAGCTGTGAGCATCTGCCTCTGAATATGTCAGGCTCTGGCAGACCTCTAAGAAGACAGCTATATCAGGCTCCTGTCAGCCTGCACTTCCTGGCATCCACATCAGCGTCTGCCTTTTGGTGACTGCACATGGGATGGATACCCAGGTGTAGCAGTCTCTGGACAGCCCCTCCTTCAGTTTCTGTCCCACACTTTGTCTCCCTATTTGCTCCAATGAGTATTTTGTTACTCCTTCTAAGAAGGACCAAAGCCCCCACACTTTGGTCTTCCTTGTTCATGAGCTTCATGTGGTCTGTGAGTTGTATCTTGGGTATTGCGAGCTTTTGTGCTAATATCCACTTATCAGTGAGTGCACACCATGTGTGTTCTTTTGTGATTGGGTTACCTCACTCAGGATGATATTTTCTAGTTCCATCCATTTACCTAAGAATTTCATGAATTCATTATTTTTAATAGCTAAATAGTGTAAATGTACCACATTTTCTGTATCCATTCTTCTGTTGAAGGACATCTGGGTTCCTTCCAGCTTCTGGCTATTATAAATAAGGCTGCTATGAACATAGTGGAGCATGTGTCCTTGTTATATGTTGGAGCATCTTCTGGGTATATGCCCAGGAGTGGTATCACTGGATCCACAGGTAATACTATGTCCAATTTTCTGAGGAACTGCCGGACTGATTTCCAGAGTGGTTGTACCAGCTTGCAATCCCACCAACAATGAAGGAGTGTTACTCTTTCTCCACATCTTCACCAGCATCTGCTATCACCTGAGTTTTTGATCTTAGCCATTCTGACTGGTGTGAGGTGGAATCTCAGGGTGGTTTGATTTGCATTTCCCTGATGACTAAAGATGTTGAACATTTCTTTAGGTGCTTCTTGGCCATTCAAGTTTCCTCAGTTGAGAATTCTTTGTTTAGCTCTGTACCCCATTTTTGAATAGGGTTATTTGGTTGTCTAGAGTCTAATTTCTTGAGTTCTTTGTATATATTTGATATTAACCCTCTACTGGATGTAGGATTGGTAAAGATCTTTTCCCACTCTGTTGGTTGCTTTTTTGTTCTATTTACAATGTCCTTTGCTTTACAGAAGCTTTGCAATTTTATGAGGTCCCATTTGTCAATTCTTGATCTTAGAGCATAAGCCATTGGTGTTCTGTTCAGGAACATTTTCCCTGTGCTCAAGTATTCAAGGCTCTTCCCCACCAGGAAGCAGATAAACCAGGAGCAGATAAACCATATAAACAGTCTCATAACCCCTAAAGAAATAGCAGCAGTCATTAAAAGTCTCCCCACCAAAAATCCCCCAGGACCAGATGGTTTTAGTGCAGAATTCTATCAGACCTTCAAGGAAGACCTAATACCAATTCTCTATAAACTATTCCACAAAATAGAAACAGAAGGAACACTACCCAATTCATTCTATGAAGCCACAATTATGCTCATATCTAAACCACACAAAGACACAACAAAGAAAGAAAAATTCAGACCAATCTCCCTTATTAATATTGGTGCAAAAATACTCAATAAAATTCTTGCAAGCTGAATTCAAGAATACATTGAAACAATCATCCATCATGATCAAGTAGGCTTTATCCCAGGAATGCAGGGGTGGTTCAATATATAGAAATCCATCAATATAATCCACTATATAAACAAACTCAAAGGAAAAAAAACACATGATCATCTCACTAGATGCTGAGAAAATGTTTGACAAAATTTAACATACCTTCATGGTAAAAGTACTGGAAAGGTTAGGAATTCAAGGCCCATACCTAAACATAGTAAAAGCAATATACAGCAAGCTAGTAGCCAATATCAAACTAAATGGAGAGAAACTTGAAGCAATCCCACTAAAATCAGGGACTAGACAAGGCTGCCCGCCCCCTACCTACTCAATATGGTACTGGAAGTCCTAGCCAGAGCAATTAGACAACAAAAGGAAGTCAAAGGGATACAAATAGGAAAGGAAGAAGTCAAAATGTCACTATTTGCAGATGATATGATAGTATACTTAAGTGACCCCAAAGTGTCCTCCAGAGAACTCCTAAACCTGATAAACAACTTCAGCAAAGTGGCTGGATATAAAATTAATTCAAACAAATCAATAGCCATCCTCTACTCAAAAGATAAACAGGCTGAGAAAGAAATTAGGTAAGTGACACCCTTCACAATAGTCATAAATAATATAAAATACCTTGGTGTGAATCTAACCAAGCAAGTGAAAGATCTGTATGACAAGAACTTCAAGTCTCTGAAGAAAGAAATTGAAGAAGATCTCAGAAGATAGAAAGATCTCCCATGCTCATGGATTGGCAGGACTAATACAGTAAAAATGGCCATCTTGCCAAAAGCAATCTACAGATTGAATGCAATCCCCATCAAAATTCCAACTCAATTCTTCATAGAGATAGAAAGAGCAATTTGCAAATTCATTTAGAATAACAACAACAACAACAAAAACCCAGGATAGTGAAAACTATTCTCAACAACAAAAGAACTTCTGGGGGAATCACCATCCCTGACCTAAAGCTGTACTACAGGTCAATAGTGACAAAAACTGCATGGTAATGGTACAGAGACAGGCAGGAAGATCAATGGAATAGAATTCAAGACCCAGAAATGAACCCACACACCTATGGTCACTTGATCTTTGACAAAGGAGCTAAAACAGTCCAGTGGAAAAAGGACAGCATTTTTAACAAATGGTGCTGGTTCAACTGGAGGTCAGCATGTAGAAGAATGCAAATGGATTCATTCTTATCTCCTTGTAAGATAAAAGCTCAAGTCCAAGTGGATAAAAGACCTTCAAATAAAACCAGATACACTAAAACTAATAGAAGAGAAGGCGGGGAAGAGCCTCAAATACTTGGGCTAAAGCTTTTTACAAAAGGATTTTTATCTTTAATTGCATGTCAATGTGTGTGTCCATATGTGGGGTGCTTATGAGTGGAAATGTCAGAGGAGATCAGGACAAAATTTTGGATCTATTGGGTCTGGAGAAACAAGCGGTTGTGTCCCACTTGATGTGGGTGCTGGGAACCAAACCCTGCTCCTCTGGGAGAGAGAGCACCCCAACTCTCAAGCATCTCTCTAGCCTTGATATTCCCAAGACTTTATCAACACTTTGCTCCCTGGTATTGCAGATTGCAGTTGAGGTCTCAAACATCCTAGGCAAGAGCCCTACTACTGAGCGACACCCCCAGCCCTCTCTTTACCTTTCATCTTAAAACAGGGTCTTATTTAGTTGTCCAGGCTGGCCTTGGACTCACTCTTATATCCCAGGCAGATCCTGAGTTTACAATCCTTCTGCCCCACCTTACCAAGCCCAGCAATTATCGTCATTCATGTATCTGAAACTTGCTTAATGACTTTATTGTGTCAAATTCAGGATACTTCAAACCAAGATACATGGGTTGCTACACCCTCAAACATTGAGTACAGAGGTCCTCTTTGCTCTGTTTGCGCTGGTGGTGTGGTGCAGAGTCGGGCACTTGTAGAGTGTATCATTATATAGGCTCTGTTCCACAGCTACTGGATTATAGATTCTGCAGCTAAAACAAGCACTTAAAGGGACCGTGGAACAGGGTAAGGTTTAGGAATCCCTAAGTGATAAAATCTGTAAGAATTGTAGAGATTTGGGCTGGAGAGTTGGCTCAACAGTTAAGAGCCTTGACTACTCTTTCCAGTAGTCATGGACCATTCCATTCCCAGCACCCACATGGTGGTTCACAGCCATCTATAACTCTAGTTCCAGGGGATCTGATGCTCTCACTTCTTCTGACCTCAAGCACAAAGCAAGCACATGGCTAAACACATAAAATAAAAGGAATAATTTCGATTAAAAAAAAAGAATTGCGAAGACATATTATACAAATTGAAGTTATTTCTATAACACTGGACTTGAGTCCTTGCATTCGAATAAAAAATGTTTCCCTCCAGGGCTCTATTCTTCTTCTGTTATACAAAGTAAGAAGAAGCAGCAGCAGAGACAGCAAGTGTGGTGACATAAGAGTCAGTGGTAGTGACTCCTGAGTAGTCAATGGCAGAGCAGCCAGTCAACTTAACAGTTCGGGAACAGCCGAGTAAGGAAGGGCAGTGGAAACAGACAGGTGGCAAAAGAAGCCGAGGAGTCTAGTCTGAAGGATGAAAGGGTGTAAGGAACAGAGAAGAAAAACTGTAGGTCCTGGATTCTAGAAGCATTTCCACGTCTTCAGGGACGTCGGATCGCAGGCCAACAGCTGCATACTAATGTTAAGAGCTGAGGACTGCTGACGTCCTAGATCCATACAAGAGTTAGGATGTTGGTAAGATTAAGGGCCGGAGCAGCAGAGGTCTGCTCTAAGTGGGTGTGGCCCCGCCACAGCTCCTACCTGCCTGTAAGGTAGTGGAGACAGTGGAGCCCTAAGGCCGGCACTCACAGAGCTGCTTGCTTACCTGGGCAGAGCAAAAGGACTCCCCAAGTCAGGTGACAGGTAACACTGAGGAGACATGGGTATAAAGTCCCTGGAGGCAAACACCGGCTCCAGAAATTGTGTGGTGAGTTCGGTACCACTATGGCTTTAAATCCAATTTTTCTTAGTACTGCAGCCAACTTCAAAGCTTCCGGCTGTGCCGAAAGGGCTGCGTGTTGATGCGGTTCATATAAAAACACCCTTGGTAGCTTTTCTCTTTCTTCAGTCAAGCTTTAGCCTTATTTCCTTTGCACTTAGGCCTTGACATATCAGAAGTCTGTGTGTTTATGTTCAGGATTATGAAATTCTTTTTTGTTATTAATTCTCAAATAAAACCTTTTATTCATGGGTTTTTGTCTTGTTTCCTTTTATTTTATTTTATTTTTTAAGTTTTTGGACAAGGTTTTATTATGTGTACCAGCTTGACCTCAAATTCACGATCTTCCTGTTTCCACTGTGAGAAGTGGAGGAAGGCCTAAGCGTGTTAAGTCCTGAATGAATGTTTACTGTTGACACGGGCACATTCATGCCAAGTAGCCTAATGCCCCAGACCCAGGAGAAAATAGTAATGCTTTCCCAGGGGTTAAGGTCAAAGAAATGGCAAGTCTTTTGAAGTTTCCTGGTCTGAGTGTGAATGTTATTAGTGAATGAAGAAAATGTCCACCCTAGCACCTCCCAACTCCCATGTTAATGGTCTGAAGACTCTTCCTCCCATCAGAGATTGTTCCTACTAAGATTAGTTAAGTTGCCTCCAGTTCATATATAACAATCCCACCTCTCTGTTCAACTGTATAATAAAAATCTGAGCTTCCAGGCGGGGCAGCTTCTGGACACGAAAGCTCAGTCCACCGATCCCAGCTTTTCTTCCTCTGTCTTGGTGTCTGACTCTTCCTCACTCCCCCACTGCCCTATAGGAGCTGTTCAGGTCAGCGGCACCCCCACTTCTGAGTGCTGGGATTACAGATGTGCACCAGCACACCCAGCGTTTTGCATGGAGGCCTGTTTCTTGTTTGATTTTCACACAATCTTCAATATCAGAGATTGTTCTCATAGATTCCAGCAGTTCTGAGATTATTTAAAAATCATAGCAAGTGGAAGACATGATTTCTTCTGATGCTTTGGTACTTAACTCCAGTAAGAGCACCTCTCCAGGATGGCTACATTGTTCTTGAGCTGCCAAGCATCCTTTAGCTAGGCCTGTTAGAGTCACTTCCATATGTTTGCATCTACACCTTTCTTTGTCTACTTTTCCTCTTTCTATGTTTGTAGGTGGGTTTTTTTTTGTTTGTTTTGTTTGTGTTTTGTTTTCATTTGTATAATATCTCACTGTGTAGATCTGATTGGTTTGGAATTCTCTGTGTAGACCAGAGCTCACAGAGATCTACCTCCCTGTGCCTCCCCAAGTGCTGGGATTAAAAGTGTACCTTACTACATGATTAAAATGTCATGTAGATTAAAATGTCGTCTTGCCCACCTGTGGTCTGAGGTTTGGTTGATCATCAATGGAAGACTGGAATTTTTTCACAGTAACTGTGTCAATTGTTAACATGTAGGGGATTGATTACCTTGTATCTGGTTTAGTGGGTGTTAAGTTTGTTGAATGAGAAAGTTAACTAGGACACACCCAGGATCACAAGAACTACGGGGACAAAGTGTGGAGCAGAGACTGAAGGAAAGGCCATCCAGAGACTGCCTCACCTGGGGATCCATCCCATCTGCAGACACCAAACCCAAACCAAGGCACTATTGCTGATGCCAAGAAGTGCTTGTTGGCAGGAGACTGGTATAGCTGTCCCCTGAGAGGCTCTGCCAGAGCCTGACCAATACAGATGCGCGTGCAGGCAGCCAAACATTGGACTGAGCTCGGGGACTCCAATGGAGAAGTTAGGGGAAGGACTGGAGGAGCTTTAGGGGTTTGCATCCCTATAGGAAGAACAACAATATCAACTAACCAAACCCCTCAGAGCTCCTAGGGACTAAACCACCAACCAAAGAGTACATATGGAGGGACTCATGGCTCCAGCTGCATATGTAGCAGAAGATGGCCTTATCTGGCATCAATGGGAAGGGAGACCCTTGGTCCTGTGGAGGCTCAATGACCCAGTGTAGGGGAATGCTAGCGCACTGAGGTGGGTAGGGGAGCATCCTCATAGAGGCAGCAGGGAGGGCATAGGGGGTTTGTGGAGGGAAAACTGGGAAGAGAGATAACATTTGAAAGGTAAAT
Organism: Rhabdomys pumilio; assembly: GCA_030674055.1. Lineage (NCBI taxonomy): Eukaryota > Metazoa > Chordata > Mammalia > Rodentia > Muridae > Rhabdomys > Rhabdomys pumilio. Next base: position 215,712,615 of record JANHMN010000002.1, on the reverse strand, counting down.
AAATAAAATAACCAATGAAAATTGATTAAAAAAAGAAAAAATGCAGTATACTTTCAAGAAAAATATAACTACTAAACATAATCAAACAGAAGGTCTTGTTTAAATGATTAATAATACTAATACTCTTTTAGCTTTGGCTACATTGAGTATAACAGTACTTAACTTACCCTGTCTTGAACTTATCCTGTAGGGAAAATAGAAAAAGTAAATTTTGTTCCTGATTTTAAGGACTTTGTTCTTTGTCTAAGAAGAAGCAGGCAAATATTTCAACTGAATAACCAGGCAATGGTGGTGCATACCTTTAATCCCAGCACTCCAGAGGCAGAGGCAGGGAAGCAGAGAGGCAGATGGGGCAGAGAGAGGCAGAGGCAGATGGATCTCTGTGAGTTCAAGGCCAGCCCGGTCTATAGAGTGAGTTTCAGGACAGCTAGGGCTACATAGTGAAATCCTGTCTTGAAAAACAATTTTTTTTTTCAACTGAAGGGAAGAGCAGAAATGACCAGCCTCACCTGTAGTCACACCGTGAGTCAGGGCTAAGATGTGAGCCCCCACGTGTTGAACTAGCCATCAACGCCAATCCCAGAAGCTTCATTTCTGCTCCATCTTCCCTGAGGCCATGAACTCCAGAGGTGTCATGGAATTGGCAGTCTCAGTTTGTCACAGAAACATCGGGAGACTTTGGGGAACCTGCCTCAGGATTCTCCAACCTAGTGCTTCACAGAGTGTGAGTCAAAGCTGAGAGTAGAAGAAAAAGTCTGTTTTCAATGATGGGGAGAAAACCCTTAGGAAAAGGTTTCATGCCATCTCGGGGACTGTTGGAATAAGGGGCCATCTATTTGAGGCACCAAATGACAGATTACCCTGCCACAGCCATTTCCTTGTTTTTATAGACCTAACCGGCTCATAAATTGCTGAAAGATTTAGCAATACCTAATGAATAGACACACACTACCACCAGATTTTACATGCATCTTGTAAACTTGTGAACTTATTGGAGATGTCCAAGAATGTGGTGGTTCAATGCTACTGTTTATTATTTGAATTCTTAGTTACAAGTTGGGGCAGAATGAGCCACAAATGTTAGTGTAGTTGCTGCCTTAACACATCTTTGTACTGGTAAGAGCTACCTTTTTCTCTCACGGCAATCTGTACTTTGCTTAAGAAAACAAATATATGCGATTTTTATTTCCTTTTTACAGTGTAAGACTCGTCATATGCACAAAGACATCTAAGTGTATTAAATCTCTAGGTTGTAGTGTAGGGCCTGATGCTAAAATGGGAAATTCTTGTCCACTGAAAGATAACTAAACACATGATTTGACTATTATTGGGTTTAAGAACTGAGAAGACTTCCAAGTCAGATTTGTTTGACTTTTTAGTTTGTGTAAAGTAGGAAGCAGATTCAGGGAATTGGAGGGCTTCTTTAATCATTATACAGAATTGTGGTAGAGTGGAGATTCACACTAGTCCTCTTAAATCTTTTCTTCTTTATGTTATTGTACTCATGTTTGATTAAAAGTTTTAGATCAGCAATTTTAATTTAAAGTTACCTTCAGTTAATTTAATCTAAACTGCACTGACCAGAAATTAAGTAGGCTGAACCTTGTCCCCTGCCGCCATCATTTGTCCCTGCAATCAGCTATTTTGTATTAAATGGATTCTTTTGTCTGTTTTATTGTTTTTGTTTACTTGTTTGTTTGTTTTGAGACCGGGTCTCAGGCAGTATAGCCTTGAACCTCATGTATCGAGGCTGGCCCTTGTATTCATCCTCCTCTTTCTATCACCAAGCACTGAGACTCTTAATGTGGTTCATGAGTCTGACTTTTTTGTTTCACAAAATGTTTTTGTTCACCCACTATAGATATGTCATCTCTAATAATGTAAGTGGATCCTGTGTTTAGGATGATATTCTGATTTGTTAAAAAGCCAATGACACAACCTACTTGTCAAACTCTGAATGATGATAATAAAATGCTTAAATTAATTGACAGTTTTCTGTATGGTGGGCTTTGTGATTAAACCCACATCCCTCCCTCAGTCTCCACTGTAGCTCTCGATGCTAGCATCCACAGATGAGGGAACTGGAATTTAGAAAGATCCAGAGCTTTGTGGCTGTAAAACCGATAAAGCTGGGTTCAAACGTGAGCAGGATCCCAGAAATTTTTCTCTTAAACAGTATTTCATAATCAAAGAGGAGTTCAATGCTATTCTTTTTAGTCCATAAAAATGATGTTTTTGCTTTTTTTGCTTAGAATAACTGACATTTTATATATATATTAAAATATACAAGAATCAAGAAGATTAACTTCTAGAGATTGAATACCCATAACTAACCACAAATCAATCATTTCATCATTTGAACCTATTTTCTTCCAAATTTACTTTCCATGCAATGTGCCATATATGGCCCTAAAGAAAAAAGAAAGAGGGAACATCACGCTACCAATGGGGAATAATGTAGTCCACTGAAGGGTCTGAATTTAGTCTTTAGAATCAAATTCAATTATAACTGTTGTTTATGTGGTTAAAATGAGCCAAGTCCTCTGCCCAGTTTCCTCATTTATCTATCTATCTATCTATCTATCTGTCTATCTATCTATCATTTATCTATGTATCTATCATCTATCCATATATCTATTTTTATTATCTATTTATCTATCATCTATCTATGTATCGATTATCTATCACCTATATATTTATTATCTATCCATCATCTATTTATTATCTATCTATCTATCTATCTATCTATCTATCTATCTATCTATCATCTATACATATATATCTATCTTTATTATCTATCATCTCTCTTTATTATCTATCATCTATCTACCTATCATATATCTATCCCTATCTTTTTTTAATTTGATATTTTATTTATTTACATTTCAGATGTTATCCCTTTCCCAACCCCCCTTCATTAATCCCCTATCCCATTCCTCCTCCTTCTTTTTTGCTTTTATACTGTTTAAATTACATGCAAGTACTACGGTCAGTCCTAGGTTGAGGAACTAGCAATACAATAGATGCAAATAGTCAAGGAACAAACAACACAATGATCCCAGATAGTCAAAGAACATGCACAACAATAAACAGAGTCCCGTGATCACTCCTGTGATCACTATTTCTAAGGGCTTATCAGGATGACCAAAATATCTGAGCCTATTTCCCTGTCCTAGTCCAAAGTCATTTTCATGCCTGAAGCCTACTTCTTTGTTCCAGCTTAAGATTTAGATTCCTGCCTGTAATTACTTCCTTGTTCTAGCCTAAGATTTAGATTCCTGCCTAAAATTTCTTCTTTGTTCTAGCCTAGGATTTAGATTTCTGCCTGAAATTACTTCTTTGTTCCAGCCCAATGTCAGATTCCCACCTGCAGTCCATTTCCTTGTCTTTGGCCTATGTCAGATTTTTGCCAGGCAGCCTCAAAAGCTCTCCACATCTCTCCCTTTTTATTGCATAAACCAGACTGAGCCTGTCTTAGGTCGTTCTGACAAGAATGCCTTCCTTACTCGTCGTGAAATATGCATTATCTAAAGCAATGCACTTCTGTATCTCTATCTTTATTATCTATATTTATTTATCTGTCTGTCTATGGTTCTGTTTTGGTTTTTGGTTTTTGAGACAGGTTTTCTCCGTGTATCCCTGGATGTCCTGGATCTTGCTCTGTAGATCAGGCTGGCCTAAAACTCATAGATCTGCCTGCCTCTGCCTCCTGAGTGCTGGGATCAAAAGCATATGCCATCATGCCCTGCTTCCATCTGTCTTTAAAACAGTTTTTTTTCTTTTAAATTTTATTTTTCTCTCCCCTGACTGGCCTAGAACTCGCTATAAAGAACTCACAGAGATATACCTGCTTCTGCCTTCTAAGTACTGGTGTTAAGGGTGTGTGCCACCACACTTGGCCTAAATATTTTTTTTAAGGTCTGGGGACACAGCTCAGTGTAGATTGCTTGCCTAGCATGCATTAACCTTTTTATGTTACTGTATATATCAACAGTTTACCCCTTACATTTTATAGCTGAGTAGTTATCTCTTGCATAGATATTTCATCTGTTCATCCCTGCACCTCTTCACAGAAATTTAAGTCACTTTTTTGTTCTTAACTGTTACAAAAAAGCTGCTATTAATATTTGTGTAGACTTTGTGCAGAGACATGCTTTCATTTCTCTTGGGGAAATCCATAGGAGTGGAATGGGTCATAGATGAAGTATATAGTGGAGACGGCCAAGTTTTCAGGTCTGTTGTACATTTTGTACATCTTTCATCATCATAGTGTTGTGAGACACTCTTCCAGCATTGTCTTGCTAGGTGGGCCAAGACTACAGAGAACTGACTACCATCCACTTAGGCCATTTCTCAGGACTGTGCTTGTGTGTCGTGAGCAAGCTTGAGTGATGTGGTATTGTTACTCTCTGGGATAAAAGCCAGGCTTGCTTCACTGCTTGCCATAAACTGGCAGGTTTTCCAAGTTCTAGGGTCTTAGTCAGGGCTTTACTGCTGTGAACAGACACCATGACTGAGGCAACTCTTATAAAGACAACGTTTAACTGGAACTGGCTTACAGGTTCAGAGGTTCAGTTCATTATCATCAAAGCAGGAGCATGGCAGCATCCAGGCAGGCATGGTGCAGGAAGAGCTGAGAGTTCTACATCTTTATGGAAGGCTAGGAGAAGACTATCTTTTAGGCAACTAGGACAAGGGTCTTAAAGCCCACACCCATAGTGACATACCTTCTCAAAAAGACCACATCTCCAAGTAGTGCCACTCCCTGGGCTGAGCATAAAACATCACATCTAGGTTCCTCTCCTATAAGGTAATCTACTGTATGCACTATGCCCACCTGGACCGTCCATGTGACCTCTTCAGCACTCAAAGGTCTTGGATACCAATGTAAGCATGCTAATGCTTGTGGTGTTTGCAGTGTAGAGAACACGACCTTTGACTTGGAACCCCAAGTCCTGTTAGTCTACCAGCATTCCTAAAACAGCAACATTTAATGCATTGGTTTCTAAATAGAATGAATCAAATCTCGGTCCTAAAACTTTTATTAGTCTATGTTAATTGGACAGAATAATAGGTTCCATGTGCTTTGATTATGAACTCCCCATACTCTCTTCTCTCTGATCTTCCTCTTCTTTTCCCCTAATCATACCCCCTCTAACTTATGTGACCCCTTATCTTTTTCTAGATGCCACATATAGTAACAGGCCCCTCAGACCTTAGCACAACTGACTTTATGCGGGAAGTACCATTCAGATCTTGAAACTCAGCACATGGACAGCACCATCTGCTAAAACTAAAACAGAGGACTAATCCATCAAAGCTCGTAGTTCTGGCAATGCCACCAAATGTACTAACCTTTTGGCTTCTGTAGTTCTTCTTCTGACTAACTGTTTTTGTTAACAGAAGTGTGTTAATCCAGAATATATTCTTTATGCTTAAAAGTTCACCTTGGAAAAGACTCATTGCTACACTGGGATCCCAAACACCTGGCCAGCTGGCTAATAGAGACTTTTCATTGGATTAAACCCATATCCTAGCAATCTTCTCTGGTGGTTGCCCCACAACAACATGAGAAAACATGGGATACTTGTGTCTCTGGGTCTGTCTTATTTTGTTTAACATGACTGCCAGTTCTGTCCATTTTCCTATGGGCAATATGATTTTATTCTTTCCCATAGTAACACTCTATGTTTTCTTTATTCATTCAGCTGTTTATGGGCACCTAGGCTGACCACGTGACTTGGCATTTGTGAATAGTGATATCATGGATAGTAAATAGTGATACCATGAACAGTGTGCAGGTATCACTGGTGGAGTATGGTTTGGATTCCTTCAGCTTTATACCCAGGCATGGTAGAGATGAATCTTTGGGAGTTCTAATTTAATTTTATAAGGAATCTTCATTCTGATTTCCAGAGTTGTGACCTACTTCACTTTCCCACCAATAGCACGCAAAGTTCCCCACCTCCACTTTCAGCAGCACTAACAAAAGTGAGAAGCCCCTGTAGTCCAGGCTCCTGAAAATTCACTCTTGTAGCTGTGGGTGAGCTTGAACTACTGATCCTGCCTCTATTCCCCAGTGCTGGGATTTTGCGTCACTCCACCTGGATGTTGTTTGAGGGTTTATCTCGTCCCTCTTCTCTTCCTCCTCTTATGTGATAATTGTAAATCTGACTGGTGTGACTTAGAATCAGGGGCAGTTTTGATACACTGGTGGCTAAAACTGTTCACGTGTTCTTCTTGCCATGTGTCCTTCTTTTGAGAATTGTGCAGTTCATCGCCCCACTTGCTGGGTGGATTGTTTGTCTGTTTGATGTTTAATGTTTCGAATTTCTTATGTACTCTGGATCTTAATCCTTAATCAAAGATGTTTCTCCCACTCAGTAGACTTCCTTACGTCCACCTTTCCTATGTCTCTCTCTCTCTTTTTCATTCTTCTCCACACTCCTCTTTTCTTTTTTGTGCAGGATCTCACACAGCCCAAGCTGGACCAAATCTCACATTCTTCCTGCACCTCTCAAGTTCTAGAATTGCAGGCACATGCTACTTTGCACTGTTAAGCTGCCTTTTTATTCTGGTAATTGGTTCTTGTGTGGTTTTTATTTTTATAACATGATTCTCTTTGCCAATTCCTGCTGTTTTCTACACTATCGGAGGGCAGAAGGCCATCATTGCTTACGTCTAGATCCTGAAATGTTCCTTAATGTTTTCCTTGAATAGTTGGAAACCTCCAGGTTACATTAATCCCTTTGATCCATTTGGGGCTCATTTTTGTGCAAGATGAGATAGGGATGTAGTTTCTCTATCTGCAGGGCACCCAGCTTTCCTAGTGCCTCTTAATAAGTTGTCTTTTTCCAGTTTGTGCTTTTGGTACCTTTGTTGAGAATCATGTGGATGTAGCCACATGCGTTTGTTTCTGGGTCCTTTAGTTTTTGGATCCAAGAATTTTGACAATGGGATGCTGAAAGAGATGTGATTTTTTGGAAAGCAAAGGATATGGCTGTCTAAGGCAGAACTCAGGATTCTGAGAGTATCTACAGATCTGGCAAGTGAGTTCTCTTGGTAGGTGGATAGTAAATGTTTTGATTTTCCTTCTTGTTAATGAAGTTGACTAGAGGAAGTAAAATAAGCCATCTAAATGAGAAATGCCCTTTGCTGGACTGACATTTGACCTAGATGAAGTTTTGGGGAAAACTGCTTCATTACTCACTGCACAGAAAAGTTGAAATGACAGTCCCTGGGTTGAGACACACTGGTGTTCGGTGGCTTGGTCATGCTGTGTATAATAACTGAGATGACCTTAGACTGTATTTTGAATGTCTAAAATAAATACAGCTTACCAACCCTCCTGGGACTTGATCATCGTCCAGGCTGCATCTGAGGTCATTCTTGCTACTGTGTGGGATAAACAAAGGAGTTGGCTCCAGTGAATGTCTTACAGTGTGGTATAATCATGAGAAAAGAATCTGCCAGAAGCCAATGTAACCAGAATCAGGGGTAGATGAGAGACATGCTGCCATGGTCCTGACATGCCCCCCCCCCCCCATCTTATGGAGTGATCAGGAATGCGGGCACAAGCCTTGCTTCATCTCAGAGTCTTTTTTTTTTTCTTCCCAGCAGCATCAGTAGCCTTGAGCTAATCTCCTTAAGATTAAAAAGTAGGGTTTCAGGCTCCTCACCTGTGGTAAGTGTCACCGTGGTGTGGCTGCCATCTGTTCCTCTGCATTATTAAGATTGTACTTGGGGGTGTGGTGAGCAGAAGAAATGGATGCAAAAGCCTCTTATGTCTTTCTATGCAGTGAATAATAAAGCATTTGATCTTGGACCTAAAACGTATTCTTTCTGTCAGCATCCATAAATAACAGCTAACTTACTAACTTACAAAAAGCTGACTTACCAACTTAAAGCCCCTAGATTTGACACATATGAGTTCCATTTGCTCCATGTTCTTGTTAATACTTAATTTACCCAGCTTCCCTTGTTTTGAGACAGGATATCATGTAGGCCAAGATGGCCTCAAACTTGCTACATAGCTATTCAAGTCTGCCTTCTGTTGATCTAATAAGTCACCTTGACCAAAAATGATTTAGGGAAAAAGATTTATTTCGTCTTACAACTCCCAGCTCACAATCTGTCACTGAGAGAAACCAGGGTAGGAAGTCAAACAGGAACCTGGAGACAGGACCTGAAGCAGAGACTGTGAAGGAAAGTTGTGGACTAGCTTGTTCCCCAGATCATAGTGGGTGGGAGGTGGGGTGTGGGGTAGGGGAGAGGGAGGATATTGTTTTGTTTTGTTTTTTGATACAAAGTATTCATGTGTAGCCTTGGCTGGCCTGAAACTTACTATGTAGAACAGGCTAGTCTCAGACTCACAGAGTTCTGCCTACCTCTGGCTCTCAGGTGCTGAGATTAAAAGCATGCACCACTATGCCCAGCTCAGCCAGCATTCTCATACAACCCAGGAGCACCGCCTGTCCAGGGCTGGAGCTTCTCACAGTGGTCTGGGCCCTTCTAAATCTATTAACAGTCAAGAAAGTCCTGCCACAGACTTTCTACATGGCAATCTGATGTAGGCAATTTCTCAGCTGAGAATCCCTCTCCCAACTTATGTCTAGGTCTGTGTCAAAGCAAACATTAGGCACAGAAAGAGAGGCCAAATCAGAGGTCCCTCCTTTCAAAGCTTGGGGAAACTCTCAGAAAAGGAGGAGGAAGAATTGTAGGAGCTGCAGGGGTTGGGGACTCCAGGAGAACATGAGCCACATAATATGCTAAGCAGGTCTCACAGGGGCTCACAGAGCCTGAAGCAGAAATCATGACGCCTGCATGGGTCTGTACTAGGTCTTCTGCAAATAATGTTATGGTTCTTCCCTTGGTGTTTTTGTGGGACTCCTAATAGTGGGAGTGGCAGTGTCTCTGACTCTTTCCCCTGCTCTTGTGACCCTTCTCCTCCAGTGGGTCACCTTGCTCAGCCCTGATAAAAGGTTTTGTGCCTGGTCTTATTGTAACTTGCTAGGTCATGTTTGGTTGATATCCCTGGGAGGCCTGTTCTTTCCTGAACGGAAATGGAGGAGGAAGGAATCTGGGGGAGAGGGGAGATGGTGGGTTTGAGTGGGGGAAGACTTGGAAGAGTGGAGAGTGAGGAAACTGTTGTCAGGATGTTTTGTATGAAAGAAAAAAATTTTTTAATGGGGGAGAAAACAGAAAGACAAAAAAAAAAAGACAAAGTAAATAACTATGAGAGTCTCAAAGGGTGACTTTGAACTTCTAATATTCTTCTATCTACTTACTGCTGCTGGGTCACAGGAGTGCTCCACCATATCCAGTTTATATGGTAGTGAAATCTGAGGCCAAGGCTTTGGGCATAGGCAAGCACCAGCCCCTGGCCAGTCTTAGAAACTCTAGGCTAGGCAATCTCAGCACTTTCAAGGAGGAAAACCGTCACAAATTTAAAGCCAGTACGGTCCCTAGTGTGACTTCCTAGATACTATGTTTAGTTGAAATATAAGACCTATGTTTTAAAATATCTGTAGATCTATGGGCCAGTGAGATGGCTCAGAGGACAAGAGTGTTTGCTGCCAAGTCTGACATCCAGGGTTCAATTCCCAGGACTTACGTGGTAGAAGGAGAGAACCAAGTCTTGAAAGTCGTCCTGTCACCTCTACATGTTTACACACTTGCACATGAGCATACACAGTGGATTAACTTATTCATTAAAGTTTTATATGGCATGACATTATAGATCAAAGTTCATGGAGCTAACTATTTCAGCACCATTTTCTGAAGGAAAAAAAAATGAGACTACACCTTTGTTGGCCATTGATCTGTTTTGAACTATTGACTAGTCTACCCAAAACTAAACAAACAGACAAAATTGTGGCTTTGGACATAAGATACTGGACTATTTAGGCCTGAAAAGATGAAAAAGAAATGCGCCCTAATGAGCCGAGAGCACAGTTTGAAATGTGAAGTAAAAACCTTCAGTACTGCAGGGAGCGTAAGACTGAGTCTATGGGGTGGGGTGGGAGCGGAGATGGAAGAACGTTTTCTAATATGCACAGCAGGGATCTGGGTTGATCTCCAGCACCACAAACAAGCGAGCAACCAGGCACTGAGGTGCAATCTCAGCATCAAGGATGCAGAAGCAGAGGACCAGAAGCTCAAGATCATCTTTGGCTACATGAAGTCTGAGGCCAGCCCAGGCTACATGAAGCCTTGTCTCTAATAAGATAAGCACAGAAAGTTATATGTGTTTTTATATATTTTATATGTTATATATCTCAATTTATACATTACTCTGAATAAATTTTGTTTTATAACAATCATCGCTGAAGAAGATGGGTTGTCTTGTATTAATCAACCTTTTCCTTTTATCTCTCAGAGTTGATCGTGTTTTTTACATGTATTTTACTTGTTTATGTGTGGATATATTGCTGGCACGTATATCTGTGTGTGCCTAGTGCCCATGGAAGCCAGAAAAGGGCATCAGATCTCCTGGGACTGGAGTTGTAGATGGTTGTGAGCCATAACGTGGATACTGGGCACTGAACCAGATCCTGTGGAAGAGCTTCTGGTGCTCTTAACCACTGAGCCACCATCTCTCTATTTCTGGTAGCTTTGTTCATATAGAGCCTCATGATGCTTAAGTGTCTTCTTAATTTCTATTATTAGTAAGATCTTGTCTTAGTTACTTTTCTATTGCTGTGACACACACCATGACCAAGGAAACTTATAAAAGAGAGTAGTCAATTTGGGGCTCATGGTTCCAAGGGGTCAGAGCCCATGACAAACCACAGCGAGGAAGATGGCAACAGGCAGGCAGGCAGATAGGCATGGCACTGGAAGCAGTAGCTGATACACAAAAAATGAGGCAGAGAAAGACAGAGAGAGAGAGAGAGAGAGAGAGAGAGAGAGAGAGAGACAGAGAGAGACAGAGAGAGACAGAGACTGAGAGACAGAGATGGAGAGAAAGAGCTAACTGGAAATTGTGGGGGCTTTTGAAACCTCAAAGCCCACTCCCACTGACACACCCATGCCCACTCCCACTGACATGCCCACTCCCACTGACATGCCTCCTCCAGCAAAGCCAAACTTCCTAATCCTTTCCAAACAGTTCCAAGAACTGGGCACCAAATATTCAATTAGATGAGCCTATGGGGACCACTCATTCAAACCACTATCTTCTTATTCTTTCTTCTGCCATATACAAAACCTGTGTGTGTGTGTGTGTCTGAGAGGGTCTCTTTACATAGCCCTGGATGTTTTGGAATTCACTATGTAGACCATGTTAATCTCAAACTCACAGAGATCCTCCTGCCTCTGCTTCTGGAGTGCTGGGATTGAAGGTTGTGCCACTATGCCTGGCCCAAACCCATGTATTTTAAAACAATTATTTCATAACAAGATCTTTAAATTTTTTATTTAAAATTACATTTATTTATTCATATGTGTGTGTGCACAAACCCAAAGTTGATGTCAGGAATCCTCTTTGACCACCTTTCCGCCACAGTCACTAAGGGATGGTCTCTCACTCAAACCCTAGAGCTTGTGAACATGACTGGTTTTTCTAGCCAGCTTGCTCTGGGAATTGAAAGGGAATCTGAGGCTGAAGTTACAGGTGGGCCACCATGCTAGTTAGGAATTTTCAAGGGTTCTAGAGCTCACTCCTGGGCCATAAGCCACTTAAAGCACCAAGCCATCTCCCAGCCCTTGTTTTCTGCCTTCATAGGATTTCACCATGAAGCTCAGGCTTGGGTTTCCAATCCTCCTGCCTCCTCTTCCCAAGTGCCGATAGCGCTGCACACCGCCACACTGGGCATAACTTTATAAGGTGATTTTCGAAACCGACTCTAGAATTAACTTGAGAGAAACTGTGAGGATAGCCAGGAATAATCCAGAAAGCATGGTAGTGGGATGAACACATCCTCTCGGAAGCCAGAAAGGACTGCGGAGCTTCAGTAACTTTAACTGTATGGTACTTGAATGAACTAGAACAGGTCCACAGAATCATGAGACCTACAGATGAACTCAATAATATGAGGGTTGTTCTGTGTAGCAAAAAGTGGCATGCAGGGGCTGCGAAGGGCATGAGATCAAAAGGGACACTCCTCTAATCCACAGACAGGGTTGAGCTGGGGTACAATTTGTAACATGAACTAAAAAGCTTCAGTGGCATATGGAGAATAAAATAAGGAACTATACAAATTTAAAAGAAAGAGGGAAAAAATGTCTTGGTTGCCAGCCCACCCTGGTTGTGCAATTTCAACTGGGATTAGGTCAGTATGGGAGCCATGGAGGCTGGTCCACCACACTGCTAAATCATCTCATTAGAGTTGCCTCAGAGGTTCTGATGGGATGGTCCCAGGAGTCCTCACTGGATGCTCTGCTTGCCAAGAAGCCCATTCTGCTTAGATCCCTGAGTCTGGGCAGCTCTTTCTCTCTTCAGACTCATTCCACAGTGTCCTTTAGGAAGAGGTTTAAGTGCTTCTGACTCGTTGCTGTTAGGGTCATGCTAATGAACTCTCCCAGTGTCTAAGGGGCTCAGGAGCTGTTCAGTGGGTCTGTGTGAACTGCTCTCCTGGAGCAGGAGAGATGCTGAAGCTGAATGGTTTGATGGAAGAGGGGTCTGGCAGTCACAAGGTTGGGTAGGGTGAGGTTGCTGGAATTCTGAGAAGGCACATACATGACGCCAGTCCCACCAGCCAGAGAGGCCATTAAGGCAGCTCAGCCTTCCATGAATGTTTTGGGAGGGTCCCCTGTGTACCTTCTTTACTATCCTCACTCCAGAGCTTGATAAACACTCCTGAGTCCCCTTCACCAGAGGACTGGTGCTGCTTTTAACATGGGCACTCAGTGTTGTTCTCTCTGATCTTCAGTGCTGTCCAATTTAATAGAGATTGCCCGATAGGGAGTGATTCTGAGCTGAGGTTCAAACCTGGTTTTTAAAAAGATGCTTCAAAGGGGTCCAGTGAAGTGACTTAACAGACAAAGACATTTGCCACAAAGCCTGATGACCTCAGTTTGATCCCCAGAACCCATACAATAAGAGGACTGATTCTCAAAAGCAGTCCTTTGACCTCCACTTGTGCCCCCCTGACACAAGGAACATTCCCTCTACACATACAATAAATAAATAAACATAAAATTGTTAAAATAACTGTTCAGTATGTATGTGTGCTTTGCCTGCATACATGTATGCTTACCTACATGTGCAGGAGCCCTTGACGGTAACAAGAGGGCATCAGAGCTCTTGGAACAGGAGTTACAGACGGTTGTTAAATGCTTTGTAGGTGCTGTGAACCAATCCCTGGACCTCTTTGGGCTCCTGCATGCATGTGGTTATACATACACTCAGGTACACACACGTACACATAAAATAAATAGTTTTTAAAAATAATCATAATTCTAAATGTCTGTATTTGTTTTCCAAATCCTTTATGATTAGTCTACTTTGTTATTAGATTTATTTCCCACAAGTTCATGCACTGCCTACCCATTTACTGCCTGCGTGCACATCCTGTTGACTTCAACGTAGGGGTAGATGTACTTCAGCACCCCTGTAGTGTGTCAAAGACAAGACCAGGGGCCAAATCAAGCCAACGGAGATAACAGCTTACATCCTCCCCAGCTCCCTCAAGTCTCCAAATCTGCCTGAAGGTCATCTCACTTTCTCTGCCTCTTAGGACTTCTTCAATCAATGGGCAGTCGGATGGGGGAGATAAAGAAGGAAGGGCTTGGGGAGATGACTGCAGGGAAAGCATTTGTTGTACGTGTGAGAATATGAGTTATACTCTCTAGCAGAGCCAGTTGTGGCTGCTGGAACCTGCAATCCCAGTGTGCTTAAGTCAAGATGGGAGGCGGTGACAGGAGAATCTATGGAAGCCCATGGGCTACCTTGCTATACACAGTGAACCACAAAGAGATCCTGTTTCAAACAGGATGGAAGGTGAATCCCAACACCCAAGGTTGTCCTCTGGCCTCCAAGTGCATGCTGTGGCAAGTGTGCACTGTATTCATACATACAAATGCATGCAGGTGCATGCACACACACACCACACATACATAATACACGCTCTGGTATTTCTTTTAAAGGTAGAAAAAAAACAAATAATTTCCCTCATCAATAACAACAAAAGCAACAAACCAAAGCCGCAGTAGAGAAGAGCACTGGGTGTTGCAAAATCAAGGTGAGAGAAAAGTGAGTGGCCTGACCACAGTCACTGCAGGTGTTTATGCCACGCCCACCGCCGTCACAGTGCACGCATGAACCGGGCTTTCTACGGTGCCACAGGATCTGTATCTTCCGTCTCAAACAGATGTGTGGCAGTGTTTCCTGACCGGCATTTCCAGAGACTTCAACCTGCCCCCCGCGTGAGGGTGGTTCCCTCCTACTTCCTTGGTCCCTCCTGCAGGCTTAAATGGCCCCTCCGTAGTTTTGTGATATCCTGTGTGCATTAATTACTATTCTTTTTGCTGAGACAAAAACACCTGGCAAAAGCACTTAAGGAGAAAAGGCTTCTCTTAGTTCACTGGTGATGTCGTGACCATAGGAGCTGGAGGAGTCAGTCCCAGGGTGTCCACAGGAAGCAGGGAGATTTAGCTCAGCTTCCTTCCTCCTTGTATTCAGTAGAGGGCATCATTTAGAGTGAGTCTTCCCACCTCAGTTAACCAGAGGCTTGTCTCCTAGGACATTCCAGATCCTGCCGAGTTGACAAGCAACATTAACCAGCATACTGTGGTTACTAAAAAAATTTTTTTAAAAGATTATTGTGCATGTGCGTGATTATGGCGAGGTTGTGATATGATGTGTGGAGAGGTTAGGGGACACTTTTATGGGGTCAGTTCTTGGTCCATGTCACATCAGTTTGTCAGGCTTGTATTACAGTGCCTTTCCTTTGCCAACTGAGTCACCTCACCGGCCCTGTACTGTTCCTGCCTTTAACTTGGTCTCTTGTAATGAAAATACCCATGTATACCCCTGATTCCCCCTTACACTGAGTTTCATAGGATAAGATCAGGCTTACTTGTTTTATATATTGTTTTGTTTGCTTGTTTTTGATGTTTGTTTGTTTTTGTTTTTCAGTACAATGTTTCTCTGTGTAGCTCTAGCTGTCCTGAAACTCTGTAGATCAGGCTCGCCTTGAACTCAGAGACCTGCCTGCCTCTGCCTCCGAGTGCTGGGATTAAGGGTATGAGCCACCACTGCCCAGCCACTTGTTTTATATTCTTTGTATCTTTTACATGAATGAAAATTTTGTGTGCATTATAGATAAACAATCACTGAAATGTCTAGGTTAAAAGAGTCGGAAAAAATGTGTAAAAGCTTTTTTTTTAAAGATTTATTTATGAGTCCACTATAACTATATTCAGACACACCAGAGGAGAACATCAGATCCCATTACAGATGGTTGTGAGCCACCATGTGGTTGTTAGGAATTGAACTCAGGACCTCTGGAAGAGTAGTCAGTGCTCTTAACCCCCAAGCCATCTCTCCTACTTTTTGAAAGCTTTTAATCCTAGCACTCAGCAGCCAGAGGCAGGCGGGTCTATGAGTTTAAGACCAGCCGGTCTACAGAGTGAGTTCCAGGACAGCCAGGGTTACATAGTGAGACACTGTCTCAAAACAAACAAAGAAACAAACAAACCAAAAGGTTTGAAAGATAGGACCTGTACTTTATGTATCTCTTCATCGTGTTGTGCTACTGTTTACTCTCTTCCCTGAGTCATCTGTGCTGACTTCACCCTCCCAGGGGGACACCTCCAAATGGAAGATTTAGTATGTGCTCAGACTGCTATTCATAGAGAATAATGCTGAGCCCATGGAAGGGAGACCCTGGACAAACACTGTAACTATACCTCTGACTAGGGACTGTGCCAGGGTTTCATTTAAATAAAAATGGTTGCTTCTCTTTCATACTTTCAGATAATAGGCTTGACACTGGAAGAAATGGATCTGTGTCTTTGGTCTGCAAAACACTAGTTATCAGACCTTAGGTATGTTTTTTTACATCAAATGGCTACTTGGGAGGTGGAGACAGGAGGATTGTGATCAGAGCTAGCTTGGACTACACAGGGAGAACCTGTCTCTAAAAAGAGAGAAAGAAATGAAACAATCACTATGAGGATTGAATGTGTGACTATATTAAAGTTACCATCTATAAATTCTCTGACTTTATAAAAAAAGGTGCCTGCCGGGCGGTGGTGGCGCATGCCTTTAATCCCAGCACTTGGTAGGCAGAGGCAGGCGGATTTCTGAGTTCGAGGCCAGCCTGGTCTACAGAGTGAGTTCCAGGACAGCCAGGGCTACACAGAGAAACCCTGTCTTAAAAAAAAAAAAAGATGGTTCAGTGGATAAAGGTGTGTGTTGTTTTGAACATGAATGGCCTCCACAGGCTTATATATTTGAATTCTGGGTGACTAGGAAGTGGTACTATTAGGTGGTGTGTCCTTGTGGGGGTAGGTGTGACCTTCAAAAGATCAAGGAAGGCCCAGTGTCACTCTCTCTCCCTGCTGCCTGGTGATCCAGATGAAGAACTCTCAGTTACCTTTCCAGTGCCATGTCTGCCTGCGTGCCACCCTGATTAAATGTTTCCATTTGTAAGAATCGCTGTGATCATCTTGTCTCTTCATAGCAATAGAAACGCTAATTAAGACAAGATGCTCACTGCTAAGCCAAGATCTGTGTTTGTTCCCTGAACCAACATAGTGGAGAAAGTATGCATCCCCTATCTCACACGAAATTAATGTAATAATTTTATAAAGTGCCCTAGCATCATACTTGGTGCACAAGAAGCATCAAGAAAAACTCGGCCTTCCTCCTTGGTTTCTGTTCTTTCTGAATAGTCCTTTAGGTGACTTCTTTCCACACAATGTTCAGTAGGATTACGTGGCATTGTCTAGTTGAGCAAAAGGTTTGGCTTCCTGATCCTACACAACCTTAGGAGCTTTGAGTTTACGTCTAGATCCATTAGACACATAATATGGACGTGTTTGGACTCTGTAAACCCACATGTGGCTACAGCTCAGTAATAAAAATTGATGACCACATGACGCCACTCTGCCTCAGTGGGACTGAGGCATTTTTCCCCGGCCTTCCTGTTGAGGGATGATGGCGCTGGGGGAACAGTAAATCCAGGAGACACACCAAGTAGCCTTGGTCTCAGCTCCCAACACCATGCCCTGCCTGCGGCTTCTCACCCTAATTTGAGGATCTGTGGTAGTTTTTCTCCTTAATAATACTGAAACCAAACTTCCACACTAGTAATGCCCACCTCTCTGAGGAATTTCCAGCTCTCTCTGGGAATCATTAGGGGAAAATGAGCATATTTTTCCAAAACAAAGTTAATTTTAATGAGCTTAAAGTTTTACGAAATGTATGCCATGGAGCCATTTGCAGAAAAGCCTGGCTAATTAGGCCGTTTCAGACAAACTTCTTGCTGAGGACGACTTAAAAAGCTGGACAAATTCTAGGTTTTAGACAACAAGTCCAAAGCAAGGAAGATCTGCCAAAATAATGAACATTTGCTAGTTTGAGATCTAGAAGGAAACAGAGGCCAAAAGACATGAGCCTGGTATCTGGGGACCCTTCACCCTGAAGGTAATTGACAGTTATAACCCCCTAAAGAGCTCTGGGAATGTCCTAGCTGGATCAACAAGGCACACCTCCAGACCAGAAAGAGGCTGAGAAGATGAAGGGCCATTCGAATAGGCATCCAATAGATGACTGCAGTAGACCAGCTCCTGTAAGCTCAGCTTTGAGTTTCTCAGACTAGGTGCCCAGCTGTCAACCTCTTTATGTGACAGAAACACAAGTAAGTTCCCTCTGAGGACAAATTTCAGGGTCTGGAGCTTCATATCATCTACAGAGCTCAGTGGGTTCTTTTGAAGACACTGACAATATTTGGTTCTAAAATGATGTAGAAATGCAAAGAACCAAGACAGTGCTGGGAAACTCAAAGAATTCCACCTCTGAGTTCAAGATCACTCTACAAGTAATCCGACTAATGGGACAGGATTGAGTCCACAGTTAAAGGTACACATGTGGCTCAATGATTATGAACCAACTGCTACATCAGTTCTGTGTGGTAGTGGGGAGAAGAAAGCTTATTTAATCTTTCCTGCAACAGCTGGATGTCTGTGGGAAAGACAGGTATGGGTCCTGTGGCACCCCTCATATGCAAAACTGAAGTCAAGATGAATGGCAGACTGAAATGTTTAAAACATGAGATAACTGCCAAGGGTTTCATTTGGGAAACTGATGGTGAACACGGAGAGAAGAAAGCAAAAGAGTTCTACAAGGTGTTTCCAGCTTTGGGAAGGGCACTCCCCACCTTTGAATTTTGTTTGTGTTTCATGGGTGTGTGTTAAAAATATTTACTAGTGTTATCTTAATAAACATTGGAGAGAGAGCCTTAGTATCTACCCAGACTTACAATACAAAATAACATGCACTTTCTTTTGATTTTAAAAAAAAGGATGTTTAATTTGTTTCAAGCTATACATATATGCGTGTCTCTATCGAGAGGTAGGAGAATTGGATCTCCTTTTTCTATGGGTGCTGGCAACTGAACTCAGGTCCTCCGGAAGAGTAGCAAATGCTCTTAAACTCTACACTGGGGCATTGCTTCAGCCCGTCATGAGTTTCCTTTTCAGAGAAGGTCAAGAAGAATATTAGAAAGTTGTATGAGGACGATAGAATCCCAACTAGTTAAGTCATTTTCTTTGAGGCATCTTGTTTAGCTTGGGGTTTCAGAAGGGCTACTGTCCCCCGAAACTATGAGAGATAGGGGTTAGGGATTTTTTGTTGTTGTTGTTGTTGTTGTTCATTTGTTTTAATTTTACTCAGTTACAGTCACTGACTTTTAAAAATGTCTATTCAGGGGCTGGAGAGATGGCTCAGAGGTTGGGAGTACTGACTGGTCTTCCCGAGGTCCTGAGTTCGATTCCTGACGACCACACGGGTGGTTCACAAACATCTGTGATGGGATCTGGTTCCCTCTTCTGGTGGATCTGAGGACAGCAACAGGGTACTCATATATAAAAGAAATGAATCTTAAAAAAAAAAAAAAACCTTAAAAATTGTCTATTCAGTTAATGTTGTAGATATTCTGAACCATCCATAAGATGTTTTCTTCAAGAAGATGTCATGAGACTGCCTCATATATGGACCTACAAAGATCTCTGTTTAAGTCCCCTTTCTACCACATTCTGGCTCGGTGACTTCACGTCTATTTTCTGTCTCTCCCATTTCCTGTTCACTGCAGAAGCTAACTGCAGTGAACTCTGTGTAAAAAGAGCTGCTTCCTGCTGACTCCCTCTCAGCCACACCTGCGCTCCCAGCGTACTTGCCAAGGATAACCCAGTCTCTATTAAACTGTGTGACCTTCAAATTCACCAACTCCAGCTTTGCCGCTGGCATTTACCAGAGATTGTTTGTCACTGTTCTTCTATGAATTGGGCACCAAGTAAATGTTTTTAAGATTTATTGATTGTTAATATCATGAAAATGTTTCTCATTATATGCTCTTATAATTCCCCCCTACATACACTTTTATGGAATGACAGGAGACTTTATTTGCTCTGGGTGGGATGGGGGAATCTATTTTCATTGTTAAATTTATGATTAAGTCTCAGCTAAACAATAACATAAAAGCAAAATAATCTATCTTCTTCCCAAAGAAAGAACTTCTAAATGATTTATATTTTTTATAGAAAGAAAAAATTTTATTCATAATACAGAAAAAAGAAAATCTGGGGCATGGATTTAGACATTTTAATTTCTATTCATGTTCTTATTTGTATGTATAATATAATTTGTGTTCAGTCTAAACAAATAAGATTATAGCCTAGGAAGATAAGTCTCTGTGATCTGGGTAAGAAAAAACAATGTAAGACAGTTTGTTAATAGCACCCTGCAGGGGTGTGTGTGAAACTCAGTTGGCAGATTGCTTGACCAGCACACACAGATGCCTGGGCTCAACTCCAACACTGCATCAACCTGGGCACAGTGGTATGTACCTGTTGTCTCTGGTCCTCCTATTTCTTCTGCTTCCCACATAGAGCAGTTATTATAGCTAAGCTCCTTGCTTTATTTTAAATTCTTTTTGTGTGTATACATGTATGGTATCCGTGTGCATACACACGGATGTGCACTTGCATGAAGGCCAAAGGTTCACATTGGTATCTTCCATAATCATTCTCCACCTTATCTTTTGAGACAAGATCTCTCACCAAACCTGGAACTTGTCAATTTGGTTACACTGGCTGGCCAGCAAAGCCCTAGGATCCTATCTCTGCCTCCCCAGGGCTGGGGACTAATGGCACCTGGCTGTTACTCAGGTGCTGGGACTCGAACTCAGGTCCTTTTGCTTACATTGTGAGCACTATTGACTGAGTCATCTTCCTAATTCTCCTGCTAAATTCCTTAGTACACAATCTTATTTTTTAACCATTACTCACAATAGGCACCATAGTTATCTCCATATTACAAACAGGAGAATGACTTGAAGAGATTACATAGTGGAATGATATACTCCAAATGGGATCTTAACTGTTACTAGATATTGTATCTCACTCTATCTTTTTTTTTTTTTTTTTTTTTTTGTATCACTCCCTGGTACAGTCTTTGAAAATTTTTTTCTCCAGTCTGGTTTTGTTATTCACCATTTTAGCTGTCTTCTCCTTTTGAGCCATAAATTAATTCTGTAGGCGTAAGTTACATAGCTTTCTCTGATCTGTTAGTAGATGAAGATGTAAAACCAGATACACTGAACCCAGTGGAAGAGAAGGTGGGAAATAGCCTTGAGTGCGCTGGCACAGGAGACAATGTTCTGAATAGAGCAGGCACTAAGATCACAATTAATAAACAGGACCTCATGACACTGGATAGCTGAAGGACAAAAGACACCATCAATCAGACAAAGTGGCAGCCCGCAAAATGGGAAAAAATTTTTACCAACTCCACATCCAAAATATATAAAGAACGGGAAAAACTAGATATCAAAAAACACCAAATAATCTAAATAAAAAATTGGGTACAGATCTAAACAGAGAATCCTCAATAGGAGAATCTCAAATGGCTGAGAAACACTTAAATGTTCAGCATCCTTAGTCATCAGGGAAACACAAATTGAAACTACTTTGAGATCCAATCTTACACCTGTCAGAGTGGCTAAGATCAATAATAAGTGACCGCTCATTATGGTGGAGATGTGGAGCAAGGAGGACACCTCTCCATCACTGGTGGGACAGCAAACTTGTACAGCCACTTTGGAAATCCATATGGCAGTTCCTCAGAAAACTGGGAACCAGTCTTCCTCAAGACCCAGTTATACCACTCTTGGGCATATTGGGCAAAGGACACATGCTCAATTATGTTCATTGTGGCTTTATTCATAATAGCCAGAAATGGGAAACAACTTAGATGCCCCTCAATAGAAGAACTTAATCAGGAAATGTGGTTCATTTACACAATGGAATACTACTCAGCTGTTTTTTTAGAAATGACATCATGAAATTTGCAAGTAAATAGATGGAACTAGAAAAAGTAATCCTGAATGAGGTAACCCAGACACAGAAAGCCAGAGATGATCAGTGCCTTGCCCAGTTGTCATCAGAGACACTTCCTCTGGGAGCAGATACAGAGACCCACAGCTGGACACTATGAAGAGAGAGTCTAAGTTGGAAGTCTCTACTTAGAGACAGGACTCTCTCCTTGGAGTTCTGGTGATTCCATGGAAGAGGGGCAGAAAGATTGTAGGAGTCAGAGGTGATGGAGGGCACCAGGAGAACATGGCCGACTCAGTCAGCTAAGTAGGGCTCACACAGGCTCACAGAGATTGAGGCAGCAAGCACAGGCCTGCAGAGATCTGCACCAGGTCCTCTGTACACGTCTTGTGGCTGTTGGCTTGGTGTTTCTCTGAGGCTCCTAACTGTGGGAACTCTGATTCTTGCCTGTTCTTGGGACTCTTTCCCTCCTGTTGGGTTTTCTTGTCCAGCTTCAACGTGAGGGCTTTTGCCTTGTCTTATTAGATTTTGTTTCATGCCTTACATTTTGTTGTTATCTCTTGGAGGCCTGCTCTTTTCTGAAGGGAGATGGAGAAGGGGAGTCGATCTGGGGAGAGGAGAGGTGGGGGTGGGGGAGCTAGAAGAAGGGAAACTGTGATTGTATATGGATGTATTGTCTGAGAGAAGAATCTATTTTCAAGAAGAAGGAGAAGGAGAAGAAGGAGAAGGAGAAGGAGAAGGAGAAGGAGAAGGAGAAGGAGAAGGAGAAGGAGAAGGAGAAGGAGAAGGAGAAGGAGAAGGAGAAGAAAGTAGCTGTCGACCTGGTAAGGCCAAGTGCATTCCCTTTATATAAACCTTTGTCCAGGTTCTTCCTGCACATCCCATCAACAGTCATACAGGCACATAAAAGTCCGTTGAATCTGTTTCTCAGTTGTCATTCATTTCTCTGTCTTCTTCCTCCATTCTCACAGGAGACTTTGCCTAATGTGATCTTGAGCCCAGATACACACTCAGGAATGATGGTGTGCTTCCCCTGACTTTTACCAGCCACAGCAATCAAGGAAACACAGACCATTGGTTCACACTGACCGGACTGCAAATTACTTACCCAGCTATGCTCTTTTTAAGTGTGAACACACTTTCACTTGTTTCTACTCTGGTGGTTACTAACAGCAACTCTACAACCTCATTGGTGAAAATTTTAAGAGCCCTGGAGAGATGGCTCAGAGGTTAAGAGCACTGGCTGCTCTTCCTTCGGGTCCTGAGTTCAGTTTCCAGCAACCACATGGTGGCTCACAACCATCTGTAATGGGTTCTGATGCCCTCTTGTGGTGAGTCTGCACACTTGGCAGTGTTTATTGTTCTTGTAGAAGTGTAATCACCTCTAGGCATCCTCATCTCTGGCTTCCCCTAAGTATGTTTCCCCTCTGCTTCCTGCTTTCCTAAAATAGTGTTATCATTCTATTAGATAACTGCTATGGAAAACAAAACTCCTTTAAATAACCTGCTCCTTTCGAATTTCTCCTTTCCTTTCCACAAAGACCCCACATAACCTCAGTAGTAAATAGTCTTTTGTCCCATAATTTTTTAAACTACTTTATTTATACCTTATTTATATTACTTGTCTTGTTTCCTTGGGTATGATATTTATCTGTTTATTTTCTGCTTATTAGAGGCTGAGCCTCCCGGGGACAAGAGCCATTATGCGTTCTATTTTGTTTAGTGTCTTCCGTGTGGGGAGTGAATGACCGGCCAATTGAATAAGTGGAGTGATGGGTGTCTGGTGATAGTCAGCAGCCGCTCTCAACGTCTCCTGGTTGGATTTTCAGGAATTTTTCTAGTGGTTAACAGTTTGAGAACTGAAGGAAGAAAAAAAAAAAAAAAAACCAAAAAACCTAAACGTAGTGTAGACAGTTACATCATCACTTGTTGTGAGACATTTGCGGTAGATGATTCAGAAACTATAAGACTTTAGATGATTCTCAGACATATCTCAGCACACCATTCTGATACTAGAAACATGTATAAAGCTCCATTGCTTCGTAACGGCCATGGTCCACTGAGATGGACAGAGTTTGAGCAGTTACCTTATTCTAGCTGTGTGATGCTTTTATTAATGTAAAGTGATTGCTGTAGCACTTGGGCGTCCGCCAGCAGAGGGCGGTGGCGCCTTCTCCCGTCTGAGTTCGAATCCCATGAGGCTCTCTTGGCAAGTCTCATGGGGAAAAAAAAAAATACCAAGAACAAGCTGAGGTCCAGGGAGCTGACTCAACAGATAAAAGCACTGGACAAGGCCACGGAGGAGCATGCCTTTAATCCAGCATTTCAGCAGGCAGAGGTAGGGGGATCTCTGTGAGTTAAAGATTATTCTGGTTTATATAGTCATAGAAAATTCAGGCCCATGCCAGGGCAGGGCTACACAGGAAGACCTGCGCTCCCCCCCAATAGTACTTGCTATGCAAGCCAAATAACCTGAGTTCAGTCCTTGGTAGAGGCAGAGAAGCAACTCCTGAAAGTTGTTCTCTGGCCTCTACACATGTCCACATTCACATGAATATAGAAAAGACTTTCTGAGCCATCCATTCTAGATCTCACACCTTACAAAGAAACTCGTCTATGGACAAGAGAGGTCCTTTGCCCATGCCATGGATATAGTGGCAAAGCAGGGACCAGACTGCAAATCTTGGGTTTCTAGTCTTTTCTTCTCATTCCAACACTCTGACTTCATTGTAGCTTGCTCTATCTCCCTCTGTTTCCTGTTAAAGCCCCAAGGATGGCAGCAAGCCTCCTCAGGACTCAGTCATCAGAGGTGTCACTGAAAAGAAACCAGCTTTCTCTAGCCTTTTGTTCTCCTTACAAATCATTTTAACAAAGCAATTGCTTTTGGAGAAAAGGCAGATCTTGCTCCCAATTGTTATTGGATAAAAAAAAAAAAGTTCTTCTTCAATGTGTCTTTATTAACTCTATAAAAACATAGTTAATAAATGGAAAATGTATTTTATTAAAATGTACTATATAAAGCCCAGAGGTGGTTTTCTCTGTGCATCCTCCCCAAGAATGAGAGAATGTCAGGCACACAGTGTCACCATTGTCTCTTTGGGGTGACATTGTTAGCCAGAAATACTTTTCTCAAGAACTTTCCCTGTTGCCTAAAATGCTTACCTTTTGTTTAATTATCTGAGATCAAGTTGCTTGTTAAAATGCACAAGTCATGGGCCAGGATAACCTTTTCCTCTCTGTCATGTATCCTGTCTCAGCAATGAGAATAGTAACTAACATATACGTTTAGTTTCTGAAATCAGAATTGCTTAGAAACAGCCATACTTATCAGACTTTGCCAGAAAACCTGTAGGCAAACTAGACTGCTTTAATGGGTGAGGACAGCATCCAGGATTTATCATTCAGTTAACACCATTGGGCCCTTAAGTACCAGGTACCATTCTTAATAGTGGAATACACCAGTAGACAAAAGACCAGTGCTCTGGTAAAATATATGTTTTCTCAAATGATAAATTTTGGCTAGACAAATGATAAGCATTGGTTTTTTCTTTTTAGAAAGTAGAAAAAAGAGAGAGAGGAAGAGGAGGAAGAAATAAAGAGGAGGAAAGAGGAAGAGAAGGAGGAGGGAGAAGAGGAGGAGGAGAGGGAGGAAGAAGGAGAGGAGGAGGAAGAATGGGCAAAGGAAATTACACCCGGAATCTGTCAGAAGCTGAAAGATAAAGGCCCATCATATTGGAGAAAGAGGACCAAATGCTGGTCATAGGCAGCACACCTCACAATTGTCTCTAACTGCTAAAAACTAGTGAGGCAGAATATATTTGAGACTTTTTGTGTGAGCCCCAAACCAAGATCCCTGGGTAAATATTGCAGGAGATGATTATATAGAGGAATATAGGGAATAATTTTCCTACAATACAAACAATATCAGGATGGAATGGGCTCCCTAATTGGCAATGAGGTGTTTATCACATATGTTTGACAAGGACACTGAACACAGATTTATAGCTTTTATACTGTTCATTCATTCATTCATTCATTCACCACTGGGAATTGGTCCTTGAATTTGTGTAACAAGCACTCCACCACTATGCTGTACCTCCAGCCCTGAACTCAACATTTTAAAGCTATTTACACTAAGAGATCTTTAGTTTTGGTTAGATGCCATGTTTTAGGGTTTGTTTGTTTTGAGCTCCAAGAAGCTGTTTTATACAAACTGAAGGTTTGGTGAAATGAAGTAGGGTATGAAGAAAAGGTAGTCATGACAACGATGCACTGAGTCGTAGCACTGAGCACTCTGCCTTTTCTCTACAGTCTACCATAAGAACAACGAATCCCATCACTGCTGCTAGTGCTGAGTGGGATACCACTTGTTAAATACTTTGTATTGTGTAAACTGTACTTCTGTATGGCCAATAACAAGTGGCTTTGTAGGCATGACGGCTAGGGCTATGCTGTGCTGACAAGCCATATTCAAATCTTAGTGACCGGTGGCAGAAATGGTTTATGCTTCACCTGCTCTGCCTGCCCATGCAGCTCTGATCCACTTCCTGCACTCTAGGATTGGGACCTGCCTTGAGGAAAAGGAAAGGTGGGATTTCCAACTATACTCTGCCTTCTAATGTATCTACCCAGAAATCACATGTCACCAAGTTCTATTGTCCTAAGACACCAGTGGTTCTGTATCTTCCCTTAGTTTCCTGTTGCTGTCATAATAGGAGCTTATGGGGGGAAAGGTTTATTTGCCTCACAAGTACATCGCCATGGGGACATCATGTGGCAGGAACGTAAAGCAGCTAGTTATATTACATCCACCGTCCGGAGTAGAGAGCAATGGGTTAATACATGGATACGAGTACTCAGCCTGCTTTCTCCTTTTTATAATACAGGATTCCCTGCCTAGGGAGACAGTGAGTGGGTCTTCCCACTCAGCAAAATCAGGGCAATCTCTCATAAATGTGCCCACGGGCCAGCCTAATTTACAGTCACTCAGGGATCCTCCCTTCCCACAGGATTCCAGATTGTGTCACATTGACAATTAAAACATGACAATAAATGCCACAAGGACACTCAACCCTAATGCTTAACCCCACGGGAGACTCTTGACTCTTCTTTACCAGCAGCCTATCAGGAGCTGAGATCTTCCATCAGCCCTGGAATAATCTCTCATGGAGGAGGATCTTCCAGCTCATCCCTGAGGTCTACATTCATTCCTTCAGAAGACTGAAGTCTCGGGTGTATCACACCCGAACCACATGGGAGACTTTGAACTGGAACTACCCATCCGAACCATTCTCAGGTTCTTGGCACACAAGCTGTCAGATTGTAAATATGCACCGATTTTAGCTGCTATATTTTAGAATAATACGTTACAGCAGTATGACTAACAGGTAAGTCCTCTTATGAGTTCAGTAAGGCAGAGTCTACAATCCTCTGGCAGGGAAGATGGGAACAGGGAAAGAATCTGAACTATTTATGGCCAGTAATATCTATCAGATCAGTTGACATATTTAAATATTTAATATTTAAATTTAAACATATTTAAATCTATTCTCTATTCATTTTCAATAGATGAGTGTGTAAAGCAGGGAATAATTCATAGAGCCTCAGAACACGTTTGTTCCCCCTCCCCCGATTATCTGGCTGCTCCACAAGCAGTAAGCACATGGGTGTTTTAAAGCTGGGATCTGGTGTCTCTGCCTGACAAATCCCTAACCCTTCCCATTTGTTGGATTATACAGCTCTCCATTTCTATCTTTTCCCTTGCTGTTGTCTCGCCTTAGTCTCAAACCAGCTAATTTCCTATCCAAAGGTTGAACTCTGTATCTGGAAATGGTAGCCCATGTAATCTTTGTACTTGGGGGGCAGAAGAATTCAAGGCTAGCCTTGGCTACTAGTAAATCTGAGTCCTACCTTGGCTATATGAAACTAAATACATTAAAATGAAAGCTGGGTGTTATGGTACACAATTGTAGACTCAGCACACAAGAGGCACACAGGAGGCTCTGTGACTTAGAGGTTATCCTGTTCTAGATAGTGAGTTCCAGGATAGCCCAGATTACAAAGTGAGGCACACACACACACACACACACACACACACACACACACACCACCTGGTATTGTTACTGTAGAAATTCTTTATCTAGACAATGAACTTTTGACTACATTTATGGCTAACATGTGGACTAAAAACAACGATGATAAAGGAATGAGAAGAGACTCATCTTCATCATCCTCTGACAATCTAATATCCTGATAAAGCTGTTTTCTTCCCAGGTAGGTCTGTGTTCTTTATACTATAGCTGTACTACTGCTAGGGGTGTGTGTGTGTGTGTGTGTGTGTGTGTGTGTGTGTGTGTGTGTGAGAGAGAGAGAGAGAGAGAGAGAGAGAGAGAGAGAGCACTGTCCCTAACTTCCCCCCATGAAAATCAAGTCTTTCACCCACACTAGTACCTCTTTCCCTTCCCCTACCTCAGTTGAGCTGAACAGACAGACAGCGTGGGACAAAGCGTTGGCCAGTTTACAATGATCACACATCGCTCAGACCCAAGTGTGGTCTTGCCTATTGCTTACTCAGGATTTTCTAACTAGAAGTTTATATTGTCTTTCTGGTTCCAAGAAAAATAAAGACTCATAAAAATGGAACAATATACAGAAATAAGGAATGAAACTCCACCAGAATTTTATTATGTACAAACAAATACACACACATTGTGTTTTTTCTTTTTATGAGACTGTCATCATAAGATACATTTTAGTTAATGCTTGTTTTACTTAATAAATTGTGGTTTTCCCATGTCAGTACCAACAGATCTATCTTATTGTTCTTAAAGTTGCATAATACAGTGGGGCCATAAAGTCTGGAAAAATAAGCAAATTAGCACATAAAAATGATTTATCAATATGACTTGTGATACAGGGTATGTTCAATATTTCATGATATGCTCAGTGTGTTGTCCCTTTATTAATAATGAGCTCACTGAGTCAATTAAAATTGCACCGCACATGGCATGTTAAATCATGTTTTGGACTTTTTAATGTGATGGGAAGTCAGGTGCAGCCCAAGAGGAAACAAAGCAGAGGGTCAGGAAAGCAATGATCTTAGAAACAGGAGCTCCACTGAAAATGCACGGGGTGGTCAGGGAGCGGCAAACAGGGGCAAGGGCCGATGGTAGGGCTGAGCCTTCAGAGGGGGCTTTGCAGTGAAGACAAGGCAGGGCAAGATGCAGTTAGTTGGCTACTTCGAATAGTTGAGCAAGCTCTCAGCTGTAGGAGTGGTTCCTGGTCACCTGTTTCGGGAATGTTGAAGAAGATGTTAGCGCCCCCCACCCCACCCCGCCCAAGAATGCTTGGGTTAGGTGGAGACAGTGTGGTCTGGGATTAGGTAATTTATGTATTATTAGTTACATGTTCCAATGCTAAGACAGAGTATCTGACAAAAGCTACTGAAGGAAGGAAGGAAAGAAGGAAGGAAGGAAGGAAGGAAGGAAGGAAGGAAGGAAGGAAGGAAGGAAGGGTTTATTTCAGTTGCAGTTCAGAAACGGCGACTAGGAGCTAGCACTACGAACACCAAGCAGTCATACCATATCCACAGCTTGGAAGTGGGGGTCAGTGGCTGCTGCTCACCGGGCTTTCTCCTCTTTATTCTGCCCAGGAGCCCTGCCCCCTGAACAGCACAGCTTAGGTTGGGTGTTTCCACCTCAGTTAATCTAACCTAGAACCCCCCTCACAGACAGGCCAGAATGTCAAATTGGCAATCACAGCTTGCCATCACACATACCAAATACAGCAGTACCTCCCTAAGGTTGACTCCAGAAGCAGTCCTTCACTGCCGACTAAAATTTATCTTCTACTAGCCCTGTCTTAGGACCAACACATGGCTTTATTCCAGTCTTATCTTCATTTATATTTTTTAAATTAAATGAAAGAGAGTGAGAGAGAGAGAGAGAGAGAGAGAGAGAGAGAGACAGAGAGACAGAGAGACAGAGAGACAGAGAGACAGAGAGACAGAGAGACAGAGAGACAGAGAGACAGAGGTATCTCGGACTTTACTTTGTTAATAGTTCAATGTGTACTTTAAAAGATGCCGATGAGATTTTGTTGAGCAAGTTTAGGTCTTTCATATCAAAAAGCCTTCTGAAAATCTAGACTGAAATACTGCTGGAAACAGAATGTCAAAGATTTCTGACCCGTCAAAACCATCCTTTTTCTCATCTTTCCAGAGTCCCCTAGGGAAAAAATGTGGAATAAAGATGTGGGCGCCTGTCCAGTCACCCAGACTTCCTTGGAATCTGAAGAGCTCGAACAGAGAACAGTGCAGCATAATTCCCCTCATTAGGATTCGACTTAACCTCTGAGGATTTTGTTAGCATTTGGTTTTGCTTAACTTTGCCCATATCCTTTTTCTCAGAAAGAGGCATTATGGAGTCCTAATGGCCTCTCCAACATCAAATAGCTCTTGAAAGTAAAACCGTGATGGATTGGGTGTGAATGAAGAAAACTGGGATTCAATTTCCCCTGAAATACATATGGATTTAATAATTAGCAGGAAAGCTGTTCATAATTAGAAAAAATGTTTGAGAATAATGCCCAAGACACTTGAGAGAGGGAGAATGTTCTGGACCATGATTGTGCCAGACCTCAGCTCTCTTCTTAACTTGTGATGTCACTGCTCTGACCTGGAGTCTGGGGCATGGGAGGAGTAATTACGAGTTTTTGCTTAATCTCCATTTTCCAAATGTTTACTTGGAAATAGCTGACGCTTATTCTACATAGGAAATTTCTTCATATTTGCCTTCAGGAGCTTCTACTATTGTTCAGAAGTCAATGTACAAGAAAATTAAAACCGAAAAATAATATTCTTGCCTTTTATAGAAAAAAAGGGGGTGAGTTGAGTATTACATTCTGCCTAAAGAAACTAGTACAGATGCCTCTATGTATGGAGCATTTGGAGGCTGAATGAGGAAGAGAGCATCTTGCTTGGTGGATCTTGTTGGGCACAGGAGCAGCCTCTGTAAAGACACAGGTGTAGGCAGCTCAGACACGTTGAGGAACTATAATCAACACAGTGCCACAGTGCTGTAGAGGAACAGGGTGCACTGAGGGGCCCTGCACAGCCAGAGCCTGGGGACTGATCCAAGACTTTATCCTGAATGACATCACAGCCACTCAGCGCTCCCTTTATACAGATATATTGTGAATAACCGCTAATGCACCCAGTCCCCTGCAAGCCTGAGAGACTTTTGACAGATGTACACAGCTGTGAAATCACTACATTCCATCTCTCCAGGATTCTAACACTAACTTACATCTTGCTTATGGCCTTCCAAGTCTCCTCTTGCACACATCCACTACCCTGTGTGAGTCTTTTCTAATTACGATACTAAATGCAACCATGCACCATGCATTTTTGCATCTGCTTTCTGTGCTCAGCTTGCTGTCTTTGAGGTTCTCTCAGGTTGAAACACTCACTCCGTTTTATTGCTGAACTTCTTTAGATTGCATGACAGACTGTTTACTGCGGCACCTGTTGGCTGGTCCTGGCTTTGATAACATGCTATGAACACTTGTGTACAGACCTTTGTCAGCACTCACTACTACATGTGCTGTAGCTAATAAGTCTAGAGAGACCCCACACCCACTGCTCTAGCCAAAGTAGCTGTGTGTGGTGCTGGGAGCAAGGTAGGAAGAACTGGCCTCTGGACTGGATAATATAGTCCCCTGTCTCCAAAGAGTGCAGCTGGTGCAAGGAGCAGTCTTGTGACCCAACAATGGTGTTCAGAGCAATTCGTATGAGGTCAGGATTTGTTTTCTCCACTTCGGTGGCTGAACTGCAGCCAGAGAACCTGGAGGTAGATGCACACCTGTCCACCCTGGATGGATGGAGGAAGGGTTTTGTTGTTACTTACTTGCATAAGAGAATCAGTACCACTGGGGGGGGGGGGCGGAGAAAGAGACAGAGAGACAGAAGGAGGGAGAGGGAGAGGAACAAAGAGAAGGAGAGGAAGAGGGAAAGAGAGAGAAAAACCCTTGCCCCACCAGATATTAGAGGAAAGCCTGGCAGCCACACCCTCACTGAGACAGAACTGGGAATCTGAAGAAGCCAATGAATAAGAGACCGATGACACAGGAGGAAGGACATGGTGAAAACAGTTGAATTCTCAAGTTATATTCTCAAGGTCCCAGTTTCCACAGGGCCAGTCCTTTCTTGTATCTGAGGTGAGACAAGGTGCTAGCATGAGGTGGTGACAGAATGATCAGAGGCCCTTTGTCTGTGAGGGAAGAGAAGACAAAACGGTTTCCCTTACATCTTTCCTCCTGCCCATGCTTCGTTTGACTTGACAGATCAATGGACACGTGCCTGTTACTGTGCCCCACAAATAAATCTGAGGGGAGGGAGATGAAGCAGTCAATCTGCCTTTCAGAACCTCATACATTAGTGGAGGGAAATCTCATGCAGCCCGGGGTGAGGGCTGTGGAGGCTGAGACTTAGAGGAGAAAGTGAGAAGCAGCCAAGAGCAGTGTCGGAGCCATGACACCTTCAGTGTTCTACAAGGCATGTTGACAGTGGAGAGAATCTGGAGATGCTTGGCTTTGATGACTTAGTGTCAGCTGCTCACAGAACCTAGAAAGACCTTTAAACTCACCACTTTGTTATACAGGATATGGCAGTGGATGTAGATTAAGAAATCTATACAAAGGTGTAGAGAGCAAAGGTGAAGAGCTTCCGTGCTGTCTCTAGGCTGCCATCTTTAAAGGCCCCATGTGTTCCAAGGACACTTCATTGCATGGCCACGGTTGTGAATACACAGGATAGGGAAACCCAGCAAGTCCTGCACGTCCACACGCTCTGTGCTTTCTACAACAGCCATTCCTTCTGGTCTCTTTGGGAATGAGGAGTGTCTGATAGCCTATTGCAGACAAGGTAGGTCAGATAACTCAGTTATGACAAACTGAAGGCAGAAAGTGGAGGAAGATTAGAGTTGCTGTAGCCCTCCATGGGGAAGAAATTCCAGCTTCTAAAATCTCTCCCAAGAAGGGAGTTTATAAGTGGGGAATTATGAGCAGTACCAAGACGATCTATGATGGAACTCAGGGAAGATGGCGAGCTCTTGAAAGCTGACTCCAGGTGCTGCCTGGGTAGAAGGCAAATCACTTAAGTGTAAACTGATTCTAAGCATCTGCTGACTTCCCCAAGATGCTTTACATATTCTCTCTGAGGACCAGAGAGGTCCAGGAAGGGCTGAACTGTCTTACCACTTTCCCAGAGCCTCCTAGGCTCTCAGTGTAGAGCCTGCTTTGATATTTCTCATGGTTCTCATGGTCATTCTTGTTGTTTGTAATACAGATTTATAATTGAGGTGGCATAATGACCACATCATGTGGAGAAGGGGACCTTCTTGGAGGCTACTAAGTGGAAATTATTAGATGACTGACTTGGCAAGTTATTTTTGAACCTCAGTTTCCTTATGTGCAAATAAAGATGAGAAGATAATAGGATATCCCTTCCAAGTATGTTAGAAAAATAAAATGAGATAGAAAACAAAGTTTTGATTTTTTTATTTGTTGTTGGAGATGGAGTCTCAGTTAGCCCAGGCTGGCTTCAGTTTCTCCATAGTTATGGATGGCTTTGACCTTCTGATCCTCTTGCCTCTGCCTCCTAATCGCCGGGATTACAGGCAGGTACCACCACACCCAGCTTATGTGCTGTTAGGGACTGAACCCAGGTCTTTGTGTATGCTAGGAAAGGACTCTACTATCTGGTCTCATTCTCAACCTAAGAATTAAAGTGCTTTTAAGGAGCTGTATAACTGATATTTATTGCACTTTGCACCCCTAAAACTGCATTTATGTCTGTAGGTGTGCATGGGAGGCAGATAATATTTACAGAACCAGACGCCGTGATCTATTGAGCTGTCTATAGTGAATGCCAGCTGTGAGCCTTCAAGTACCTAGAAAGCAAGAATCTTCTCTGGGCCATTTGTATACAATTTCCAGGAAAGGAGAGTCCAAAGCCACAAAGCTTGATGTAGGTTAGTGCTGGAATCTGGGGAGCAAGGTTAATGTCACTAAGACAAAGGGAAGACATCAAGTGGCAAAGGCCGAGGAAAAGATGGAGAGGAAGGCAGAAGTGGTAATATGGAAGCAAAGGAGGAAAGCAGAAGAGAGTGAGAAAGCAAAGCAAAGGCGTCCCGAGTCTTCTATTTCACAGGTAGCATTCGCCCTCATTTCCTTAACCTCGAGAACCTCGGATATCGTGCCTGGATATCATTATCTCATTATTAGTAATGTTGTTTGCAAGAAATGAGTCTACGAAATTTTCACAGGTTCACCATTATAGATAAGGACATTTTCTAGAATGCTCAAATCTACCAGAAGTAGGACAGCTAAGGAAACGACTTTTAAACTCAAGCCTGAAGGCTAAACAAGGTGTAGTCCTGTAAAGAATGAACAAAGAATAACAATAGTTCAGTCTGAGGAAAGAGCTCAGCTGTGGATTTCGTCGAGGCAGCTACTTCTTCGTAGATGCAGGCCATGTTCAGTACTGACAACACTGCTCTCATGTCCCCAGTGCACACTGATAGCTGCTAAATGCCTTGTCTGTGATCAAGGCTGAAGGCCAACAATTGGTCAGAGTTGCCCATGAGACCCGGCCTAACTCATCTCTGCTATGAAACCGAGTGTGGGTCATGACTGAAGTGAAGAAGCTAGCATAGTTGCCACTCTCTTCAAAGTATTTTGGCAAATGGATCGGGACAACAAAGCCAAGCTCTGGTTTAACTGTGCTGACCTTAGATCAGCTATCTCCCAGACACAAGTCAGGTCTGACTTGAGACAGAAAAGTAGTTTGAGCCTAAGAAGACAGACAATGGAAGAAAGCGTGGGACTTTATCCCCTACTCCTAGTCTGGGATTCTTTGTTGAGAACTGCCTGGCCCCACATGTCAGCAGAACTCAAGCACTGCTGTCCCTCAACTTGACAGCAGGGCTGCACTTCATCCCTCCTCAGGGCTCACATCTGGGAATCCCCACTGGAGATCTTTGTGCTGCCCCCTTTCTGTCTCAACATCTGCTTTGGAGGGCAGATATGGATGTAGTAAAGTCTCTAACAAGTGGGGAAGGCCCAGAGACAGCACTTCAAAGTGCAGGCTGTGTCCTTCCTCCTGTGTACTGGAGTCTACAGACTTCAGCTCTGTCTTCTCTGGAAGCTGGGACCAGTTTCCTCCCATATACAAAAGCCATGGCTCTTCAAAGGGATGTGGAAATCTGCGTTAACTGACAACCATCTGAGGAGAGGTGGCCGGTCTTGAAGGCAGGCCAAGCATCTGTGCAATGTTCTTTGCCTCCTCCAGGGAAGCTGAATGAGCCACTGACAGCTCCCTCCTTGGTTCTGGGGCTAAGTCAGAGAGGCATAAGAGGACAAAGACAGTGCCATAAGAAAGCCCAGAAGAAAAGTGGATTTCCTGCATTTCTAAGCCATCCTATCTTCTCCCCACTTGCCCCAGTCTTGCTGAAGTCTGAGTATTTGGAACGATATCTAGTGAAGGAAAACAGGGTGTTAGGAACATAAGCGAAACCATTGTATGTAACTTGAAAGCCATTTTGTGTGGCTTGGAATAATGGATTGTTTGCAAGATAAGAGTCCAGCTACAATGCAGTTCTAATGTGAGCCAAGCCTCTAAGCAGGCTCTGGTAGACTAATGAACCACCCAAAGTGGCTGTAGTATGTTAATAAATGAACTCTAACCTGTAAGCCCAGATATTACAACGCTCATGTTCATGGGAACGATACAAAAACTAGGACTTTAGAGGCAGGCATAGATTTTTAAACACTACCAGGCTCTGGAGACATGGCATCTTAGACCTCTCTGCTGATGCTCACTGACAACAGGATTTCAGACTGGCCACTGTAAGACTCTGGCGTCAGAGAACTTCCAGGCACTGTTTTTTGAGTCTACACAGGCCCACCTGTCATCAATAGGAACTAAATAACACTCTCAAGGACCTTCTGGAACTTCCCACAGTGCCGTCCTCCCAGTCTGCTCCAGCTGGAAGACCACTCATCAAATGCTGGTCAAGCTTGCTCCCAGTGTGCCCTCACTGGAGAGCAATGCCCAGTGGAACTCTGCAGCATTTTCTGGTCCACTTCCCCTGACCCCCAACCACTGCAAGAGAAGCCTGTTTTCAAGAGACTTTCATAATCTTTACAATAGTGTGATACGATAAGAAATTTTTATATGAATGATTCAAATACATTCAATGGGCAAATCCCATGTGGATACCCTAAATATGCACGCTTCACAGCCCATGGCCCTACCACACGGGACAACCCAGGTTTGCTATTAAAACCCCTTTCAAATGAGCCC
Organism: Rhabdomys pumilio; assembly: GCA_030674055.1. Classification (NCBI taxonomy): domain Eukaryota; kingdom Metazoa; phylum Chordata; class Mammalia; order Rodentia; family Muridae; genus Rhabdomys; species Rhabdomys pumilio. Next base: position 215,676,752 of record JANHMN010000002.1, on the reverse strand, counting down.
AGAAGCGTTTTCACTTTACTCTTATGCAGAAAACAAATTGTCTTTGAAAGGCTTATCCATCATAGTGGAGAAGCAGCTCCATTAACTATATATCTCCAAACCTAGAAATTATATATTTGCATTCGTACATGGAAGGTGGATCCCTGGGGAATTTACCAAAAATGTCTACAGAATGAGTTCCAGGGTACATAGTGAGACTTTGTCAAAAAAGGAAGTTTTTAAAAAAGGAAAGAAAGAGAAAATTTAAATGTGTTGGATGAGATTAACAGAAAGTTAGATACTGACCGAGAGTTGTAAGCTGAAGCAAACTCATACCTCCCAAGTAATTTATGTTCATAGTGTTACGTCACAGCGATGGAATCCCCACCTGAGACAGGTATTATGGCCATATGTGGAGAACAGTGGCCCCTGCACTGCCAGGTGGCTTGTAGAATATGCTCACACAAAAGGAGAAGACACAAAGTAGGAGTTAAGGGGTTAATGCATAGCAAGCGGCCATGAGCCGAGCGAGCAGATGCAGGTGGATCTCTGAATTGTGAGCAAGCCTGGCCTACTTAATGAGTTCTGACCCAACCAGGGCTGCATAGTGAGACCCTTTCTCAAAAAGCAAAGCAAAGCAAACAAACAACAAACAAAATAGCCATAAGATGTCTTTAACTCACGTAATCACAAGAAGGTTTATTCTATTAATTTTTTGAAATCTTAGGTCTAGGGTTTGGCTCAGTTGATTCTTTGTTATACAAGCAAGTCCTGAGTTTGGCTCCCCAGCACACACATACAAAGCTGGGTGCATATATAATCCTATCCCTGGGAAGAGGAAGACAGGCAGATCCTTAGAGCCCATTGGTCAGCCAGACTCTCCAGATAGGTCAGATCCACAGTCGGTGAGAGACTCTGCCTCTAAAACTAATGCAGAGAAGTGGATAAGGTCAGCCTCTGGCGTCTGCACACATGCACACACATGCACACACATGCACACACAAACACACACACACCATATTTAAAGGGTTGGAGATAAACCCAATGGCAAAGCGCATTCATAGTCAGCGCCACAAAAACAAAACAAAAGAAATCCAATAAAGCTGTGTACAAAAATTCCCAAACAACCTTATTTTTCTATTCCCAATTGAGTTAAGCCCAAATACACTATTCTTAATTTCATTTTAAAAGCTGTTCAGAAACATATTCCAAGAACCCCCTGTAAACTGGCTCTCATATCCCATAGTAGAGAGACACAGTGAGTAAAATAATCCTTGTGGATAGGAAGCTCCCAGGCAATCAGGAATTCTGAAGAGCTAGGGAGGGCCATCACATTCCCCTATGAAGACATATAAGTTTTCTAGGGCTGATTATTAATGTATATTTCATCTGCTTCTGATGGGATATGCTGCACCCATAAATGAACTGAAGTCCAAAAGAGTCCGACATGCTCACCTGAAATTATGATATGGTTAGCATGCTAACGGACAGAAAAGGGCATTATAAACAAACCAATTGTACCTCTGGGAACATGTCTGCTGGGGTGTGGAAGATAGGTGACCTGCAGGAGGTCTTAGAGGCTGATGGTTTATACTTGGGGCATCGGTTTTTACTGAAGAGCTTGTAGCACTTAGAAGGTGTGAGGTCACCAGTGCACGATGCTGGAAGAGAACAATCAGGTCATCACAGTCATCGCCATCATTCTCTGAAGCATGCACTTGATGACGTCCTCTGTACCAGACGCTATCCGAGCAGCTTCGTGTGCGATGTAGTTGGTAACTGTCAGGAAACACCTACAAGGTTAGGTGCTGTGGGATCCTAGGCACTACAACATTTAGGATGCTGACATGTGAGGAAGTTGTCTCCAGAAGTCTGAGGTGGGGAGCCTCGAGAGAACAGGAGGGAGGGAATGATGGCCGAGAAACAGTACAAGACAGGGTTTGATGAGCAGGGAGGTCAGCAGGGACGAACGCTGCAACGGTGCCAAGGAACGTGGAAAGGAGACCTCAGTTTGCTAGCTGAGAGGTTGAGGGGGACTTAGTGGAACACGTTTCCCACGGAGCAGTGGGGAAGAGCTTGGTAACAGGATGGAGCACATGGAAGAGAGGTGACTGAGGGGAAGCTGGACAGGAAAACAGAACACCGAACGGTGGGATCTGAAAGGAAGAGAGAGAACAAGTAGGAAAGAACAACAGAGAAGACAAGACAGACAGACGAGTTTGGAAGGAGTGCTCTGTTTCCACGAAGAAGGCTGGTAGAAGAGAGTCGGGGAGGGGCTTGTGAGGCCCCACCCCTCCCCGAGGAGCTGTAAGCAGTTAGTGGTTGCTGGGAATGGAGAGTAATAATCCTAGTGGGTGTAGCCACTGGTAAGTTATCCTTGTTCCAGTAAACAGCCTCACCTAAGTCCAGGCAAGTAGCACACATGTATGCAGAGACAAAGTCATGACAGTGGAGGGGAACTTGTAGTGAAGAAGGGGTTCGGAATGAGGAGAGGGGAAGAAAAAAGGAATGGGGGGAGGGATATGGTGAAGCACTATGTATGTGTGTGTGTATATATATATACATATACATATACATATACATATACATATACATATACATCATATACATATACATACACATACACATACACATACACATACACATACACATACACATACACATACACATACACATACACATACACATACATATACATATATATATATATATATATATGAAATTGTGGAAGAATGAAAACGGTTTTCATAGAATGGAAGCTGAAAAGAGAATAGATGTCAGCGAGAGGGAAGGAAACGCCCTGAACTGGAAAGGGGCTCCTTTTACTAATTTAATTCTCTGAGTAGGAGAGAGATGTAGGACTGTAAATATCTTACACATTTGTCCTGTGTCAACCCTAAACAAACTCAGAATAAGAGAATGAAGCCTATTGACCAAATCACACAACTGTGGTCGTGGGGACTGGTGGGGCAGAGGAGAGAGGGTGGGATATTGAGTTGAAGGTCAGATGATTTTAGCAATAAAAGCTTTGTGCCAGGCTTCTTGGGGAGTCTGGGGGCAGATCCAGGTTTCATAGATCCCGAAGCTGCATGACTCTGTAAGCGTCTGTGGGTAAGAAATATGGGATTATAACATAAGACTAAGCATGAGGATCTGAGCAGGAAGAGGCCACTAAGGCATGAGTTAACTTATCTTTGCAGATATGCAGCTCTCAGTTGATTCCTGCCTTCCAAGGAGGATTTGCCTAAAACAAACGACTGAGACCTGCAGGAGCTGGCATCTTGCTGTGCCATAATCAAGTATGGTCTAGAATGAGTCCAAAGTAGTTTGATATTAAACTGAGGGTTTTATAACAGTCATGAAAGACTGAGGGGAGAAGGAGAGGAACACTCATGGGAGTTACCACAGAAGCTTCATGAAAAGACATGTCAGGACCCCAAAGGATGTGGTGGGACCTAGAAAGGCTGAAATGAAGGCAAGAGGCCCCTGGTGAAGGGCCTCCATATGCCAAGTCCTGATAATAGGATCGAGAATAGAATCTGGGGAATGAAAGGACTTTGTGACTGGGCCTTGAAAGGTCTTAAATATAATTGAGACAGAGATATTTTTTTTCTTGAGGCCACAAGATTTATTTAGTACCATGGACAGATAGACAACAGCACAGCAGGGACTTTGAGACAAGGTCATGACCCAATACCAGGGACAGAAAGCATGGCAGGTCTCTGAAGAAAAGAATCAGTGAGCCCACGTGGCAGAAGCACGAGTCTCTCTTTATATGTTTTTGGGGAGGTCTCATAGCATGTAGTCAGGCTCTCTGATTCACTGGGTCAGAGACAGAGAGAGGGGCAGGCAGTAGCATGTATGGGCCTCAATACCTGTTCTAATGTAACTCACTTCTCTGGGTGGGAGAACCTGGCACCTGAAAGTGTTCTCTACAGCTATATGTCTCTGTGGGTTCTTACTGGTGTCTGTGGAAGGGAAGAGCTGCTGCAAGGACAGTTGTGGGGAGCCGACAGAAGGCGGCTATCATCCTTGCAGCCATCTTGAGCCATATACCCTGACAAGATACTTGTTTTCAACAGCCTACAACAGCTGAGCACACTCTAATAACATCTTGTTTTATGTACCCAGGATTTTCCCTTGGGTGTGTGTGACTTAAAGGTGTGACTTAAAGGTGTGACTTAAGAAGTGAGACTTATAAAAGGCGAGAGGCAGACAGAAGAGGGGACTGGAAACTTGGAACTTGGAAGCACTAGGGACTAGGAACTCGAGACTTGGACTAGGAACAAGGGACTTGGAAAGAGAGAAGAAGAGAGACTTGAGAATAAACGGGACTGAATCACACTGTCTGGTCTCCATTCTTTGCGTCTGCCCTCACTCTCTTTCTTGCTGAACCCTGACCCGCGGACCGGAGCAGCAGTACGAGCCAGGACAATTTAGCCCCCAAAGCTTGGGGCAGTGCAGGCTCTAACAATTTTGGCCCCCAAGCTTTTGGCAGTGCGGGTTCCAACATTTGGCAGAGCAGTCCCTGACGGACAGTGGCTCCAGGAACCCCTGATTCTAACAGTTCATCCTTCCAGGTCTTAAGGTTAGGGAACTGTAGATGATTAGACACAGATTCCCTTAGATGCCAGTTTGAAGCACTGGATTAGCTCAGGCAGGCCAGGCATCAGCAACTACATCAGCTAGCAGCTCAAATCCAAACCACCCCCTGCTTTTGTAAATAAATACATATTTATTTATTTATTTATTTATTTATTTATTTATTTATTGGAGTCAGCCGTGCTCACTTCCTTGGATGTTGTGGTTGTTGCTTTCCTAGGGAGAACTGAGAAACTATCATAGAGACCTTATACTTCACACACCTTCACAGAAGCCTCAGACACTCAGGACAGTGAAAAGTGCTGGTGCACCTGTAACCCCAGCATGTTCAAGGATCAGGAGCTCGAGACCAGCCTAAGCCACACAAGGGGATGGTACTGGCTAGTTTTGTGTTAATTTGACACAAGCTAGAGTCATTCGAGTAGAAAGAACCTCAATTGAGAAAATGCCTCCATAGGACTGGGCGGGGATAAATCGATGATTGGTGAGGAAGCCCAACCGTGGGTGGTGCTACCCTTGGGCCTCTGCAGCTGCTCCTGCCTTCAGGTTCCCACCTCTGTTTGAGCTTTTGCCTCGGCTTCCCTTAGTGGTCTATGACTCAGGATATGTAGGCCAAACAAACTCTTTCCTCCCCGGGTTGCTTTTGGTCCTGGTGTTTTATCACAACAGTAGAAACCCCAGCTAAGACGTGAATCCTGTGGCACTAAGTCAAGAGCTGGAGATAGAGTGCTTGCCCAGCGTGCACAAAGTCCTGGGTTAAATAGCTAGGGGGAAAAAAAGAGAAAAGGAATTTCCAGAAAAATATGGAGTTTTACGATAAAACAATAAAAAAAAATAAAAGCTGGAGCTAATGTTAAGATATAAGTTTCTAGAACTTCTGACATGTAAATGATGAGAATCTTACGTCCAAGAACATAGGATACAAAGTTTGTTATGGAGAAAATAATTAAAGTTTTATTGGAGACTATTCTGAGCAATCTGATCTATTTATAAAGCTGGAAAGCAGATTGGGAAAATGTTAACTGAAGTGTCTTCTTCGTTTGCAGACACATGCCTTAGGCTGACTTAGGTCGGACTCTCCTCACTGCCCTGCTCTGTGGCTCTCCGGTCAGTACATGGTTTCTGGGAGCTCTTTTGTTTCCAAATCTTTCAGAAATCAATTGGGGCCAATCGTCTTCCACACAATTAAAGTCAAGTAGTGTCTGTCCAACAGCTCTTCAATACAGCTGCTTCTCCTTAATCTGAGGCATTTTACATGCTCCCCTGCTAACTAAAGCTCACAACTTATGGTGTGTGTACTCACAAATCAATACCCCCAGAAAAAGGCTTTCCACTTTCTGAGTAGTGTTCATTCCTCTGTTTTTGCAGCCCCCAAACACCTCTAGGTTTAAGAAAATGTCGCTTTATCTCGTTCTTTTTTAAAAGAAGAAATAGATATAGCAGTTATGTATAGGGAGTTGGGCTTAGAAAAGTAAATGCAATATTTCAGGTAATGACAAACTGTTTCCTTTCGGGCTGGAGAGATGTCTCAGCAGTTAAGAGCACCTTGTTTTGGTTCTTAGCACCCACATCAGGTGGCTCACAAGTTCCAGGACCACAATGCCTTCTTCTGGTCTCCATGGACACATGCACACAGATGGTAATACATAATATATAACTTAGACATACACACAAAATAAAAATAAATAACTCATTTAAAAATAAGATGGCCTGTAGAGAAGGCTCAGAGGTTAAAGGTACTTGCTGCTCTTGCAGAGAACCTGGGTCTGATTCCCAGCATCTACATGGTGGCTCGAAGCCAGCCCTAACTTCAGTTCTAGGAGTTTCAGTGCTCTCTTCAGGCACTGCACACATATGGTACACATTACTGCTGCTGTGCAGTTTTATTTTTGAGATGGGTTTTATTTTTGAGATGGGGGTCTTACTATGAAGCCTTGGCTGGGCTGGAACTATGTAGACCAGGTTAACCTTGAACTCATAGAAATTTATAAAGACCACAGAATAAAGTCCCTAATGTTGTGCTGGTAAAAAATAAATGGTATTATAAGTAAATGGAGAGAAATGATAGCTTTTCCTTATAGTGCAATTCCAAATAAATAAATAAATAAATGCAGAAAGAAGGGGCATGGTAGGAAAATAAATAAGTGAAGTGGAAATTCGGATTTGAAAATATTCCTACAAAATGTCTGTCAATTACGAAGGCTATAGTAGTAATTCCAAGGTTGAGAGACTCTGGAAATCCCACATTAACTAGGATTTTTGGGTTGACAATAAGACACAGGCTTGTGACTTTTCTGTGAGAAGAGAACAATTTCCCTTTTGTGTTGTTCGTTCTAAAAATAACTTTAACCTAATCATGAGGCAACATCAGAAAAACCTAAACCCAGGAAAAGTTTATATAATGTGTGGCTAGTGCTCTTTGAAGTAACCATGCAGTAAAGGACAAAAAACAAACCAAAACAAAGCAAAAATCAAAACCAAACCAAAACAAACAAAAAAACAGAATCAAAACCAGAGGAACTGTCACCAATTAAAGGACAAGGAGTGGTTACAACTGGAGGCAGTGTGCGAAGCTCCACGAGTTAGGCTATGAAAGGGACCCTGGGGAGAAACTGGAGAGCCCCACAGACTGTCAGGGACACATACCTGTAATCACAGAAGCTAAGAGACTGAAACTGGAGAGCCAGAGTTCCAGGACAGCCTGGGCTGCTTAATAAAGGTGCCGCCTCAAAAACAAAACAAAATTATCTTTGGTTCAATTCGCAGAACTGAAACAAACAAGAACAGGGCTGGGCCATGTCTCAGTGGTTAAAATGCTTGCCACACAAACATGAGGATCTGTGTTCTGATCACTCGAACCCTAAAAAGCTGGACTCGGTAGCGTGTGTCTGTGGTAATCCCAGAGTTCTCACAACAAGATGGAAGGCAGAGATGGGAGAATTCACAGAATTATGAGCTAATCACCCTAGTGTTCCCAGACGCAAACAAGAGGCCCTGTCTGTCTCAAACAAGATGCAGAGAGAGGACCGAAACTTTCTGTAAATAATTATAAATTAGGGGCCACAGGAATGATTCAGTAGGTCAAATTTCTGCTGAAAAAGCATGAGGACCTGAGCTCAGGACTCCATCACTCACATAAAAGATGGCAATCCCAGTGTTGAGGGGGCAGAGACGAGAGGATCCCTGAAGCTCACTAGCAAGCTAACCACCCTAGCCAAATGGATGGGTGTGGGGAGCCGACAGAAGGCGGCTATCATCCTTGCAGCCATCTTGAGCCATATACCCTGACAAGAGATTTGATTACAATAGCCTACAACAGCTGAGCACACTCTGATAACATCTTGCTTTAGATACCCAGGATCTTCCCTTGGGTGTGTGAGACTTAAAGGTGTGATTTAGAACTGAGACTTAAGGGCATGACTTAGAGATTAGATTTAGAGACAAGACCTAAGGGCATGATTTAAGGGTGTGACTAAAAGGTGTGGCTTAGAAATGAGACATATAAAAGGTGAGATGCAGACAGAACAGTACAACTTGGAACTGAGAATTAGGTATTAGACACTTGGCACTTGGAGGAAGAACTTGGAATTAGACAAGTACAACTTGGAGTTAGTTATTAGGCAGTAGGAATTAGGCACTTGGAAGAAGTAACTTGGAACTTGGAGGCACTAGGGACTAGAAACTAGGGACTAGGAACTCAAGACTTGGGACTTGGACTAGGAAGAGAGACTGAAGTATAAATGGGATTGAATCACACTCTGTCTGGTCTCCATTCCTCACGTCCATCCTCACTCTCTCTCTTGTTGAACCCCGACCCACAGATCGGAGCTGCTTGGGGCAGTGTGGGCTAACAAGTTAGTCCCCAAGGCTTTTGACAGTGCAGGTTCCAACATTGATAGAGCATCGTGGCTTGCAACATTTTTGGCGCCCAATGTGGGACAGAGCGGGCCGCAACAGATGGGGCCCAGTGAAGAGGTTGTCCTAAATAGTAAGGTGAAGCTCAGTAGAGGAAGACACCCAACTTCAAATCAACTACTGGTTCCCAAGCATATACGTGTGCACACATACACATGCACTAATGTATACACACACACACACACACACACACACACTCACACACACACACACACACACACACACACACACACATATGAACATGTACACATATACGACCCACATACATAAATGTTCTAAATTATTTCAAAATAAAAAGACATTAAAAAACAGGAACGGGGTAGTAGGTAGAATTCAGTGATGACCCAATGACTTTTGCCCCTTAGAGACTTTGCATATGTAATTAGTATTACCGATCAATTGATTTTAAAATAAAGATGTTATTCACATGGGCAGGAGCTATGGATAACAGAAGAATTTTCTCTCTCTGGAGGTAGAAGTCAAAGAGATCCAAAGTGTGGGAGGGACTGGTTGAGAGGAAGAGTCTGTCGCTACTATGTTATGGAGGAGCCCCAAGAAGATTCATGCATATAGCCTCCTTGATGTGAGGGAAGCCACTAACTAGCAGTCGTGTAGGAAGTGAGGAACACTTGGTCATAGGGACTGAAGTCTGGCAACTGAATTTTGAACGTGGAAATAGACCCTTCCTTTAGGTGGGAACACCCGAAGTCATCACCTTGATTTCAGCTTTATCAGACCCTTAGCAGTAAGCCCAGCTACATTAGGACAGACATCTGACAAAGAATGGAGAGTTGACAACTCCTAAATTCACAGTTCTTTGCTGAGTAGCAATATTGATATTAATTAATATCAACATTAAACAATATCAATATTAATTGCTACTTATTAACTAATATTGATATTAATCAATACCGGTCCCAGACTGGATGAAAAATCAAGACCAAACTGGATGTTGCTTTCAAGAGAGGCTCACACATGAGAGTGTAGAGTGAAAAGGAGGAACCATCTTGAGTGGTCACAGGAACACTGAAGTGGCTCCATAAACACCTGACGGAGTAGCTTAGGACACAGGAGCATAGCCACGGATAAGAGGACCATCTCTTCATGACAGAAGGGTATTTCATTTAAAAAGTAGCATTTCGGTCTCGTGCTGTAGCTCAGGGGCAGAGCCCTTGCCTCCCACACATGAAGCCTTGAGTTTAACGCTCAGCACTGCCAAACAAACAATCTTAAAACCACATAACATTTCTAAATGTATATTCACGTAACAATGGGGTTTCAAAATATAAGAAAATGGATACACAGCCACTGCTAGAGGTGTCTGTACCTTTCTCCTCAGCACAGATTGGGCATCCAGTTAGGAAGCCATGAAAAACACAATATAAACTAAATGGACCTGGCCGTCACTTAATGAATCCTCTACCCCACTGAAGAGTACACATGCTTTTCAAATATATCTGGACTATTCATAAATATGAGCCATATGCTTGACTATAAAAAAAATCTTAATACATTTTAAAAGATTGAAATAATACAGAGTGTGATATAGCCACAACAGTATTAAATTAGGAACCGCAATGAAAAGTTATATGGAAAATTCTCCAAATGTCTTGAAAATAAACACACCTGTTTCTTACAATCCATGGATCCAAAAATAGTTAGAAACTCTTTGAAAGGAATAATAATTGAAACCACATATTGACAATAGTGGGTTGGAATACAGCAGTATTTGGAAAGAAACTGATACATTAAAAAACATTTTAAAGATTTACTTTTAATTGTGTGTATATAAAAATGTTTTAAAGATTTACTTTATTTTTAAGTGTGTGTGTGTGTGTGTGTGTGTGTGTGTGTGTGTGTGTATGTGTATGTGTGCAACACATGCAGGTATGGGTACCCAAGGAGACATTGGCTTGGTCCTTTGGAGCTGTAGTTACCGAAGTGGTAAGCTCCCTGGTGTGGGTACTGGAAACCAAAATTTGGTCCTCTGAAAAAGAGGTATGTTCTCCTAACCCTGAGCCATCTCTCCAGCTTCACTTTATGCCACATGAAACACAAACACTCACACTTAGCACACACATACACCCATATAATAAGAAATATTTTAAATGAAAAAACAAAACAAAACAAAACAACCCAAAACAGAAATCAGACAACACAAAGACACTATGTTACTGACAGGCACACAATGCCTCAGTGGTTGGGGATTTTTCACCAATAACAATAGACACCCCCCAAAAAACTGAAACAACATTTTTAACATAATAAACAACTGTTACCCCAGAGTTCTAGGCCCAGTGAACATAGCCAGAATACATGAGCATGAAGTAAAGATGTTTTTAGATGGAAGGAAACAAAGAGAACACCCTGTCAGAAGTTTTGCTCTGGGAGAGCTGCTGAAGCAGTTTTTCAGAGCGAGGGAAAGTGAGGCCAGCAGGATACAGGGTTGAGGAAGGAGGGAGAAGAGGCAGAACTGGAGTTAGCTAGGTAAATACTGTTCTTACTCTCTGAGATTTTCCTACTGTTGGATGGGAGCTGGTGAGATGGCTCAGTTGGTAAAGGTGCTTGCTGCCAAGCCTGACGACCTGAGTTCAACACTGGGAACTCATGTGGTGGAAAGAGAGAAGTGACTCCTGCAAGCTGTCCTCTGACACCCACAACTCTGTTGTGACACATGTGTCTCTCCCTGAAATTAATAAGTGTAATTTTAAAACATCTGAAATGTTTAAGGGTTAAAGGCACGAGCTATATAATTTTGTCTGATAAAAAACAAAACAGGATAACTGCATTGTAAAGTGAGAGGCGAGGGGAAAACATAGCAAACGTGTTCCTGTGCTCTCCAGGAACGATGAAGCACTGGCAGCCGCAGCCTGCCATCTCAAATACACAAGTCGTAATTCCCTCAGCACTCACCAAAACTGACCAAGATGATAAACCAATACATAGGAAGCTGAAATAGAAACAAAGGTCAAGAAGAGGGGGAAAAAAGTCATAGACCGACATCCTGACATACATTATTATATTATAATGTATTATTATATCAAACACCATTCTGTGTAAATTGTCAGAATGAGATTTTTTTTTTTTTAGTTTACATTACTTTATGTGTGGTTTTGCCTGCACACACACACACACACACACACACACACACACACAC
>JANHMN010000002.1:215652101-215664999 GCA_030674055.1 Rhabdomys pumilio | reverse complement strand
CACACACACACACACACACACACACACATATATATATATATATGCATCAGATTCCATGGCACTGGAGTTGTGGATGGTTGTAAACCATCATGTGGATGCTGGAAGTTGAACTGAGGTCTTCTGTAAGAACAGCAAGTTCTCCTAACTGCTGAGCCATCTCTACAGGCCTCAGAAGATTTTTGTTTTATTTTGCTTTGTTTTTTTGTTTGTTTTTGTTTTTCGAGACAGAGTTTCTCTGTATAGCCCTGGCTGTCCTGGAACTCACTCTGTAGACCAGGCTGGCTTCGAACTCAGAAATCCGCCTGCCTCTGCCTCCCAAGTGCTGGGATTAAAGGCATGTGCCACTATTGCCTGGCAAAGATTTTTTTTTTTTAATGAACCAGTTACATACTATCTATAAAGAAATTCAAATATAATGTTGTAACTAGACTAAAATGATAGAGATAGGTATAACAAGAAAATGCTATTTAAAAAAAAAGAATTTTTGTATCAATAGCAGCCAAAGTAGATTTCAGAGCAAAGCAAACTGTCAGACACAAGCATATTACATGACAAAAACGTCAGCTCGTCCAGCAGAGTGCATTTACCTTTTCAACACTTTCAAAATTATTTCTAACTGCAAGGGTTTATTTGCTTATTTCCTTTTTAGTCTCAGATTCAAAAGAACACTTACTTAAAATAAATACACAAAGTGTACCCTAGGAGAAAATATTCACAATGCACATATCTGATACATAACATCCTCTATATTCAAAGAGTACCCACTCGATAATAGAAAGGCAAACGGAACAATTTAAAAGGTCTAGTGGGTAAGATGGTGCATGGCTGTGGTCCTAGGGGCTCAGAAGGCTGAAGTGGGAGAACAGCCTAAGCTGAGGAGCTTGAACTACTCCAGGGAACACAGCAAGACCCTGTCTTTACAAAGGAGAAGGACCAGCAAGAGGACTCAACTAGTAAAAGCACTTGGTGTACAAATTTAAAGACCTGAGTTCAATGCCCGGGGTCCACGTAAAGGTGAAAGGTGAGAACCAACTCACAAAAGCTGGATTCTGACCTCTACATGTGTACCATAGCATACATGTGTGCCCACACTGACACAAACACGACATAGATGCTTATGAACCCACATGACTTTCTTTAAGTCCCTTAGAACAGGGACTGTAAAAAAAAGATACATAAATGACCAATAAACAAACGTCATACAGGAAACAAAGCCAGGTGGGATACCATTTGCTTCCACTTAGAACACCTAAAAAAAAATCCCAAAGCACTTCCATTCCCAAACATAACCAGATGTTTCTGAGAATGTGGTCGAAAAGGGGTTTAGGGCTTTTTGCTTGCTAGCCTGGCTTTTTGTAATAATTTTTTTTTGAGACAAAATCTTGGTATGTAGCTTCAGGTTGCCTCCAAATCTTACTCTACCCTGGGCTCTTGAGCCCTGGACTGTGCCATCATACGTGGCAAGGGAATTCTCACAGGTTTGCTGGAGGGACAAGAAAAATGCACTGTAGCCAGAGGAAGCAGTCTGAACCTATTGTGGCCAATACTTGGAGACCAGGATCCCTTGAGCTCAGAAATTTCAAACCAGCCTGAGCAACATAATAAGAACCTGTCTCAAAATGACAATTAAAAACTTCAACCATTTTGGAAACTTGCCTGGCAGTACAACCGTCAGAACGCTTCACACTCCACAGATATCATCTACATTGTTGTTCCCTGCCTGTGTCTCCATGTTAAAAAAGGAAGACAGAAAGACAGACAGAAAGAAAGGAAGAAAGGAAGAAAAGAGAAGAGAAGAGAAGAGAAGAGAAGAGAAGAGAAGAGAAGAGAAGAGAAGAGAAGAGAAGAAAAAGAAAACCTGAGAGCACATTGCAACATTGTTGACAATGCTACACTTCTTATTGCTAAGGTCCGGAACTTATTGCTAAAGTCCGGAACTCTCCGCCATGGCTTCTAAGGCGAGATCTGGCCTCCATCTGTCTTTCCTGCGATAGCTCATTCTGTCCTACCTGCTTACTGTATAGCATCACCAATCTTTCTGATTCGTGCCTAGTCTTGGGACTTGCTGGGGGTTTGTGTTTGTTTGTTTTCTTTTATTTTCTTTTGAGCAGGAAACAGGATTTCTACAGTTCTTGGCAAACTTAGCTTGTTCTTACTCTTGTCTTATTTCTGCTATTATCAACTCAGCATTCTCCTGCCACCTCCAAAGTAATTACCTTCCTGTTAACCTTTGGCATTATCATATTTACTTTCATTTTAGCACCGCTGTTATCTGTTAATTTTTAATTTATATTTTTATTAAATTTATTTTATTATCTGTATAGATTTGTTTATTTTAATTTTTATTTAAATTTATATTTTCAAAAGAATTTTGTAAGAGTTACACATGTATTCACATGTTCTATTTTCAATGTTTTCTGTCTTTTTGTGTGTTTGTGTGTGTGTGTGCACGTCACTCTCTACCTTACTTTTTGAGAGAGTGCATCTCACTGAGCCTTAAGTGTACTGATTCAGCTAGGCTGGCCGGCAAGCCCAGAGGGCCTCCTGTTTGTGCTTCTCCAACACTGAGATTTTTTATGTGCGTGTTCAGTTGCGTGGAAAGTGTTTTACCACCGGAATCTACCTCAATGCTTTCTTTCTTTTCTACTATATTGTAAGTTGAAGATAGGCGTGCCTGTAGTCTACATGTCCAGGAGGTTGAGGCAGAAGGACTGTTGGGAGTTTGACACCAGGATGAGCTACATAAATAAGAACCTATCTAAAATAAAATACTGTATTCCTGTGGTCTGGAATAGAGTCACCACACAGAAAGCACTTGGTAAATACTGTTGGTTGAAAGAATGAACCACCTTCTGTGTGTAGACGAAGGGTGGAGGCAACTCCTCAGTGAACATAAGAAACATTAGGCAGAGGAGCATATGCCTTCGGGCCACTTCATTGGCAAAAGTGCTCTAGAATCCTTTAGAAGAATTTGATGCACAAACTGAGAAAAAAAATATCCTTGGGAGGCAGAGGCAGGCGGATTTCTGAGTTCGAGGCCAGCCTGGTCTACTGAGTGAGTTCCAGGACAGCCAGGGCTACACAGAGAAACCTTGTCTCAAAAAACAAAAACAAACAAACAAGCAATATATATATATATGTGTGTGTGTGTGTGTGTGTGTGTATATATATATATATATATATATATATATATATATATATATATCGTGATATTGTGGCACTAAAATCCTGATTCTGAAGTATTAAAATATGCAGATCTGAATGTTTAGCATGTGTGAAACCCTAAGTTCAAACGCCTTACCCCCAAGTAAATGGATAATCAGTCTTAATGCAAGACATTACCTTGCATTAAGCCTATTGCAAAAGTCAGGAATTATGATCGAGAAGGAATGTTACATAAGTGTATCAGTCATTTGGTCCTCCCAGAAATTTGGTATATGGGCTAAAGTTTCCATATAGGTGCCACATTTCATGGGATTTACCACAAAAGCGTAGGTTGCCAATATTGAGAGAAAACTGAGTTGAACTTTCCAATACATAAAAGCACAAAATAACATGGGTTGATATGTTACAAAAAGCACGTGAAGCCATTCATAAAAATGTTAGGACTTGGGTTTGAGACTACCCTTAGGAGGAGGTGGGTCTTGACTGGAAGGGAGGGGGAGTCTTTACCATGCTTGTCATTCCTTATTTCTACAGCTAGGTTCTGTTTTTCTGGGAGTAGTCACAGTGAAAATTCATTAAGCTGACCACTTTCTCTGTGTGCTTTCTCTCAATAAATTGTTTACGTAAAGTCCAGCCAAGTACGAACTGCAAACTTTAAACCCCACACTCAGCAGAAAGGGAGGGGATAATGACCAAGAGTTCAACATCACAGAGTTTCCAACCTGGGCCAAATGATAACTTTTCTCAAAAGAAAAGCAAAAATAAAGTTTAAATATGTCCAGAGCATTTAGGAGTTTGGAGGGGGGGGGCAAGACATGAGGACAGCTTTTAAAATAACCGAACGTCACCTGCAACGGCACGGGAAAGATTCCCTCTCTTCCACCTGAGACAGATTCATTCTGCTCTCATCACACCTAAAGAAGCTAATTTCTATGTTACCAATTGATGCAGACAAATGAAAGCCTGGGGAGGTCGATAAGTACAGAAAAGCCTCACAGGCAATAGAAGACAGTCTGAAAACAAACAAACAAACAAACAAACAAACAATTTTTAACTGCAAGGAGTGTCTCACTCTGCCCCTGGAAACATGCTTAACAAGATCCAAACAGTGAGTTAGAACATTTTATATTTAGAACTCTTCCTCCAAGCAAATTCTTCCTAAAGAGTACCCAGGAATGAAGGGAGGAATTCTACAGGGGCAGGTAATGACTGAGCTGCTGGCTTCCCAGCAGGCAGTTTACTGCAGGGTCCTCTCTACCTTTGCTGAGCCTAGTCAATAAGTGGATCAAACCCTTCTGTCCCAGTGCCCACCTTTGCCTTTCCTCAGGCTAGCTGCCTGTGAGCACAAAGCATCCCTCTGAAGGCTCTACACATGGTCGATAGAGCCAGCTACACAGGTATTTAAATCAGATTCAGACTGGTTGTACAGCTCTTTCTGATTTCTCCCAAATCTGAATAAATCTTCCCTACCAAAGAGAAGCAGTTTCTTTCAACTCAGTCTTTCTCCGTGCACTCTCCTCCAGAGTCCAGTCTTTCTTGACTCAGTCAAAGGTGCCTCGTGGTCAGAACCCCTGTCACAGACGGCTGAACTTTCTCAATCCCCCTTCTCTCCTTTAGCAGCTCTCCAGTTTGATAAGCATCCTGACTCTGGATCTCCACTGTTTCTGTACAGTCTGAACACTTAGCTCCTTGGTTTCCAAAGTCCGACTGTAACCTCTGGCAAGTTTGCCTGATGCCTGAATGCCTACTCGTGGGCATCAGTGCTTGAAAGAGAAACAGTCCCAGGGCAAGCAACACAGGAGGTGTTGGAACTGTTTCCACTTTGAGATTCTTCCAGACTGTCTTGCAGAACCTGACAGAGCCCCTTTCAAAGCCCCTACACAAAGTGAGTGTCTCTGCACTCGACAGAATGACAGCCTATTAAAACCGATTGTCTCTATTTGGCTACACGTTTCCTTATGTCTGAATATACTAGCATGCTAGAGCAATAGCATCCAGTGTTTGGTTTTCTGAGCACACAGAATTCTGCTTTGAAAAGCTTCAACCTGAAGGAGGCTGAAACCAAATACCCCAACCTGCAATTGACTTCAGAGTTAAGAGTCTGTCTCTTCTTTCCATCTGTCTGACAGGATATTGGAGGAAGCAAATCAAAGGGCTATAATGGCTCCCATTTCTAGGTAATTGTCTTTGCATGGCTGTCCTGAAGCACAGCCATCAGCCCTAGTGTCCCCATCTCGAGTGCAATCCCCGTGTCTTAAGAAGACGACACCAGACACATCTGTACCTTCAGTGTGGCTCTCACCATTGCCCTTCACTTTCACAGAGCAGGTTGAGGCTGGCTGGGTTTCTGATGGGGCTTCCAGGGATGGGTGGCTCGACTCCTGCCTGGCTTTGCTCTTCTGATGCTCTGTGTTGTTGGCTCTGCAACATGGCTGATCCCTCCATGAGAGATCATCCTCTTTCTCCATCTATCTCAGTAGGACTGTTCTGCCCCAGGGAAGGGTTCAGACCTTCAGCCTTCTCTTTTCTGGTGCTATTTTGTCCACCTGTCTGTGAGATGTGCTCAGTGGCCTGTTGCCTGTATAATGATTTAAGTGTTTAACCATTTTGGAAAGGTTTGTACCCAAATCACACCGGCAAGTGTGATTCTGAAATTCGAGCAAGCAGCGTGCACCAGAGCACAACTATTAAATATCGAAACTAGAGGAAAGTTTTCTAGAGGAGAAGCAAAGAGGCAAAACTAAATTAAATACTGAAGACGGTTGAGAGGACTTGACAAGAAAAAGGGAATATGCTTCCAACAAGATATATAACTACAGCATAAATACAATATTAACGAAAACGATCACTGAAAAAAAGAAGTTTCTTCTTCCAGATACGCTCACCTCTTACAGTACAGGGCATGTTCCAGGACTCGTCAGTAATCACTCTCTATGGTCAATGAGGATAAATCCAGATGAAAAGAAGGATACTGAAATTAAGACGTAGCAAGGATCTCTGGTGGTCTGCGGAGAGGCTTCCAAATTATTCCGTGGGCTGGGTCAAAATGCGAGGCGCACGAAGTGCACTGGGTGGTTTTGTTTTGTTTTCCTTCAAAACATATTTTCCACCAAAAAGTTCAATCAAATTTAAAAATATCAAAAAATGTTGTGGAAGAGGTATGAATAGTGAGAAGGGATTCGATAAAGCACCTCCATAGTCTTCGTTTTCTTGTATGTTTAATCGGTAAGCAGGCTAGATTCTGGTTTTGCTCACACAGTCTAAAGGACTAAAAAATTTGAAACTCACCAATTCAGAGGAGAAGATTGAAAATGGCATCTTTTGAAGACTGGAAGAAAGGTCCCTTTGTCACTAAGATTCCCATCCCCAGGGACATTCATTTCTGGTCCTGCCTACAGCTTGCAGCCAGAGGTAGCCACTGGCAAAGAAGCCCCTGGCAGTGCAGCCTTGGCTAAGCTGCCTTTCCTCAGGTTCTCTTCCAGGGATCTGGGGCTCAGGTGTGGGGTGAAGGGCAGTCAAGTGATGTGCAGCCTAGGAAGGTCTGTTTTTCCTCATCCTAGCTCCACAGTAAGTTAACCCCAGGAGAGCTGGGCTGCTGGAGAACAGTTTTGTGAGCTTCTGAGCTGCGTGATGACCAGTTGTTACCCACCTGGGAAGATAAAGCTGCGGACACACCAGATGTCATG
The DNA here is from genome assembly GCA_030674055.1 of Rhabdomys pumilio. Classification (NCBI taxonomy): domain Eukaryota; kingdom Metazoa; phylum Chordata; class Mammalia; order Rodentia; family Muridae; genus Rhabdomys; species Rhabdomys pumilio. The sequence goes on along the minus strand of JANHMN010000002.1, from coordinate 215,658,148 downwards.
CGATATTTAGCTATGCAGTTGAGCAGTAGTCATTTCCTAGAAACATTCCAAAGCAGGCAGGGCTCTTCAACCACAGGTAAGCCCTTTGAAAGTGGTGTATGCTTGCAGATGACAGCACTTACCTGTCTAGTTATGCTACTGTACCAAGTGCTGTCTGGCCCAGAGGTTTTTACTTAGGAGAGAAGGGAGAAATGTTTCTCATACATTCCATGATGATATGAAAAAATAAATTGTTCACTCTCCCAATTGAACAAAAAAAGGAAGAAGAAGAGGAGACAAAGAACAAAACCAAACCCAACATCTGGATGGAATTTAGTACATACCTTCTGGGACCCCGGTTCCTGGAGATTTCAGCTAATGACTCCCTCTTCTGAGGCTGCAGAGACTCAAAGACTCAGACTGGTGGGAAATGGTACTTTGATGACAGTTCCTGCAAGTTGACTTAAATAGGTTGTCAGGATGCTGTAGCCATGACCAAACCCTGCTGAGGGGGAGGGGAGCTAATGTCAAGCAAGCATGCTCACTTGTGTCTGGGTGGACACCTAGCAAGGAGGCTATTTGTCACTTGTGTCTCCAGACTTGCAAGTGCTACTCTGTGTTGTGTGGTGGCTTTGCCTCATGCAGGTAAAGTCCATGAACTTGCTCATGTCCTTGGGAGATCTGTGCTTGGCTTGTGTTCTAGCTCATGTTTCTGGAAAGCCATGGCACAGTCGAAAGAGGACCAGAGGATCAGAGGGCTGGTTTTGGATCTAACTGCCATTCCAGAATCTGTGATTTTAAGCTGAGTGATCGGCTCTCCCAGAGCCCCAGTGCTTTATCAGTAGCATGAGCAGAGATGCTGCCGAGTGAGCGGGGCTGGTGGGATCTGGTGGGGTCTGAGGCACAGGAGCAGCTTCTGAACCTGGGGGAGTCCAGTGTGGGAAGGAGGAGCTGGCTGAGAAGAGGAAGTCAGCATCATGGTGCATTCTTGTGATGCCACCATTAGGGAGGCAGAGAAAGGAGGATCAGAACATCCTAAGCTACACAGCTGATTTGAGGCAGGTCTGGGCTACATGAGGTAAGATCTTAGAAACAAACAAACTAAAACAGGAAAAAAGGGAAAAGAAAAAAAACAGAAGAGGAAGAGTCAAAGATCCCAAAGGACACAAAGGTTTCCCAGTGACTTATATCATGTGCCCAGGGAAGGACTTAGATGGTTCCTAAGTCCTACGTCTTATTACAATTTTCTGGAAAATGCTTGCTGTAAGGTGGAATGATAGGAAGTATATGACACTGAAGACCAGAGTGACAATGACCCTATAAACTCCAGAATCCTGTCAGGAAAGTGTTCAAACCAGTGAAGTGGCTATATGCCCTGGTAAGGGAAAGAGCAACTCAGAAAGTAAAAAGAGAATTAGATTTTGTATGTCTCATTCTGTACCAGTTATTCCTGTAGGGATCTCTCCTGTGATGTAAGTCTCCATTCTTCACTGCTGGACAGGGTGGTGCATGCCTTCAAGCCAAGTGCTCAGAAGGCATGAGTTCCAGGGCAGAAGGGGCTGTGTAGAAAGACCCTGTCTCCAAAATAATTAAAATTAAAAAATAAACAAACACTGCCACACACTCATGTTTTTTTCATGAGAAGATGAGGCTCATTGAGTTAAGTGGAGTTTGTTAAGTGAGTTAAGTAACTGTAAGTTAGTGAGTGAAGTCTGGAAGTCTGTGGTCTATTCTTATTTCATCCGTTTCTGTTCAAACTGTGAAACTCTTCCATGAGACCCCCTTTCCCTCTCATGGGTCCCTCTCTAACGATCCTAGCCCACACTCATCTCTTCTTCTCTGGTGTTCACTGCTGGTGCCATCACGTTCACACTGTAGGTCTCCGTTGCTTATTAACAGATATTTATTTTCTGAGCTTCCTCCGCTGACGAGAGACAGAAACGAGGAAGAGGCAGCCTGACCATCACAGCTAAAATCCAAGAGTGGAAGAAATTTATCAGCAGTCTATAAATACCTAATACACCCGAGGTCAAGTCACTCCTCTCCTGCCCCTCAGTTTGGAACACTTCTGTTTCAGCTCTTACAGGGAGAAAACAAAATCCTTCTAAGGAATTGTGTCAGCAACTAATCGGTAAGAACCAATGATAAACACAGAAGGGATAGCTGGTACAGGAGGTTCGAGCCATGGTCCTGTCTCTCTGGCAGTCATGATTGTTTGGTGGCACATGCTAAGTAGGCATGCCTACAGAAATAGAACAATTATGTTCAGCCCAGGTTTAGCCAGTTATCCAACAGCACACGCCCACCTGAGGATAGTGATAACTTTGTAACATGTAATGAAAGTCCACAGATAAAGAGTTAGCTGAGCAAATCCTGGTGCATAGAAAATATCCTAACCTTTCATTTCTCTCTCTCTCTTTCTTTCTTTCTTTCTTTCTTTCTTTCTTTCTTTCCCTGTCTTTCTCTTTCTCTCTCTTTCTTTCTCTCTTTCTTTCTTTCTTTCTTTCTTTCTTTCTTTCTTTCTTTCAGTCAGTTTTATACCTAACACGAGCAATTTTCAATCCCACTTTTAAGTTAGTGTCTTGCTCTGGGATAGCAAGTCAATTCAGCCCAGTGTAATAAGCAACTTTATTTGCAAATCAATAGATTATACACTTAAGAGAATATTGATAAGAGACGATCTTCACTTCAAAAGTTGTATCACATACATTAGTACATCTACTATGGACCAAGAAATGTCATGTTTTATGATGAGTCCTTAAGCTCAGATAAAAAGCCATATGAATGACCTGGCATATTCCACTCTGTGATGTAAGATTAAAAGCATCACTCTGGGGATGTAGCTCAGTGGTGCAGTGGTTCCCTCGCATGTCAAAGGCCCTGAATTTGATTCCCTAGTGCCATCAAGAAAAAAGTACCCCAGATTGGAATAGTGTGAAATAACTTGGTATGTGTTCAAGGAATGAAAAGGAGGTCACAGGGACAAAATGTTAACTTCTATTAGGAAGCTGAGCACACAGTTCCATGTAGGATACCTGGGGATGACTCCATAAAGGCACTTGCTGCCAACTCCAAAGACCTGAGTTCAATTCCCAGACCCACAAGATGGAAGGTGAGAAGCATCTTCCACAAGTTTTCTCTGACATGCAGACTGCAGTGAGGCATGCCTGGCCCTCATCCCACACAGGGATGAGAGGGCCTGGTGAGGTGACCAAGTGGATAAAGTGCTTCTGAGGTCTATTTCAGTGTAAGGTCCACTCTGAGCACATCACATTCTCTAAATGACCTTTAAGAGGAAAAGTTGTAGATCTGATGAGATGGCTTAGCAGATCAGGCCTTGCCCCCCCCCACACACACACAAATAGATGAATGAATGGATGGATGGATGAATGAATGGATGGATGGGTGGGTGGATGGATGGATGGATGGATGGGTGGGTGGATGGATACAATAAAACATTTATTAAAGAGGGAAACTTACTTGGAAGTTATGCTTAGTGGGGTAAGACCATTGCAAGAGTAAATGTAGTTATAAAAGCCCCAAAGAGGAGAAAGAAGTGTTATTTGTGTGGTCCAGTGCTTAGAACCCATTCTGATCTGCTGGCCTGTGGCATGTAGACAACTAGCTTAGACTTTAAGCTGAGCCTGTTCCTGGCAGAGGTGGGAGCTGAGTCAGAATATTCAGAAACTTTACCTTCTTGGCTTCCAAGGGAACAATGTGGATTAAGTTATTTTAATGCCAGTTAATATAGGTGTCCATTCTCCAGGTATTTATTGAGCATGTGTTATGTGGGCATTTTATCCTGTTCATCATTGGGACTGAATAAAGGTAAGGCTTATGCAAGGTTGCAAACCAGGTGTGCCTGACCTCCTGGCCTCAGCCCCGTGCCACAGGCCTGATCTGTCTTTCTTTCTTCCTTCCTTCCTTCCTTCCTTCCTTCCTTCCTTCCTTCCTTTTTTCTTTCCTTCTTTCTGTTTTTGTTTTCTTTCTGAGGGTCTCACTCAATTGCTCTGGCTGTCCTGGAACTCACTCTGGAGACCAGGCTGGCCTCAAACCCACAGAGATTCGCCTGCCTCTGCCTCTTGTGTGAGTGCTGGGATTAAAGGCCTGCACCTCTGGGGTAGCCGCCACCACCCCTCAGCTACATTTTTAAACCAGAAGATAGATCTTGTGCTTAATGTTTTCTTCTGGTAGCAGGAGTTATTTAGAATTTAGTAACTTTTGTTTTCTGGAATTTTGTTCTGGTTACAAAAAATGACACAGATATATAATATGTATCTCTCTTTTCTTGACTGCCTTTAACTTTTGGCAGAGTTAGTTGATTTTTAAAAATATCTAGTAAAGGATACTCTGGAGTGGGTGAGGCTGGGGATGTAGCTCAGTGACACTGGGACGAGCAAAAATGAGATCGTAAGTTCAATTCTTAGCACAGAAAAACAATAATAAATTAATAATAATAACAAAAACAACAATGTCGGCCGAGGATACAGCTCAGCAGGTAAAAGTACATGTCATGCAAGCCTGACAGCCTGACCCCAGAATCCACACAGAAAGCTTGATGTGGGGGACGGTCAGCAAGATGGCTCAACAAGAAAAGGCACTTTCGGTCAGACACCCTGAGATCTCTCTCCAGAACCCACATGGTGGAGGGAGAAGCAGCTCCCAGAAATAGTCCTCTGACCCCCAGGCCTGTTCCATAGCTCAAGAGCACATACATGACCACCTCCACACACACAACAGATGTAAAAATGAAACACTGGATGTGGCGGGCACATCTGCAATCCCAGCACTTCTACTGTGAGACCGGAGGTGAGACAAGAAAATCACTCTGAAGCAATTGAGCGAGCTAGCCTGGAATGTGAAGCAGAGAGACACAGTGGTAGATGACAACCAACCCCCTAAAGTTGTCCTCTGAACAAATCAAATTGACGATGATGGTGATGGCGATGGTGATGATGGTGATGGTGATGATGATGGTTGTGGTGGCCATGACAGAGATGTGGTTGAAATCCTCAAGCAGAAGTTTAGTAAACGTTTCTTTCCCCCAGCTCCTGCCCACACAGTGTGAGTGCTTGTCATCAATTCCTGCCCTATTTGACCTGATCTGATTCAGGATCAAGGCAGTGATAGAGGACGTGAATCAAACTTCTCCCTAAAGAGATCCCAATGAATGGGGGTTTTAAATCTTGAACTTAATGAGATTCCTTTAGTGGTGGAATTTTTGTAAAAGACAAGTAAGGCGAATTATTGTAGAGGATGAACCTGCTATAGAGACAATGCCTGCCACTGTCTTAGAACTTTCTAGGTGTGCTCTAGTGTAACAACCCTACGAGACAGGGTTTTTAGATGAAGAAAATGAAAGCTCAGGGAGGATCGGTTTGGGTTTTCTACATGCCATGTCTGTGTACCCACGTGTGTGTGTCTGTGTAGGTTGGAGGTCCACACTGGGTGTCTTTTTAAATCATGCATCACCTTTCTGGTTGTTGTTGTTTCTTGTTTGTATTCAGCATCTCTCACTGAACATAGAGCTTGCGAATCGGCTGCACTGGCTGGCCAGAGAGTCCCACACACCTTCCTGCTTCTGCCTCCTCAGCTCTGGATTGCAGGCACTGCTCATTTCACAAGGGCGCTGAGGGTCATGCTCAGATCCTCTGTGCTTGGCTTGCACCTTACCAACCGAGCCATCTCCCCAGCCCCTCAGAAAGACGGTTTTTGTGTTTGTTTTGTGAATGTTTTTCTTTAAAAAAAAAAAAAAAAACTTACACTTGCTCATTCAATCAGTAAGGGGTAGATCCAAGATTTTCCTGCAGCACCTTCTCCTTCTGGTAACTTTAACCTCAGTTACATGGTCATCTATCTGTTTCCTCTAAGTATGGGATAAACCCTAGGGAATCTACAAATGAAAAATACGAGGGATCCAAGAAAGCACGTGAATAAGCAGAGTATTATAAAATGCAGAGAAACTGAAATACTACACATTATGTGAGACCAGGAAGTTAGAGAAAGTGAGGACTCTACCATAAAAGTAGGAGTCACCTTGCAGCATTTATCTTTCTTTCCTGTCAACT
>JANHMN010000002.1:215625268-215647944 GCA_030674055.1 Rhabdomys pumilio | reverse complement strand
CTCTCTCTCTCTCTCTCTCTCTCTCTCTCTCTCTCTCTCTCTCTCTCTGCTCCTGCTACCATGATGTTCTGTTTCTCCATAAGGCCAGAACAGGGGAGGCAATAAGAACTATGACCTGAACCCTCAGAAACCCTGAGCCAAAGAAAAAAATTCTTCCCTTTAATTAATTAATTTGTCATAGTGATACAAGCATAACTCTCAGAAGGCCTGAGGTTCAGCATCTCAGAGTTAGAGGTTGATTTCACAGGCCTCTCCTCTAATCTGCTCACCTAAGGCAAGATGCTTAGCTTTGATTGTCAATTTGGCGCAACTTAGAATCATCCAAAAAGAGTCAGTGAGGGATTAGCTACATTACATTGACCTGAGATCATGTCTGGGGTCACTGTCTTAATTAAGTTAACAAATGTGGAAGCCGCAGTCCACTGTGAGCCCCGTATCCTAGACAGGGTTTCCATCTGTGTAAGACTGAGGAGGTAATGCTAAGACATGCAAGAAAACAGGTGTACACATGTGCATGCATTCATCGCATTGCTCTTCACTGTGGACATGATGTCACCAGCTGTCTCCAGCTCCTGCTGCCATAATACCCCCACAGTAATGGCTATAACATAGAACTGTAAGCTAAAAGAGCACTTTCTCCCATACATCGTGGCGATTTGAACAAAAATGGCTTCCATAGATGTATACATCTGATAGCTGAGACCACCAGGGAGTAAAATTGAGATGGATTAGAAGGATTAGGGCTGGTGGAGAAGGTATGGCCTTGCTGGAAGACAGATGTCATCAAGGGTAACCTTTGAGGTTTCAAAAGCCTACACCAGGCCCATGGATAAGGATGTAAAGCTCTAAGCTACTGTTTCAGCACCATGCCTGTCTGCTTCCTGCCATGATAATAATGGACTCAACCCTTTGGAACTGTAAGCAAGCCCATAATTAAATGCTTTATTTTATAAGAGTTGCCTTGGTCTTGGTGTCTCTTCATAGCAATAAAACAGTAACTACAGCAGTTGGAATTTTTTAGTAGAGCAGCAGCAGAAATGGAACGCAGACACAGGGAATATCTACAATGTCTTGGGTCAGAGAAGAGAAACAGAAAACAACAGACAAATGTGGGGTTCCACCACTCTCTCATACTTTCTTTTATGAGAAGGAAAGCAAGGTACATAACAAAGAGATTATTCTTTGTGCTGATTAGTTTCATGTTCAGCTTAACACACGCTAGGGTCCAAGTAAAGAGAGACCCTCAGTGGAGGAGTGGCCACCATCAGGTCGGCCTGTAGGTAAGCCTGTAAATCATTATCTTAATGATCTTAATTGATTAATGATTAACATGGGAGGTTCCAACTGACTCTAGGCAGTGCTACCCTTGAGCAGGGGCCCTGGATTGTGTAAGAAAGCAAACTGAGCAAGCCAGTGTGCAGCATTCCTCCATGGCTTTTGATATAATTCCTTCCTCCAGGTTCTTGCCTTGAGTTCCTGCCCTGACTTCCCTTCTTCACGACAGACTGCAAGCTGTGAGATGAAATAAATCCTTTTCTTCCCAAGTTGCTTCCAGTCATGACGTTTATTGTAGCAATGAAAAGCAGACTAGGACATTCCTTCCAGGCTGCTATTGAATGTGAGTATGGGCTGTGTATTAGGGACTTTGTCCTAAGCCACCTGGAGCAAACTCCCGAAGCCCTTTGGTTCAAAACAGGCTCTTCAGTTCTCTCCAGCAAGGACATAAGCCTAGTTCTAGACTCTTCAACACTTGCAGGCAGTTTAGAAAATCTAGAGTCAATCTTTACTGGTTTCCTGATGTTATTTCTTACCCTTTTGGGACTACACACTAAACTCAAGGGCTGGCTTTTGGAGAAGTTTAACAAGAGATTGTCAGTTATAGTTCATTCTTATTAGCTGCTGTGACAGGAGTAAGTTCTAGAAAACTTCTGCTATGATTTGAATACAGTTTTCCAGCACCAAATTTTATGTTGAGATTCGCTCGCTAGTTTAACAGTGTTGGATTTCCCCACAGGAAGGGATTACTCTTGTAATAGTAATAATAGCAATAGTTCTCATGAGAGTGGGTGAGTCATGTCACTCACAAGTTATAAACTCTGTCACTGCTCCCAAACAGCTGAGACTACAGGTGTGAGCCACCGCTGTCACAGGATGAGGCTGGTACCACTCTGCTTCACCCGTGCTCCCGAGCACATACTCACTTCCCCTGGGAGTTTTCTGGCACAACACCTTCAACAGAAGTGTTCAGATGTCTTATTGCCACCTTTCCAGGCCCATAAGCTAACTAGACCTCTTTCTTCACAAATAACTCAATTTAAATATTGTAATAATTAAGACTGGACTGAGCTGGCCTTGTCAGGCATCAGTGGAAGAGGAGGACCTCAGTCTCTGGAAGTTTGGATGCCCTAATGTTGGGGAATTCGAGAGCAGGGAGGTGGGAATGGGTGGATGGGTGGGGGCACACCTTCATAGAAGTAGGAGGAGGGAGGATGGGATAAGGGATTTTGGGGGGAATGGGAGAGGGGACAACATTGAAAGGTAAATAAATAAAATATCCAATAAAAAAAACAAACAAACAAATAACTGGGCAGTGGTGGCGCATGCCTTTAATCCCAGCACTTGGGAGGCAGAGGCAGGCGGATTTCTGAGTTCGAGGCCAGCCTGGTCTACAGAGTGAGTTCCAGGACAGCCAAGACTACACAGAGAAACCCTGTCTCAGAAAACCAAAAAAAAAAAAAAAAAAAAAAAAAAAAAGAAAGACAAAACAGATAATGGATCTGGCAATTGTAGTAAAGCAGTCGAGACTTTTTGTCAACAATTTATTATGGAGATTCCATATAATCCTCAAGGACAAGGTATAGTGGGAAAGGCCCATGGAACTTTACAAAGATTGGTGAGACAGGATGTTGCTGAGACAAAGAATGATGCTGACCTGTGAGCTTGCTGAGTGCCCTGACAAGGTGACTGGGGAGCTGTACTGGACATATGTTCCTGACCCACCTTTCCTTGACAGATGGAACAAGCTGCCTAGCCTCAAGTTTTTAGACAGTGTGGGACAGAGAATCAAAAAGAGAAATTACAATGTTTCTTGCATTTTTCTTAAAGGTGAACAGCTATTAGGACTCAATCATGTACTGGTCTAGAAATCAATCCAATACTGGAAATAACAGTCTACATTTGGAAGGCTGGATCTGGCCATTTTCAGAGACATATTTGGAAGTTAGCTGTAGTTCATTATGATGTTATGATAGCAAGAGATAAAGTTGGGACAGGATCTGGATTTCAAACAAGGGTTAGTGCATGTCTTAAGGCTCTTTTAATTGTCAAGCTAAAATTGGTTTTGTCTCTTCTACAGTATTTGTTTGTAAGTTGCATTGACTGTATAATTTCCAATTGTATTAGTGTGTTAAAAACTGGCATGTCTGTTATGGGGGTCTATCAACCAGCTTTTGTCTTACTGCCCTGAGTATTAGAAAACCTTGATTCTCTGAAAAAAGCTCAAAAGTGCTAGAAGAAGTGAGTTAGGCTTTAAGCAGAAGCAAGAGGGTAGCGGGCTTGATTATTGCTAGTATAACAGCTTTAATTTTATTAATCGCTAACACCACTGCTTCTGCAACAGCATTGACACAAGGAGTTAAGACAACTATTTTTGTTAACCATCTAGCAAAAAAAGTTACTAATGTATTGAGTATACAAAAGAATTTATATAGTTATCTGAAACAATAAATTGATGCTCTATAACCTATTCAAATTATCTGAAGGAGGTTCAGGGTTCAAGATTTAGGAGCCATCCCAAGTGTCATGACAAATATCATTGGAGTAGTGTTACTTCTAAAATTTACAGTGATTGTCATTATAATTAGAAGAAAAGTTTAAAGACACCTGTAGGATATTTGGCATAATTCTAACACCTCTCTGGTGTGTTAACATTGCATAGTGAGATTATGAATTTAAAGAATGCTGCTCTGCAGTGGTGGCACATGCCTTTAATCCCAGCACTTGGGAGTCAGAGGCAGGCAGATATCTGAGTTCAAGGCCAGCCTGGTCTACACAGTGAGTTCCACGACAACCAGAGCTATACAGAAAAACCCTGTCTTGAAAAACAAAACAAAACAAAACAAAACAACAACAAAAAGAATGTTGCTCTGTTGAGCTTTGATGCTGCAGATAATGCTGATAAAATTATCCATGTCCTGAGGTCAGTATTTTCATTTTGGTCAAACCTCAGGAATGGCATATATAGCTTGATCATGCTAGCGCTTCTTGTCCTGGAAATACTTTTATTCCTGCTCATCATGTTAAAGCTTGTCTCTAACAACATCAACATGTTAACAGCCAAAGTATATGACTTGAAACTGAAAATGGACCCCCAGACAGAGTTATTAATTTAACAGGCTGGCAAGCCAAGGACGGGTAAGATTCTGCATATAGCCTTACTAACCTAAGACAGAAATGCATTGCTTTGGATAATGCATATTCCACGACAGGTAAGGAAGGCTTTCTTGTCAGAACAACCTAAGACAGGCTCAGTCTGATTTATGCAATAAAAATGGGGAAATGTGGAGAGCTTTTGGGGCTGCCTGGCAGGAATCTGTCATTGGCCAAGGACAAGGAAATGGGCTGCTTGGAAGGAATCTGACATAGGCCAAAGACAAGGAAGTGGACTGCAGGCAGGAATCTGACATTGGGCTAGAACAAAGAAGTAATTTTAGGCACAAATCTAAATTCTAGGCTAGAACAAAGAAGAAATTTCAGGCAGGAATCTAAATTTTAGGCTAGAACAAAGAAGTAATTACAGGCAAAAATCTAAATCTTAAGCCAGAACAAAGAAGTAGGCTTCAGGCATGAAAATGACTTTGGGCTAGAACAGGGAAGTAGGCTCAGATATTTTGATCATCCTGATAAGCCCTTAGAAATAGTGATCACAGGAGTGATCACAGGACTCTGTTTATTGTCATGCATGTTCTTTGACTATCTGGGTTTATTGTCTTCCTTGTTCCTTGACTATTTGAATCTATTGTATTGCTAGTTCCTCAGCCTAGAACTGACCTTAATACTTGCATGTAATTTAAGCAGTATAAAGGCAAAAAAGGAGGGGGAGAGGGATGGGATAGGGGATTAATGGGTGGTAGGAATGGGGAAGGGGGATGGCATCTAAAATGTAAATAAATAAAATTTATAATAATAATAATAATAATAATAATAATAATAATAATAATAATGGACTGAGCTTCTCAGGGTACACTGAAGGTTGTTTAGGTCAGCAGGACTGTTTTTGAACAGGCTAAAAATAACTTACATTTTAATGCTCTATAGATTTTATACCTTCCTCTCTTCCCCAAGGTGGAGATGAGCAGACCTCATGAAGCACCTCATGAAGCATGATAATAACACTGTTTGTGTTTGTTTGAATGTGACCTTGTTCTTACATGTGAAGTGAAATAAATTTCACAGGACGAATTTTTCACTATAATTAGGATTAGAATACTGACTCTTGCTTTCAGTGTAGTTGACAGTAAGACATGGACAAGGGTGTTGTAACATTCCTCCCTTTGGACTCACATTGTAATTTGAAATCTTCTCAGCCAGCTCCTCCTTCCCACACTGGGCTCTCCCAGGTTCAGAAGCTGCTCCTGTGCCTCAGACCCCACCAGATCCCACCAGCCCCACTCACTCGGCAGCATCTCTGCTCATGCTACTGATAAAGCACTGGGGCTCTGGGAGAGCCGATCACTCAGCTTAAAATCACAGATTCTGGAATGGCAGTTAGATCCAAAACCAGCCCTCTGATCCTCTGGTCCTCTTTCGACTGTGCCATGGCTTTCCAGAAACATGAGCTAGAACACAAGCCAAGCACAGATCTCCCAAGGACATGAGCAAGTTCATGGACTTTACCTGCATGAGGCAAAGCCACCACACAACACAGAGGAGCACTTGCAGGTCTGGAGACACAAGTGACAAATAGCCTCCTTGCTAGGTGTCCACCCAGACACAAGTGAGCATGCTTGCTTGGCATTAGCTCCCCTCCCCCTCAGCAGGGTTTGGTCATGGCTACAGCATCCTGACAACCTATTTAAGTCAACTTGCAGGAACTGTCATCAAAGTACCATTTCCCACCAGTCTGAGTCTTTGAGTCTCTGCAGCCTCAGAAGAGGGAGTCATTAGCTGAAATCTCCAGAAACTGGGGGTCCCAGAAGGTATGTACTAAATTCCATCCAGATGTTGGGTTTGGTTTTGTTCTTTGTCTCCTCTTCTTCTTCCTTTTTTTGTTCAATTGGGAGAGTGAACAATTTATTTTTTCATATCATCATGGAATGTATGAGAAACATTTCTCCCTTCTCTCCTAAGTAAAAACCTCTGGGCCAGACAGCACTTGGTACAGTAGCATAACTAGACAGGTAAGTGCTGTCATCTGCAAGCATACACCACTTTCAAAGGGCTTACCTGTGGTTGAAGAGCCCTGCCTGCTTTGGAATGTTTCTAGGAAATGACTACTGCTCAACTGCATAGCTAAATATCGCATGACATCTGGTGTGTCCGCAGCTTTATCTTCCCAGGTGGGTAACAACTGGTCATCACGCAGCTCAGAAGCTCACAAAACTGTTCTCCAGCAGCCCAGCTCTCCTGGGGTTAACTTACTGTGGAGCTGGGATGAGGAAAACAGACCTTCCTAGGCTGCACATCACTTGACTGCCCTTCACCCCACACCTGAGCCCCAGATCCCTGGAAGAGAACCTGAGGAAAGGCAGCTTAGCCAAGGCTGCACTGCCAGGGGCTTCTTTGCCAGTGGCTACCTCTGGCTGCAAGCTGTAGGCAGGACCAGAAATGAATGTCCCTGGGGATGGGAATCTTAGTGATGAAGGGACCTTACTTCCAGTTTTCAAACGCTGCCATTTTCAATGTTCAAACTGGTGAGTTTCAAAATTTTAGTCCTTAGACTGTGTGAGCAAAGCCAGATCCTAGCCTATTTACCAGTTAAACACAAGGAAACAAAGACTATTGAGCCATTTTGCTAAATCCCTTGTGATTATTCATGGTTTTCTTTAAAAGTGCTTTTTGAAGCTGGGGCACATGCCTGCAATCCCAGCACATGGGAGTCAGAGGCAGGAGAATTGGGAGTTCAGGGTCATCCTCACCTATAAACCAATTAAAGACCAGTCAAAAATAAAAATAAAAGCAGACCAAAGAAATCTTGTGGAATACTTTTAAATTTTGATTAACTTAAATTCAATTATTTAATTAAGCAATTTTCTTGAGACAGAGTCTCATGTGTCCTGGCTGCTTGTGAACTCATTGCATAGTCCAGAATGACCTCCTGCCTCTACCTCCAGAGTGCTGGGTGGAATTAAGTGTTCTCTACCACATCTAAATTTTTAATTTTGATTAACTGTCATTAAAAAAAATATGTTTCAAAAGAAAATAAAAAGACCCACGTCACCGGATATAGTGTGTTTTGCATTTGTTCCACAGAACCCCTAAGAATTTCTACAGGCCATGAGAGATCCACAGATTTCTAGGGAAAACCACACAATTTGAAACTACATCTTAATTTTGAATCTTTTTGTTCCATCAAGAATTATCTGTTATTGAATACAAAATAACCTAAAACAGAAGGACAGGACCATGTATGATTGGTGAGCCCCACCCAGTGGAGAAGAAGAAACTTCTATATTCTAGTCTCCACAGAATTTTTATACTGTGTAACAGATATGATGAAATGATTAATATCTACAGGGTTCTTAATGCTTCTTGTGAATTCTCCTTCTTTTTTTTTTTTTTTCAACATTTTTTAGTTTTGCCTCTTTGCTTCTCCTCTAGAAAACTTTCCTCTAGTTTCGATATTTAATAGTTGTGCTCTGGTGCACGCTGCTTGCTCGAATTTCAGAATCACACTTGCCGGTGTGATTTGGGTACAAACCTTTCCAAAATGGTTAAACACTTAAATCGTTATACAGGCAACAGGCCACTGAGCACATCTCACAGACAGGTGGACAAAATAGCACCAGAAAAGAGAAGGCTGAAGGTCTGAACCCTTCCCTGGGGCAGAACAGTCCTACTGAGATAGATGGAGAAAGAGGATGATCTCTCATGGAGGGATCAGCCATGTTGCAGAGCCAACAACACAGAGCATCAGAAGAGCAAAGCCAGGCAGGAGTCGAGCCACCCATCCCTGGAAGCCCCATCAGAAACCCAGCCAGCCTCAACCTGCTCTGTGAAAGTGAAGGGCAATGGTGAGAGCCACACTGAAGGTACAGATGTGTCTCTGGTGTCGTCTTCTTAAGACACGGGGATTGCACTCGAGATGGGGACACTAGCACTGATGACTGTGCTTCAGGACAGCCATGCAAAGACAGTTACCTAGAAATGGGAGCCATTATAGCCCTTTGATTTGCTTCCTCCAATATCCTGTCAGACAGATGAAAAGAAGAGACAGACTCTTAACTCTGAAGTCAATTGCAGGTTGGGGTATTTGGTTTCAGCCTCCTTCAGATTGAGGCTTTTCAAAGCAGAATTCTGTGTGCTCAGGAAACCAAACACTGGATGCTATTGCTCTAGCATGCTAGTATATTCAGACATAAGGAAACGTGTAGCCAAATAGAGACAATCGGTTTTAATAGGCTGTCATTCTGTCGAGTGCAGAGACACTCACTTTGTGTAGGGGCTTTGAAAGGGGCTCTGTCAGGTTCTGCAAGACAGTCTGGAAGAATCTCAAAGTGGAAACAGTTCCAACACCTCCTGTGTTGCTTGCCCTGGGACTGTTTCTCTTTCAAGCACTGATGCCCACGAGTAGGCATTCAGGCATCAGGCAAACTTGCCAGAGGTTACAGTCGGACTTTGGAAACCAAGGAGCTAAGTGTTCAGACTGTACAGAAACAGTGGAGATCCAGAGTCAGGATGCTTATCAAACTGGAGAGCTGCTAAAGAAGAGAAGGGGGATTGAGAAAGTTCAGCCGTCTGTGACAGGGGTTCTGACCACGAGGCACCTTTGACTGAGTCAAGAAAGACTGGACTCTGGAAGAGAGTGCACGGAGAAAGACTGAGTTGAAAGAAACTGCTTCTCTTTGGTAGGGAAGATTTATTCAGATTTGGGAGAAATCAGAAAGAGCTGTACAACCAGTCTGAATCTGATTTAAATACCTGTGTAGCTGGCTCTAGCGACCATGTGTAGAGCCTTTATAGGGATGCTTTGTGCTCACAGGCAGTTAGCCTGAGGAAAGGCAAAGGTGGGCACTGGGACAGGAGAAGGGTTTGATCCACTTATTGACTAGGCTCAGCAAAAGTAGAGAGGACCCTGCAGTAAACTTCCTGCTGGGAAGCCAGCAGCTCAGTCATTACCTGCCCCTGTAGAATTCCTCCCTTCATTCCTGGGTACTCTTTAGGAAGAATTCGCTTGGAGAAAAAGTCCTAAACATGAGACATTCCCACGTGTTTGCGTCTTGTTGGGAGTGTGGGAGGCTGAAGGATATGACTCCTCCCTGGTTTAGAAATAATTCTGAAGCCAGACCCTAGGCATCATTCTCTTCATGGTTTATTCTGCTCTCCAGGGCTGTCAGGACTCACTCAAAGCAAGTCAGTAGGTGGGCTTTTAGAAGGGGAAAACTTGTTATTTGAAATAGTTTCCTTATGTCCTATAGCAGCTCT
This sequence comes from Rhabdomys pumilio, assembly GCA_030674055.1. NCBI lineage: Eukaryota > Metazoa > Chordata > Mammalia > Rodentia > Muridae > Rhabdomys > Rhabdomys pumilio. Next base: position 215,638,302 of record JANHMN010000002.1, on the reverse strand, counting down.
GCTTGACATTTATTTCTAGGGTAGCATCTGCAGTGACATTTGGCTTGGAATCTATGTTAAGTCAACTCAAACATTAAATTAATTAGAAAACTCCATCCTTGGCATTACTATAATAAAGGATATAGCAAGATTTTGTTCAACCCTGTAACACCATTGGCTGGTTTAAGCCTTGACATAGCCAGGTCAGATAGCAGCTGACTAATGCTCACAGCTCAAGGCCAAGAAGTAAGATACCAGGTGAGGAAACCAGGAGCTAGAAACCAGTCTGGCAGGAAAGGGACACAATCATGGTTTGAGTCACACTTGATCTCCCAGTTACTACCACTGTTTGGAGGAGTTAGGGAACCTTTTGGAGGTAGAGCCTTTTGAAGGAAGTAGGCCACTCCAGTGGGCTTTAAAGGTTTACAGCTTCAACCTACTTCCTGTTCTTGCTTTCTCTGCCTCCTGTGTGTCCTTAGATGTGACTTCTTAGCTTCCTTCTCCTGCCAACATGGCTTCTCTACCATTATGGACATATAACCTCTGGAACTAAATAAAGCCTTTCTTCCTCAGGTTACTGTCATCTGTCAGAGTGTTTCCTTCCTCAGGGTACTGTCTGTCAGCGTGTTTCCTTCCTCAGGTTACTGTCTGTCAGAGTGTTTCCTTCCTCAGGGTACTGTCATCTGCCAGAGTGTTTCCTTCCTCAGGTTACTGTCATCTGTCAGAGTATTTTATTGCAGCAGTAGCGACAACAAAAAGTCAACCATTACAGACCCCAAAGATCAGCTTTCGAAATGTCCTTCCTGGAGGTAAGGAATAACAAAAGATCGTTCCAGTTCCTGCCTTCTTGTTACCTCGTGGCCTAGTCTAGGAGCCATACACAAGGATGTGATGAAGCCACAAGCAGGTTCCTGGACACCTGATCAGACCAACTGGATGGGCCAGCTCTCGATTCACCCTTCTTTTTGCTCTGTGTGTGTGTGTGTGTGTGAGAGAGAGAGAGAGAGAGAGAGAGAGAGAGAGAGAGAGAGAGAGAGAGAGAGCAAGTACGCCAGGGGCTGGAGAGATGACCTAGTGGTTAAGAGCACAGGGTTTCTTCCATTTTTCATCTCCTTTTTCAGCTTATTTCCCAAACCAAACTAACAAACTTGTCTCCCTTTCCTCTAACACCTTTGCAGAGAAAGCACCCATCTGACCTTCCTCCTCAGCCAATGTCCCACAAGCAGTCAGTCCCCTCTTTATGCCTCAAAAAACTTCCTTCAAACTGAATGTCCCTCCCTTCTACTTCCTGTGCACCTCTCCATCAGTCCTCCTGACTTCTACTTACCCTCTATGGTTTTTTTTTCTTAATAATCCTATGTTCACTTCCTTTCAACTGGCTGCTTGTTCCAGCTCTTGACCTGTGGCTAACTTCATTCAATCCTGTTTACAATATTCAAGCAGAAAGCTCCTTTTAAAGATGTGTGCTAAGGCTGAGCCACACTACAACTAAAAACAGGCTTGTTTTGTTTCAGTAAATAACACAATCTCAGGGTTTACAGTGTGAGCCTGTGATCCCGCAACACTCCAGCCCCACAGTAAACTGCTTTATAGAATGAAGCAGATGTGAAAATGGAGTCACCCTGGCTGTGGCCCTAGAGCTCTCATTTCCCACTGTAATTCACAGTTTATGGGACTGAACTTCATCAAAGAGGTCAGGGCCACTGGTCTCCCACTGTTCACAGCCTGAGGCCCCTGCTGCCTAAACCTCTCAGTGGTCTGCAGATAGCCCTCCCCTTTTTCACAACTGCTTCTTGCAGCTGCCTGCCACCCAGACACTGTGGGCAAATGTCCCTGTGCTCCCTGACTTGTGATTGTTCATCATTTCCAGGTCCTCAGAGCTGCTCAGTCTCAGACCATAGGCCTCTTACGCAGGATGGCGCCTGCTGTGCCCCGGGCAGTATTCAGAGCCACACAGTGTGCTGCTGCTTCTCTGATGCTGGAGGAGTCTCTGTCAGACTGTCACTTGTAACAGGGACACAACTCTGTACTACGTTGGCGACTCCAAGTTCTTTTAGAGACTTCTACCCAGGCAAAACTGAGATTCATGGTTTCTGTGAAGAAATGAGTTTTAGGGTAAGCCAAATATGAAGCAGAGTTGGCTATATTAAACGCACAAAGAGAGGTTGAGAGATGGGGGAGGGCTGAAGAGGGGAGAGTAAAGAGGGAGCTGAGAGGGAGTGGGGGTAAGGTCTGATAAGACAAGTGTGGGCTATTTTCTCGAGGGAGAGTTACAATTAAATTTATTTACAATGGAAATTGTGTGTGTGTGTGTGTGTGTGTGTGTGTGTGTGTGTGTGTCTGTCTGTCTGTCTGTCTGTCTGTCTGTCTGTCTGTCAAGCTATATCTCTAAAGGTTGCCAGGAAATGGCCCCTTCTATTTAATGTTGCCAGAGAGTTTAATCTGTAATAAGGTTAAAAGTTAAAGACTTTGTTTCTCAGAAAACAAAGTTCTCAGGTAGGTCCATGAGTATGTTTAGGTTTAAGAAAAAGAGGAATGCTATAAACTCAAGACTATAGGTAATTTTTGGCTCTAGGTCAGCACAGTTGCTTAATTTCAAAAATTTGAAGAGTCTTCCAGAGAATTTTCTTATATTAATCCTATTAGAGTAAAACTATTAGAACAACGTTAGGCTATGGGATGTGGGACACAGGCACTCTGTATTATCCCAGTCTTTTGAGATCTATTAAGTTTTTTTATGGTCAAACATGTGTTTTATATTAATGAGTAATCCAGATACATTTGAAAACAATGGGCATCTTTTAGTGCAGGGTGGAGGAGCATTTGTTTTACATTGTGTCATTTATGACTTTCTGACTGACTCTGACTGCCCAGTCTATCCATTTCCAAGAGAAAGGTGCACACACCTCCAACCGCAACTGTTTATCTGCTTTTTCCTCTTTTTTACCAGTGTTTACTGCAAATGATTCCTCCTGCTTCACATCCCTGTCAATACATACAATACATACAATAAAAGACTGATATAGTCTTTTAAGAAAAATGACGGTATCCTAATGAGCGCAACACTGTTTCATTGTCAGTGTGATGCTGAGGAGTTCCGCGCCTGCTCACATTGGGATATTTGCCTTTATGTTAATGTGCCTGCTTATATTGGGATATTTGCCTTTATGTTAATTTTTCTATTCTAAATACTAGACCTTTAGATGATATATAATTTGTATCTATTTGATCTCAGTCTGTGGCCTGTCTTGACATTTCATATATCCTCTGAAGCACAATTTTCCACTTTCTTTAGTTTTTATTTTATTTTTATTTTAAGTGTAAGGGTGTTTGGCCCACATATATATGTCTGTGCACACTTGTGTGCCTGATGCCCAAGGGGTCAGAAGAAGGCCTCGGATCCTCTGGAAGTGTAATTGTGTAATCTGAGACATTTTTTTCACTCCTGTTTGTTGTTGTTGTTTTGGTTTTTTGTTTTGTTTGGGGGGTTGTTTGTTTGTTTTGTTCAGAATGGGCCTCACATAGCCCAGGCTGCTCTTAAAAAAGGTATGGGAACATACCTCTACAATGACTCTAGTTCGGAGAAAAGTAGAGACACATGGAGTCCTGGGGGCTCACTGGCCAGCCAGTGCAGTCAAAACTGCAAGCTCCAAGTTCACTTAGAGAACTGGTGTCAAAAAATGAGGTGGATCGTGACAGGGAAGGCTCTTCAGAATTGACTTCCAGCCTTTCCATGTGCATTTACAGGCACACAGCTTTACACACATGTGAAAGCACACCACACACACACACACACACACACACACACACACACACACACACACCTTTCATTTATTGGCATTTGTGTCCCACTTCCCACATCTATGCAAACCATACTGCTCACTAGAATTGTATAATGTTTATAAGAGCACAGTGAGGTAGAAGACCAACTTCCTGCCTCTTTACAGGGAGGGAGAGGCTGCTCTTGAACACCTGGGACTCAAGAGTTCTTTATAGCTGGCAAAATTCTGTCAAGAGCCCTACAGAGTTTATAGAAGTAGAGAGCTTTAGTTAGGAGGCAGAAAGGACTCTGAAAAATGTTTAGGATTAAGGAGAAACAGCTGTATGCAAACTATCCGAATTAATTACCGTGGAAGATAATTGACCCCAATTGGTTTGTGAAAGATTTGGAAACAAAAGAACTCCAGGGAAAAACAAATAACGATTCAAGAACTACTAAAGCAAGACAATGAGATCTGTCTCAACCAAATTACCCCTTAAAGAACAAGCTCTGCAAACTAGGAAAATATTTTAATTAACATTTTTTGAACTCTGCCTTTGAGCTGTAGTGAACAAGCTGTAAATACACCAGATTTTTCAAATAATTTCCGATAAAACTTTATTTTTTATTTATCAGGCAACCTGGATACTCATTTTTTCGCCTAAGATTCTCACTTAGGAGTAAAATGTATACTTCTTAATAATTTTTATTACTTTTATTTATGTGTGTGCACACGCACACAAGTATAGAAGTTAGAGGATGGCTTGTGGGAGTCAGTTCTCTGCTTCTACCAAGGCAGATTCGGGGAGCAGACTGGTCAGCAGGGGCAGCAGCAGGCACCTCATCTGAGTAGTCATCTCACCGGAACCATCAGGACAACATGAAATCTGAAGCTTTCAAATCTTAATTGAGAAAGTTGACCATACACACACACACACACACACACACACACACACACACACACACCCCTACACACATACATCTACACACACACCAAATGCACACACAAACACACATACCATACACACAACACACACAAACACGCGCACACACGCCACTCTCACACATGCCTCTAAAGATGCACACATGCCTGTACACATATGCCTTTGCACCTTCCAGCATGTGCACGTGTGCACACATACACCCACTTTTCAAAAGGATACACATCTTCACATCTTCCTCCCTTCCTGGCTGTCATAAAGTAAACGTGGGCACGCTCACGTATTCTTTACCTGTCTTCTACAGGACTGCCGTAATACGGTTTCATGTATGTTTCACTCTCTTGCCAACAGTGTATCTCCAACTTTATAAAGTGGCACTTAGGGGTTTTTTGTTGTCGTTGTTGTTGTTGTTAATAAAATGCTAAAAAATTATGATTTATAATTCAATTCATTTTGACACAAGTTACTGAAAGTTTGATACAGGGCTGCTAAGAAAATTAGTATTAAACATTACTCACGTTATTTTATAAAACCCTAGTCTCTGTCTTCTCTCTTTAGATGGGTGTGTCCCACAAGGCCACTGGCAGTGAATGGCCCTCTGGTCTCTTCATACAGGCCATGATAGATACATAAACCGGGCTGTGTAGGTGAAAGGGGAAACGTATTCCTAATTGTCTGTGGATGGCACATATTCCAGTGAAATGGCACATATTCATTTCTGGCAATCATCAAGAGTACCTACCTTCTCCGTGGAATTGAGACATTTGATACACTCAGTCATAAAAAAGATAAATTATTATATATTTATGAAACCCACAAAATGAGAAGCACAAATCACATAAAACTGAGGTACATTGGTGAGAATTGTTGGAAGGATATAATTTAAATCAATTAGTTTAGGAACCTCAATGAGCTAAGAAGGAAATCAAGCCAAAACCATGCTTTACTCACAAGCAATACTTCACATTGAGAATGGTTGTTGTTATTGTTTCTGAAAATAAAAGGGCTTTCTTCAGTCTGGCTACATGAGTGTGTCACAACAGATTTCTCAGACTTTCAGGCTATTATTAAATAATTTACCACGGAAATTTCATTTTCCTGGAAAACATGTATTAAACTGGATACTAGGTTCAGTAGAGAAGAAGGTTGATCCCAGCCTTCCAGAAGCTTGGGGAGCAGCAGGACTCACAGGTTTATTAGCCAAGGATAGGAAGGGTTTTCCCAGTCTCAGTGATAGACAGACAGACAGCTCCTGCTAGACTAACTGCATCACTGGAGAATGCAGAGGATGAAGGGACAAATGGTGTTGAGAATGGTGCAGAGATAAAGGTTAGTCATGTTCTTTCCCACAGAATTTTCTAGAATGATTCTTCTAGTACATCTGAAAAGTTATTTGCAATTAAAATATTACTCCAAAGTCCACATCTTTGATAATTTATCAGAGATACCTTCCATTTACAAATGCAAGTGTGGAAATCCTTAGTTTACAGCTTGGTATTTAATAATGAGTTTGTAGGAATTCAAGCCATTCTTCAACCACGACAACTAGGCCTTTCAAACAAATGTCCTTCCAGAGACATTTTCCTTTCTATAAAGATAAAAGAGCAAGGGGCTGGAGAGATGGCTCAGTGGTTAAGAGCACTTGTTCTTGCCAAGAGTCAGGTTGGGTCTGAGAACCTACAGGCCATTCACAACCATCTGCAACTCCACCCAAGAGGCACAGTGCTTTTCTAAGGCTGTCAATGGCCCCCGGAACCTAAGTGACACACATAGATGAAGGCAGGCAACACACTCATGTGTATGAAATAAATCTAATTGAAGAAAAGGAAAGAACAAGAGGCAAATCGCTGGCTCCTGCACACATTTGAAAGGTTTAACCGAAAAGCGGGGTTACTCTGTTCTCTATCACTGGACATCACTCCAAAACTACTCAGACTTTGCCGAGGCTAGGGAGTAAGGTAAGATGGTTTAGAAATCCAGAAAATCCACTTTTATTCTGGGCTGGCTTTCTTTCTTTCTCTCTTTCTTTTTTTCTCTCTTTCTCTTTCTTTCTCTCTTTCTCTCTTTCTTTCCTTCTTTTTCCTTCCTTCCAGAATCACAAACACACACTCTCTCTCTTTCTCGCTCTCACTCTTAATTAATTAATTAATTAATTAATTAATTAATTTTTGTTTTTTCAAGATAGGGTTTCTCTGTGTAGCCCGAGCTGTCCTGGAACTAACTCTGTAGACCAGGCTGGCCTCGAACTCAGAAATCTGCCTGCCTCTGCCGCCCAAGTGCTGGGATTAAAGGTGTGGGACACCACTGCCCAGCTTTTTCTTCTGGGCTTTCTTATGGCACTGCCTTTGTCTTCTCATGCCTCTCTGACTTAGTCCCAGGACCAAGGAGGGAGCTGTCAGTGGCTCATTCAGCTTCCCTGGAGGAGGCAAAGAACATTGCACAGATGCTTGGCCTGCCTTTAAGACCGGCCACCTCTCCTCAGATGGTTGTCAGTTAACGCAGATTTCCACATCCCTTTGAAGAGCCATGGCTTTTGTATACGGGAGGAAACTGGTCCCAGCTTCCAGAGAAGACAGAGCTGAAGTCTGTAGACTCCAGTACACAGGAGGAAGGACACAGCCTGCACTTTGAAGTGCTGTCTCTGGGCCTTCCCCACTTGTTAGAGACTTTACTACATCCATATCTGCCCTCCAAAGCAGATGTTGAGACAGAAAGGGGGCAACACAAAGATCTCCAGTGGGGATTCCCAGATGTGAGCCCTGAGGAGGGATGAAGTGCAGCCCTGCTGTCAAGTTGAGGGACAGCAGTGCTTGAGTTCTGCTGACATGTGGGGCCAGGCAGTTCTCAACAAAGAATCCCAGACTAGGAGTAGGGGATAAAGTCCCACGCTTTCTTCCATTGTCTGTCTTCTTAGGCTCAAACTACTTTTCTGTCTCAAGTCAGACCTGACTTGTGTCTGGGAGATAGCTGATCTAAGGTCAGCACAGTTAAACCAGAGCTTGGCTTTGTTGTCCCGATCCATTTGCCAAAATACTTTGAAGAGAGTGGCAACTATGCTAGCTTCTTCACTTCAGTCATGACCCACACTCGGTTTCATAGCAGGGATGAGTTAGGCCTGGTCTCATGGGCAACTCTGACCAACTGTTGGCAAGAGTTTCAGCCTTGATCACAGACAAGGCATTTAGCAGCTATCAGTGTGCACTGGGGACATGAGAGCAGTGTTGTCAGTACTGAACATGGCCTGCATCTACGAAGAAGTAGCTGCCTTGACAAAAATCTACAGCTGAGCTCTTCCCTCGGCCTGGACTGTTATTATTCTTTGTTCATTCTTTACAGGACTACACCTTGTTTAGCATTCAGGCTTGAGTTTAAAAGTCGCTCCCTTAGCTGTCCTACTTCTGGTAGATTTGAGCATTCTAGAAAATGTCCTTATCTATAATGGTGAACCTGTGAAAATTTCGTAGACTCATTTCTTGCAAACAACATTACTAATAATGAGATAATGATATCCAGGCACGAATTGCAGGTGATGTTGGAAAGAGCAGCTCCTCCATTCTTATCCGAGGTTCTCGAGGTTAAGGAAATGAGGGCGAATGCTACCTGTGAAATAGAAGACTCGGGACGCCTTTGCTTTGCTTTCTCACTCTCTTCTGCTTTCCTCCTTTGCTTCCATATTACCACTTCTGCCTTCCTCTCCATCTTTTCCTCGGCCTTTGCCACTTGATGTCTTCCCTTTGTCTTAGTGACATTAACCTTGCTCCCCAGATTCCAGCACTAACCTACATCAAGCTTTGTGGCTTTGGACTCTCCTTTCCTGGAAATTGTATACAAATGGCCCAGAGAAGATTCTTGCTTTCTAGGTACTTGAAGGCTCACAGCTGGCATTCACTATAGACAGCTCAATAGATCACGGCGTCTGGTTCTGTAAATATTATCTGCCTCCAGTGCCCACCTACAGACATAAATGCAGTTTTAGGAGTGCAAAGTGCAATAAATATCAGTTATACAGCTCCTTAAAAGCACTTTAATTCTTAGGTTGAGAATGAGACCAGATAGTAGAGTCCTTTCCTAGCATACACAAAGACCTGGGTTCAATCCCTAACAGCACACAAGCTGGGTGTGGTGGTACCTGCCTGTAATCCCGGCGTTTAGGAGGCAGAGGCAAGAGGATCAGAAGGTCAAAGCCATCCGTAACTATGGAGAAACTGAAGCCAGCCTGGGCTAATTGAGACTCCATCTCCAACAACAAATTAAAAAATCAAAACTTTGTTTTCTATCTCATTTTATTTTTCTAGCATACTGGGAAGGGATATCCTATTATCTTCTCATCTTTATTTGCACATAAAGAAACTGAGGTTCAAAAATAACTTGCCAAGTCAGTCATCTAATAATTTCCACTTAGTAGCCTCCAAGAAGGTCCCCTTCTCCACATGATGTGGTCATTATGCCACCTCGATTGTAAATCTGTATTACAAACAACAAGAATGACCATGAGAACCATGAGAAATATCAAAGCAGGCTCTACACTGAGAGCCTAGGAGGCTCTGGGAAAGTGGTAAGACAGTTCAGCCCTTCCTGGACCTCTCTGGTCCTCAGAGAGAATATGTAAAGCATCTTGGGGAAGTCAGCAGATGCTTAGAATCAGTTTACACTTAAGTGATTTGCCTTCTACCCAGGCAGCACCTGGAGTCGGCTTTCAAGAGCTGGCCATCTCCTGAGTGCCATCATAGATCATCTTGGTACTGCTCATAATTCCCCACTTATAAACTCCCTTCTTGGGAGAGATTTTAGAAGCTGGAATTTCTTCCCCATGGAGGGCTACAGCAACTCTAATCTTCCTCCACTTTCTGCCTTCAGTGTATCATAACTGAGTTATCTGACCTACCTTGTCTGCAATAGGTTATCAGACACTCCTCATTCCCAGAAAGACCAGAAGGAAGGGCTGTTGTAGAAAGCACAGAGCGTGTGGACGTGCAGGCCTTGCTGGGTTTCCCTGTCCTGTGTATTCACAACCGTCGCCATGCAATGAAGTCTCTCTCCTTGGAACACATGGGGCCTTTAAAGATGGCAGCCTAGAGACAGCACGGAAGCTCTTCACCTTTGCTCTCTACACCTTTGTATAGATTTCTTAATCTACATCCACTGCCATATCCTGTATAACAAAGTGGTGAGTTTAAAGGTCTTTCTAGGTTCTGTGAGCAGCTGACACTAAGTCATCAAAGCCAAGCATCTCCAGATTCTCTCCACCTGTCAACATGCCTTGTAGAACACTGAAGGTGTCATGGCTCCGACACTGCTCTTGGCTGCTTCTCACTTTCTCCTCTAAGTCTCAGCCTCCACAGCCCTCACCCCGGGCTGCATGAGATTTCCCTCCACTAATGTATGAGGTTCTGAAAGGCAGACTGACTGCTTCATCTCCCTCCCCTCAGATTTATTTGTGGGGCACAGTAACAGGCACGTGTCCATTGATCTGTCAAGTCAAACGAAGCATGGGCAGGAGGGAAGATGTAAGGGAAACCGTTTTGTCTTCTCTTTCCTCACAGACAAAGGGCCTCTGATCATTCTGTCACCACCTCATGCTAGCACCTTGTCTCACCTCAGATACAAGAAAGGACTGGCCCTGTGGAAACTGGGACCTTGAGAATATAACTTGAGAATTCAACTGTTTTCACCATGTCCTTCCTCCTGTGTCATCGGTCTCTTATTCATTGGCTTCTTCAATTCCCAGTTCTGTCTCAGTGAGGGTGTTGCTGCCAGGCTTTCCTCTAATATCTGGTGGGGCAAAGGTTTTTCTCTCTCTTTCCCTCTTCCTCTCCTTCTCTTTGTTCCTCTCCCTCTCCCTCCTTCTGTCTCTCTCTGTCTCTTTCTCCGATCCCCCAGTGGTACTGATTCTCTTATGCAAGTAAGTAACAACAAAACCCTTCCTCCGTCCATCCAGGGTGGACAGGTGTGCATCTACCTTCAGGTTCTCTGGCTGCAGTTCAGCCACCCAAGTGGAGAAAACAAATCCTGACCTCATACGAATTGGTCTGAACACCATTGTTGGGTCACAAGACTGCTCCTTGCACCAGCTGCACTCTTTGGAGACAGGGGACTATATTATCCAGTCCAGAGGCCAGTTCTTCCTACCTTGCTCCCAGCACCACACACAGCTACTTTGGCTAGAGCAGTGGGTGTGGGGTCTCTCTAGACTTATTAGCTACAGCACATGTAGTAGTGAGTGCTGACAAAGGTCTGTACACAAGTGTTCATAGCATGTTATCAAAGCCAGGACCAGCCAACAGGTGCCGCAGTAAACAGTCTGTCATGCAATCTAAAGAAGTTCAGCAATAAAACGGAGTGAGTGTTTCAACCTGAGAGAACCTCAAAGACAGTAAGCTGAGCACAGAAAGCAGATGCAAAAATGCATGGTGCATGGTTGCATTTAGTATCGTAATTAGAAAAGACTCACACAGTGTAGTGGATGTGTGCAAGAGGAGACTTGGAAGGCCATAAGCAAGATGTAAGTTAGTGTTAAAATCCTGGAGAGATGGAATGTAGTGATTTCACAGCTGTGTACATCTGTCAAAAGTCTCTCAGGCTTGCAGGGGACTGGGTGCATTAGCGGTTATTCACAATATATCTGTATAAAGGGAGCGCTGAGTGGCTGTGATGTCATTCAGGATAAAGTCTTGGATCAGTCCCCAGGCTCTGGATGTGCAGGGCCCCTCAGTGTACCCTGTTCCTCTACAGCACTGTGGCACTGTGTTGATTATAGTTCCTCAACATGTCTGAGCTGCCTACACCTGTGTCTTTACAGAGGCTGCTCCTGTGCCTCTGTACTAACGTCCATCAAGCAAGATGCTCTCTTCAGGATTTAGCTCCCAAGTGCTTGAGAAATGGAGGCATTTCTCCTGTCTTTCTGTCCTTTAGTCCCTGAAGAGTCCCTTGTTGTTGTTGTTGTTTTTTAACTATTTCTTTGTATATTGTCTCCTTATAGAAACTTTTAAAAGTTAGTGTGAACAGAATTTTTTATAGAAATAAACTCTGGATTTGGGAATGAGGCTGGGAATGTAGTTGATAAATGCTGCCTAGTGTTTTGGAAACCCTAGATTTGATTCCAAGCGCCACAGAGACCTGGGATTCCACCTCACAATTCTATTACATGATGTGTGAACACTAGAGGACCAGAAGCTGAAGGCCATTCTTGGCCACATAGCAAGTTTGTGGCCAGCTTGGGCTACACACAGTGTAAAACAAGAGAACAAAATAGTTTAGAAAATGAGATTTAAAAAAAAAACCCACAAAACCCTCTGGAAAGCTTGGTGTTGTTGTGGCTCGTCTTGAACCCCAGCACTGCGAAGGCAGAGGCAGGCAGATCTCTGTGAGTGTGAAGTCAGCATTGTTTACAGAGGAAGTTCCTGGGAAGCCAGAGCTACATAGTGAAACTCTGTCTCAAGGAAAAAAAAAAAAAGAAAGAAAGAAAGAAAGAAAAAAGAAAAACAACAAAACCAAAGGCAAAATTTTCCTGGGGCTGAAGAGATGGTTCAGTAATTAAGAGGACTGACTGACATTCCAGAGGATCCGAGTTCAGTCCCTAAACCCCAAGTGAGACTAACCACAATCTGTAACTCCAGTTCCAGAGAGAGGATCAGACATCCTCTTCTGGCCTCCAAGATCACTGCATGTATGTATGTATGTATGTATGTATGTATGTATGTATGTATACATTTACATACATGCAGGCAAAACATAAAGAGAGAGAGAGGGTTAGAGGGGAAGAGAGAGAGGGGGGAAGGGAGAGGAAGAAGAAAAAAGAGAAGAGGAGAGGAGAGGAGAGGAAAGAAGAAGAGAGGAGAGGAGAGGAGAGGAGAGGAGAGGAGAGGAGAGGAGAGGAGAGGAGAGGAGAGGAGAGGAGAGGAGAGGAGAGAAGAGAAAACTGGGCTGGAAAGATGGCTTAGTGGTTAACAGTTTCTACTGCTACTGCTTGCTGGGTGTGCTGGGTGGTGGTAATCCCAGAGCTTGGGAGGCAGAGGCAGAGGCACACAGATTTTTGTGAATTTGAGGCCAGTCTAGTGTACAGAGCAAGTTCCAGGCAGCCAAGGGTACACAGAGAGACCTTGTCTCAAAACAACAACAGCAACAAAAACCAAAAAGCAAACCCACAAAAGTGTCAGCTGCTCTTGTGGATGAAAGTTCTGTTCCCAGCCTCCTATTGGGAGGCTCATTACTTCTCAGGACTCCAGCTCTGGGGGAAACCCACTGCCCTCTTCTGGCCTGTGTGAGTAACTGCACTCATGCATATATTACCTCCCCCACCCCCAACACAGAGAGAGAGAGAGAGAGAGAGAGAGAGAGAGAGAGAGAGAGAGAGA
>JANHMN010000002.1:215473140-215618013 GCA_030674055.1 Rhabdomys pumilio | reverse complement strand
GGGGGGGGGGGGGGGGGGGGGGGGGGGGGGGGGGGGGGGGGGGGGGTCTGAGCATTGAACTCAGGCGAGTATTTTCTTCAATTGAGCCATCTCCCTATGTTTTAAACTTTTTGAGGGGCTGTGGAGATGGCTCAGTGGTTAAGAGCAGTAACTATTTTTGCAGATGACCTGAGTTTGGCTTCCAGCACCCATGCTGGGTAGCCCGTTAGTCACCTGTAACTCCACCTCCAGGGAATCCAACACTCTCTTCTGGCCTCCATGGGCATTGCAAAATGACATGGACACACAGACACACAAACATATGCATAAACATAAAAGTACAACTAAAAAAACTCTTTTGGGCCGGGTAGTGGTGGCGCACGCCTTTAATCCCAGCACTTGGAAGGCAGAGGCAGGTGGATTTCTGAGTTCAAGGCCAGCCTGGTCTACAGAGTGAGTTCCAGGACAGCCAGGACCACACAGAGAAACCCTGTCTCAAAAAACAAAACAAAACAAAACAAAAAAAAAAACCTCTTTTGGAGACAGGGTTCACCAAGTTGTTCAGACTGACCTTGATCTCACTATATAAAAAAGCAGGCCTTGAACTTGTGACCCTGCTGCCTCAGTCTCCCCAGCAGCTGGGATTACAGGCCCAAGTGACCAGGTCTAGCTTATTTTTTCAAGTAAATATATAGTGATTACATCTATAAATGCTATCTATAATTTATATGATTTACAGAGAAATACATCCTATAGAAAGATTTATTTATTTTTAATTAAAGTGACTTTAGTGAAAATGCTTAATTCATTAATTAATGAAAAGTATCTGGTTAATTTAATTAACTCATGTAAATTAATATTTAATGCTTTATACTCAAAGAAATTAGACTTTCTTAGAATGTTGACTTGCTTTTAATACAATTTAAAGAGAGCTAGCATTAAAAGACAAGAATTTAATGTTTTCTGTTTCCTATTAATTATGTCAGGCTTTTAGCAGAATCAAGGCTCATTTAAACTTCTGTTTAGGGAGACAGGATCTCACTATATGGCTTTGTGAGGACTGGAACTCATTATGTAGACCAGGCTGGCCTGGAACTCATAAAGATTCACCTGTCGTTGCCTCCCAAACTCTGAGATTAAAGGAATGTGACACCAGCCTAGAAGGCTGACATCTTTTAATGGTCACTTTATAGCTTTGCTTAAGAAGAATGACTGAGATATACACATGCTCCTGGTCCCAAGTCCATTTATGGTTATTGATGCTACTTCCAAAAATCTTGTAAAGATATTTCTAAATGGCTCTTTCCCTCCAGGGGTTCTAGGAGCTGTGGATTCTATGTACACACGGTAAAACCCAAGAACCACACCACACACAACCATTCCTGCAAATGGTACAAAAAAACGGCATCAAGAAACCCTGATCACAAAGGTATTAATTTCTTAAGGGGTTCACCCCAAGTTCCTCAGAAAATTCATTTTCCAAGCTTAGCAAAGAGAGCTGAAGTGGGCTCAGGTAAGCAAGGCGAAGGCCATGGGTGCCCATGCTAAGGTCTTTGTAAAGTCTGAGGAAAGTCCAAAATCACAAATGGTGTGTCCGCAAGCTCTGTGGAGTTGCTTTCATTGCCTACCCCAAGCCTGGAAATCACCTGCAAAACCAAGACCTGCCAGAAAAAGCTCTGCCAACCAAAGGCCAAGCCCCAAAACAAGACCAATACTACAGATCCACCTCAGGTCCCCAGGCTTAAACTTTGGCCTGTTTCTGCTCTTGCTCCCAAAGATGCTCACACTCCAGTAAGCCCTAACACAAAAGACCTCTGCCTGCCAATGTAAAGGCAAATGGATTGAGTGGCCCAGTTCCCTCCACCCAGCTCTCTGGCTGCTTGCAGAAGGCTGGTGTCTATGATATTTTTTACAAATAAACAAGGCATTTTTAAAAATAGATGTCTCAAAATGTAAATTTACCTAAGGGATTATCTAAGTTAAGTTTTAATACAGTAATGTGAAATGAGAATCCATTTCTCTGTGCCAAAAGCAACAAGATTTTCTTTAAAATGTTACTCTGGTCTTAGTAAGGACACTAGCTAATTTTATGTTAACTTGACACAGTCTATACTCAGTTGAGAGGAGAGACCCTTTCTTGAGGAAATGCCTCTGTAATATCTGGCTACAGGATATTTTCTTAATTAGTAATTGATAAGAGAGGCCCCAGCTCATTGTGGGTCCTGCCATCCTTGGGCTGGCGGTCCTGGTTTCTATAAGAAAGCCGGCTGAGTTCCTTTCCTTTGGAGGCAGCCATCAGGTGAGCCAAGAAGGGTGCATACAAATACATTCAGGAGCTATGGAAGCAGTTAAAGAAGTTATAAGGAGCAGTCCGACATGATGCGCTTTCTTCTGAGGGTCCGCTGCTGGCAATACCGACAGCTCTCTGCGCTGCACAGGGCTCTCCGCCCCATCCGGCCTGATAAAGCTCAAAGACTGGGATACAAGGCAAAGCAAGCTTATGTCATTTACAGGATTCGTGTCCACAGTGGTGGTTGCAAACACCCGGTTCCTAAGGGTGCAACCTACGGCAAGCCTGTCCACCATGGTGTTAATCAGCTATAATTTGCCCGAAGCCTTCAGTCTGTTGCTGAGGAGAGAGCTGGGCACCATTGTGAGCTTTGAGAGTCCTGAATTCCTACTGGGTTGGTGAAGATTCCACATATAAATTTTTTAAGGTAACCCTCATTGATCCATTCCATAAAGCTATCAGAAGAAATCCTGACACCCAGTGGATCACCAAACCAGTCCACAAGCACAGAGAGATGCGTGGGCTGACATCTGCTGGCCGAAAGAGCCTTGGAAAGGGCCACAAGTTCCACCACACTATCGGTGATTCTCGCCGTGCAGCCTGGAGAAGGCGCAATACTCTCCAGCTCCACCGTCACATGTGTACACATAATACACATGATATTTGTACAATTCATATCCAATAAACAATTTAGGACAGTAAAAAAAAAAAAAAAAAAAAAAAAGAAATCTGGTTGAGCAAGCCATGATGAGCAAGCCAGTAAACAGCATCCTTCCATGTTCTTCACATAAGCTCCTGCTTCCAGATTCCTGCCCTGTTTGAATTCCTACCCTAATTTTCTTCAGCAATGAACGACAAAATAGAAGTATAAGCCAAATACCGTTTCCTCCCCAACTTTTGGTTATGGTATGTTCATTCACCATAGCAACAGTGACCCTAAGTAGGACAGTGATGTCTACAAAAGGAATTGGCTTACAGCACAGTTTATATTTTATTTTGATGACTACAGGGTTGGAGAAATGGCTTGGCAGTTAAGAGTGTGTACTGCTATTACAGGGCATCCCAGCTCGGTTTCCAGCACTCAGATCAGGCGGCTCATAACTGAGAGAGGCCTCAGTGGTAAAACAGGGTTTCTGTAAGATGGACAGACAACCTTTTCACCCCGCCCTACTTGTATCCTAGGAAGGAATGTGTGTGGGGACAGCCTCTCATCTTGGGCATTATCAGAGAAGAGAGACTGCAGGAGAGGCATGTACCCTCGTAAGGCTGCAACAATTTCCTTTCCCTAAGTATTCACCCATATAAAAGCTTGCAGCCTGCTCCCCCACCCCCCTTCACCACAGACCCCTCCATTTCCCTTAGGAGAGAGGCTGCCCCTCACAGTGTGTGCTAATAAGCACAGCGTTGTCTATTAAAAGTCAGACTCCTGTCTCTTTTCTGCCTTCTGTGTCTTTAAATTGCCTCAGAAACTCTAACAATGATTGTAACTCCAGCTCCAGGGGATCTCATGCCTCTGACCTCTATGGGTACCTTTGCTGGGGGGCGGGGGAGGTCTCTGTGACCTCTATGGCCAGCAGAGTAACAATCTGCAGAGGCAAGAAGACAGTTCAGTTCAATTTTACCAAGTAGCCAGTGTTAATTCAAACTTCAGGAGTCTAACCTTCCTATCAAATAGTTTATATGGGGTATATTTAACCACAGCACAGCTTGGTGCTTTCCTGGTGGAAATTAACTCATTGTATGGGGGGGCCACCCCTGGGCTGGTGGTCCTGGATTCTACAGGAAAGCAGACTGACCAGGCCATGAGGAGCAAGCCAGTAAGAGCACCGTTACCATGGCCCCTGCATCGGCTTCTTCCTGTTAGAGCTCCAGTCCTACGCTCCTATGATGATGAACAGGGATATGAAAAAAATCACCGAAATAAACCCTTTGCTCCTCAAGTTGCTTTGGTCATAGTGTTTCATCACAGCAATAGGAACCCTAACTAAGACAGAAGCCATCAACAGGAGGCTCTCTGTGACTTCAAGGCCACCCTGGTCTACATAGTGAGGTCCAGGCCAGGCTACATAGTGAAATCTGTCTCACAAAGAAAGTTTTGCCTTTTTACAGGACAGTAAATCATTAAAGAAGTATTGAGGGGGAAAACTTCATTGTTCTTTAGTTTCATCTTAATTATAAATATCTATGAAAATAGAATCCTCCTGGCAAATTATTGAGGTTTTGTTTTCTGGGCTGTTATTGTAAGTGCTAGCCCCTAAGATCTGGAGTCTGCATTTAGCTTCTGGGACCTGCCCCCACCCCCAACACATACACACACACACACACACACACACACACACACACACACACACACACCAGTAATTCTGATTGGTAAGTAAAGATGCCAGCAGCCAATAGCTGGGGAGAAGAGAGATAGATTTAGGTTTCCTGTGTTTGGGACCAGAGGAGGAGAAATGGAGACACAGAAGCAACCATAGAAGGATAAAAACATACAGGAGGGAGCCGCCATGCCTTAGGAGAATGTCAGGAGAGGAGAGAGAACAGTCATGAAAGAAAAAGAACATACAAGAGAAAATAAAGCTGCCATATAAAAGGGAGGTTAGGCAGTTGCCCAGCTAATGTATTGCTTAAGACATTAAAATATAAAGACTGTGTGTGTGTGTCTTTCATCCAGGAACATAAATGGTCTAAGGCAGGAAGGAACCCTGCACTGGATTTATTAAATTATTCATACTACAGAGAATAACGAATTTTGTCACTTCTAAAAAGGGAATTACAAGGATATCTAATGACATTCTTCTCATGACTCCAATCAACAAATGACTAGCTACACCTCTGTAGTACCCATTAAAAGTACAGCTTAGTAGCAATAGGTTATGTGGGAAATGTCAGAAGCAAAGACAAAGTTGGTACTTTTAAAGTTTTTATAGTTTAATAAAACAGATGGAGCCATTCCTAATAAGTACCTGGGACAGACTCGCAACCGAGAGGCACTTAGTAGGAAGCAGCTATTTTTGGATAGAAGAAATAGGAGGGCCAGAGACAACCGGCCAACAAGTAAAAAAAAAAAAAAGGGAAGAACCTAAATTTCCTGGTTTCAGATATGATGGTCATGTGATACACCCTATTGAAGTTCCAGAGCCTCTATGACATTGGTACAGCTTGCAATTTTAAAACACAAGTCAGGGCTGGGGAGATGGCTCAGCAGTTAAGAGCACTGACTGCTCTTCCACAAGTACTGAGTTCAATTCTCAGCAACCACATGGTGGCTCACAACCATCTGTAATGGGATCCAATGCCCTCTTCTGGTGTGTCTGAAGACAGAGACAGCATACTCATATACATAAAATAAATAAACAAATAAATCTTAAAAAAAAAAAACAACCACAAGTCGATGAGACTGACATGTTTACTGGTTCACCTTCTCCCACTTTGTGGAATAGCAATACCTGAGGTACCCTAAACACAAATCTTATTTGTGACACCTCAAATAAAACAGCTTAGTTAGTATTGTATTATTTTCAGATAGCTGAGTATGTGTGTGTGTGTGTGTGTATAATCATATTATATATCATAGGTCTACATTCTACATACATACTAAATGCATTCATTTTCTTTTTATTGATATGTTAAATACTTATCAAGGTACAAAAGGCTTGCAGAACTACCACTACATTCATGCTCACAAAAATTTAAGGCAGGCTAGGCAATGGTGGCGCACGCCTTTAATCCCAGCACTTGGGAGGCAGAGGCAGGCAGATTTCTGAGTTCGAGGCCAGCCTGGTCTACAGAGTGAGTTCCAGGACAGCCATGGCTACACAGAAAAAACCTTGTCTTGAAAAGCAAAACAAAAAAGAAAGAAAGAAAGAAAGAAAGAAAGAAAGAAAGAAAGAAAGAAAGAAAGAAAGAAAGAACTTAAGGCAGGGGTAAGATTGGGGATGTGGAAGTGGGGTGGGGGGAGGTTGAGTATGGGAGAGGGGCTCCCAAAGCCTGAAACATCCTCTGAAATATTTCTTTGCTTCTGTTTATTTTCCTAAATGAAACAGTTATGGGAGTTGTAGTTATTTGGTAAAGTGTTTTTCTCTCATAGACAGAGCCCCAGGTTTGATCCCTATTGCCACATAAGCCAGGTACGGTGATACATGATTATAACCCAAACACTTGGAAAAGGGAAGCAGGAAGGTCAAGAGTTCAAAGTCATCCTTGGCTTCATAGGAAGCTTGATATGAGCCTAGGATACATAAAATTCTGTGTGATCGTTTGTATATGCTCAATCTAGGAAGTGGCACTATTAGAAGGTGTGGCCCTGTTGGAGTAGGTGTGTCACCGTGCATGTGGGTTTTAAAACCCTCATCCTAGCTGCCTGGAAGCCAGTATTCTGCTAGCAGCCTTCAGATGAAGATGTAGAACTCTCAGCTCCTCCTGTACCATGGCTGCCTAGATGCTGCCATGTTCCTGCCTTAATGATAATGGACAGAATTTCTGAACCTGAAAGCCAGCCCCAATTAAATGTTGTCCTTATACAATAAAAAAAAAAAAAATCAGGAGAAGTCACCATCCCTAACCTCAAGCTTCACTACAGAGCAATAGTGATAAAACTTGCAAGGTATTAGTGCAGGAACAGACATGTTAATCAATAGAATCAAATTAAAGACCCAGACACCTATGGACACTTGATTTTTGATAAAGAAGACAAAAACCATACAATGGAATAATGAAAGCATCATATGTGTGTGTGTATATGTGTGTGTGTGTGTGTGTGTGTGTGTATGTGCATATGTGCCTATGTGCATATTTATGTGCATATATGCATATATGTGTATATGCATATATGCGTTTATGTGTATATGTGTATATATGTATATATCACCCTGCACACAACACTCAAGTTCAAGTGGATCAAGGACCTCAACATAAAACAAGATATACTACATCTCAGAGAAGAGAAGAAAAAGTGGAGAAAACCCTTGAATGCATTGGTACAGGAGACAATTTCTTAAACAGAACACCAATGTCTCAGGCTCTAAGATCAACAGTTGATAAATGGGACCTCATGAAACTGCAAAGCTTCTGTAAGGCAAAGGACACTGTCAATAGGACAAGTTGCCAGCCTACATATTTTGAAAGGATCTTCACCAACCCTAAATCTGACAGAGGGCTAATATCCAAAATTGACAAACAACTAAAGAAGTTAGACACCAGTAACATAAATAACCCAATTAAAAATGAGGAGGAGGGTGACCCCATAAGAAGACCAGCAGTCTCTACTAACCTGGACCCCCAAGATCTCTCAGAAACTGAGCTACCAACCAGGCAGCATACACTAGCTGATATGAGGCCTCCAACACATACACAGCAGAAGACTGCTGGGTCTGGCCTCAGTGAGAGAAGACGCACCTAACCCTTGAGAGACTTCAGTCCCCAGGAAGTGGGGAGGTCTGGTGAGGTAGGGGTGGGGGGGCTGGAGATATTCTCTTGGAGACAGGAGAGGAGGAATGGGTTGAGGAACAGCTGGAAGGTAGACTGGGAGGGAATAACGACTGAACTATTAAAAAAAAAAAAGAATAATAATTAAAAAAAAAAAAAAAGTCAGTCATGGTGTCTGTTCACAGCAGTAAAACCCTAACTAAGACATCTTGTTCCAGGATAAAACTTTTATAATGCAAATTTTTGACTTTCAAATGTTAAGTAAGACCTAACCAGGGGACAGATTTATATTTTTGCTCCTTAAAGTATTTCATTTATAACTTTTATAAATTTCAATTATAACATTTAATGTTTTTTATTAAGCTGATGTTTCATGCTAGCCTTATGACTATATCAGTGTGGTTTATTTTAAATGAATTCATCACATTACAATTATATTTTCTGTTTTGTATTTTTTTTGTTCTCAGAATAAACCCCTCAGTTTTTATTTGCCACTTCTTTATGTTATGTCATTAATTCTTCCAGACTCTGAAAAGGAAATATAAAAATGCTTAAGCTACTTTCAACACAGTCAAATATCACAGATCCCCCACCAGGGTTGAAGTGATTTCCCAGGCCGTCATTCCTCCAGGCTGACTGTCCCTGGGCTGGCTCTAGGGGCCTCATCTTAGGTCTTGCTTCTCATTCTTTCCTAAGTTCATCCTGTTCCCTGAGGCCTTCCTTTTGTCTTAGTGGAACATATCATGCAGCAGTACCCAAAGAAAAGTTATGTTTGTGGAGAAGACAATTTTAAAAATCATTTCATGTATGAAAAAGAAATCTTTGTTTACTCCCCAGACAAGCTCTAGGCTAAAATGAATTATCTCTCAGAATTATGAAAATGTTTGTTTCATTGTCTCCTAGCGACCAGTGTTACTGTTAAGAAATACACAACTCTTAGGGCTGGAGAGGTAGCTCAGCAGTTGGGAGCCTTACTGCTTCTGCAGAGGACCAGAGTTCTGGTCCTACCTCCCACATCCAAGTAGCTCACACCTGCCTGCAACTCCAGTTCCAGGCAATCCAACGTCCTCTTCTGGCTTCTTCAGGCACTGCATGCGAATGCACAAACCTACACTCACACATATACATATTACTTAAAAATAAAAAAAAAACAGACCAGTCATGGTGGCTCACACCTTTAATCTCATCAATCAGGAGACAAAAACAAGTGGATCTCTGCAAGTTCGAGGCCAGTCTAGCTTACATAGCAAGTTCCAGGACAGCAAGAGATACACAGAGAGACCCTGTCTCAAATAAATAAGATCTTTATAAATAAATAACTCCTACTACCAGGGTCATATATTTGGGTACTTTGTCCCCAGTATGTAGGAGTGTTTGGGAAAGATTAGGAGGCATGTCCTTCTCAGAGGAGGTGAGTTATTGGAGGTTGGCTTTGAGGTTTCAAAAGCCTAGGACATTTCCAGCTAGCTCTCTTTGCTCCTTCTGTGTGTAAGTCCTCTGCTGTTGCTCCAGAACTATGGCTGCCTGCATGCTGCTATGCTCCCTGGCATGACAATCATGGACTCGCTCTCTGAAGCCGTAAGCCCCAATTAAACTTTCTTCTATAATTTGTCTTGTTCATGGTGCCTTCTCAGAGAGCCATGGAAAAGTAACACAAACAGGACCCCCCCCCCTCCTTTCCTACCTCCCATCAGCAAGATTAGTTTTAATTTTTATTTACTTAAAATGTACTCACTAGAGATGTTGTGATGATACACCAGTGTTTTCAATTTTGTTTTCTTCGTTATCCATTATCCCAGGCCGTCCGCGGGTTCTGCCACTGTAGAGAGACACGCCCTTCACTCTTTCTCTCCCCTCTGTTTGTGGCATTGGATAATCAAATGCTTATTTTCTTTCAACCACTTCTTCCTATTTCTAGAAAGCCTGTTAATCTAGCTATAAACTTACCCTCTGATATTTTCCTCTTATTACTTGGCATTCACAAGGCCCTGGGTTCAGTCTCCAGCACTTCTAGTGGTGACGGGAGGGAAACTCTAGGCCTGGGAGATGGCTCACTGAGCAAAGCCCTTCTTTGTTAGCATGCGGATCTGAGCTCAGACCCCCATGCACCCACATGTGCTCAATTCGTGGTCTCTGTGTTCTTCCTAATATTACTTCCCCAGCAGGCCTGGTGGCTTCAGAATCTGGAGCTTCTCTAGTTGAATTTTTTTTTCAGAAAATAAACAGATGCTCAGGATTCTGCCAGGGGAAAGAAATCTATTAATAGTTCAACTTCCTGTAAAGATCTTCAGCCACTCCATTCCCCTCTTCAACGCCTCCCAACACTTCTGCTTCTGTAGCATCTGCTAGCTCCAGTTCTCAATATCTTAGTGATCTGCAACAGTCTTGCCTGTCTCTTAAAATAGTCTTTTTACACCACTCTGCAAATATTTAGAATTCGGTTTTCTTGGCTCAACTATGGCATTCTATCTTCCAAAAACATACATTGATATTCTTCATCTGCTATTGTCTTCTTTCTGACTCTCTTTGTCCTCGGAGGCTGGTAATGTTAAAACTATTCAAAGACCCAGAGAAATGGTTCAGTGTTTAAGAGCACTCACTGCTCTGGCACAGGATCCTGCTTCCATTCCCAGCACTCACATGATAGCTCATGGCCATCTGTAGCTTCAGTTCCAGGGGATCTAATGCCCTTGACAGGCACCAGGCATGCATATGGTACACAGACATACATGTAGGCAAAATACTCATAAAATAAAATAAATGAATATACAAATTAAAAACTAAATATTAAAAATATATTTATTTACAGCTATTTTAGTGGTTTGGGAGTATAACAAAGATCAGCCTGCACATTGATCTTTTCACACACAATCAGAGTGCAGACCGTCAGAACACTAAGACTTCATGCCTGTCAAAGAAATTAAAAATACTGAGAACAAGGACACACCAAGATTAAATTCTGCTCCCCATGAAGATGATTCAGAAAGAGTGAGAACCAACCTGAACAGACAGTGGTGGCTTCTGAATGACACCACACAGGCCACGCACCTGCTGTGGGCCCTGACACCTCATTGCTACACAATAATGTCAATTCCTTCTCTCAGCCCCCTAATTTGGGACTAGCTCTTTGAGTATTAACATGAGAATCTTAGATTTCTATTTCCTCAATTAATGCTAAACTACATTGATAATTAGTATCTTAGATCATCAAAAGTCTTCATAAAAGTTGTTTATTTGCTGTTTCTCTGGAGCCAAATTATAAGGTGTATAACCCAGATTGAGGGGGGCTGGAGTACAGATCCTTTGAAGTGGTCATAAGCCGCGGTGGAGGCAGTTCTAGGAACATTGCATTACGAAATAAGACTCGAAACTTGGACTGAGTCATAAGACTAGGAATGTTGGAATACTGTGAAGACTACTAATCAAAACATGGTCATAGGAGTTGTTTCCTTTGTGTTTTATATAATCTTTATAAAAACCAGAACTGTCAGGTATATTATTCGTGATCGAAAATCAAGTTGGGGAGGAAAGAGTTTATTTGGCTTATTCATCCATATCGCTGTTCGTCATCAAAAGAAATCAGGACAGGAACTGAAACAGGGCAGGAAACTAGAGGTAGGAGCTGATGCAGAGGCCATGGAGGTATGATGCTTGCTACCCTTGGTTTGCTCAGCCTGCTTTCTTATAGAACCCAATACCACCAGCCCAGGGATGGCACCACCCACAACGGGCTGGGACTTCCAGCATCAATCACAAATTAAGAAAATGTTTTACAGCTGGATCTCTTGGTAGCACTTTCTCAATTGAGGTTCCCTCCTTTCAGATAACTCTAGTTTGTGTGTCACGCTGATAGCAAACTAGCCAGCACACACACTGCATAAAGAAGAGACAACCAAGAACTGCAATCTTGGTCTTCTGACATCCTGTTAAATGTACTTTTTTTAAAAATATATTTATTTATTCGTCTGTTATGTGTGGGTTGCACACCCATTGAGGCCAGTGTTGCACACCCACAGAGGCCAGACAGAAGAGGACATCAGATCCCTGGGAGCTGGAGTTACAGGCAATTGTAAGCCCCTTGCTGTGGGTGCTAGGAACCGAACTCTGGTCCTCTCTAAGAGAAGCAAATGCTCTTAACCACTCAGCCATCTCTCCAGGCTCTTCTTCTGTGCGCTTTTAAGTGTGATAAGGGTCAGCAAGGTGGCTCAGCTTGTAAAGTGCTTACCACACAAGCCTAGCAACTAAGTTCAATCTGTAGCCTACATAAGGATGGAAGGAGACAGCCAGCTCCTGAAAGGTATCTTATGGCACATGCCTACTCTGGCATATCCACGTCTGAATTTACACACATGTACACATAACATACATATGTACACACAATGATAAAAATAAGTGTTTAATGTGGTACAAAACACATACAATATCATTTTGGCCAATATCAATGCTCACTCTGGTTCATTGGCAATGTATTTTTTTTTTTACCCAAAATTCAAGAACCCTATTCACCCTACAAACTAAAATTCTATGCATGTTAACCAGCACTATTCCTATCCTATCAGCCTTGGTAACCAATATGAGTTTTATTATTCTGAGTAGCTCATATAAATGTTTAAGAGCACCTTGGAGAAGTTAAGTCCTGGTTCTTCTTCTCAGCCCCAGGCTCCCAGAAATAAGACTCAGACTCAAAACACATTTACAAATACCTTGTCCATACAGCAAGGCTCTTCTCTGACTAGAATCATAGCTTAAGATAACCCATTTATTTTCAAGGTCCCTTCCACCATGTGGCTGATTACCTGTGCTCAGGTACCATGTGTCCATCTTGTTACATCTTCTCGGGGCCAATCTCCTGCCGATCTCTGTCCCAAAATTCTTTCTTCTCCTGGTTGTCCTACCTCGATTTCCTGCCTAAGCCATAGTCTCTTTAACTGACAAATGGTGCTTCCATACGACACATAACATGTTCTCCCTACAATTCCCCTTTCAGACCAATGAAAGGCTCCTTTTCCTTCAAATACAAATTGAATATACTCATAACAATTATGAAAACTATTAGGTATGATTTACATTTACAATGTCCAGTCCATAGTAATTTTCAACTTTAGAAAATATTTTATTATTTATCCCATTTTGGTATGCTTAAAGATCTTCAGCTAAATCATTTTCTGTCCTAACTCACATTATCATCTTATAAACGTTTTCTTCAACCAAAGATCATTTTCTTAAATCTTAAACAACTCAAGCTTAGTGAGACTATCACTAGCTAGTCTTCAATCCCATCAGAGACCTGAGAAGGAAATAAATATTACCCAAGTATGCAGGAAGGGCTGGGACACAGCTTCTGAAAATTATAGAAATGACAGACAGCTGATCACCTGGCCAGTCCCAAACATTATCTCTATAACATTGGAGCATCTACCTTCAGCCTTCTGGCCCACAATATGTGACAGACCTTTTGAGAAGCAGGAATTACGAAGGGCTTGCTTACCTTATCTTGGCAGATCTTGGCAGTTGACTTCCCTGCATCCATTTGTCCTTTCTGGAGTCTGCAGTTGGAGCATGGGCTTTTTCTTTGCCAGTGGCTAGCTTGTGACAACTGAAGCAACGCCACATGGAGGTCACTGATGCTCGACATCTTCTTTGAGATGGATGGAGTGCCGCCAGGAGCTGACCTGTATCATAGACAAAGGAACTTTAAATAATGATTTTAAATGCCATTTTCTGTGGATCTCTGAGGTTTTTGAAGACCAACTACTAATAGTATATCTGCATTGTCAAACATTGTTTAGTTTTAGCTATTTACTACCTGAATAACCTTGAAAACCCTTTTTTGTAGTTAACTAAACTGGTGTCTAATATGACTGTAAGTTTGACTATCTGACTATTAACTTGCATTACTTAACATTTTAAACAGTTTGTAATAGTAGCCATTGAAAAGCCGTGGACTAAACCTTGTCTTTTAAACTGGGTTTCATAGGCACGATACCTATACAAGAGCTGAACCATACATCATGTTGTAACAAAATTAATCTTAAATTTTTTATCAATATGCAAAAATTTATACCAATAAAAACCTTAAACCTGTATCAATATACAAAATTTTGTATCAATGTAAGAAAGAATAACTTCAACTCTGCATCAAAATAAAGATCTCTACCAATGTAAGGTTATAGCTATATCATGTTTTGTTTAAGAGTAGATTCAATAATCCACCACATTTGTCTAATTTCTTATAATATTTCTATGTCCCCTTTTCTTTTCAACCCCTACCCTTTATCTAAGAAAGAAAGGATAGAAAAGAGGAGAGGTAAAAATCCTTGAGTCTGTTTTGTTTCCTCCCCATCTAAGACCGTAATTATTTATAAATCATCCCTTAAAAATGACAACATATGCTCTCAGTCTTAGCGTCATCTTCCTTGAAACTCCTGCGCCACGAGAGCAAAGTGGTGGAAGAAGAGAATGCGCAGGCTGAAGCGCAAGAGAAGAAAGATGAGGCAGAGGTCCAAGTAAACCAGCTTGTGCACCCATGAAGCCTGCAGGAGCAGAAGTAAGAGATGCTGAAGGCCAGGACACCGAAACTAGTTGTTAGACTGTATGCTTCTGTGGGTAATAAGTCTCAGTAGACCTGGAACGTCACCTCGCCGAGGTCGCCTGGGAAAATAACTGCCTTTCTTACAACCATAACAGTCCCACTGGCCCTCTGCCCTGGATCCTTGGCATTCTGGACTAGTTCTGTCCTCTCTTGTTGCCAAGTGTAACTCGTGTACAATAAATCTTCTTGCTGTCAACTGAAGAATCAAAACAACAAAAAAAAAAAAACCAACCAAACAAACAACAAAAAAGATTGACAACATATGTATAGTTTATAAAATGGCCAAAACCATCCACTCCAACTTAAGGGACTAAGGTGATAGTTGTCTTATAATTGCTGAATTAGGGCAAAGAATTCCTGTTTGGGAGCCCAAAAGGATATTGGAAAAATGGTTAAGTCAAAAGAAATCTGGCATCATCTGTTGTCTAGTCTCTATGTGCTGATAAAGTTCAGGGCTTAACCTAAGTCCGAGTGGAACACTCTGAGGCTGGATGAATTGAGGTTTCAGGGAATAGTAGTCCTTTCTGAAGCTGTTCTGGAAGGAAGTCTCTGGA
This sequence comes from Rhabdomys pumilio, assembly GCA_030674055.1. NCBI lineage: Eukaryota > Metazoa > Chordata > Mammalia > Rodentia > Muridae > Rhabdomys > Rhabdomys pumilio. Next base: position 215,603,171 of record JANHMN010000002.1, on the reverse strand, counting down.
AACAGCATCAGTTTGAGGCAGGCTCCATCAGGGAGCTGGACCAGCAGGTCTCAGCATCTCTAACAGTGAATCCTGTTAGGGCTGCCCTCTTGGTCTTCCATTCTGTAATACACAAACTTTATAGGCAATACACAGTTCTGTGATGACATTGTTATGGAATGTGCAGGGTGTACAGATCAATCAAGGATGATTTTTGTTTTTTGTTCGAGCAGGTGAAAGACAACTTTCTTCACAAGTTAGTCTGAGCATATAACTAAACTGCAGTATAAATCTTTCATGCCATCTGAATGGAAGGTGGTATATAATAAGTCATGAGAATTCTGTAGCCAATAAGATTTACTGGCTATTTAAGCTAAAGCTCTGACTGGAGATATATATATATATATGCGCCCCAGTTTCAGAGTTGTTTCAATAAAGGGATTAAATATACATCACCAGTGCAATTCATTCTTTGGATTTTCTTCTGTCTGCAGCTGAGATCTTCAGGGGTTCTCCCTCTACCAAATCTGAACCTTATTACTTTGGAAAGAGTCCAAACCCTTTTTTTCCTGTTAATACAAACCTAGAGCCTTTCTCCCAACACAGCATGTCCTTGGTCCAGCAGTTTGAAGTAATTAAAAGTATAGACTGATCCAATTTAGCAGCCCCTTTTATTTAGGTCTGCTCTGTTTTGACCTCTCTCAGAGGTGATTTGTAATGCCATCACAACCATAGAACTTATAACCACCTTCATTTTGATCATTTAAAATTATTATATCATTATTATTATTATTATTATTATTATTATTATTATTATTATTATTATTTGAAACAGGGTTTCTCTGTGTAGCCTGGGCTGATTTGGATTTCCTCTGTAGATTAGACTAGCACAAGGAACCTATCTGTCTCTGCCTTTGTCTCCCAAATATTGAGACCAAAGTCCTGGATTTATTTATTATCTATGTATTCTTGAAAATATTTATATAAATTCCCATTTATTTATTTCTTCTTTGGAGATTAATATCTATGTGGATAAATATACTTACATTCTCCTTTCTCTTTATATAAATTCAAAATTAATGTATATTTACTTTTTAATTATTAAGGATATTTCTACTTATTAAGTAAAAACCTACATAGTAATTTAAAGGAAAAAACTGTGACATTTTGAATTTTAGACCGTTGTTTGCAAGTGGCTGTAGCTATTTTATTAGCAGAGGCTCTCACCCTAACTTTATAGTGTAGACTAAATAAGTCTAGAATTTACAGAGATTTGCCTATCTCTGTCTCCCTTGTTTCCCATGTGGCTCAGATGCTGTGCTGGACCTAGCCATGTCCCTGTCCCTTTGTTTACAGGGAGAAGTGTTCCAGCCTTCAGCAACAGCCAGCCTTAGGGCTGTATTTCTGCATGCCATGGACACAGAGCATTAGCTTCCATAGGACAGGATGGGCCGACCTCCCATGCCAAAGCCACAGCTGTGGTCTCCGGGAAGTCTCCAGAGTTTTGCCATCTGCCTCTATATCGGCTGCATTCAGCGTGTGTGTAACCAGGAGCTTGGTTCCATCCCCTCAGATGCCCTATGGAGAAACTTCAACTTCTGTGTTTTGCTTTTAAATTTAGTAGGGGCTTCTTCAAAAAGCCACCTTCCCTACCATCTATCTAGAGGTTTCTGCTCCTTGGCCAGATCATCCTTCCCAGCAGCTCCTCTTAGGCTGTTCTAGGAAGCTTTGATGTTGGTCTGTTTTTGTTTGTTTATTTGTTTGTCTGGGTTTTTTTATTTTTTTAAGAGACCAGACTTCTAGTCTGGCTACCCTGACTTTTCCTTGCTTTTTACTTGGGGCTTTTTAGGCTGTAATCTTGGGTTCTAATTGCTGTAAGTTGGGCACCATTTTGTAGAAGTTAGGTTTGGTTCTTCCTCCCAGCCCCATGCTCCCAGAAATGAGACTCAGACTCAAATATATTTACAGAAACCTTGGCCATATAGCTAGGCTCTTCTCGGACTAGATCATAACTTAAAATAATATAAATATACATTTATTTTTAACCTACATTCTGCCATGTGGTTGGTCACCGGTACTCAGGTACCATGTGTCCATCCTGTTACATCTTCCCAGGGCCAGTTTCCTACCTGTCTCTAGCCCAGAACTCTTTCTCCTCTTGGATGTCTCACCTTTATTTCCCTGCCTAGGATATAGGCTTTTTAATTGACAAATGATGCATCCATATAATATACAAGATATTCTCTCACCATGAAAGCTAGTTTCAGGAAAAGGCTGTCAGCTCATATTCAGCTTGGAGGTCTCTGGAACCTGTGTCTAAAAATACAATAGTGGCATTCCTGCCTTGGCTGTGACCTACAGGTGATTAGACTTAAGACCCATTCAATAAGACAAAAATCATGCCTTCTACTAGAAACTTAGCCAACTACCCAGGTAGTCAAGTCATAGATCTTAAAGAACCTACAACCACCTTACTAACTAGCACATTCCCCAACTACATTCTAAATATTTGTCTTACACCAACAGACACGTGTGGTCCTCATCCTCATTAAGGCGCCTCCTCTTTGCAACAGAGACTATTACAGAAAACCACAACTGGTCAACATGCAGAGTTATGGTAGTTATGATAGATCTACCATACTACTCTTGCACTGGAAGCTCAAAAATCATTACCGATGAGGGGTCGGAAAGATTGTAAGAAACAGAGGAACTATGTCTCTGAGAAATATCAGAAGCTATACCCATGAAGTCTCAGCAATATGACAGCCTAAACATGACCTGCACGAGAGGGACATCCAGAGATATGCTAATGAGGATGTGGAAATCTCTCGAGTCCTTAGCCCTAGACAAAGAAGCCTAGGCAACTAAGAACGCTGAAAGCAGGAAAAATAGTCTCCCAGAGAAGAGCACAACACTTGTTCAGCCTTGAAAACATACATCTAAGTGACATTATACAGAATATGCAGGTTGTATTTATGCATTTAGGAAACACACACCATTATGTAACAACAAAGAAAAAATATAATTTCAATTTTCAAATCATTTTCAGAAGATTCATTATGTGTGTGCATGTGTGTGTATGCATGTGTGTTGTCTAGAAGACAGCATCAGGTGCAATGGAGCGGAAGTTGTGTATAGCTCTGAGCCTCCTGACAGGAGGGCTGAGAACCAAATTCAGATGTTCTTCAAGGGAAGTCTGTGCTTTTAATTGCTGAGCCATCTCTCCAGTCTTTTTATAACTGATTGGTTTAGCAGACTGTCCTCAAGGTTTATCCATGCTGCTACATATAGCATAATCCCCTTCCTTTTAATACGGAATCAGTGATATTCCATTGTATGCCCTTACCACATTTTTGCTTGTCTATTTGTCTGGTGACCAACAGCTAGATTGTCTCCTCATCTTGACCTCTGTTAGTAATACTATGAACCTGGGTATACAAATATTTCTTTTTTTAAAGACTTATTTATTTTATGTATGTGATCATACTGTAACTCTCTTCAGACACACCAGAAGAGGGTATCAGGTTCCACTGCAGATGATTGTGAGCCACCATGTGGTTGCTGGGAATTGAACTCAGGACTTCTGGAAGAGCAGTCAGTACTCTTAACCACTGAGCCATTTCTCCAGTCCTACAAATATTTATGATCCTGCTTTTGGTTCTCTTGGATACGTAAGCCACAATCAGAATTGCTGGATCATGTAATTCTATTTAAACTTTTTTTTTTTGAGGAATAGCCTTACCATTTCTATAGTGGATACAATATTTCATTTTCCTACCAATAGTATGAAAGGATTCCCTTTTCTCCATAGCCTTGCTAGCTCTTGTCATTTGGTATATGAGTCTTTTTGGTTTTATTTTCTTAGTAACCATTCTAATGAGTGCAAGGTAAAATCTCACTGTGGTTTATTAAAAATCTTCTAAGAAACAAAACATTAAGCAGCCCTTGATACCAACAACAACTATTTAAAGAATTATAATCTTACTAAACTTAAGACAAATCAAGGCAGATTATGGTGGAGGATGCCTTTAATCCCAGAACTCAGGAGGTAGAAGGCAGGCAACTCTCCAAGTTTGAAGCCAACCTGGTTTACAGAGTGAGCACTAGGACAGCCAGGGCTACACAGAGAGACCCTATCTTGAAAATAAACAAACGACACTTCAGAGTGCGTAGTTTTATTTTTTTAAAGGTTCATTTAGTCTCCATGCACAGATATTTGCAATACATACTGCATATGGTTAGGGTATGACAGAGAAATAGAAGGATTTTTACCCACTCCTAAGAAATACAATTTTCCTTTGACCTCTGCACACCCACACACTCAATAGGTGAATAAATGTAAAAATGTTTCAAACTAATTCAAGGTGAGAAGGCTGGAAGATCTGGAGTTTGAGGCTAGCCTAAGATACGTAGTAAGACCCTGTATCAGTGAACAATAATAAAAAAAAAAGAAGCAAGCAAAAATAATTCCTATTCATGTATTTCGCTCAAGAGAACTCCACCCATGACAGGCATGGTAGTACATACGTTTAATCCCAGCACTCTAGAAGCAGAGGCAGGTGGATCCCTGAAGGCTAGCCTGGTCTACAGAGCAAGTTCCAGATTATCCAAGGCTACACAGAGGAACTGTCTTAAGAAAAAAAAAAAAAAAGATAACCCCATGACTTCTTGAAAGGATCTGATTTTATCTTCTGTTTAGATCAACTCAAAAATAAATTTTATCTTGGAGTTACAGGATATATTCCATTAATACTTCAGTGATTTTCCCCTTTTCCTCACCAACATTAACTTTTAAAGGTTTCATACAATAAAGTGCTCACAGATAGTATGGAGTACATAGGCCTAGATTTCTACATGGGGTAAAATTTTAGGTTTTCCATGAGTTAAACATCACCCATAAGACGGAGATCCATAAGATCTTATTTAATTTATTATTATTATTGTTATTATTATTACCCCATTATGGCACATACATGCCATATTGCACTTGTTCTCAGAGGACAACTCTTTGGAGTCAGTTCCAGGACTGAACTCAGGTGATCAGTTTGGCCAGTGTCTTAGTCACTCACTATTCTATTGCTGTGAAGAGATACCATGACCAAGGCAACTATTACAACAGGAAGCATTTAACTGGAGGCTTGCTTACAGTTTTAAAGGTTTAGTCCATTATCATCATGGCAGGGACCATGGCAGCATGAAGGCAGGTGCTGGAGCAGTAGGTGAGAGTTGCTAACTGATCCATAAGCACAGAAAGAGAGAGAAAGAAAGAAAGAGAGAGCACCTTTTGAAACCCCAGACCCAACCCCAGTGACATATTTCTTCCAACAAGGCCACAACTCCTAATTCCTGTAAAGGGTAGTTACACTTGGTTCCACACTGAAAAAAACAAACTTTTTCACAGAAGTGACTGTTTGTTGGGCTTACCAACATCTCCCAAACAAGGAGTACAGGGACAAGAAGTCCTTATGAAGACTGCTGTCTTACTTGGAGTTTCTGTTGCTAAGGTGAAAAACCATGACCAAAGCAACATGGGGAGGAAAGGGTTTATTTGCCTCACATTTCCATATCTTAGTCTATCAGGAAGTCAGGACAAGAACTCAAACAGAACAGGAACCTGGAGGCAGGAGCTGATGCAGAGGCCATAGAGGACTGCTGCTTACTTGCTTAGCCTGCTTTCTTATAGAACCCAGTTCTCTCTCTCTCTCTCTCTCTCTCTCTCTCTCTCTCTCTCTCTCTCTGTGCTTATGGATCAGTTAGCAGCTCTCACCTACTGCTCCAGCACCTGCCTTCATGCTGCCATGGTCCCTGCCATGATGATAATGGACTAAACCTTTAAAACTGTAAGCAAGCCTCCAGTTAAATGCTTTCTGTTGTAATAGTTGCCTTAGTCATGGTGTCTCTTCACAGCAATAGAATAGTGAGTGACTAAGACACTGGCCAAACTGATCACTGAGTTCAGTCCAGGATCACCAGCCCAGGGATGGCACCACCCACAATGGGCTGGGCCCTTTCCATCAACAGGCTTGCCTACAGTTCAGTCTTATGGAAGCATTTTCTCAGTTGGGGTTCCTTCCTCTCAGATGACTGTAGCCTGGGTCAAGTTGACAAAAAAAAAAAAAAAAAAATTACACAGGGCAATGGACCACTTGTCAACTTGACACACAAACTTTTTAAAACATAACCTTTCCCTTTTGTGGGAGGGTTTATCTAAGATCTCGGATCAATAAACATCACAAATGTAAAACATATTACAAACTTAGAAGTACCACAGTCTTTACCAGTTCAAACACTTTAAAAAGTTCAGTTCCGGTTCCTGTTCTGCATCGTGGTGCAAGATCAAGTGAAAGGAGAACCCCATGCGAGAACTTTGCATCCGCAAGCTCTGCCTCAATATCTGTGTGGGGGAGAGTGGAGACAGGCTGATGGGGCAGCCGAGGTGTCGGAGCAGCTCACAGGCCAGACCCCTATTTTCCAAAGCTAGATACGCTGTCGGGTCCTTTGATATTCTGAGACATGAGAAGATTGCTGTTCGCTGCACAGTCCGTGGAGCCAAGGCAGAAGAAATTCTGGAGAAAGGTCTGCAGGTGCAGGAGAATAAGTTACAGAAAAATAACTACTCAGATACTGGAAACTTTGGTTTCGGGATTCAAGAACACATTGACCTGGGCATCAAATACGACCCAAGCATTGGCATCTATGACCTGGACTTCTGTGTGATGCTGGGTAGGCCAGGTTTCAAGATCGCAGACAAGAAGTGCAGACAGGCTGCAATTGGGGCCAAACAGAATCAGCAAAGAGGAGGCCATGTGCTGGTTCCAGCAGAAGTATGATGGGCTCATCCTTCCTGGCAAATAAATTCTACCCAAAAGGCCAGTAAAATTTTCTCAGAAATGAAAAAAAAAAATCAGTTCTTGTCAAAATCCAAAGACTTTTTTTTTTAAATCCAAAAATCTCTTTTAAAACTGAAGTCTCTCAACTGTGGGTTCCTAGAAAAAAACAAAACAAAACAAAAAAAAGCTAAATTCTGTTAAAGTTATTATTTAAATCTGCTGCATCCAATCTGGCTTGTAGTTACAGTGCCCACCATGTTCCTGACTAGGCAAGGCCTGAGGCCATGCTGCTGCTCGGCTCAGGTGGGCCAGAAGCACGGCCCTGCCACCCACGAGACGCCAGCGTGGGAGATGGTTCTGCCAATCTACCACACTGTCTCCACAATGCTTGGCTAAGCCCAGACCATCCCGCCATCCACACAGTACCCAATAGAAATGAGACTCTAATGCTTAAAGATTATCCAATGGCTTTATATGTTTGGTTATGCTCAATTAAAAAGATGTTCACACAATTGGAGGTGTTTCCCAATATCTCACCTTTAATATAAACATTACTCAAGACCATCATGGATCCACTCTTGGTTCTCCATGGCTCCTTCATTCTGCCACTCCTCAGCTTTCCTAGCTCCTCCTCTTCCTCTCCTTACTCCTCCCACCTTAGCTCCTCCCAAAATACCAAGTTTAATGTAGTGGGGGAAATACATTGCTACAAAAATTTTCCTTAAGATTGGGCCACACTTGCAATCTAAACAAAACAAAACCAAATTCCTACACTATAAATAATTCAGTGTTCAATATTTGGGATTCACCCAGTCCCCACAAAGGGCTTGGGTTATTTCCCTAGCTCCGCCTTCCACAACATACACAACTTGTCTTCTAAATGCCAATCGGCTCCATTACACTGCTGCTTCTATTCTTGGTGGTCATCCTAGGGTACTGACATCTCCAAAATGCTGACATCTCTTGCTACAGCTGAGCTTCCCTAGCACCAAAGCCTCTCCTGAACTCTCTTCACCGTGCCAAGCCTCAACTTCTCTTCAATCCTGGAGTTTCAACTGCTACTGCTGAGGCTGCACCTTCACCAATAGCCTTTCCTGGCCTCTCATAGTGCCAAGCCTCAGCTGCTCTCCACAACCTCCTTCAATGCCTTTAAAACCAGCACCACCTGGAAGACTCTTACACAGTACCAAGTTTGGCTGCTAGGACAAGGTATAACCTAGGCCACCGCTAGAATACAGCTTCTGTGTGCTAACTCTCAGGAAAAATTTCCCAGAAGATTTTACCTTAGTGATGCTGGGCTCTTCTTAACCACCCTCTAATTTCTCAGCACCAGCATCAACTGTCCCAGTAAATCAAAGGTTTTACTTTGTTGTTTGTGGTCTCGTGTTAATTGCAGCTGATGTTTCTTCAGCTCCAGGTAACCAGACTCACAAATTCTTAAAATGTTCAATAGCCCTGGGAGAGTCTTTAGAAAATTCTTACACTTTCCTCTGAAACTTCACAAACCAGGCCTCCATTCTCTATATTGTTCTCAACATGCTTATCTTCCAAGCTCCCACAGAACAGATCACCAAGCTTTGAACACTCAATGCTTTTGTAGCCCAACACTGTCCAAAGTTCTTCCACAGTCTTCTTCTAAACAACATGGTCAGGTCTGTCATAGTTATACCCAATACCTGGTTTCCATTTCTGACTTGGTTAGGGTTTCTATTGCCATGATAAAACAAACAAATAAACAAACAAGCATGACCAAAGCAACTTGTGGAGGGAAGAACTTATTTACCTTACATGTCCACATATTAGTCCATCAGGAAGGAAGACAGGACAGCTGCTCAAACAGAGCAGGAACCTGGAGGCAGACGGTGCAGAGACCACAAACGATTGCTGCTTATTGGCTTGCTCCTTGTAGTTTGCTCAGGCTGCTTTCTTATAGATACCAGGACCACCACCAGTCCAGGGATAGCACCACCCACAATGGGCTGGGTCCACCCCCATCAATCACTAATTTAGAAAATTCTCTACAGGCTTGCCTACAGCCCAGCCTTACGGTGAAATTTTCTCAATTGGAGTTCCTGCCTCTCAGCTGATTCTAACCTGGGTTAAATTGAAAAAAAAAAAAAAAAAAAAAAAAAAAAACCCAAAACCTAGAAAGCATGACTATCTTAGTGTGTTCATTAGAGTCAACTATCTTTGCTAGCATAAACTGAATTATGAAAAGGTGATTTCCTGTGAATTCTCTCTCTCCATTTCTGTCACTTTTCCTTTCATTTCCACTTTATTTTTCCTTTCATTCAGTCTTTATCTTTTAAATGACCAGGCTTTTCTGTAACTTGATCCACAGCTTCCTACTCCCCTCTGGAAGGCCTCTCCACTCAGGGAGCTGAGGACTAGCCAGGAATATTTGTTACATCTCAATAATCTAGAAAGAGAAAAAATGTGTCTATCAATGGTTCTCCCCAGGGGTGATGTTTATCCCACCCCTCAGGAGATATCAGGTAATGTCATGACTGGAGGGAATGTGCTACTGGCATCTATGAATATAGACCAAGTACCGAATAGCTTCCGTGCAGGGAACCTATAACAGAGTTGTCTTGTCCAAATTGCCAATAGTGTTGCTGGTAAGAAATTCTGGTATGTATAGATGTTAGTAGCTAAAGAAGACTGCAGTTTGGTGGCAGCAATTCAGATTCTCAAAAATTATATCGCCTAGGACGTTGTAGTGTCTTTCCTTATGTGGTATGAAGTTCGTCAACAAGTTAATTACCTACTCTACACATTTCTCAACATATCCCCTTTATTAAGCTAGTTATGACTGTATTTCGAAGCTTCCTGACAGACTGTAGCTTGCTGGCCTGTTTCTCCTCAGAGGATGGTTTCGTTCATCGGTCTAACTATGGAAAACCAGGGAAGAATCTTCTGAAGTAAAAAGCTATAAGATTAAACTTTTCACGAAGTGAAACGCCTTTAGTGAGGTGCATGCCTCCAGCTTCGACTTAGAATTCCTCGAATACTAGACCACTTCTAGGGTCATGTGTGAAGTCAGCCCCACGGGTTCATATTAGGGTTTCACTAACATAAACCAGAAAAATGGCCCAAATTCACTATAAAAGCTACATAGCACTTTTCGAACTACTTAGGTAACCAGCAGCACAAGAACCTGAACATCCTGACTTGTTAAAACAGTCGTGCACGCCCTCGAAACTCCTGAAGCACAAGAGCCGTTCTTTTCTAGGCAAACTACAAGTCCCAGTATGCCTGGCGCCGGAGAGTCGCCTAGTAACTCGCGCCACGAGAAGCACGTAAGGTTGGCTTTACTGAACGCCTGCGCGTTGACGAGCTCTGCGCAGGCGCACTTCCAACGTTTGCGAGGAGGGCGGGGTGTCGTTCCCTTTCGCTGATGCAAGAGCCTAGCGCGGTGCTGTGAGAGGTATCGGCAGGAGCTACGCTGACTCCGGGTTGTGAAGCCGACTGGTCTGACTTTTCATCACTGCCGAACCTGCTCGAACTACAGCCATGTCCGGGGACGAGGTGAGAGACTGAGCCGGGAGTTAGGGCTAAGGACTGAGGCAGGAAGCCGAACCCACAGCAGTGTGGGAAGCCGGGCCTGCGGCCTAGCTGTCGCCGGCCGCCATGTGGAGCAGCCTGGCCTAGGCGTCCCGGAGCTGTGGAGCCGGCGAGGACTCTGGATCCTCAGACTTGGTCTCACCCAGGTCTCCTGAGGGTGGCGGCGTCGAGGCCGGTTTTCTCCCGGATCGGAATGGAAAGCACGTTGAGTCGTCCTCTCTGAAACGGTTTGAATGCCCAGTTAGTTTGCCCGATTAAACACAATTAGGGCGGGCGGACCCGGCATTTCTTTCTAAACATGACCGCCTCAGTTCTCGTGGCTGGGGGTTCAGGGTGCGCTGAGAAGCTCCTCTAGGTTCCGGTGGAGCACCGAGGTTAAAACTTTGTAGGCTGGCTTTTCCGGGCTGATAATCTCGCTCCCGTTTCCCGCTCGAGGCTCTATTTCTTAAGACAGGAATCTAAAGAGCCAGAGGAAACGACATTTTAGTCCCAAAAAGTGACCAGCCTTCGAGCAAAGTTTTCGGGCCCGAGTCCCTAAGTTTCCTTTAATAGGCGAGGTGAGCAGGAAGGTCCGGTTGCGAAGCTGACTGACTGGGTTTGGATCGCAGTAGAATTTTTCAAGCCTGGTCCCCCGTTTTATTGTGTCTTTATCTTTTTGGGCTTTGCCTTTTGTAGATTTATCTTAGTTCACATAAAATTAAATGGCTTAAAAAAAGAGTGGTCTTGTCTCAGATGTTGCTTAACCATTGGACCTAGAAGCCTAATCCTTCCTGGCACCAAGAAAGTACTTTATGAAGAATTTGTGACTTGCTTGACTTACAGGCCTAGGAGAGGGGTAAGAGGAACATAGTTGAAGGCTCTGTACAGAGTTGGCTTTTGAGTAGACTCTAGAAATGATAAGAATTTTCTCAACCAATGAGAAAACTGATCACAAGGCCTTTATGGTAAAGAAAGGAAAAAGTGCACAGTAAGTGAAGTATTACTCTAATTTGGTTGAAGTGGAAGCTGACTAGTTCATGGAGGACTTAGGAAACTGTATTAAGGAGTTAGAGATTTGTTTCATGGGAACTAATTCCTAGTTTAAATCGATGTCCACAGTTCTGTAAAATAAGATTCTGTTAGTCCATTTTAGAGATGAGCAAATTGGAGCTTAGAGTTGTACAATGCCTCTAATAAAATTCCAAGTGACTGAGCTAGTAATAGAATCCCAGTTCTGTGCAATAGGCCTTCATCTAAATGACTAGGAGACTCTTGCAAACTCACTAAAATCTGAAAGAGATAGGTGTTTCTTGCTTGGAAGACATGTTAGATATTGCTCTTAGCTACTGTATAATGTTTTAGAAGAGTTCAGAGAGACAGTGTTTAACCTTTGTTTTATTTCTTCTCATGTTCCAAACTTCATAACTTAAAAATGACTACCTGTATACTGCTGTATTTTCTGTTGACTCTGTGGTAAAGTGTGGAGTAGTAAGAAGTATTAGATAACACCTGTAGTGATCTGAGGGCATTGAAGAATTGGTTTTTGGTAATGACGTAGTTTGATGTCTTTTGGTAAGAATTCATTTCTGGAGGATGAACAGGATTTTTTTATCAAGTAGAGATGAGGGAACCAGCATTCAGACCAGCACAGTCTCTTGAAAGCCTAAAGTGTGTAACTTGGCCCTTAGACCTGTCAGGACAACTTTATTTTATAAATGGAAAATGAGGACTCATGTTGGTTAGGCCATGTTTAAGTTGAATATGACTAGAACCTTAGCCTTTGACTTTATTCTCAGGTGGAATTTACTAGTAGAAGGAGATGTGAAAACAAGTTACAAGTTTGATTTACCTAGTGCTGTTGACTAGGGAAGTGTTACCAGATAAAGCCCTTATGATTACTAACTTAGACAGATTAACTAAAAACCTGTACTTGGCAGTGACTTGTGAACTCAAGGGACATTCCAGAGTGGGTTATTCTGACTGGTAGGCAGAATAGTGAACAAGGCTATTTTAAAAAGTAGTTGTTCTTAAAATGATTTATTGACATAAAGCATACACACTCCTTTTAAACCTGGTAATTAAACCCCAAACTCACTAGAACCTTTTAACCTAGTAAAACCATTAAAGTTTTATTGTTTTGAGAAATGTTACTACATACTCAGCCTGGTCCAAATTTGCCATTAAGATTTTTCCCCTCAAAAGTATTTTAGACTTTCTTATTCTTGAGTCCTATCCACAAAACAGTGGGTTTTTGCAGAAACTAGTAAGGTATTTTTGAAAAGATATTTTTAAAAAACTTTTAAAAAATCTAATTATGGCTAGACCACACCTTTAATCCCAAACTGAGGCCTACATAGAAACTTTTTGCATTTGAGGACAGCATAGTGAAACACCCCCAAAACACACACAGAAAAAAAAAAAAAAAAGACTGAGGATGGCTTATTCTTAGTGTGCTAAGCACAAGACCCTAGTCCCCAGCATCACTAAACTAAACTAAAAAAAAAAAAAATCTTAAATGATTTTGTTGTTTTTTGAGACAGGATTTCTCTATATGGTCCTGGCTGTCCTGGAACTTACTCTGTAGACCAGGCTGGCCTTGAACTCAGAGATCCACCTGCCTCTGCCTCCCAAGTGCTGGAATTAAAGGTGTGTGCCCTCCAAGGAGGGCTTGATATGAAACTTTTTTAAAAATTATTTTTATTTCATGTGCATTGATGCATTGGTGTTTTGCCTACATATATGTCTGTCTGTGTGAGGATGTCAGATTTCCTGGAACAGTTGTGACCTGCCTTGTGAGTGCTGGGAATTGAACCTACGCCCTCTGCAAGAGCAGCCAGTGCTCTTGATTGCTGAGCAATCTCTCTACAGCCTCAATATGAAGCTTTTTAAGCCAAGGTCTCAGTGTATATCCCAAGCTGGCAAGTGTCATCTTGTGATTTGGGGAGTTCTGCTTTGGGTGCTGACTTAGGATTTCTGGTTTCCTTATGCAACTGTTTTATAGGGTTGTGTGAACAAAATTATTAATATATTAAACATGTGTTAAGTATTTGGTGGACATAATTACAATGTGTTATTTTGACATAAGATTTCTGCGTGTTTACTACTAGCCTTTACTAGGCTGCAGTCTACCTACTATAGACCTAAATTAGAATTTTCTTGAGGGATAAAAAGATAATTGTGAAGCTATCATCTGATCATTTTAGGATCTCATCCATCTTTTATCTGTCTTGATAAGGAGTAATGGTGAAAAAAGCAATTGAGCCAGGTGTAATAGTGTGTCTCTGCAATCCCAGCACTTGGCTTGGGAGTTCAAGACTAGCCTCTTATACATAAGACTATCTCAAACCACAAAAACAAATTCAGAAAAAAGCCACTAGTAGATCAGGGAAACTTAGACTTGAAAAAAAAAATGAGTGAGTTGTAAGCTCTGCCACAATCAAAGGTTCAATGCCCGGAATTTTGTTTGCCCTTGTGCCAAGTCTTCCTACTTCAAGAACACAGGTGAGCTATGTTCTTGAAATCTCTATAACAGATTACAGCATTCCTTCCATATAGGATTACCCCAGGCCCTGTAGTAAGTCAGCACTGGACTTGATTTTGGTAATGGTGCTATATGAAAATTTCCGTAATACCTTGCACAGACTTGTCTGCTATGAGGATTTACCTTATTACAAACTATAGCTTGGTTTCAGTCTTGTGATTGACATAAAGGAATTACAGTTAGTTATTAGAATCAATGTGGGAATTTTTTTTAAAGTTTTATGTTTGGAAAATCAAATCACTCCTTAGTTGAGGAATTTTCAATGACAGGATCAGTGTTAGTTATAACTGCAATCAGGTAGTTGATTCTCCCAGTGACTTTGTCATAGTTGGTTTCAGTTATCTCCATTGTATAGATGAAGCATAGGACACTCAACATACAAGTTAGAGTCAGGATTGGACTCCAGGTAACTATGTTCTAGTGTGCTTCTGATCACTGCAGTGAGCAAAATGATAAGCTTGAGTGTAGTAGGAAAAAAGACTTTGGACTTGAATCTAGTTCTGTTTGACTAAAGATTTTGCTTTCTTCATTACCAGGAGTGTGCCCTATATATTCAAGTTTTTCAAGGGGTCAGTATAAGCAGTTTATGGTTAGAAATTAATTTTTCACTTGTTCTACAATAGATTTAGATGAACGTGGCCTGTGAACACACTTTACATTCCATGACAAAAAAACAGTAAAGGATTCCTTAGAAATATTTCTTAGAGTAAGGATTGATGTGAACTTAAGCATAATTTTTTTGGAATATTTCGTTTACCGTTTGATAGTTTCATAAATGTATACAATATATCTTGATTTTGTATTTACCTCTAACATCTCCAAACACTCCTCAACAGATGAAAATTTTAAAAACCAAGTCTTAGGTCATCAACCTTAAATAAAATGTCATCTGCCTGGACATTGTTGATCCTCACCCATAAATGAGGAATGCAACATAGGTTGTTGCCAAAGTCCTTTTAATAAATTTCATGATTTGATCAGGTGAATTTGCTCATGAAAATAAAAATGAAGTTATTGTAGCTTATGATAGCTTACAAATTAAAAGGCATTTGTGAGGTTCTCCCCATGTTTAATAATGTAAACGAAGTTAGGTGAACTTTTTGTACATTTGTATTGTGTGTATTGCTTGTGAAAGAGCATGCAAATAAGTAAGTGTTGGGGAGCAGGTCTGAGACATCTCCCCAGCCCTTCTTTTTTGCATTTTAGTGTATCTTGTTCTTTAAGAATATGCGTTTTTGAGAATAAAGGATATTTGGAATGTGGGCTTCATTAGGAATTATCACTTGGTGTTTTTAAATTAAAACAGATGATTTTTGATCCTACTATGAGCAAAAAGAAAAAGAAGAAGAAGAAGCCTTTTATGTTAGATGAAGAATGTGATGCCCAGACAGAAGAAACCCAGCTCTCAGAGACAAAAGAAGTGGAGCCAGAACCGACTGAAGAAAAAGATGTGGAAGCTGATGAAGAAGACAGTAGGAAAAAAGGTGAATAGTTATGGCAGTCACAGGTGTGGAAGCATTAGTTCCTCCACTGGTTTGGTAGAACTGGAGCCGGAGATTGAAGGATAGAAGGTTGGGTGGGGCAGGGAAGTAGACAAAGTGAGGAGAGTTGGATAGTCTTGGAGATGGTGTTAGGGAGTGCTCCGACATTACATGGTCTGATTATTGAGTTTCATGTTGTTGACCTGGGCTCCTAACCAAATCCTTCCAGAAAGCTTGAGTTGGCTTGTCAGTTTCTTCAGAGCCATGACTTTGATGGTTGTGGTAGGACTACAGTAAGTCTTTGAGAAAGGAGCTGGCATAACTCAGCTTGGTGCTTGCCTTTTGTTAGTAACTGGAAATCTTTTATCTACTTTTAGATGCTTCTGATGACTTAGATGACTTGAACTTCTTTAATCAAAAGAAAAAGAAGAAAAAGACAAAAAAGATTTTTGATATTGATGAAGCTGAAGAAGCTATAAAGGTAGTATTGTTTTCTTACTGAGGGTAAAGTTGGGGTCTGGTAAGGTTGCCAGTAGCTGCTTTCCTCCTCATCTTTTGGGAGCTTTGCTTTTGTTGTTTAGCACTTAGCTGCTACTATTAAGGTAGTTTTCTTAGGAATGTTTCTGACTACATGGTATAAAAGATATATAGTGGAAGGATTTAGGTCTTCTATATTGTATCATTACAGTGGAATCAGATAATGTCCACTGTTTTAAAATTAGCTAAAGGCATCTTGATTAAGATGTCTGTAACTGAGAAATCTTGAGGAACAAATATTACTATATTTGTTACTTCTTAATATTACTTCTTAAACTTTCAGTAGCAGCAAAGAACATCCCCTAGTGTGTAGTTGGTAGCTGATGGCAGTAACTCTATAGGAAATCTAGACGTCTGGCTAGTTCTGTGGAGAGTTCTCTTACGATCGTGTATATGGTTATTGTCGTCTTGGCTGGCTTAATTTCCAGTACAGGTACCTGAAAATTACTTGAGTAAAATGTAGATAGGTGAGTAAGAAGGTGAATCAGAGGGTGGATGGGTGAACAGAGTAGCTAAAAGACTACTCTTCCTTGCCGGAGAGCTGCCATTTTAAAGATGGGGCTAGGGAGTTCACTCAGTGGCTAAAGTGTCTCCAAGACTGAAGTAAAAGTCTGCCTGGCAGTATGCACCTGTAACCCTGACACTAGGCAGGGTGGAAACAGGAGATTCCCAGATCCACTTACTGTTAATCCAAACAATGAAAGTAACTTGGAGAAGTGATTGAGGACAATACCCAGAAGTCCTCAGGTCTCTACCCAAAATCATAGGCAAGTGTATACTGACTCTCATATATCATGCACAGAGAGACCCTAAGCAGGAGTCACTCTTAACAAAGCCCACACATTTATAAAATGAACATATAGTAGTTTTGGGTATATATGTGTCTTGGGTATAATCATTAAATATATAATCATAGTGAAAAAAGCATAAACAATCACATACTACAGAGCCTATTTTTTTACTATGTACTGAAGCTTTTCTTTGGCAGATAATTTGCTCAAACCTAAGTGAAGTGTACTCTAAATGTAATTGGTAATTTACTCAGTAATCTGTTTAACAAGGTCATAGTTTTGATGACCGTCCTGTCAGCAGATTGTATTAGTGATTACAGAGAGTCAGTGTACACAATCTGTTGGGGCATTCAAATGGGTAAGATTCTTTTTTAAAGTCATATGTATGTGTGTTTGTGATTGTGTGGGTTTCTGCATGTGAGTGCAGGTACCTGTGGAGGTCAGAGAGTGCTGGGAATTGAACTCAGGGCCTCTGTAAGCAGCAGGCACTCTTAACTGCTGAACCAATTCTCCAGGCCTCAAATAAGATTTTTTTTTTAAACTGGTGGTTTTTGTCTTTCCCCCCACCTCCAAGGTATTTCAAGGATAATTTAGAATATTTAAAAAAAATTTTTGAGAGCTGGAGGGATGGCTCAGTGGTTAAGAGCACTGACTGCTCTTCCAGAGGTCCTGGGTTCAATTCTCAGCAACCACATGATGGCTCACAACCATCTATAATGGGTCTGATGCCCTTTCTGTATATGCAGATAGAGCACTCATACACATAAAATAAATAAATCTTTTTAACAAAATTTTTTTGAGATTTTTTTTAATGTTTTGTCTGATATGGTTGTACACCACATGCCTGCAATGTCCACAGAGGCCAGAAGAGAACATCAGATCTCCTGGAACTGAAGTTACAGATGGTTGTGATCTATTTTGGTTAATACCTGACTTGTTGATTTTTTTTTTTTTTTTTTTTTTTTTTTTTTTTTTTTTTTAAAGATTTATTTATTATGCTGGGCAGTGGTTTTTACCTCTGGTTCATGTTCAACTCCTGAAAACCTCCTAAGTCTTCAAAGACCCATGTTTTGCTCTTGAGAGATCTGGTTTCTCGGGACAGTTAGTCACTAGGAAGATCAAGCTATAATTAGGGCTTGGAACTTTAAATGGCCCCTGCTACCTCTGAGAATGGACAATGTGGAAATTGAGTTGTCACCCCTAAGTGATGGAGTTCAAATAGCTTCTAGGTTGGTGACCTCACAGAAGTGCTAACAGGGCAGCATGTTTGTATACTGAGTGTCCTTGACTCTCCCTCAGCTCCCTAGGCCCCGTGGCCTGTCCTGTACATTGTTTCCATTTGGCTGTTCCTCAGTTAATCTTATGAAAAACTGATGATAAGTAAAACACTGCTGAGTTTTAGCAAATTACTGAATATGAGCAGAAGGTCTTTATATTTGTAGCTTAGTGTAGGTGACACTAGTGTCTGAAATGAGAGTCCTTAAGCTATGAAGTCAAGTTTTCAAACATGGAATATCTGAGTAAGTACTCCAGGAAGTCAGTATTACATTACAAATGAATAAGATGGTACCTAATTGGTATTAGGGAATTGGAGAATTGTGTAAAAAATAACCATGTATTTGGTGTCAGTAGGAAAATCCCTTCCATTGACCCTATTTAGAAACTTACAGGGGATAGAGAGGAGTTGAAGAGAGGTATCAGCATAAACAACTATACCTATAAATGCAATAATGAATAATGAAGCAGGAAAGTTTATTAAGGTATAATTTGACATACCATTTAATTCATCCATTGAAAGTAAATGGCTTTAGCATATTCAGAATTCTATATAACTCATAATTGAGAACAGTTACATCCTCATGAAAATAAAGCCCACAGATTATTGTCACTCTCCAGTTCTTCCCACTAAATGCCAACCTCAGGCCTCAGCTACTGCTAAATCTGCCTTTGTAGATTGACCTATGCAGAACATTTAATATGAATAAAATACAGTATGGGGCAAGTGGAGAAACTTAAAAGTATTCTTGAATCCTGTTTCTGCTGACTATGGCCAGTTAGTCAAAAGATTGAAGAATATTAGTTTCTCAAGTAGTCAGGTAGGACCTAGTTTAGGATACAGATAACAACACTATCCTAAAACTGTAATAAAAAGGAAGAGCCGAAGAAAGGGAAACAGTCCTAAAATTTAACTTGAGGAATTCACAGTTTAAACATTTGACTGAGTCTGAGGAAATTTGGCCTACCTGGGAGGAATATTTCTCATCTATAATTTTAGATATGTGAAAAATATTCTAAAATGATACTTATGTCATTAAAAATAGTTCTGGTATCAAAATATTGAGACATTTCAATTTTTAGGATGTTAAGATTGAAAGTGATGCTCAAGAGCCAGCTGAGCCAGAGGATGACCTTGATATTATGCTTGGCAATAAAAAGAAGAAAAAGAAGAATGTTAAATTCCCAGATGAAGATGAAATACTAGAAAAAGACGAAGGTAATGTTGGGAATTCGGCACTTTGGTTTTAAGCTACACAATCTAATCTGAGTCTCCTTGACTAGGTTGAGGAGTTTTTTAAAATATATTTGTCATGCCTTTTATTTCCACTGCGTGATAATGAAATGTGTAGAGAGTGTAACTGAAGGTTATTCTTTATGAATTAATGCCTAGGCCTTAAGCTAGGCTTGTTCCTGAACTAGCTAGTAACTCAACTGGTTTATACTAATCTAGGTCTGCTCTATGTCTAGTTCTAACTCCTTAGTTTCATATGTCAAACTTCCTCTGGGTCCAGGTGGTGAATTTTTGCCTCATTATCTCAGAGGTTCTCCCCTACCTACACCCCGGCCGGATGTTTCGTCTTCTGATCCTGCTTCAGCTTTGGCTATCAGCTTTTAATTAACAGCCGATGCTTCCACACACTATACAAAAATTAATTCCTACATCTCTGCCTTTTAGTACAATATAAGGCTCTTTAACATCAAAAACTGTATACAATAAGGAGAATCACAAAAATGATCAGGTAAGGATTCATAATTTCCAGTCTATGCATTTGGCAATCTTGGGGAAAGTATTCTGCTATCTATTTTATCTTGGTGAGTACGAAGTCCTGTACCTAAATTATTTTTTACAATAACTTGCATTGCCAACCTAAAAATAACTTTTTAGATTTTTAAACATTTTCTTAAGTCTTAAACAAGCTTAATTGTGAAACTACAACTATCTAGTCTTTAACCCCGTCAGAGACCTGAGGAGGACAAATATTATCTGAATAAACAGGACGTGTAGAGCAAACAGCTTCCAAAGCTGTAGAAATGAGAGGTTGCTGGCTACCTGGACAGTCACTCAAGGTTTCTCTGTGTCATGAGCATCATCTTTGGCCTCTGGCCTAGAATATCTGACAGACTTTTTTGTGAAGCAGTAGGAAGGACTGCCTGCCTTGTCTTGGCAAAGTTCAGCAGACAGCTTCCCTGTGTCCAGTTGGGACAGCATGCTGACAACAGTTGAGGTAAGGGCAGTTTTTGCTCAGTGGCTATCTTGCCACATTAGAAGCAAACCCATATGGAGATGATTGCATGCTCGTCATCTTTGAAGTAGAATGGCAGTGCTGCCAGGAGCAGATGTCTCATTGTCATGAAAAGCCTCATGTTAATAAAAGATCTTTAAATGCTGTAGATCTCTGAGGTTTTTGAAGAACACCTGTTTATATAGTACACCTGACTAGACAAACATTGCTTGTTTCTAGCTGTTCCTAACTGTTCAACCTAGGAAACATATTTCTGTAATTTACTAGTATTTAATGTGACAGTAAGTATAGTTGACTATTATTGACTTGCATTTCTTAATTATCCTAAACAATTTATAATAGCAGCTTTCAAGAACTGGAACTTTATATTGCATTTTAAAATGAGTTGTATAGGGCTGGAGGGATGGCTCAGCGGTTACGAGCACTGACTAATCTTGACTAGTCCTGAGTTCAATTCCCAGCAACCACATGGTGGCTCACAACCATCTGTAATGGGATCTGATGCCCTCTTCTGGCACACGGGTGCTCTAGCATTCATATATACAAAATAAATAAATCTTTCCTTATCATTGTCAAATATTTGACTCTTTAGAACATTAATCTACTGTTTTATCATTCCTTTATCACCTCTTCTTTCTTTTTATCCTTCTCCCCCTCCTTTCCCCTAAATTAAATAGGAAAGAAGGATAGAGAAAAGAAAAAAATTCCTGAATCTAACCTCTTTGATTCCTCTCTGATCAAGACCATTAACTACTTAATTAACCAGTCCCCCTTAAGTGACAACAGACATCTGTCACCCATCAGATTACTAAAATCATTCACCCAAGTTTTGGGGAATACTCTTAAAATTACTTTCTGGTGTCTGGAGGCAACACCATCTTTTGGGGACCCATAGGAAAATTGGGATATTGGTCAAGTCCTAGGAAAGCTAGATGTAATCTTTGTCCTCTAGTATCTGTGTGACGGGCAGGTTCAGGGCTTAACTGAAGTCCTGGGTGGACTAGCTAGTCGTATAGAAGACGTTTTTCTGGATGGATGCAGATTTTTGAGGAAACAGCATGTGAGGTAGGGTTATCTAGACTACTTGTCTTTGGTGTTTTGTCCTTTTGCTCTGCAAACATAAATTTTCAAAGGTAGTATAACATATACATTTCTACATTAACACATGTATGGAATGTGCTGTGTGTACAATTCAGCTAAAGATGATTCTTTGTTCTATGTTCAGAACAGGAAAAAGACATCAAACTTATAAGTCTGTTTGGATTGTATATCCAAATTTTAATATAAATTTTCATCCATGCTGTTTGAAAGGATGTCATGATAAGTCTTGAAGTTGCTGTAGCCAACAAGATTTATTGGTCATGCAGAGACACTTTGATGTCTCAGCCAGTCTCAGGGCTCTTCCCATGTAGAGGGATCAGCATTCATGTTACTATTCTGTTCTTAGTTTCTTCCTTCAAGGGGGTAGCCTCGATTTTCAGGAAGTCTCCCTGGTCAGATCTAACTTTTATTAATTTTGATGGAATCCATAGTTTTTCCTGTTGAAACAGACAAAAACCTTTCCTACCTTCTGTTCTGAAGTTAAGACATTCTTAAAACAAATAGACTGATTTATTTCAGCAGGTTTTTCTATAATCCACTGTCTCTTAGCAGCTGTTTTTTGCTTAGTAACATTTTAAAAATTTAAAGTTAGTAAAGCATTCTGTAATCTATTTCTGGGTATCTTTGTTCTCCCTTTCTTTTTTATTAACCATCTCTTTTAGAGTATAGTTGCATTTTTCTACAATTGTTTGTCCTGTGGGATCACGTGTGTATCTGTACTATGCTTTATATCGTAATAGGCAAACAATTGCTTCATTTTACTAGAGACATATGCTGGACCATTGTCAGTCTAATTTGTATAGGTATGCCCACAATACCCATAATTTCTAATGAGTGTATAATTACAGAGTCAGCCTTTGCAGAACTAAGAGCAGTCACCTATTGAAATCCTGAATATGTGTGTATAGTATGGTGTACATACTTATAATTTTCCAACCTCTGTAAAATGAGACACATCCATTTGTCAAGTTTCATTTCTTTGGGTACCTTTGCTGATAACATGCTTTTATTTATGAAACTCTGAAGCTTCTAGCACATTTCTTACTAATAGCTGATCAATTTCATCATTACTTTGTGTCAGATAGTCTGGTAGACCCATATGGGATCTGATATGTGTTGTATATAATGGATGATTTCTATTTCTAATTACTTGTAGTTGAATAAACAGTGGAATTAATTTTGAATTGTTATAAATAAGTTCAACAGTTTCTTTATGAAAAAGAACTCTTTGTGAATATTGAGTCAGTAACTTTAGAGATTCTGGAAAAATCTAATAATATTATAAGGATGTCATATAGCTTTGATTTTTTTTTTTTAACTAAATCATATGGATGTTGAATTATTTTACTTACATTTCCTGATTTATAATCTGCCTTTCCTGATTTATTTGCATCAGTATATAATGTAGGGGATCCAGAAATCAGTGTCCATTTTATCATACAAGGGAGAATCCAGTTATTTCTTTTTATAAACTGAAGTCACTGGCTTTTGGGTTATTTTGTTGTTAATCTCTTCCAAAATATTTCTGCAAGCTCTTTGTCAGTATTTATTTTCTGCCCATAATGAGGCTATTTCAGCATTAGTCTTCTCTCTGCCTAAATATTCCTATGGGAGGATGAGTAGAAGGAATTTCTTTTCTACCAGAGCTAATTCTCTTTCAGCCTCAGCTGATAATTTTCTTAGGCTATTTAAGTCCTTATTACCTTGTAAGGTTTGAAATAAATTACTTAGCTCTTGAGTAATTAATCTGATTGTGGTAATTAATTTCTCCCAATAATTTTTTAAAATCATTAGTTCTTAGTTGGTCTTTCCTGATTTGTACTTTCTGTGTTCAAATTTTTTGTAGACCTATCTTATATCCTAGATAATTAAAGGTATCTGCATTTTAGTCAGCCAGTATGATATCATTCATATAATGATAAATTGTATATTGAAGAGACTTTATGAATTATTTCTAATGGCTGTTGTACAAAATACTAGCATAATGTTGGACTGTACAGCATTCCTTGTACTAAGACCCTCCAGTGGTATCTTTTAATAGGTCAAGAGTTATTATAAGTAGGCATTGAGAAAGCAAACCTTTCTCTATCATGCTCATGCAAAGGGCTTTTGGAAAAGAAATCTTTTAAGTCAATCACTATCATAGGCTGTGCCTTAGGTAACAAGGAAAGCAATGAGATTCCATGATGTAAAGAACCCATTGGCCTGAATGATTTTATTCATTACTCTCAGATCTGTTACCATCCTCCATTTTCCGGGTTTCTTTTTAATGACAAATGAAGAATTCCAAGAACTGGTAGACTCTTCTATATGTTGAGCCTCCATTGCTCTTGAACTAGCTATTCTATCCAGTTGTCATAACCATTGTTCTACCCAGTTTAGTCAGTTTGCCACGTTAGTGGTAGGGCAACTGTTGATGTACCAGCAGTGGCTCCCCCATAGAGTCGGCCTCTGCTGTATCCTGCTTAATGGACAGTCTGTAAATGACAGTTATAAATGTTTTTTATTAGGACCGTCTCTTTTATAGCCTGTCTCTAAAGTTGAAGAGATTCTACTCTGTACTTCCCACTGTTATAATAAATAGATTTCTTTCCTAAAGATTTATGGCTATATTAACAATGTTCTATTTGACCTTCTGGTCCTGTGCATTTAATCCATTTTAGACTTTGTTTTACCTGAGATAATGTCTCAATTCCTAGGAGATGTTGCTGATACCCTTTGAAAGGAACAAGCTAGATTCCAAGAATCATGTGATATTATAGTTATACCTGTTCCTGTCTCCACTAACCCTTTGATGTCAATTTCATCTATGTGTAATTTTAACTTTGGGTTTTTTTTTTATTATTTATAGTAGTTTTCCAAAATAGTTGTTTTTTAATATCTTTAGACTCTCCAGTTTTGTCCATGGGAAGTTCCTTTATCTGTCTTAAATGGCTTATTTAAATTTTGAGCAGCTGTCATGTCAGGTTATGATTTTTCTATTTGTTTTTTCAGAATAGTCTTGGTGGTCAGGAAACTAATGGCTCTTTTCGGGTGGGGGGTGGGGAGGTGTCAGGCATTGAGTGAAGCTCCTTAGTTTTCTGACATTAAGGAATTGCCTTAAATATTGGATGACCTACATTCAATAGACTTATGTCTGTTCCATCCACATCTACATTTCACAGGAAACTTACTCCCTGAGTTATTATTATTATAGAGGACTTTCTCCCTAGGATCTGTCTCTACAGTCCTTTAGGGAATGACTGTAGTGGACAAGCACTTCACAACCTTAGCAATGGCCATTTTGAGTTTTTATATCTTCTGTAATTGCTTGTCCAACAACTGAATTGTGAGCATTAGATCCTATACTTCATTAATTAAAGTATAATAAATACTATTTATAAAAATCATTTAGACAGGAGTTTTAAATTTATAGTTTTATATGCTATAAGGTTTGGGGTTTTTTTTTTAGAATTTTTTTTTTAACAGTTAAACAGATGGGTTTTTATAGATACAAAAGTTTCTCAAGAGTTTGAAAATAGTCGGACTCTCCATTAAGTAAGTACTTGATGCTTTATTTTGTCTTGTGTTTGTCAAGAAACATTTCACTGTTACCATAGATGTCTCATTAAATAAAGGTCTTTATGTGAAGTTGTAATATTCCTGTCTATAAAGGAGAGAGGACTTCTCTGTGGTCTCTTTGTACTTGAAGCTACTGCAGTTATCACTTCGAGAGAAGAACACTATCTGAAGCTATCTCTAGATCTATTGTCATCTCCCCCACACCCTTTTGTTGGATCAAAGCCCACTGCTCATTTTTTTTTTTTTTTTTTTTTTTTTTTTTTTTTTTAAATCTGTAGCTTTAGAAGATGAAGACAGCAAAAAAGATGATGGCATTTCATTCAGTAACCAAACTGGGCCTGCGTGGGCAGGCTCAGAAAGAGACTACACATATGAGGAGGTGAGGATTTTTTTTTTGTTGTTGTTTTTTGGGAGATGGGGGGTTGGTTTTTTTGAGAAGGGCATTAGAGCTATTCATTTAAGAACAGAGAAGCAGGGTATAGATCTCCTGCATTGGAAGAGTCACTGAACTGCAGAATGGTGATAAAACAGAGCCCAGTAGGCCATGTAGCCAGAGTATGACAATTCCTGATACAGGCTACTCAAAGTGTGGCTGTCACGATAGTATTCAGCAGAGGGTATGAAGCCCTCTGTGAGTTAGTGGGGCTTTGGTGACAAGTTCAAATTTGTGGTCAGGGTAGTCTTTCCCATGTGTCATATACTTTACCATAAAATCAGTAGAATGAGTAGGGGCCGGGGCTTATCTGTAAAGACCCAGATTTTGGTTAATAATGAGTTTCTGCCCTCAAGAAGTTACCAGAACATAACAGATTCAGTACATTTAATAAAAGTAAATCAGCTTCATTAAAGCAAAGTGTCTGAAATAGAAACTTTATATTCGTGTTATTACTAAGAATGTGCTTCAACTCCACTTTTTTCTTAAAGTTGCTGAACCGAGTGTTCAACATCATGAGAGAAAAGAATCCAGATATGGTTGCTGGAGAGAAGAGAAAATTTGTAATGAAACCTCCGCAGGTCGTCAGAGTAGGAACCAAGAAAACTTCTTTTGTCAATTTTACAGATATCTGTAAACTGTAAGTTTGCTAGTGGGAACTCTTCATTCCAAGTACCAGATAGGTTGTGGGGTATTAGGAATGTTAAATGTCTTTACTGTAATATTTTTTGGTGCAAATGTAGGTCATAGGCTGAGGGAAGTCACAGTTCATGTCTTATTCTCAGAGCCCATTTTATCTCATCCAAAGATGAGAAAGTAGTTAATACTGCCTGCTGAGTAGATCCGAGGGGCGGGAGAGATGGCTCAGTGGCAGTACGATGTTTAGGCAGGCAAAGTCCCCATACACATGATGAACTGGTTGCGGATGGAATAGATCCTGACCACAAAGCCAGGAGTGAAGAGACTAGATAGACTTCTCAAACAAGAGTTGGGAGCCTCATTAGCTGGGCAGGGCTGGGTCTGCCAAATAAGCAATGTACTCTGAGGAAGTAGCTGAATTTAAACTTCTTCCTTAGTTGTCAGGACCCAAGGGTCATGTCTTGAGGTTTTAGTCACCAATGCACCTTGTGCTGAGGTCACTCCCAAGTCACTGCCTGGCCCATTTAAGATTTTCTCAGTTGTGCCCTTTCTGGCAAGTTTTTTCCATTCATTTACTTCATCCTACTGTTTTTTAATTTCATAAGTCATACTTGCTTGTTACACAAGAGGTAGCCCTTTTTCATTACTTTCAGCATTATTCAAATATTTTACTTTTATGCTAAAGACAGTAATAGTCTATTACAAATTAGAAAAGTAAGACACAGGAGAGAAAATTA
This sequence comes from Rhabdomys pumilio, assembly GCA_030674055.1. Taxonomy (NCBI): domain Eukaryota; kingdom Metazoa; phylum Chordata; class Mammalia; order Rodentia; family Muridae; genus Rhabdomys; species Rhabdomys pumilio. Next base: position 215,576,477 of record JANHMN010000002.1, on the reverse strand, counting down.
GAAGTTAAATGTAAATCTACTCTTAGTAGGTAGTCAACTTAATCATGATTTTAGTGTTTTGTTTTGCTTTCATGTTTTTAGGTATTTACTTGGTAGGTGTATTTACAAATAGCACGTGATATAACATACCTTTTAGTAGTGATTTTTCGTTTTTTTTTTTTTTTTTTTTAAATGTATATGGGTGTTCTGTGCACATGCATGTCTGTGTAACACACGTATGCCTGGTAATGAGGCCAGAAGAGAACCCTGGAACTGGAGATAAATGAACTGCATGCCTTATGAGTGCTGAGAATCAAACCTAGTTTATCCACTGGAAGAGCAGCCAGTGTTGTTAACTACTGAGCAGGCTATTCAGCCTATTTGTTTTTGGAACAGGCACTCACTACCCCAGGCTTGATTTCAAATTAAGCTTGATCATCCTGCTTCCGCCTCCTGGATACTGGAATTATAGCCAGGGCTGTACAGATCCTTGTTTCTATGTGTAAGTGAGTTGTATACTAGTTACTCTGCTAGTAACTGAGTAATCATAGTGAAATGACAAACAGCATGAGATGTTTGTTTGTTTTTTAGGATTTCCATGAAAGATTTTTAAGTATTTGACTTTCTCTTTAGATTACATCGTCAACCCAAACATCTCCTTGCATTTTTATTGGCAGAATTGGGTACAAGGTAAGAAACTGTATGTAAGAGTACTTACTATTCAACACTTCACAAGAACCTTTTGTGTAATTTGAACAAACTGGGGAAAATAAAACCATATTGAGTCCCGGGGAGCTTTTAGACCAGATGGGAAAGGGGAAATTTTGGCACCTTAGGGATAGAGAATGGAGCTGACAGTGATTCATTTGAGCAGGTCTTTGGTGCTGGAATGAGCACTGCAGGCACTCTTGTGTTTGGTCACTATTTGGAATTCTTGGGTCCTTTTCTAGGAAATAAATACAGGAACTCAATTCTTGTCAGGTCAGCTTTTCCCCCATAACTGGTAAGAGGCTATTGATGAAGCAAGTAATGAGTGCCATAAGAGAGACCACTTAAAACCAGTCTGAGCTGGGCAGTGGTGGCACAGCTTTTAATCCCAGTATGGAGACATAGCCAGTCAGATATCTGATGAGTTCAAGGCCAGTCTGGTCTTCAGAGTGAGTTCTAGGACAGTAAGTACTCAGAAACCCTGTCTAGAAAAACCAAAAATAAATAAAACTAGGGTCTGGGATTAACTAGCACTCTCCATCTATGGAGCTCACCTATTGGAGATACTGAGGTAATTATTTAGGGAAGCTAGGAATTCATGGAGCCAAACAGATGTCTTTTTACCAGTGTCTCTTTACATAATGTAGATTTGGGTTGCAACAATGGCATCTAACATTGATTCCCTGATGGTGCAAGGCACATGCCAAGTTCTGCTTGGTGTAGATATCATTTCATACAGTTCTGTGAAGCAGAAAATAACATTCCTTTGGTCGTTTGACAGCCAGCCATTTGGTGTAACATGTTTGTAAGTCACATAGTTAGCAGCACAGCCAGAGTGCAAGCTCAAGTCTGCCTGCCTCTTGACTGAACCTTTCCCCAAGGATGCTCTGTGTCTCCGCTCAAGTACATAAGTAATTAGGATGCTCTGTGCTCTGCGCTTCTACTGTCCTGGAGCTCAAGTTGGATTTTGTTCTTGGCTATGATATTAAATAATCTACATGAGCATGGATGATGGGGTTAACAGTTGTGGTTTTTATTTTTTAGAGGTGGGATATATTCTAACAAGTTGTGACTTGTGAACTTTATGGTCAGTGGGTTAAATATTTCTGAGTTATTGGGAAAATTCCTTTTTATTTTTTGTTTTCTTTTTGATACTGAAAAATGCCCTACACTGGAATTAGGGTATCAAGGGTTACAATTCATGGCATATGCTTTTTCCCTTGAGAAAAATCACAGTTCCTGAAGAAGTTTGCATTATGTTAAGATAGGAACAAATAGTAAATTTAGCTCTGCTAGACTTATAATTTACTTTCTGATTTATTTTTAACAAATAATAGTGTTTAACAAGAATCTTTACTTTCTCAAGTATTTGTTAGCTTATTGACAACTTGTAATATTGGATTTCAGTTAAACATTTTTTGGTAACAGCTTTCTTGACATGCAACTCACAATTTTAGTGTAACTATCATATGTTACTAAATCAAACTGTGAGTACTTTGATTTTTAACTTATTTATTTTTGTGATAGAGTTTTACTATGTTGCACAGGCTAGTCCTGAATTCCTAGGCGTGCATACTGACCCTCTTGCCTAAGCTACCTGATAACTGGGATTCCTGGTTCACATCACTGTATGTGGCTTAGAATATTTATTTATATATTGATGTTTTCAGACAGTGTCTCAGTGAGTACCCCAGGCTTGACTTAAGCCCACGGTGGTCCTCCTGTGTCTGCCTCTCCCATGCTGGGAGTACCACCATATTTGGTTTCAGAATTTTAAAAATAACATACAGCCTTTTTATATTTATACCTCCCTCAGATTTGCAGTTGTTGTGCATTCAGTAAGTTTCTTTTTCTTTGTTGGTTGAACAAGCAATCAAACCCAATTAAGGAATCTGTTTTAGACATAAAGTCAGCTACAAATCAAGCCAGTTGTTACTAGAGATGGCTGAAGTTGGATTAAATGTTAAGAAATATGAGTAAGTCTTTAAAAAGAATTTTGAAGATCCCAGCAGTAGTGGTGTAGACCTTTAGGAGGCAGACGTAGGTGGATCTCTTGGGTTTGAGGCTAGCCTGTCTTCTACAGAAGAAGTTCCAGGACAGCCAGACTACATAAAGAAACACTGTCTCAAAAAGGAAAAGAAAAAAAATAATTTGAGGGACTGGAGAGATGACTCTGCAGTTAAGAGCAGATACTGCTCTTGCAAAGGACCTGAGTTAGGTTTCTGACATTCATGTTGGGTGGCTTACAACCACCTACAACCATAACTCAAGTTCCAGGAGATCCAATACCTCTGGCTTGTACAGGAACCAGTACTCACATGTGCATACCCCTACACAGACATATACATACACACATAATTAAGAATAAAATGTTCTCAGAATATAAACTTTAAAAAAAAAATATTTTTTGAGGCTAAGTACAGTGGTGTGTGTATATACCTATAATGTTAGTACCTGAAAGGCTGAGGCAGGATGATCCAGGAGTTCAGGGCCAGCCTGGGACACATAAGTTTCTGTCTACAAAAAAGAAAAGAAATAAAATTTGAGAAACCAGGTAATATAAAACATCAACCCTAGAAATTATCCTGTGCTATTGAATGTATTTTTAAGCTCTTAAGCATGAAGGTGCTGGAATTTGACTTCCACGGGAAAGCAAGCAAAAATAATGGGGATATTTTTGTTTTCTTTCATAGTGGTTCTATAGATGGTAATAACCAACTTGTAATCAAAGGAAGATTCCAACAAAAACAGATAGAAAATGTCTTGAGAAGATATATCAGTAAGTGTATTATTTAATTTTATCGTATTTTAAAATGTTCTCTTTAGGCTGTAGTCTTTGAGGGGAGAGCCATTTGTAATGAATGTGGAAAAGCAAGCCTTAAAAAGATGGGAAATGGGGCAGGACATGGTGGCACATCCCTTTAGTCCCAGCACTTGAGAACCAGAAGCAGGCAGAACTCTTTGAGTTTGAGGCCGGCCTGGTATACATAGTGAGGTATAGGACAGCCAGTGCTAAATGATGAGCAGGAGGCAAAAAGCTGAGTTCATGCAACCTCTGCTGGCTGATTCTGGTACTAAAGACCAAGGCAGAGAATCATGCCTCCTATGGCCTGGCCTGTCTCAGCCCCTCTTTGTTACATAATCATTTAAAAATTGGCATATCTTGCCTGTTTGCACATAAGGCAAAAGTGGACCAATCATCTATAAATGGATCCAACAATAGGCATCTGGCAAACTTCCTATTTACTTGGGCTTTTGAAGTCCTTTTAAACTGTTTTTACTGCCGAAGGCACATAAGACAGCTTAGTTTATATTTTCTTACCCCTAGAGTAGGTATGCTTAGCTAGGGTTCCCCATCTGGATGGGTAAACTGTCCAGCAGGTAATGTTGTGTTGCTTTTCTTGCAGAGGAATATGTCACTTGTCACACATGCCGATCACCGGACACAATCCTACAGAAGGACACCCGACTCTATTTCTTACAGTGTGAGACTTGTCATTCTCGATGCTCTGTTGCCAGTATCAAAACTGGCTTCCAGGCTGTCACAGGCAAGCGAGCACAGCTCCGTGCCAAAGCTAACTAATTTGCTAATCACCATTGATTTTTCCAAAATGTGGTGGAGATTTGGCTGGACAGGTTACCATCAGAGTGGATGTACAGTTGAGTTAAAAACAAGATAGAAAAACTGCCAAGTTCTTTGGTGAGTGATTGTTATGAAATCCTTGCAAGATACCGATATTCAAGCTGTTGACATACTCGTTGCCTACTTTAACAACTGTCAGAGAAACGTGATGGGTAAGGAGGTGCTTTTTAAAATCGTTCATAGACTTCTGTAAATTGCAAGATAAATTAAAGTTATTATAACAGTAATTCTTTCAATTTGATCTGTCCTTCGGTTTTCTTTTCTACAATAAAGTGCTCATTAAATGTAGCTAAAAACAAAACAACAAACTTGATTCCTGGGCTCTGGCAAATTCTCTTTGTCCTCAGAAACTCAAAATTGGCAGACTGGAGCTAGGCAGCCATTGTTCCTTTCACCGTCTCTTGAAGCTACCTACATGGCTAGAATAGATATGAGTTCCCTTGAGAGAGTGGTTAAAACATAAGGTGTGGGACAGCAGCCTGTTTTATAGTGTCTAAAAAATAACTGGAGGTTTTAATTCTCTCCTTTTGTGAGGATTGTTGCTACTTCTTCCTAGCCAATTCCTCATTGTTTCATGTGAAAACAGCTGAAACTGCCAGGTGCTAGATTCCTCCTCTTTGGAATTTTCTGTTAGGCCAGCTAGTCCTCTTTTTGAGGAAATGTGTAGTACAGAGAATTCTTAAGAGTCTGAACAGTAGCACTTAAAAAGGAAGCTCCTCCAACCTGTGTTCTAGGTCAGTAAAAGTCCCTCCTCTGAAATGCTTTTCTGTACTAACTTGAATGTGACTTAGAAACCAAGAGATACTGCTGCCTGTGTGTGTGGTCTTGTTACCTCCAGCTGTGAGGTATTCTTCATTGGTCCACAGGAGGGCCAATCTTGTGCTATAATAATCTGCCTTACTTGCACCCACCAGGATAAGGACATACACGGTGCTTCTCAACTTTTCTGCCACCAGACTGTTAAAACTCGATAAATGGCCCAAGAACAGTCTCTTAGCCCTGCTGTCTTGACTATGTTGTTTTTTAATCACTGTGACCTATGAAATTTCAAGTATAGGCCCAATGTGGCCAAGTAACTTGGCTGTGAAGTGGTAGAGGGAACTTTCCCTCAACCAGGTAGGTCAAGAGACGGGCCATATGCTGGTTGACCTGCCGCCACCACCACTCACTGCCATGTGAATATAACTGTTTATGACTGCAATTTTTTTTTCTTTTTTTTTTTTTTTCTTTTTTTTCTTTTTTTTTGTACCTCTGCCCATAATCCCAATGTTGGCTATAACTGCGTGAATAAAGCAAGGATCAGTGCCTCTTGTGTAACTAGTGCTCCATTGCTTTTGTGTGTATGTTCTGTCCAATTCTTTGCTTGGTGGGACCACTCGGGATGGCGTGGTAGTTTCACTGTTCAGTATGTGCTACTGACTTCAATCACAATTTTCAACTTCATAATGGTGACTTTTAGGGGACTTGTGAAGAGCAAAGCTGGATGTGGTAGTACACACCTGTAAGCTCCCAGCACTTGGGAAGCCTAGTCAGTAGCATTAAGAGTTCATAGCCTCTGGGCGGTGGTGGCGCACGCCTTTAATCCCAGCACTTGGGAGGCAGAGGAGGCGGATTTCTGAGTTTGAGGCCAGCCTGGTCTACAGAGTGAGTTCCAGGACAGCCAGGACTACACAGAGAAACCCTGTCTCGAAAAACCAAAGGGAAAAAAAAAGTTCATAGCCAGCCTGGATCAACAAAGTGGAGGAGGGGAGATACACAGTATGAAAGAGACTGATTACAACTTCAGTTCCCAGCACTTACATCTGTCTGCAACTCCCTAGTCCCAACGCCCTCTTTTGCCCTTTGGGATTGCATGTATATGGTATAAACAAAGGTAGGTACATATGAAAAACTTTTTTAATCCAATATGAAAAGGGGCCTAGGCATGCATTGCCTGTGACCAGCAAGCCAAAGATCGCTGTGAATGTGTTACAACAGAATTGTAAACTTAACATGACATTTTGTGTTTCATGCAACTCAATCACATGGGGTTTATGGATACCCTTTCGTTGGAATGTCATGTTTTATGGAACATGCCTGAAACCTAAAACAGTGAGTGAGGTTAATGGCCCATATTACCATGAAAAACTTAGGAGTGGAGAATGGCAATAGGGTAGGGGATGATTTTGGTTCTCTGGAAGAGGATTCATGAAGAAAATGGGGTTGGATGGGGTAGGGCTTGACTCGGGTCATTAAAAACATCTCAGTGCGGCTGCTACAGAACAAAGTATGATGGTTAGGTTCCATGAAAGTGCAGAGGTACAGGCATTAAATCGAGTTAAGCAAAGAACACTGGGAATGTACAGAGGAAGGCCCAAGAGACTAAAAAGTTAGGAACAGTATCTTCAGTCATGTAGGCTACAAGTAGAGTTGCATTATGACTTTAAAGTGACATGAGCTTAGGCAGACTGTCAGATTCCAGCACATTAACAGGATACTTATCTCCACTGATGGGAGATTGTAAGGGATAAACTGCCTGTAAAGAATTTAGCAGAATACCCATGAAATCTCTCCTTCCTCCTCTTAGTATACATACTCTATAACCTAATACTGCAAAAGTTGAGTATAAACAGAAGTGAGACATTTGAAGGGACATGTCTGTAATCTCAGCACTCAGGAGGCTGAGACAGGACTTCACAAATTTGAAAACTACTCAGTTTTCATACCCAGAGAGGCCTGAGTACTGTTGCATACTCAGAATCTATTCTCTACCAAACCTTACAGTCAAAACCCAGGCAGAAGCTGCTGTTGTATGGCTGGTCGCTAGAGATACAGGATCCAGCAGAGCAGGTTTGCAAACATGAGTAAGAACCCAGGCCCATTCCTGATGAGCTAGAGTCCTAAGCTGGGAAGCCCTTTCCCAGAAGAGAACATTTAGTTCCTAAAGAGCTGGCAGCTAGTACAGAAACAATGACTGAAATGACCAGAACAGCAGCTGCATCAAGAAGCCATTTCCCAAACAGCAACAAAGTCAGCAAAGTGAAAGTATTGTCCTTACAGCCCCATGCTACCGAGACATCTGTCAACCATGAATGGCTGAAAAAGACCTGCTGTGACAGTCGCTGAGAATTCAAGTTTGATTTGTTAAGATGGGAAATACCAGGTAAAATTAGTAACACATAAGATTTGTGTACAATCTCCTCAGCTTGAAGCTACCAGCTCAGGTGTGAGGCAACTAGGCAAATGTTCAAGATAAGCAGACTGGTCAGTTGTCATCTCTTGAACCTCATAGACAAATCACCTTTTAAAGGGCCTCCATTCCCCGCCAAAGACCATACAAATAGCTTAAACAAGTAAAAATCTTCCCTTTCCTCACTCCAGAGACAAGATAAAGAAAGCTAAAGTGAGTTATAAAGACCTGTCCTACTTGCTAAAGGGCTGCACCTGAAGTCAGTAATTAGAAAAACAAGCCAAGTTATTGATCCCAATATTCTAGAGACTGAGGCAGGCAGAGATGGAGGATATCCTGGTCTACATTGCAAGTTCTGTGAAAGGGTTACACAGACCTTGTCTCAAATAATAAATAAATGGAACAAGCTAAGAGTATTTGGATACTCTGAACCTTAAGGTTGTCTAGTTATGAAGTGCTTCAGAGACAGGGATGTAATGATGGTGCAGCACTGGCTGCTATTGCAGATCCCAGGATTGGTTCCCAGCACCTACATGCTACCTCAAAACCACCTGTAACTCCACTTTCAGGGGATCCAACACCCCCTGCAGGCACTAGGCATACAAGTGTTAGAGATGTAAAAGCAGGCAAAACATTTATACACATACAATTTAAAATCTTACTGGGTTTTGCAACTAAAATATTTTTTCTCAGATTTAAAGAAAAATTGTGAAGTTTTTGGAAATATGTGTTTTTATTTTTGTGGAACTGTAACAAAATAGTACAAATGCTCAGTAAAAAAAAAAAAATCTTTTTGGGGGGTGGGGGTGGGGGGGTGGTTCCAGACAGGGTTTCTCTGTGTAGCCCTGGCTGTTCTGAACTCAACTCTGTAGACCAGGCTGGCCTTGAACTCAGAAATCCACCTGCCTCTGCCAAGTGCTGGGATTAAAGGTGTGCACCACCACTGCCCGGGGCTCATCTTCCTTTTTTAAGTTTAAAATTAGAAATTACAACTCTGGAGTTTCCATGAAGAATATTTATAGAATACCTGGCTTAAAGGGTTTTGGCTGTAACAGTGAGTAAAAGAGGTTAATAGAGGAACTACACTCTTAAAATATCTCAGGTAAATTCTTGGTCTGGAATATTTGTCTTCAAAACCTATATAAAACTTTAACATTGGTAATTGTCACTTGTTCAAAATGGTACTACTGTGCCTCTTTTATAGGGTTAACACTCTAGCCCTGCCTCCCAGGTTGGGTGTAGATGATCAAACCCAGAGCCTTTGTGCTTGCTAGGTGGATGCTGTCCTACCCTCAACCTAACCCACATTCCTAGGATCCTGGATGACAGAACTATCTAACTGAGTAAGAAGAGAATCTACACAGGTTAGTTAACATCTTTTACTTTTACTGGGTATTGCAGCAACTCGATAATCAAAATTAATGGACTGCTTGTGGCTTTTTGATCTGCTTAATTCAGATGGTCTGGTCTATGATAGGGACCCTGGCTAAGGAACGTTATACCAAATTCTTGGTAGTAATTCTGGCAGCCAGCCTTCTGCACTGTACCCTCTCAAATTTTACATGTCTACAGGCATCTGCACTTTTCCTTTAGCTAACGTGACAGACTCTGAAACACATGATCATACTGTAAACTGAAGATGTGCCCAAAATGGCAGTGATGGAGTAGAACAAATGGCCCAAGTTTACCAAAGGGGGAAAAGCCTTTTCAACTCTACAGAAATATTTGTATTTTATGGGGAAAGGAGTCTAGAAAGAATGAAAAATAAAACCTATTAAGATAGCAACAACAAAAAAACAAACCCACCACGTTAGGAAGTGACATAAAGCTCTAAGAAGCTGAAGAGAGGACAAATTCTAATAAAAATTCATCATTCTAAGGCAGCAGAGGAAGTGGTGAATCCTTGAATCGTTTGAGCCAAAACCAAACTAAGAAGCTGAACAAGGATGAGGCTGTGACCAGTTGCTGGGTGACAGATGAGCTACAAATGCTTGGGGCCAACTCAACACCTGCACAGGCACCATCTTATCTTTATTTACTGTCTGTCTTTGTTTATAATGCAGGCTGCCCTCAAACTTGCTATATATAACCAAGATGACCTTGCACTCTGGATTCTCCTGCCTCTACCTACCCAGTGCTTGGATTACAGTTCCATGCTACCTTTGAGCAGCTTAAAAACCTCCTGTTACATACCACTTTGGAAGAGATAAAGCCAATAAATGACTGATACGTTTATGGGCTGTTGTTGAAACAAGGTCTCATGTAGTCCTAATCAGGTATGAACGGATCTTTCTCCTAGTTCCCTTAGTGCTGGGATGATAGGCATTTGCGGTCACACCTAACTTTAACCATTTTAGCAAAGGACTACTGGTGTAAATGGATCAATCAGTATTGGACAAGAAACTGTTCCCTGGAGAAGAGAAGTAAGTTAGTGGAGAATCGAAGTGTTCAATATACTAGCTTTCTGGTGGGCAGGAGCCAGGATACTACTGAGAAAAACCACAAGCTAGTACTGGCTACTTCTGTCAATTTGAGTCATTATAGGAAACAGGAAACCTTAATTGTGAAAAAAAAATTCCTCTACCAGATTGGCCTGTACTGCATTTTCCTGATTGATGACTGATGTGGGAAGATCCAGTCCAATGTGGGCACTGTAAGAAAGCAGGCGTGAGGAGCAGACCTTTAGGCAGCACTCCTCCATTGCCTCTGCATCAGTTCCTGCCCTGACGTTTCCTGGAGGTAGAAGATAAAATTATCCTGTTCTCCCCAAGTTGCTTTTGGTCATTGTTTTATCATAGAAATACAGACAGTGAGAAGACTCAGTGGGTAAAGGGTTTCCTGTGCAAGCCTGACAATCGCCAAAGCCCACATAAAGGTGGAAAGAGCAAACTGTCTCCACAGAGCTGTCCTTTGACCTCTACAGACGATGTGGCATACACATGTCTGCCACCTAATACCGTATATACACAACAACAATAAATGTAAACAAAACCAATCAAATAAACAAGTCAACTATTCCATCTCAGAGCATATTTGGATCCAATCTCTTTATTGTCAGGTTTCCCCCACCCATACCAACCCCCCTTTACTTTCAAACCTATAGAAAAACCCCAAGCCTGGGAATGTCCTGGGGAGGAAGAGCAGAGTGCTTCTGCCCCTCGGCCCAGGCAGTGCAGACAGGAAGAGTGCACGGGGTAAGGGTAGGCCAGTAACTCCACTTGCAAAGGATGTAGCACTCACTGGCTAGGATGCATGGGGAGAGGAGTTACTGCTGCCAGCTCTCCTCTGGTGCCCACGATAGACTGACTGGCATCCAGAGATGGGTGCCTGGCTTGAGGCCTGAGACAGTGATGCTTTTCTGTTGGTGGCCAATGTTCCTGTAAAGCTGAAAAAGAAAAAGGAAAAACTAAGGCTGAGGGGAAGAAACCCTTTGATCACAGGGTAAGGGGAAAAAGATATTTTATATACTGTCTGCCCAATTTCCTGACCATGTATTATGCAATCATGGGAAAAGCTTACAACTGCCCTGAGCCTTTATCTCCCCATCTAAGCCTCAATACCTAACATGAATTATCTTCCGCAATATATAACAAACAGCTTTTTAGGTAAAAATAAATTCATTAAGTTCCAAGAGGACATACTTGATGAGGAATTTTCTGAACTCCTCTGGACACTCTTACTGGTAGAGAGCCTGTATTACAAATGCAGTATCTACTATTGAGACACCTCTCTGGGGACTATCTTGGAATGTCATGGCTATACTGATATTCCATTTTACTCTCCAATGTCTGCATTTCCGGTTCTGTTATATACACACAATCCTAATCTTGCAGAGTAGAAGGCAATCAGATAAACAACAGCTGCTGTCACACAGGAATGCTTAGCATCTCTTTCCCATAACAGAATCAAGTTGAACCTCTAACTCTAGCCCAAGATAGAGATAGTTAATATCTCTTGGGCTATATATTAACTATATAACTCTGAAGATGAATGGCATTGTTCCCCAACTCTGCAGGGCTATCTATAGAATTTGTCCTTACTGCATCCTAAAGACTGTCACAATGCTGTGCTCAAATAAAGGCTGCCTGTTCTCTCCTCTGTAGAATGCTTCTCCCTTACTAATACACAGACTTAAATTGCACAACACTTCTTCCACCAACCCACAGCCTGTGGTTTTCCTCTATAGTCATTCGGCTCACAAGGGAACAATTTCTAGGTGGTCCTGATATACATAGGGACAGGAGTAAGGTTGCATGTATGCATAGTACAGTCCTCTAAACCTATGTCAGGGAGGAAGTTGCAACCTCTACTTCATTGTATTCCTGTGCTTCCTAGCACCCCTTGCCCCCATACCTGCTTACTGCAAGGCCCCATCTTCTGCATCTGTGTCCTGGCTGTGCTCCTGAGAGGAAGAAGACAAACACAAATCACTCACTGCAGGTTCTCAGGTTCTGTCCTGAGCCATCTGTTCAGGAAGGTCCTATGGCTCAGAGAACTACCTGGAGGACAGTTAGAAAGGTGGTCCAACTAAAGGAAACCAACCAATAACACTGGATTAGAATCCTGAGAGCCATTTGAAGGTCCTACAGGAAAAGGAGAGAGACCAGTCATGGGATGGGATTTGCTGCTGTAAGAGGAACACATTTCGATGCATGGAAAGAGCATGCGTTACAGTAAGCTGCAAGTCGTACGGATCAGTGTGATGCCCGACTTTGGGGTACATTTTAGACGACTTTAGAGTTTTCACAGAGAATAAAATACTAGGCTAGGTGGGGTTTTGTTTGTTTTTAAATAGTGTAAAATAGAGTTTATTTAGGGCATGGAAAGAGGGGTTGAGAAGGGAGTAGAGACAGAGAGAGAGACTGGGGTGAGGGGAAGGCTGGCCAGGAACAAGTGGAGGGGGAGAGAGGAGAGGAGAGAGAGGAAGAAAGGGGTTAGGGAGAGAAGAGAGAAGGGACAGAGGAGAGTTCGAGAAGGGACAGAGCTAGGTTAGGTTTTAAAAAAAGAACAGAAAAAAAGCTGGGTATGAGTAGTATTTATGCCTATCACAGCTAAAGCCAATCGTTATCCTGGAGCCCAGAAGTGATTAAGAGGAAAAGTTCCAGATCCAGTAAAGCTTTAGATTCATTATAGGCTTTGCTTTTACTTGCTGTAAAGTCCTGAGCAAGATACCGGGTAACTCTGAGCTTCAGCTTCTTCACAGGATAAATGTGGCCATTCTAACCTAAATGAGTAGTTCAGGACTACTGTTAAGGTTCAATTACAAAGTGTAATATTCAACTCAGTATTCCTTATAAAAGCAGCAAATACATTGTAGCTCATATCTTGATTGCTATAAAAACCAGACCTTTTCCCTCAATTTAGGGCTCCTAGCCTTACCCTGAATACTTCCAAGTATACATAGGAGTTCGCTCCTTTAAGACACAGCCTGTTAGAAGCTTGAAAGGCAATAGCTTTTAGAAAATTATGATGTAGAATTAAAACCCCCATCTTCTCACAGCTTCCCTTGTCAACCCCAACCCTCCCTGAGAAGCTAAGTACTGTGTACTTCCTAGGCCCAATTCTCCTCCTCTTCAGTACACCTAGAGTAGAAGACAGATTGGATCCTGCCAATCTCAGATTGCTGAAGGCTGCCCCAGTCTTCAGTGGGACTTCTGATCAGCAACTCAGTGAACTACTATACACTGCTCATAGGATTGAGGCTCTGAAAAACAGAAAGGAGGGAGCTCACAGGGAGAAGCCAGTTCTGATTCTTCTACTCTGTCACCATTTTGACAGCCCAGCCCTTTCAGGTCACACACGTAGCCATGCCCTTACCAGCTCCTCCTCGCTATGTGTTAGCAGTCCCTCTTCATCACCATCATCTCGAGTTTGGACTTCTCCTTGGGGTGTGCCTGCCTCAGAAGCCGTGTCTTCTTGGGGGGCTGGTGGACGGCTGCTGCTGCTGCAGCTCCCACTGCCACCACCACCACTGCCACCACCAATATTGCCACTGCCGCCTCCACCACTGCTGCCCCCTCCTCCACCACTGCTGCTGCTGTCACCCTTCTTCTTGCCATCTTGAAGGATAAAAGAAGTGGGAAAGGGACCAAACTTCAGCTTGAACAGCTTCTCAGCACACCTTGATGAGAGCTGACCCCTCTACAGCAGGTCCCAATATGCAGGACCTCTCAGCCCCTACCCCTTGGGCACTGTCCTCTCGAGAGCTGCCCTCAAAGCTGACCTGGGTTGGCCTTCTGTTCCTCAGCAATCTGTTCCAAGCGACCCAGCAGGGCATCGATGTTGGACTTGATCTGTGTCAGCTCTGTTTTGATGGTCTGTAGCTCACTGCTCTTTACTGACAGCGGAGGAGAGAAGATTATCACTTAGGGACATGATGCAGACAAACCCCAGACTCATTTTGTTAAGTAGAGAGGCAATTCTTTTTTTCTTTTTTTTTCTCCCCTGCCCAGTAAAAGGTCTCTTCTTCAGAGAACCCAGAGGCCATCCATAGGGTGCCAAGCCCATACATATGAACCTGGCCATTTGAGACCTCTCAATCCTATGGGGACTACAGGTGAATAGGAATGCAAATGGTAGACATCTATAAACACGTAATGACATGTGTTTCAGCTGTCTTATAGGGTGGGGTCTGTTTTTAAAGGTACAAAAGGGTCTTTTGCAATTAGATTTCCTGGGTGCCTGATTGAAGTATACAGAGACCAGAATAAAACTGTCCTTATCCTTACTAGAGGAAAAACCTGCCATTTCTTCAGTGGGTGTTGCATCACAGCACTGGACTTTTTCCAAAGCACACAACTGTATAAGAGTAGTAACTTCAACTGTAGATTTGTTCCTTTATTTTTTTTAAATTTATTTCTGTAGTTTTTAAATGTAGGAGTGCTCTGTCTGCATGTACACTTGCATGTAAGAATAGAGCATCGGAAGCCAGGCAATGGTGGTGCACGCCTTTAATCCCAGCACTCGGGAGGAGAGGCAGGTGGATTTCTGAGTTCGAGGCCAGCCTGGTCTACAGAGTGAGTTCCAGGACAGCCAGGGCTACATAGAGAAACCCTGTCTCGAAAAACAAAACAAAACAAAACAAAACAAAACAAAACAAAACAAAACAAAACAAAAACAAAAACAAAAACAAAAACAAAAAAAAAAAAAAAAGAAAGAAAGAAAGAAAAAGAAAGAATAGAGCATCTGATCCCTTCGTAACCACATGAACCATCACGTGGTTGCTGGAAGGTGAACTCAACCTCTGGAAGAGGTCAGTGTTTTTATTTCTGCTGAGCCATCTCAGCAGCCCTGTTCCCTTATTTTTCAATGTTAAAGTATGGTTCAGCAGGGGGTTAGGGGTGGGGAAGTTTGCCAGTCTTTAATCCCAGCAATCAAGAGGCAGAGGCAAGCAGATCTCTGTGAGTTCAAGGCCAGGCAGGGATACAGGGAAAAACCCTGTCTCAAAAAAAAAAAAAAAAAAATCAAACCAACACACAAACAAACAAATATAACAACAACAAGCATGACTCTGGGGCCTAGAGATGGTTCCATGGCTAAGAGCACTGGCTGCCCTTACAGAGGACTTGAGTTCGGTTCCCAAGCTGCCTGTAACTCCTTGAAGATTTGTCATCTGCTTCTTGCCTCTCAGCACGGCATATAAATGGTGCAGAGACATACATGCATGCAAAACACCCATACACTAGAAATAAAACCAATTGTTAAAAAGTGAAATTCTATCATTTTAGTGGTGGTAAAAAAAACAACAACAGCAACAAAAAAGCCAAAGCATCTAGCTCAGTGGTTCTTGACCCTCCTGATGCTGCAACCCTTTAGTACAGTTCCTCATGTTGTGGGGACCACATCCATAAAATTACTTCATTGCTACCTCATACCTGTCATTTTGCTACTGTTATGAATTGTAATGTAAATTATCTGACATGCAAGACATGCAATTCTCAAAGAAGTCAACAATCCACAGGTTGAAAACCACTGATCTAGAAAGATTAAAAATATGTCACCAGGATATAGTTGTGCACATCTTTAATCCCAGAACTCAGGAGATGAAGGCAAAAGAATCTTTATGAGTTTTTTTAGGTAGTCTGGTTTACATAGTGAGTTCCAGGCCAACTAGAGATACACATCAAGACCCTGTCTCAAAAAAAAAATAAAAATTAAAAAAAAAGAAAGCTGTTACTCACACTTGATTTTGGCTGAGCCAGTAGTGATGGCTGTGGAACGGGCAAAGAGCTTGACAGGTATGGTAGTTTTGACACGGCGAACCAAAGGGACCGTAACACGGGGTCGCTTCACTGGAACTGCCCTGGGCACAGGCACTGGAGAAAGGCGGCCTCGATAATCAAACAGCCTGTGAAGGTAAACAGACCAGAGGCTGCAGCATGGTCCGTGACCACCAGGAGGCACTAGAACACTAGCTTTACCTGTGTAGCCTGTGAGGGGCCAGGGAGGAAGCCAGGCTTCCAACAAGTCCTGGTGTGAAAAGGGCTTTCTGGAGGCTAAAGGCTGATGAAATCCTTATTATTTCCACCTTATCCCCAGTCAGGCCAAGAGAAGCAGTGTAGAAACAAACAGCCCAAGGGTCAGAAAGGAGCCTCTCCTGAGGTCACTGGCATTGAGGCCTGTCTTCGCCTCAGCCTTGGATCAGTTTGTAAATCTCAAAGCAGCATAAACTTCCATTTTTGAAAATAAGTTGTCAACCTTTGAACCTTGGTTTTCCCAATTACTTAGTGAGGATGGCTATCCAAATTCACTGTCTACCTGAGTGTAGAGTAAGGGCAGAACATGAGAACCTGGTTAAACACACCTGAGAAGTATGACAAGTGAAATCCAGGATATCAGGGAACTGATTACCCAACAGAGAAGAAACCCATGACTCCAGACCCTAAGGCCTTTTTTTCCTGTGGACCACTTCAACACTTTTTCTTCAGAGATACAGGCCAAGAACTCAACAGCATTTCAAGGGTGGGCATCTAAATTAGATTCAAAGCTCCCAGACTGTATGCTACCTGGCCTTCTCCAGAAGGGCTAATTTTTCTGAATACAAGACAGAAACTTAGAAGACTAAGCAGGGAGTTCTCCCACCATGTCTGCAATCACCACGGTTCTGAAGGGAGTCACAGCCTTGGTCAGGGATATGTACTCTGCAACTATTTTCTGGATTAGTCAAGGTGCCTACCATCAGTAGGAAACTCAAAAGTCCCATTTTCTGGTGCTCTTTTCTAAGAGTCCTGCAACTGGTGGCAGATGGTGATCAGAGTCTCTGGGAATGAATACAATACCTGATCCTGATTTGACCTGACCCACAAGAGGAGGTGACGACTCTGGCCTTGGTCAGAAGTCACCGAACCATAGAATCCCAGACAGGAATCCTGAGAGATCACTTGGTGTAAGCCTATCTCGCTGACCAGTGGTATGAGAACTGCCAAAAGCAATCCATTCACTGGCAGAGTTCAGATTAGCATCAAGTCTCCTGACTTTTGGGTTCTGGCACTTTCCACTGTACCACATTATTTACTGAAAACACAGCAGAAAAAAAAATGGTTCAGAAAAATCCCTTTCCCTAAGCTGTCTGAGGGAGAAGGAAGAAGAGGTTCTGACTCAATCTTTACTTCTAGTCAAGACATGGCCAGGAGCTGGTATTGTGGTTAGTCTTGTAATGCCTGCACTCAACAGGCAGATGCAGGAGGATAATGAGTTTGAAAACTGTTCTCAACAAACATTGACTACATTGAGACCATAGCTTCAAGGTTGAAGTCAGGTAGACCTGGGGCTAGAAGACAGATGACAACCTATTGGGGACTAACTCAGGCCTCCAGTGATGACCTCTTAGTAATAAGGGCCAAACTAAACTATCTGTAGGTTTTCTTTTTGGCTGGGTGATCACTAAACAAAAGCACAGACTAAAGAAAGTTAAGGGCTCAAGAACTATGTGTGACGGCACTGTGCTTGGTTTTGTATGCCAACTGCCCTTGTGTGCTCATCTCTTAGCTGTATACTCACCTACTCTACAGGACTAGGAGGAGGCAAGGCAGTCAAAGTGTGAGAGTTTGTGTGACGGTAAGAGCTTTGTTTTGAGCACTTATAGAATGAGACCCTAGTCCTAGTTCTGTCACTGATTTGTGAAGCAACCCTGAAACAAAGACCCATTCACACTTCTATGCTTCAGTTCCAAATTGGAGACTTTGTAAGCTATACCAGCAAATTCAAGACCCTTCCAGTTTGGCTGTTTAATACCTAGACATGCCCCTTTCCCTGCTCACCTGGGACAGAAGTTGTCTTGGTAGTAATCACAGTCAAAGCTGTAGCCACTGGGAAAACAAAGGGAGATGGCCACTCAGCCCACTTCTCCACAGGTCCTCATCTCCAAATGCCTCTCTAAATTCTAAGCTCAGCACACTGTCACTATTAGTATTTACTCCCTCTGTGAAAAGAGGGACCACCCATACATACAAAACACAGACATAAAGCCCCACCTGTATATGGCAGTTGCTGCTCTCTTTAGCCCCTTGGGTCTATTAGGCTTGGGCTCTCCAGCCATGTTGATGTCTGTATGGAGGAAGAAACAGTTGGAATGCTGATGTGACAGCGGTGTGTCCACACATGACCATCGTGCCTCCACGTATTTACACAGTGCATACAGGGAACCGAGGTAGTCAAAGATCTTCATACATTTAATATTCAAACATTAGAAGAATACCCAGACATCACATGGATATGCCTGACTGCATATTCATATACATTCTGACACATACATAAGTCTTTACATATCATATATGCTATATAAATACAAATTTTCAATTAGATTAATATAAATTAGGTATATGTGAATACATATACACATTCATATATACATATCCAGGTAAGAAAGTCATATATATAGATAACATCTACACTCAAATAGAGTCAGACTGCCTACAGGCAAAGAAGCCAGTGCACATTCATGAGCATTACACTAAACATCTCTATGCCTAGCATAGTGCTTATCCTGTAAGATCAAGAAATATTCAGTAAAAAACAAAAAAACAAAAACAAGCACATTTGCTTCCATACTCATAAATATTCTCAAACATATTATACTTATATATGCAAAAGTAATTGCTCACATGTTCTCTATACATTCAAATCACTTCACATACATCATATTCACTAGTACGTACATATAGATATCCTTTCTAAAACACAAAGAAATATGCAAGTGCACGCACACACAAATACAAAACACTGTAAGGTAGATACCAACAGTTATTTCACATGTATGTAATCAATACTGTCGAGTGCACGTGTCTTCCCTTTAGTCCTCATATTCATAGCTCCTCATAGCTTTCAGAAAGGGTTCTAACCACGTCTTCTGTTGACTGGGGTAATGAGCTATACTAATTCGTTTTGTTCCCTTTCTATGGAGAATCTAGATTTTAACTGGAACCACAAAGCTTGTTGTTAAGAGACTATGAGACAAGATCAGTGAGTGCATTACTCAACACACATCTGAGAAGCTTCTTCCTGCAATACACAGGCATTAACACAGAGACCCACAACTGCACAATGTGAGACTTTGGAGCACTCAGTTCTAAAGGGGATGTCTTCATCAAACCACTCCCCTCAAGGTACAGGGATCTACGCAGAAGGTGATAGATGACTCCAAAGAAACAGTGTCTTCTAGACACAGCAGGACTAATTGCACATGTGACTCACAGGGACTGTGGTAACACACATAGGACCTACACAGGTTCAAGCCCAACTGGGCTGCAGCACTAAAGGGGTTAAGTGGAGAAAGGCTCCTTACCCTAACCAAGAAGCTATGTGTAATTGATATCTGCAGGCAAAAGAAAAAAAACCCGTACTCTCCGACGCAGTTGCCAGTGGATCAACCATACACCAGGGCAGGCCCCATGTCCAGGAGCAGCCGGCCAGCACAAAACTAAAACACTATTTGTCTGTTTTGGAGGAGGGAGCTTTTTATGTTTGGTATTTTTGTCTATTTTAGGTAGCACTAGGATGAGTTGGGGAAGGAAAAAATACTCAAAAGATATTATATGAAAAAGATTTTAAGTTAAAGGGGGGGGGGGGGGGCTATGAAGGCCAGTGGGTAATGTTGTTTGTCTAGTCAGCCTGATGACTAGATCCTTGAACCCACATAAAAGTGGAAAGAACCAACTCCATAAAGTTGTTCTCTGACCTCCACACAGGAATCATAGTTCACACATACACATGTACAAGTGTATGCACACTCACTTTTTTTTTTTTTCCAGACAGGCTCCCCTCTGTAGCCTTGGCTCACCTTGAACTCAGAGAGATAACCACTTGCCCTCTCAAGTGCTGAGATTAAAGGCATGTGCTATCAAGCCCAGAAATACAATTTAAAAAAAAAAAAAAAGGCACTGAAAAAGCAAGGACAGTAGGAAAGGGGCTTCTATAACAATGCTCTATTTCACACTCATTTAAGAATTACTTAATCTATATTTCAAATATAATTTCTATCTGTCCAAATTGTAAAACCTTGGATAGCAGCTACTGAGAGGGCAGAAAGAGGTTTAACTTACCCAGGGTCTGTCCAGCCAGCACTCGCCCATTTTCTCCCAGCACAGCTGCCCGGGCATGGCGCTCATTGGCATACTGGACAAAAGCATAGCCTTTGTGCACAGAACAGCCAGCCACACGGCCATACTTGGAAAAGATGGTCTCTACATCTGACTTCTTTACCACAGCTGTGTTTAGGTTTCCAATAAAGACCCGAGAGTTGATGGACTTAGGGTCATTCTTGTTGGTTACATTGCTGGTCTGAATCTTCAAGGACATGGTGTCCACCTGAAAAGACAATGACAATATGAAACTGGGTTCCCAGGCTAGGCTCAGGGAATGCTCATGGCCACATCCTTACTAATCTGGATTGCCCCCTGCCCTTCTACACATTCTCATCCCTATGGTACCCATCCCTCCCTGTTCATATATCCTGTTTTCTTGTTATATTACCAAGAGTTGCCTCTTAATAGCTGCCAATCTTAGACTAGGCGCTTTACAATGTCGCTTCATTTGGTACTCACATGATACTGTCCATGGGAAAAACCAACACTAGAAGGTCACAATGCTAATCAACTAGTAAGGCTGAGACTCACCAGTCTGCTTGACACCAATTCATCCTAACCACATACTTTAAAAGTATTTATCTCAAATGTTACCCCATTGTAAAGCTAAATTGAATAATTTCCTACAGCTTTTCTTTTTGCTCCTTCAATGTAGAACCACAGCAAAGAGGATATATGATATGAGATGCTTGCTAGGGAACAGTCCCCTATTAGGAAAACTGCTCAGTCTGATTTAAATGTACCTCTTCTTTACTAACCTAGCCAGTAAAGTCTTTACTGTGCCAGCCATTCTGCAAAAGGTGTGCTTACAGAGGCCTTACCAGGCACTCACTGTAGGCTAAGGGTAGCATATAATACTGAGTGAGCCCAAGAACTCGTGGGTGAATATAGTTTACTTTACCAGAAACTAAGACTCTAGTAAAAAGAAAAAAAATCTGGTAAGATTATTAACTTCCTAATAAGAGACATTTAGACATGTTTAAACCCATTACTGTTAGCTTCATCACTCTGCTTCCTAGAAGCCAATTTAAATAATTAAGATAATATGTTTACTTCAGAATGGTCTTTAATAATTTATTGGTTATCCACTTTATACTGATTCAAAATGTGTTTGGTTTAGAGACAAGTTAGCAACTTGCTCTTGTGTGAGTATACAGATGTATGACATGTAGGTCAGCAGACACACTTAGGTATCATTCCTTCTCATCTACCTGGCTGTTGTTTAGTCTTGTGAGACTGTTTGTGACTGTTCTAACTTCACTAAATAGGACAACCTGCCTAGCCAACAAGCCTAACTCTGCCTCCTCCAGCACGGGGATTCTAACACGTGTCTCAATACTTGACTTTTTAAAATGTATGCCCTGCTGGCCACAATTAAACATGCCTTTAATTCCAGGACTCAGAAGAGGCAGTTCAAGGCCAACCAAGTCTACATAATGAATTTCAAGCCAGCCTGGAAAACCCTGTCTTTTTTAACAAACAAACAAACGAACGAACAGAGAGTCAAGGTTCTCACTGACTCTCCCACAAGCATTCTTCATTCTCTACACTCTGACAACCAATCTATTTACTCGCAGGGCCTCTCCACAGAGTGGTTATACCTTGGCATAGCCCCAGGAGAAAGAGAAGAAAGAAGATATTAATTCCAGTAGGAGAACTTTGCAGTTTGGACTTAGCATTTGTACTTACTGTCCCTGTTCTACCTACTGATGCAGGTGTGTACAAGTCCAGTATCATCTCCTAGGGTAGTTTCAGAAGGTACTGAGTAGCCTCCGAGCAAAATACATTTAAAAAAAAAAACAAAAGCAAAACTTCATCACCCTGCCTGTTTATTATACTTAATCGGGGGGAGGGAGGCTTGTTTTCAGAGAATTAGGTAAGAATGCAACCTGAAGAAACCTGTTATCTTTCTAATGTCTTCTCTCTGTATGCTATTCTGCAGACAACCTGCCTTGAAGTTGGCTGGTTCACCAGCAGGTGGCACTGTTTACAAATAAATCACAGGCTGAACCATGGCATCTGATAAGAAACTGCTCCCAGATCTGAGTTTGTGATAAACTCAGAGGACTGACAGGAATCAGATGTGTATTATCAAAGCAAGGGGCTCAGAGCTTATTTTGCTACTAATGAAGAGCTGGTATGAGCTTTAGAACAAACTAGGAAGAGACAGGCTCTTGTTACTAAGTTTACTTTTATACCCAATCACCACCACCATTCATAAAGCAGTGAAGGACACAAAGATTGCCCATGAACACACCCAACACACCTTGCACAAGCAACAGGAAAGGCTTAGTGGCCTCCATTTTTCAGTTACAACCATCCTCCTAACTGGATGTTGAGTCATTCAAAGCTTCCTTGTCCATCCACAAATATAAAAGACCTTTATAAGGACCTGTGTGACACGAGATGACTGATCCTGATCAAAATTATGTTTTAGCCAGAGAGATGCCACTGTATGGTAGGACAGAGCCAACCAGGCCCAGGGTATGGACTGAGAAAGGGGAGGAAGAGATGATAGTTTAGATACAGTGGCAGTGACTCTGCCATTTATCTGATAGGATAGCCTCCTTATGGATCCCCTCAGACTGTTAGGAACCTCTAACACACTGAGAAGGAAGCACTCACTGGTCCTTCAGGTTTGGCCCTGCCAACTTTCTCCTCATCTAAGCTTTGGGACAATAAATATAAAAGAACTTTGCAAACTGTAGAGGCTTTTACAAGATCAAATACTAGTCTAACTGTATGGGTTTGACTATCCTACTAACACCACTATACTAATAGGACCATTCTAGGGTTGTGATCAGACTAGAACACATTCTTAGGATACAAAGAAGAGTCAACCATGTCACCCTGTTCTCATCTCTAGAGATGACACAGAAGTATATGCATGTGGCTGCTCTGGTATCCAAACCCCAAACTCCCAATCCATACCCTCCCAGTTGATTTTTAAGTCTTGTACGATGCTGTAGCATGAAGGCTGCATGCTACACTCTGTAGACTCCCTAAGCCCAAGAGGTCACATGACTAAAGAGTTGAAGAACACTTAAACAGTACTACAGGTGTGTGCCACATTACCCAGCTTCCAGGCCTAGTTTTCCAGTCTGGTCCAAATGTCTACCTTCACAAACCAACCATCCTCAACTTAAAAACCACCCTATTTTATGTTTTCCCCACTTTAATCTCCTTTCCACTTTTTAAAAAGACAAAGTAGCATGCCTTCAACTTGCTATATATAATCCAGAATGACCTTAAACTCCTGACCCTCCTCATCTCAAATGCTGGGACTACCACGTCTAGCCTCTTTCTGGGAATCCTAAAATATCAATATATTTTTCAGCAAACAACTAAACTTGATAGTCAGAGAGACTTGATATTCTACAGTCTATTCTGCTACAAACCTGACTCAGACTCTGCTATGCCTCCCTCCTTAGGCTCGCTTGTGCTCTCTCTCTCTCCCTCTCTCTCTCCCTTCCTCCTTCCTCCCCCCACCCCCCCATCTCTAGAACTGGACCTGTTCCTTGTTCATCTGCAAGGAGGAATTTCACTCTTGGTCTTTCTTGTTGTACCAATGCTGCTTAGTCAGTTTTAGCCAGTCCTGGTGGGCTATTTCTGGTTTTATTCTCCTCCCTTTGCCCTCAGATAAACCCTAGGACAGCAAGTAGTAAGTAGCTGTCAGTGATATGGGACTATCTCTGGAGAAAGCCAAGCAATTAGACAGATCAGTATTTAGGAACTCCTTAGTCTAGCATGGTTACCAGGCAGTCATGAATGACAGAACATCTATTAATCTCATTAAACTCATCAGGCCCCCACTCATTAACACTGCCCAAATGATCATTACTGGCCAGACAGGTCTAATTTCCCAAGCAGTACTGACAATTTCCACTCCCAAGAGAAACCCCAGCTCTCAGTTACCCAAACACAGAAGTGCAAGCTGAACTGGTTACAGACCCATAAGGCTCTACTTTGGCTTGTCTGTTCACGTGACCCAAAACAAATCATGTCGTTTCTACAAACAATAACACCCTTATTCTGAAAACAGAAAGCATCTCCCTGATTATCTTTTTAGACCTGTGTTGTGATCAAATAGGCAAATCGATTAATCGATGTGAAAGTGCTCTGCTGTATCTGTAACAAACTACTCAAAAGACACAGGATTATACGTGTATCTGTTACTGCCCAACTTCTACGCCTCACACCAACACCCACTTCTCAGTGTTCCTCATGCTGACCTTGCTGAGGAAAAAGTAGTGTTATTTGTTTGCCAAGAAGCGCTCTCTCACTAGGCATGGTGGCACATGCCTTTAATCTCAGCAGCAAGTATATCCTACTAGCTCAGGCCAGTGTAGTTTACACAGTGGGTTCCAGGCCAGCCAAAAAATAAAAATTTAAAAAGCCTTCTTTCTGGGAACCTAGTTTTTGCTATTGTTAGTTTTGTTTTTCCTCAAAACAAAGACAAAATCAAATGAAATAGCAAAACCAACATAAACTTTGGAGTTAGGTAGGACTGAGTTCCAAAACTAGTCCTGTCAATCTGTAAGCTTGGTCACTTACTAGGCTTCAAAATCTTCAACGTCGAAGCTATTCTTCCATGACGAGAAATAGTACCCAGAAAGCCAGTGAGATGGCTCAGCTGGTAAAGACACATGGCATCAAATCTGATTACGGCATGTACACCCACAGACTGACTGACTGACTATATGCATGCATGCATACATACATAAATACATGGAATTTTTAAAGAAATTTAAGTTGGGGGGGCTGTAGAGATAGCTCACTAGTTAAGAACACTGACTGCGCCTTTAATCCCAGCACTTGGGAGGCAGAGGCAGGTGGATTTCTGAGTTCCAGGCCAGCCTGGTCTACAGAGTGAGTTCCAGGATAGTCAGTGCTACACAGAGAAACCCTGTCTCGAAAAACCAAAAAAAAAAAAAAAAAAAAAAAAAAAAGAACACTGACTGCTCTTCCCAAGGACCAGGATTCAATTCCCAGCACCTGAATGACAACTCACACCTGGGTATTACTAGTTCCAGGGCTTCTAATACCCTTCCACAGACATACATGCAGGTAAAATCATCAATGAACATAAAATAAAAATAATTTTATATTTTTTAAAAGTTTAAGTAAAAAAATACTAAGTCAGACCTGGTGATACACATCTTTAATTTTCAGCACTCTGGAGGCAGAAGCAGGCAAAACTTGTGTGAGTTAAAGTTAAGCCTAGTGTGATGGCTATTCTTGGTTGTCAACTTGACTATATCTAAAATTAAAACACAAGCAGCTGGGCACTCCTGAGGGATCTCTCTTTCTTCTTCTTCTTTTTATTATTATTATTATTATTTTTTTTGCAGGGGGGTGGGATAGTGATTCAAGACAGGGTATATCTGTATAGCCCTGGCAAGTCCTTGCTTTGTAGACCAGGCTGGGCTTGAACTCAGATATCTGTCTGCCTCTACCTCCCAAGTGCTAAGATTAAAGGCATGCAATACCTGGCCTGGAGATTTTTCCTAATTAACTCAAGTGGGAAGACCCACTTATAATCTAAATCTTTGAGTGAGAAAATAAACCTTTAATCCAGATCTTTTGAGGTGGGAAGATCCACCTTTAATCTGGGCCACACCTTCTGCTGGCAACCTACATAAAAGACATAGAAGGAGGCTCTCTTTGCCTGCTTGCTCTCACTTTTGTTAGCAAGTACATTCCTTCACTGACATTAAATCCTACCTCTTTGGGATTCCAGTATACTGAGGACCAGTTGAGACATTCAGCCTCATAGACTGAACAACTACTAGATTCTTGAAGCCTTCTGTCAAGACAGCCATTGTTAGATTCATTGGAAAGCTTGTAAGTAATACTAATAAATACCCTTTCTATAATATAGAAAGATCCATTCTGTAAGTTCTAGTTCTCTAGAGAACCCTAATATACTTAGTCTATACAGCGAATTCCAGGACAGTTAGGTCTATATTGAGACCCTGCCTCAAAATACCACCTAAATAAATAATAAAAGAAAGAAAAAAGGAAATGAAAATTAAGTAGTATACAGTCTAACGTCAGGTGCTGGTAGGTATTAAGAAACAGAATGTTGCCAGGTGGTGGAGGCATGTGCCTTTAATCCCAACACTCAGAAAGCAGAGGCAGGCAGATCTCTGAGTTCCAGCCCAGCCTGGTCTAGAGAGCATGTTCCATAACAGCCAGGCTACACAGAGAAACCCTGCTTCAAACAACAACAACAAAAAGAGGAAAGGAAAAGGAATTAAGGAGGTGGGAAGAATATTATGGTTTAGATATAATAGCCCCAAAGGTTTGTGTGCTGAATGAAGTCTTATTCCCCAAATAGAACACTGTTTTTAATGACTGGGCTGTGAGGATGGAGCCTAGCCAGTCTATCAAGGATTAACCCCCTGATGAGATCGCTCATGGCTCTACAGGCTGTGTGTGGGGGATGGGGGGAGAGGAACACCTGGCTGGAAGATTTAAGTCACTGAAAGCATGTTATCTCTTGTTCTTTTCTGTTTCCCTGCTTCTGGCTACCTTAAGATGAACAGTTTTGTTTTACACCCCCCTCCCCCCGTGACATTCTGCTTTACCACAGACCCAGAAACAAAGAACTACACATTGGTTGAAACCTCTGAAATTGTGCGCCAAACCAAATTCTCACCTCCTTAACTGAACAGAAAGTCTATACTAATGCTGTTATTCCACCTTAGTGTCTAGTATCTACAAACTTCAACAGTGTTTCCTTTCCGAGCCTAATAAACCATCATAGCAAAAGAGGAGATTCCAGGCTTTGCCTTGGCCACCTTCACTCATTTGTGCCATAAGGCCCTAGTTCTGCACTATTTCAATGCTGTCACCATGTAGTAGAACCTGAAGGGACACCAGGAGGCAGGACTAGGTCTCAGTCATCTCTCCAAGGCACAGCCAGAGTGTATATCCCACTTCTCCTGTATTCGACTTTTGACTATTGCTCTACATGGAAGCTTAAAAGTTTATGAGGATTGTTCATTAACAATTAATGGAGAAATGCAACAGTGGGTAGGTGACTATCTTAATCTCCAAAATTGACTTAAGATAATAAAAGAAATCACCCACAAATATATGTATACATCTAATCATGACTAAAATCCAAATTCTAAGGTAATCATGGACCAAGTATTAGTGAATGAACTGTGTGTTTATTCATCTAGTAAGTAGTCTGGTGACTAGACTCAGGCAAAGGGGGGACACCCACATGATCGGAAAGCAGATGTGCCCTGGTTCAAGTCCACTGCCCCAGAAGTAGCCTAAGCAGACCAGTGTGGGTAATCAGAAAGGGAAGGAACGTGGGAGAAAGATCTACCAAAAGGGAGACTGTCTACTGGGTAGTATCAAGAAACTGTACAAAAAATATACAGAATTATGTCTTTCAAACTTATCCTTTCTCACCTGCTTCATAAATACACACAGACTTAAAGAAGCTTTCCTAGTCAATTTCTGCTGGATGTTTTGAGAACCTGACATGATGTTCTGCTTGGCTGTCTATCCTTTATTTTTGTATCTATCTTTTGCTATTTACTCTTTTATTTTGGATTGCTATATACTTAGCTCACTTGTTCAAAACCAAAAGTATGACTATCAAAGTCATTCTCTGGAACACATAAAACATTAAATTTTAGACCACAAAAGCCTCTCACTATGAGGCAGGTGATGGTGCTCAATGGAACCAGACAAGTTAGTACTACTCAAGCCAGAGCTGGCACAAATACGAATGAGACCAGAACTCATCCTTTCAAACTTGGCCAAGAATGGCCTCAATGCTGAGCACAGGTCAGTTTCTGATCCTTTAGGCAAATTTATGGTCTTTCTTAGAGCAAACTCACAAACCCAAGAGCCAATCAGCACTTTGCTGTGAAACTGCAATTTAGCCCTCTCCCACTTTTTCAAGCCTCCCAAAGCTGGCTCCTCACCGTGATAATGTGGCAAGATTAGTCACTGCTTGCTGTTGCTTGATTATAGCTATTCTTTGCTGTAAATGAAGTTTAAAACTCATCAAAGGGTTTGTCAGCTATGACTTACGAGCCTTTCTCCTGCAGAGAAGTCAGGCAGTGACAAATGCCCCTCTAGTTCTGCTATCCATTATAAGTTGGAAGGTGCATGTTCCAATTACTGAAGATCCCACTACAGCTCATGGAGAACCTTGCTCTAGGCTAAAGCCATTACTCAGGCCTGGCAGGGCTACCCTAGGCCCAAACCAGCATCTGAGTAAAAGTGGACAAGAGTACTTTTCCTGGCTCTTGAGCCAGTCCCTTCCACCCTTACCTTATATTAACCCTAGTGGCTTAGATACATTTCATAGAACCATGTTTGTTATCTCTAAAGTAGTCAGGTTAGAGACTGCCTAAGACAAACAGACATTGAGGAAATAAGATTATATATACAGTCAGGTGAAGGAAATAAAATGTGATCCTCTAGGGGAAGCCAGAGATCAAGTGTGTTGGATATTCAGATAAACAGACTTAAAGGACCTTTAGAGAGCCTCTATTATAATCAGTAGCCACAGTATTTAACATCCACTATATGTCAACCTTTGTCATGCTAGAAGCCAAGGAATGTAAAATGATAAAATACGGCTCCATTGTCATGAAATGACATGAAATGAAAGAAAATGAGAAAATTAAGATCCTGATAAAGCTGCTTGTTTATGGTCAAAACTAAATTAAATTAGGTCAGTAATACAATTAGAACTCTAGCTCTGGTGACACACACAAAAAGTAAAGGGACAAAGAGTTCCTGTGAACGTTCTATGCAGAAAATGGCATAGCTCTATCCAGATTTCTAATCACTTACTGCCCAATAACCCTCAGAAAAATGAGGGTGATAGCAAGACTTGCTAAGTTTCTAAGTATTTACTCTCAATTTTCATACTTAAGAGTGAACTAGCAAGCCGGGCAGTGGTGGCTCACTCCTTTAATCCCAGCACTTGGGAGGCAGAGGCAGGTGGATTTCTGAGTTCCAGGCCAGCCTGGTCTACAGAGTGAGTTCCAGGGCAGTCAGGGCTACACAGAAAAACCCTGTCTCGAAAAAGAGTAAACTAGCAATAACAGATGAGCTACAATGTAAAGAACAGCTCTAGGATCTGCCCTATCAAACTCTATGAAAACAGAGTAGTGAGGGGAAAAAAAGAAAGAAAGAAACATTTCTTTCAAGTCATTTAGCTTGATTTTTTTTTAGACTTTGGTATCAAGACTAGTTTGTTCAAAACTGCCACCATTATCCTTTTCTATGTAAGAGTGAGGAGAATAGGCAGGCCAAAGATATGTTCTAGAGGTAATTTATATTGGCTATCTACTCTGTAGGGCTTGTATAAGGGAAGACAATTTAGGTTTAACAAGGACTAGAGTCTGGTGCCAGAGGCCTGAGAACAAGACATATTCCAGAAGAATGATATTTATTATGGTTTGGTTCTCTGTACACCAAAAGAATAAGGAAATCAGGCAGGATTGAAAAGCCATGTCCTAACTTTTTAATATATGTACATATGTACATTCTGTATGTATGCACACACACCTGTGTATGGTGTGTGCTCACTCAAGTGTGCACATGCAGAGGGCAGAAGTCAAGTTAGGATGTCTTTATTGCTTTCCACCTTATTTGAGACTGAACCTGGAGCTCATATTTGCTAGAATAAAATGCCTTCCAGATCTGCCTATCTCTGGAACCTGCCCAAGCACCAGGGTTGAAAACATATAATGCCACTGCCTCCTGACTTTTAGGTGGACAATGGAGATCCAAACTCAAGATCCTGTGCTTGCATAATGTGGTGGTTTAAATAGGAATACCCCCATAAACTCATGTGCTTAACACGGGAAGTGACACTATTAGGAGGTATGGCTTTGTTGGAGTAGATGTGCCTTTGCTGGAAGAAGTATGTCACTGTGATGGGGCAGGCTTTGAGGTCTGAGACAGCTTACTTCCTGCTGCCTATCAGGACATAGCACTCTCAGCTCCTACTCCAGCACCATGTCTACTTGCACACAAACTGGAAGCTACCCCCAATTAGATATTTTCCTTTGTAAGAGCTGCAATGGTCATGATGTCTTTTCACAGCAATAAAAATAAATATTTTAATCACTGAAGTATGCTTTTAACCCCTTTTGTTGTGTTCTGTCTTGTATCAGCTGTTTGTGAATCAGCTTCTCTTTTTAACTAGAAGTTAAGAGTAAAAGGAATACCAAAGTCATTTCCCAAAGCTACTATACACCTAAGACTGTGGCTAGCCAGGAAGGTATATAAGAGCTACTTACCTGTATATCTTATATCTACTCTATAAATGGCTTCATTTTTCAGTGCACAAACTTCTTTCTGCTCTAAGCATTTTTTCCTCCTCTTTTTTTGAGACAGAATCTCTTTATGTAATTCTAGCTGTCCTAGAACTTGCCACCAAGGGGCACACACCCCCCGAAAAAAATCTGTTTTTCTGCTCTGAGCATACCCAGTGTTATGTTTAGCACAGCCATAACTGAGTGGTCACAAGGCATAACTGTAAGTTGGCATTAAATACATGACCTGGGCTGGAGATGGCTTAGCACTTGCACTCTTCCAGAGGACCCAGGTTCAACTTCTAGCACTCACAAAGCAGATTAACAACTGTAACTCCAATTCCAAAAGATTCAATGCTCTCTTCTGGCCTCCATGGGCACTCTAAACATATGGTACAAAGGCACACACATACAAAACAGTCAAACACATAAAATAAAATCCTTTAAAAATATATTTTAAAAGACAAAATAAGTCAGCCATGGTGGTTCATGTCTTTAACTCAAGCACTGCAGGAAGATCTCCCTAAGTTTGGGGCAAGTCTGATCTACATAATGGGTTCCAGGACAACCAGGCAAGTCTGATCTACATAATGGGTTCCAGGACAACCAGGGCCATCTTAAATAAATAAATAAATAAATAAATAAATAAATAAATAAATAACAAAAAGCCTGCACAGTCTGCCATCATGCAAAAGTTAATACTTGAATCTGTGAGAAGCCACAAATTGTGTTCAAGAGAATAACTTTTGAAACTACTTCCATTCTGCGGAAATATCTATGATGTAACCTTCAAGAAATATGCTAATTCTCTTTTTTAAATGGTATTTAGATTTGTTTGCTTTATATGTATTAGTGTTTTACTTGCATGCATGTATATATGTACACCACATGCCTTCTGGTGCCCTCAGAAGTCAGAACATGGTTTTGGGACTGAAGTTATAGGTGGTTATGAGCCATCATGTGGATGCTGGAAACTGAACCCATGTCCTCTCCAAGAACAGTAAGTGTTCTAAACCCAATTCATCTTTCCAGCCCCCAAAATATATTAAATTATTTGTATAGGTATCTCCCCTTAAGATAGGAGTCATCATATTTATCAATAGGGTTATCAGAAGATAAAACGGTGTAATTCATTAAGCTTCCAAAACATTACAAAGCATGCAAATAGGGTTAGGTTTGATGTCACAGACCTCTAATCCCAGCACTCAAAACGAAACAAGCAAAGCATGTATACATTAGCTTTATTATAGCTAGAACTTTTAAGAATTTTTCTAAGTGGTCAGCTCTACTTTAATGAGTTAAACTATGGTAAAGGGAGTACAGGATACAATCAAGACTCTTTAAATGGGTCACCAAATTATACAAGGAACTATTTTTTAACATCATAAGATGGTTCTAAATGTCACAGGAGTGGATATCCATCAACATTCAGTACATAAATAATGAGTGGGTATCTGAAATTTAAAAAGTGCCCTACAGAAATTACAAAGAATCCAAGTTGAAGAGGACAAGAAGGTGCCCTTAAAAACAAAGTTCCCAAAAAGGATTCCCTGTGCCTTGGGAACCAGACACAGAGTCATCTCTATATGGACAAGAAACCCTTGAAGGCTGAAAGTGTAAGGTATCCCTGTTCGTTCAGTATACTGTGTCTGTTGGAATCTCTACAGTTCGTGGCTGCTCCATTTAAGAAAGAGTGCACAAGGCTGTGCCAAGGTTGTATACATGTCACCCTTTCTGGGCTATACTAGAATGACAGAGAGGGTCACCCAACCCTACCCCATATCAGGCCTTAAGTTAGCCCTAGGGCCTAAATCCCACCTCTACTAGCTATGAAACGTTGGGAAGGTATTTTACTTCTTCAAAGCACAAGATTCCCCTACCAGGTGCAGTAGTTCAGACTTCTAATCCCAGTTTCTAATTCTCCCACCAGTACAGCAGATTAACAGGCCCAGTTAGACAATGTAACACCTGTCTCAAAACAACAAAAAACCTTAAGTTCCTCACCTGTAAAGGAGAAATAAAATCCTTGTCCTGTACCCTTGCAGTACAGGTGTGGTGAAGGTGTAAAAAGACCCCATGCTGTGTTGCCTGAGTGTGCTATGTACCTACAGGCAAGAAGACCCCTTGAGGGAAGAAAGCTGATACAAGTCTTCACAGGCAGAGCCATCTAGACAATTAGCTGGAAGCAGGACAGGATGGTACAAAAGGGCATTGCAACCAAGGATATTGGCTCTTGAGATTAAAATCCTTTCAGGTAGAATAAATATTTTCCTCATTACAATACTCCTCCTTCTGACCACCACTCCTAACAGCCTCACAAAAGTCTTGATCCTAAAAACAAATGCACTGGCTATGGTTTTGTTTTTTATTTTCCATATTCAGATGGATATATTGATGCTCAATTAAACATAATTTAGGACTCTGCTATAGTTTGGATGGTGAATGACCACCAAAGAGCCATGCACTGAAGGCTTGGTCCTGGCATGGTATTACTGGGAGGTGACTGAACTTCTTTTTGAGAGCTGGGATCTAGAGGGAGGGTCTTTGCTTCCTGCATATCCTGTCAGAAATTTTGGTTAATTGTGTACTCTTGCCATGGGCACAAAGCAAAGGGACAACTGACTATGGGCTAGAATCTCTAAGCTGCAAGCCAAAATATTTTTTAGTAAGTTAACTTATTATAAATAATTTATCATAGGTATTAGTCTAAGAAAACTGACTAACACAGGATCTGAGCATCCCACAGTGCCACAAATTTTGTACAAAGGGGACCACTCAAAAATAATTCCAGTCATTTTATTTCATTAACTTTAAAAGATTTCTAATAAAGAGCATATGTTTGGGTATGTGAATACAATGCCTGCAAATGCCACAGGAGGGCATGACATCCTTAGAGCTAGAGTTATAGGTGGTTATGAGCACATCAACATAGGTGCTGGAAACTAAGTTCAGATCTTCAGTAAAATTAATGACCACTCTAAACCACCAAACCGAATCTCTCCAGTCCTCTCCATATAGCTATTTCTTCCAAACTGAAGCACTACCCCCACCCCTGGCAGGACACTGAGGGACACATATACTTATAAGACTCATGAAATAAAGGAATTTCATAAGGTTCAGAAAGATCCTAAAACCTACAAGATCCACAAGGCCTGTGTCCAAAGTTTTGAGCAGTAACAACTGCCACAGAGAGAATTCTGTCTCTCTGAGCTACCTATAAATTGTGCAGAAAGCTCCAGAATCATCACCTATGAAGGAGTGGACTTAATGCTGCTGCCTTCTGAGTCACTCATGCTCCCCTAAGTAACCCCTCACCTACCTACCTATACTGTGGTAAGTTATCCCTGTTTCGGAGGTATTTGAAAAAAGAAGCGGTCCAGCTAGCTCCTGGCCTGGCTACTATGTTCCTGCTCTAATTCTCCACACTAAAGGCACACTAAAGGGTGGACAATGGCACCAGCCTAGGACCCACCAAGATGTTGGCATGGCTGTTGCTTCTGCCAATCAGCTCTGTGGCCTCCATGGCTCTAAGAATGGCCCCAACTCTGCCACCCACATGTGGTAGATATAACAATTCCCAGTACCCCGTAGAAAAAAGACTCTTAATGTTTAAAGATTAACCAAATAGATTTATGTATCAGCAAATACTTAATACATGCGATGACCACACAATTAGAACTGTTAGCCCAATTATCCAACCTTTTGATCAGAATAACTACTAGAGACTGCTAGAGACATGTACCCTGCTGCCATCCCCGCAACAGCCACACCAACACCTACCTACACTGTGGTAAGTTATCCCCCAAATAATTCACTGTTTCACTAAACTACTCTGTCATTGGTACCCTATCTAGGGTAAACAGACTTTGGTTGACAGTTCTGGGGCAGGGATGGAGGTTGGGGTAGGGGAAGATCAGACAACAGGATCTCACTCTGTGGGTCAGGATGGCCTTGAATTTGTAGCAATCCTGTTTCAGTCTTATGAGGGTTAGGATTACAGCGATGAGCTATGAAGCACAACTCCGTTAGTCCCTGTGTAACAGGAACTCCACAACAGCATTACCTGCTTATATAGACAAATATGTCCCTACTCTTAACCTTTCAGAGCTTTCCAACTGTCAAGAACCAAGTCCAAATCTTCCATAAAGCTATGAGAACCTCCACTAAAGCAACCAAATTTATAAGCAACAATCGTAAGCAATTATAAGCCACTTACTTTACACACACACCCCAAAAAACCCACGTAAGCCTACACTTTTCTTATAGTGTATTAATTACTATTATCAATGTGCTATTTTTTCCTTCCAGTGTTTTTTCTTGTATATTATATAGATAGATCATTTGTTCGATTTAATTTGCTGTTTCTTGAGGCATGCCCAAGATGGCACTCAACTCAATCTTCCTGCTTCACACTCATGAGAGCTACGACTACAGACATACACAACCATGCACAGCATGAGCTTTTTTTCCCAGACAGCATTATCAAACATGTACATGTAACAGCATCCTTACTCGTCCATAGTGTTCAATAAGCATCATTCTGTAGAACCACTGCTTTAATAACTAAATGGATTTATAATAGTCTAGGCCTGATATCAATGCAGCTTTACCAACTTCTCATTATTATAAATAGTATCATCTGAGGAAAAGCTTATTCTATATACTGATATTTTCTTGGGATAGATTCCCAGGAGAAGAATTACTGGGTATATGTATGAACGTTTTTTACAGCTCTTGAGATATACTGCCTAATTGCTTTCCCAAATGGCTGTACCAATTTACAGTGCTATTGTGAATGACTGCCACTTTCATGGCAAACAGGATCATGTATTAAACTGTGCTTGTATATGAGGTGTGAATTAGCAGAGGAAAACAAATCCATGTGAAAATGAATAGTCTTCTGATTTTGTTTACTAGTTTTTACTTCATAGAGTTTTGAACACTACAAGGAAATAATTATAGCTCCTTAGGCAAAGGAACAACAAAAAGATTTCTTTGCTGATTTATCAAGAAAGCATTTATTGGGACAGAAGAGATGGCTCAGGGGTTAAGAGTACTTACTCTTTTA
Source organism: Rhabdomys pumilio (assembly GCA_030674055.1). Lineage (NCBI taxonomy): Eukaryota > Metazoa > Chordata > Mammalia > Rodentia > Muridae > Rhabdomys > Rhabdomys pumilio. The sequence continues at coordinate 215,541,028 of JANHMN010000002.1, read as the reverse complement.
AAACAGAGAATGCAGGTTTGATTCCCAGCACCCACATCAACAGCTCACAACCACTAACCCAGTTAGTTCCAGTGTATCCAATACCTGTATGTGCCCCTTAGTGGAACCATCAGAAATTCTTTTTTTTTTTAAAATAAAGATTTTTTTTTTTTTAAATAAGTACACTGTCACTTTCTTCAAACATCCCAGAGGAGGGCATCAGACCCCATTACAGATGGTTGTGAGCCACCATGTGGTTCCTGGGAATTGAACTCAGGACCTGTAGAAGAGCAAGTTAGTGCTCTGAACCACACTGAGCCATCTCTCCAGCCCCAGAAATTCTAATCTTATTAAGAGGGACAAAATAAAGTCAGTCCACATATAATGGAAGAGGAAACAGCAAAAACGAAGTTACAGAAGCTTAACTTCTGATGCCTGAAAATAGTATGCAGAAAGTCTGGGATGTGTAAGGATTCAGGCTGCAGAAGATGACAACAGAGATGACAGTTCACCGGGACGACTTTGTAGCCAGCAAAGAGTGTGAGAGCTAGTATGTATTCTTATGTGATAAGCCACAGTGCTCTGTAAGGAGGTACACATTAAGGGCTCTTGAGACTCAACCCCTGAACAAAGTACCCTGTCTCATGCTGACTTGACTTCCTTTCGTGACAGTCTTTGCTCAACAAGCAGCAGAGAAGTTTTCTAGTATTGTGTACATCACTTAACACACTGCTAGATATAGCAGGGGCTCTAAGAATGCTCACAGACTGATCACTTCTAAGTTCCTCATACATTACTCAATGAGCCCTTGCTGTCTTGGCATGCATATCCTCTAATCTTAGAAGGCACTCGGTTTGTTGTCTGACCTCAGAAATCTCCTTCCTATTTCTTGTTCATTCTGAGGGGGAAAAAATGCTTGAGTACAAAAACTATAAAGTATGGGATAACTAAGAAGCACATCAGGAAGCCAGTAAGGAGGCCTAGAGAGACATAAATCCTTCCCCATAGCACAGTCCTCAAGCCAAGGACTCTCTCCTTCAGCCCTACCAGCACTGTAACATTAAAACAGAATTTACCAATTGAGTATTACAAGTCTCTTCTGAGGGGGTAATACATTCCTTAAGATATTAGTGCTTTCTATATTAATAGCAGCAACTTAAGAGGTGGCAGGGATGGCAATGGAGACCATCCTACCTGTTAATATGCTGGCTGCGGTATGAGGCACGGTTGAATGTGCTAGCTGAAGTTCATCGGAGAAGACTATATCAGAACGATGTCTCAGTGTCACCTCTTCCTAGCCTGATTTCATTCCAACACAACAGCAATCACCACATCTCAGTATCCTCACTGCCTTTCAGGATGAACATCGGCCCACAGTAGGTACTCAGGAACTACCTACTGAACTGAGTTAAACTGCACAATCAGCCTCTTGCTTCTCCCCTCTCATCACCCCTGCTTTTTAAGAAACAAAGCAGCAAGGAAGACATTTTTGCAAAAGCCAAGCAAGTGACATCAGCCCCTGGGAAAGGCTGTTTTGTATATGATTCTTACTTATCACAAGGTGTCAAACAGTTCAAGAGTGAAGTAGTACTAAGGGAGTTAACTCTGAGTGCCTGTGGGAGAGCTCTAGGAAAACAGATGAGTCTTGAGACCTGTTTCTTTAAAAACAAACACTGCTCTTAAAACGTACTATCCTGCCCCTCCCAGGTATGCACTGTAGTGAGTTCACTTTAGATTATTTACATGGCAACTATTGTTTGTTTACATGCCTCTGTAAAAGGTTTTGCCTTGCTTGCCTTGTTTTTGTGACTATATACTTCCTTGGGTTTCTCTTCTTAACCCTCGGGGTATACTCTGAAAAGGTTGGTTGTTGCATGACACTGTGGTCCACCTGATATTTAGGCAGTGCTCTCTCAGGCTCCTACAGCCAACTACAGTGATAAACACATGCTAAGTGCTTTGCTACAACTTCTCAGCTTTACACTGGACCCAACTCTTTACAACTCTTGAAGGTTAAAAATTATACCAAAGTCTGTCTCAGTGGTCCTTTGTGGGAGTGAGAGCTTTTACTTTTATTTTTCCTTTTTGAGGCAGGTCTGTGTTACCTAGGCTTGAACTTGTGAGCTGAAATGATCTTACAACCTCAGCCTCTTCAGCATCTCAAACTACAGGCATGCCCTCCCCATCACACTCACGTTGGGGCCTATTAAGGCAATGGCCTGGGTTCACGCTGAGCTTTCCCAGGTATCAGTTTTTATGTTGCTGGGTATGTGACTTAACCCCTGTGTCTTTTCTTATTTTTATTGCATGTTAATTTCTTTAGAATAGGGGAGGGACACCCATAGCCATATAGAAGTCAAAGGACAACTTACAGAAGTTGATTCTCTCCTTCCACTATGTTAGATCTAAGAATCAAACTCAGGTCAGGCTTAGCAGCAAGTCACTTTACCCACTAAGCCATCTTGTCAGCCCAGTTTTCTTATTTGTAAAACAAATATTATAAGATCTTCCTCATACATAGATCACTGGGAAAATTTAGTGAAAGTTAAGCATTTGGAAAATGTTCTAAAAATGACATTACTATTGCTCCCACTTACTAGATGGCTCGAAATTTCACAGTATTAATATTAAATGAGGTTAAGAGAGCCTGTGAATGAAAGAAACAAGAATGGAGCCAATTTCAGATGTGATGAAAGATGAGGTCAAATGAATTTCCCAATTACAAATACTTTACTGTGACTGATAGCCCCAATTAAACCTTGGGGGGGGGGGGGTGATTCACTATTGAGCAGCAGACCAAGAAGTTACCAAGCCCACTGAATCCCCAGGGCTACTAGCCCAATTCAGTCATGGAAACCACCAGCACCCCTGAGGCAACAGGGACAAGCAAGTACATTGCCTCAGCACAGAGCTCTGATGCAGTGCAGCAGGGTCAAGGAAGGATACCTGCCCCAAGAGGAGGTCCCATCTATGAAAACAGGTATGTGAAGTTTTTCAAGAGTAAACCAGACCTTCCCCCAGGGCTGAGCCCTGAGGCCACCACACCACTCACCCCATCCAGACCAGAAGGTGGTGAAGCAGGCTTCTCTAAGCCAATCAGAAGCAGAAGAAGAAGAGGCAGCAGCAGGAGAAAGATGCAAAGGCCCTAGCAGAACTCTTGATAAGATATCTCTGGGAGACACAGCCAAGGCTCCTAGTGTTCTCCACGGCCCCCTGGCCACACTTCTAGCTGCCTCTGATCCATCCAACTCTGCTGCCACCAGGGAAAGCCAAGAAGATCAAGAACCTAAGGAAGAAGCTGCAGCAACACATCCAGGCCTGGGAGGTCAGCCAGCCCAGCAGAGAACAGCTGGAGAAGCTGGCTTGACTGAGTGTTCTGGAGGAGGAGCTGAAGGACTTGGAGTTGGGCCTGTGAGGCTTCAGGAGTAGGGGAGTGGACTACAGAACAAACCATGTGGTGCTCTGGGGTCCAGGGAGTATGGACCGCAGCAGTCAGGAGGGGCACCCCCATACTGGCTCACTTCTACCTCCTGTGGCCCGATTCTGTCCTCTAGGGCCTAGGTTCTCCTTTACCCCTTCCCCTTCTCAGCTCCTATTTTTGGACTTTCCTTCCATCCCAATGTTCACAACCCTAGTTGTGAACTGAGTGCCAACCCTAGGCACCACTGTTGCTGATCTGGGTGTCTTGTTGAAAAGGAAAGCAGGGATGGTGGTTAGAGTCTGTTAGAGATCTGAGGCTGGAGGGTACAAGGAGTATTCAAGTTTTAGAGTCTTGGTTCCTATCCACAGTATTTATGAGTTACTGCCCTGGCTATCCCGAACCTCTTCCTATTTTTTCTTTCTTAAAAAAAGAAAATAAGAATAAATTCAAGTAAATGACATGTGGGGGAAAAAAATTTTCAGGGAAAAGTTTGTTTCCTATCACCCAGATCCTCGAGATCCTGAAATCATTCTCAAACCTCAGGTATATATCTGCTGCACGTCTGTATTTACACATCTGCCTCCCTGTACTAAATCATATAATCTTTAAAAAAAAAAAAGATATGATTACATCAATGACTGCAATCTCCTCCAACACTATTAACCTAAAAACCAATGGGTATTTGTTAAAATTAATGCAAACAAATGTGTAAGAATCCTACCAAAGGGCTAGAAAAATCGATCAGGAGTTAAGACCAGTGACTACTCTTCCAGGGGTCCTGAGTTCAATTCCTAGCAACCACATGACAGCTCACAACTATCTTCAATGAGATGCAATGCCCTTTTCTGGTGTGTCTGAAGACAGCAACAGTATACTCACATACATAAAATAAATCTTTAAAAAGAAATCATACCAAAGCTGGGCATGGTGGTATCTATCTTTAATCCCAGCAATCAGTATTTGTTAGCTCAAGGAATCCTACCCAAGTCCTGCTACAGGAAGTGACTCTTCACAGTTCCTGACAGAAATTTCTTCATGTTAAATATAGAGCTGCAGTTTTTGAGATTTCCACAAGTCTTTCAACTCTCAGTAGGGAAGAGGGGAGAGACAAGGTAGTGTTGAGAGAAAACAGAGCAAGAGGCTATGTTCACTACGTTACTGTGAACAAAGGAAAGGAGAGGCTGAGTATTCTGGCCAGACTTATAGATCTGGGCTTTCTGTGGAAAAGGACAATGCACAAGGTCTTCACCAAGCAGGGAACAGCAAAAGCCAGAAAACATTATCTCTGTGAGCAATCAACACAAAGAGGAAGACCCAGTCCTCCCACTCTACACTGCCTGGTGATCTTCAGGACAGACCAGCTGTACTTCATGGTGTCACACCATGCAGAAACAAACACAAGGCAATGTTTAAAAGTCATAAAGTTCATTCCTGAGACTGTAATGGTTTTCCTATTGATAAGTATTTCTTGAACATTAACTACACATCAAGCTCACACTAAGCAATTGTGAAATGATAGTACCCCTATAAATGAGTTCTCAGTTTTCCTACCTGAATATCCTGTAACAAGGAAAAAAAAAAACCTCAATGTCATAGGACTTTTTAAAATATTAGATAGGCTTTGAAGTGCAATGGTGGCATTACACACCTTTAATCCCAGCACTCAGTAGGCAGAGGCAGGTGGATCTCTATGAGTTCAAGACCAGCCTTGTCTACACAAGTGAGTTCCACAGAGATAACCTGACTTGAAAAACAAACCTACCTACCTAACTAACCAACTAACAAACAAGATAGGCTTTGGAGACTTGGCTCTGTGGTTAAGAGCATTGACTTCCCTTCCAAAGAATTTAGGTTAAATTCTCAACTGTCTGTAACTTCAGTTCTAGAGGACCCTACGGTCTCACACAAACACATGTGCAGGAAAACCAATAAAAATAAAACCGAAAAAAGAGATAGGCTTTGAAGCCTGAGTCTCTTCTTCAGAGAATCAATATAAAGAAGGCATTTTTTACTAAATCCAATCTAGAAGGCTTAGAAAAATATAGAAACAGTCCTCACTAATTGCCAATACAACTTCTTCCAGGGGCTGGATAAAAATCCTAAAACATAGAAGGCCATAGTAATATATGTCTTTAATACAGTACTTCGTAGGCAGAGGCAAATAAATCTCTGTGAGTTTGGGGCCAGCCTGGTTTACACGCTGAGTTTCAGGACAGCCAGGGCTACACAGAGAAACCATTATATATTTGGTGGGATCCCCAAAGCACATTCCTACCCTATGAATTTCATGATGGAGATGGTGACAACGAAGCAGAAAATTGGCAGATTCTCTTCAAATTAGTGATGTTATAATTAATTAACTGATACCAGAGTGGTCCTCATTGGGAGATACATGGTGGAACCCCAAGAGCCCTAAGATGCCATCTTAACTTATAGGAAGAACTAAATGTGCCCAAGTCCTTCACCCTTCAGTAGGGCAGAGGGAGAGGCCAGACGGTGATGAGAAAAAACAGCCTTGTGGGTTAGCTGAACCTTTGCAAATACTAAGCTAATTTACCTGACCAGGACTCTGGTCTTTCAACTGTTTTGAAACATTTGGTGGCCATTAAATCTGTTGTTTTCTCATTTTCCTGTTCACTGGAACAAACACATAAAAACAAAAGGCTTGATGCTCTCTGATTAGTGGTTGCAGAAATGTCTCTAATTTCAGAATCTGGTGGTTAGAAAAGGAAAGATGATGCAGCACAAATAATGCTGTGGTCCACAAGGGAGTTGGCCCCTTGACCCTGAGCTTTATATAAATAGTGGTTCTGATGGCTCTGTTGTAAACCGTTCTCACCTGAAAGTGAAAAATTTAGAATTCAAACAGAAACAACAGATGCAAGCTTCACCAACAAAATACAAGAACAGAAGAGAGAATCTCAGGCACTGAAGAACGACAGAAGAAATGGTTACATAAGTCAAAGTAAATGTCAAATCTTAAAAACTTGACAAAAAAAAAATCCAAAAAATTTGAGACACTATAAAAAGACCAAACCTAAGAATAATAGGTATGGAGAAGAAACCCAGCTCAGAGGTCCAGAAAATGTTTTCAACAAAACCATAGAAGGAGATGCCTATAAAGGTACAAGAAGCTACAGAACACAAAACAGATTGGACCAAAAAAGAATGTCTTCTCAGCACATAATAATCAAAACAATAAATGTACAGAAGATAGAATGTTAAAGGCTGTGAGTAAAAAGACCCAGTAACATAAAGACAGACCTATTAGAATTACCACTGACTTCTCAATGACTCCTAAGAGCCAAAAGGGCCTGAGCAGATGTGCTGCAGATTCTGAGCAACCGCAGATGCCAACCCAGATTACTTTACCTAGCAAAACTTTCCATCACCATAAATAGAGAAAATAGGATATTCCATGATAGTCAAATTTAAATGGTATCTAGCTACAAACCCAGTCCTACAGGAGTTGCTAGAAGAAAAATGCTAACCTAAGGTGGTTGGAGTTACAATCTCACACCAGCAAAATCAAAAGGGAAATACTTACACACACATACTCACTCACTCACACACCACCAACAACAACAACAACAAAATAACATTAATATTGGTCATTGATACCTCACAATTCCCCCAATAAAAAGACAAAAACAGAATGGATGTGAAAAACAGAATTCATCCTTCTTACGTACCCAAGAAATGTACCTCAACATCAAGGATAGACATTACCTTAGGGTAATGGGTTAGAAAAAGATATTCCAAGCAATGGAACTAAGATGCAAGCTGCTATCCAGTTTTTCAAAAAATTGAGAATCGATCTACCTTAAGATCCAGCCATACCACTCTTGGGCATATTCCCAAAAGACACTACATCCTACCACAAGGACACTCAAAAGACCAGTACCTTAGCTGGTCATCATCATAGAAACTTCAACTTCCACCAGCAGCAGACTGAAACAGATGCATAGACCCACAGCCAGCACAGCACAGCCAGACATTCTTTATTGAGAGTCTAAATTAGAAATCTCCATCAAATTTCTCCCCTCAGACATTGGGAAATCCCATAGAATAGGAGGCAGAAAGATTTTAAGAGCCAAAGGGATAAAGAACACCAGGAGAACAAGGGCTTCTAAATCAACTAAGCAAGGCACAAATGAGCTCAGACTGAAGCAGCAAGCATGGGGGCTACATGAACCTACACCAAGTCCTCTGCATGTATATTACAGCTATTAACAGTATTTCTAAGGCAATGTTGACTGTGAGAAGAAGTGAGTCTCTGACTCTCGCAACTGCTCCTGGGACCTTTTCTCCTGTTGAGTTGTTGTGTCTAAGGTCAATATGAGAGTTTCTACTTCACCTTACTATATTCTGTCATGTTTGGTTATTATCTCTTAGAAGCCTGTTCTTTGCAAATGAGACAGAAAGGAAGTGGGTCTGATAGGAGGAGTAGAGGGAGGGAAGCTACAATCAGAATATACTGTATAAGAAAGTGGGGGGGGGGGGGGGGGGGGGGGGGGGAAAAAAATACAACATGTTTAAAACACCAAAATAGAATGACCATGAATTCAAGGCCAGCCTTGAATGAGACCACATCTCTCAAACAAAAATAAAAGGAAACAAAAAACAAACTGTTAATGAGATGGCTCAGTAGTACTAGCACGTACTATTCTTCCAAAAGACCCTCTTGGGGCTTTTATGGCACACACACACACACACACACACACACACACACATAGCTGAAGAGTACATACAAAACTAAAAGCAAGTCAGATAAATCTTTGGAGAAAGGAAAAAGAAAACACTGAGCTAAAAACAATCACTGAGTTCCTAATATATCTACAGGGTGCCAGCATAAGGCACCCATAAGTACATACTTTCCTCATGACACAGAAACAGCTTCAAAAGAGGCTCAGAGTCACATGGCTAGAAAGTGATAAACTCCATGTTTCAAGTCTGTAACCATTTATCTCCCAAATCTTATTTCTATTTGGGCTCTACCATTAAGATCATTAAATGGTCACGAACCTTCTCTACACTGTCATAAATGTCCAGAAGAAACAGAAAATCTTTACACTACTTGTCTCAGAGTCGCTCTATAGTTCAAAGGCATTATCAGGGATTAAAAAGTCAGAATATGGGAAATTTCTGAAATGACATAAATAAGTATTGCTATCTTTCTTTTTTCTTCTAAATGTTTGACATTCTTGCAGGGCTTCCCAGTTATGATCCCCTTAATACTTATCAAAATCTGAAAAGATTTTAGATAATCAAGAAGTATCAGTTTCTTTCAGCATTGATTACTCTTGAAGTTGTTTAGTAGTCATACTAAACAGCCAACCTAATTCTTAAAAAGTAGTGAGTGAAAGCAAGTAAGTGATTGGAAGCCTGGCAAGAGGCTAATGCTGGCTGTGGGGCCAGACCTTGAGACATGCCATTTGGTGTAGAAATTCAGAATCAGGGTCAGTTCAGGATAACTATATGGAACTAGGAGAAGGGACAGGAGATGAAAGTGGAAGACTAGAAAACAGAAATAAACTGAGTTAGATACTTTTGCTTTGTTCTGAGATAGAGAATCATTTAGGAAGAGCCTAACTTTTTTAAAAAATTGAAAACAACAGCAGCTGGTTATAGAGCTTTCAACATATCCTCTAGCTCACCTGAGATCATACCTCATGATCCAAACTGCTGACATGGCCATCTGTTCTTCCATGCTTTTGGCAACTAAAGTCAAAACTATAGCAAAGCATTCTTGAATCTAGGCCCTGGCTGTGTTTTTTTTTGTTGTTTTTTTGTTTTTGGTTTTTTTCGACGGGGTTTCTCTGTGTAGTCCTGGCTGTCCTGGAACTCACTCTGTAGACCAGGTTGGTCTCGAACTCAGAAATCCGCCTGCCTCTCTGCCTCCCAAGTGCCGGGATTAAAGGTGTGCGCCACCACTGCCTGGCTCCTGGCTGTGTTCTTAATGAAGGAACTATACCTAATCTCAGTCCTGCAATATAGAAGCCAGTCCCACTGGCCCTGAGCCTTAACATTTCCCTATATACTTCTCTAGAGAACAAATTTCTTATCAGTAGTAGTCATTCCTTTTTCTTTTGTCTTTCTCTCTGTGCAATGAATGTATGCAAGTGGGCTGTACACTGGTGAGTGTGGAAACCAGAAGTCAGTATCAGGTGTCATTCTTCAGTAGTTGTCCACCTTGTTTCCTTTTTCAAACAGGGCATCTGGCTAGCCTGGAGCTCACCAAATTGGCCAACGAATCACAAGGATCTGCTTGTCTTTTACCTCCCTAGCACCGGGATTATAGGAGCACAACACCACACTCAGCTTTTATTTACTTACCTACTTCCTTCTGGTCTTTTCTGAGACAGTCTCATTCTATAACCTTGTCTAACCTGGAGCTGCTATGTAGACCAGTCTGGCCTTGCTTTCATACAGATCTGCCTCTGCCCACATTTAAAGGCCTGTGCTACCATGTCCATCAAGCTTCCCTTTTCCTCCCCCCAACCCCCACCCCCAGTCCCACCTCCTCTCTTTGGTTTTGAATTCAGGGTTCTCTGTGTAGCCCTGGCTGTGCTAAAACTCTATAGATCAGGCTGGCTTCAACTGGCAAGCTTTCCTTAACACTGGTTTTGGGAACTGAACTTGGGGTCCTAATGCTTACCTGGCATTATTTATTTAACAAATGAGTTATTTACTTAGACCACGTGGGTGGCGGTCCTGCTCCATGACCTCCCTCTTCTACCCTCCCCCAGCCCCATGCTTACTTTATCACAGAATACTGGCACACACAATATGTGTTATTCTATTTTAGCAGCTGGAGAGATGGCTCAGTGGTTAAAAGACTGGTTGCTCTTCCAGAAGACCTGGGTTCAACTCTCAGCACCTATTTGGCAGTTCCCCCAACTGTCTATAATTCCAGTCCCAGGAAATCCAGGGCTCTCTGTTGGTCTCCTCAAGCACCATATGGGCAAAATGCCCACATGCATAATAATAAATAAATATTATGCTTTATAACTGAATGAATGACATTCTAAATCTAAAAATCCAGAAGAGGCACAAGGTAAATATTCCTGGCCCAAAGTCAGGCAATGTGACTGCAATTTCACCATTAAAATATTTGGTGATCTTTAGAGCAAGTTCCAGCCATTCTTTGGACCCTCTATAAATGAGTTATCACTTATGATCTAGAAGGTCCTTTTTAAGTCCCAGGGATGATACTCGTATCAAACCACCTGTGTATTCCATAGACTACAGGAGGCACAGTCAACACTCACAGCCCCCAACATCAAGCACATAGGACTCTGCTGTCAGCAGCATTGTAGACTGTTGGTTTACTTAATTCCATCTGATAAACTGCCAAGAATAAATTGAAGGTGAGCAGCAGAGCATTTTAATGAGTCTGGGGCCTAATGAATCTTTTTCTTCCTATGTCAATTAGAATTTCAAAGCCAGGATCTCCAAGGACCAATTTATTGGGAACAGAGTAAAGCCTTTTGTTCATCAGCTGCTGCTTCCTGAGCCACCTGCCCTGTCCTTTTTATCTGTTAGATAACCTCCTGCTTACTCATGTATGACGGCTGGTGTGACAGAGCCTGACCTGGAGGGCTCTTTTTTGCCCAAGACCTCTGGAGACTGAAATTGAGAAAGAAAATGAGACCCAGAATTTCTTACGTAAGGGTGGTTAGAGAGAGAGAGCTGACTTTACTGCCATCTCCTGGAGTCTTCAAAGAGCTAACATACACACACATCAGCTCGCTTAGCCTTTATTCAATCAAGTTTTATACAATATTACAGTATTTACCAAAAGTATTTAACTCCCAAGCCAATCTCTGTTAAGTTGTTATCTGTCACAGTAACAAATCACCTGAGAAAGTCAAGTAAGGGAGGAAAAGTTTATTTTGGTGTATGTTTTCAGTCCATGGCTAACTAGCTCCATAGTTACATGCCTATGACAAATGAGGCTGCTCACTTTATGGCACCTAGGAAGCATAAGACAGACAAAAGGGAGCAGATACACTCTTCAAAATGTCTTCAATGACCTACATCTTCCAACAAGACCTACTTCCTAAGAGCCCATTTGGTATGAACCTAGCAGTGGATTTAACCCACAGAAGAAGTCATTACCTTTATGGTCTAAACGCCTCAACAGTGCTATCTATCAGCTAGGGAACCAAACCTTCAATTCACTGTGGAGGCAGGAAATGACCCACCCTCACATCTTCATATCTAAAAACTGTAACAATCTCAAAAGCCATTATCAACAATACTATTATTAGACATAAAAACTGACGTTCTTGAGAGGCAAAAAACTAGGAACAAAATCAGGAAGTTGGCAGACAGGGATCAGAACTTATATAATTCTGAAGACAGGGTTCTTTCTAACAAACTACACCCACCTTGCTTAAAACAAGGCATCTGCAGATGATGTCCAAAGCATCAGAGATGGCCTCCAGGCAGCCTCAGCAACATTTGAACACTTGGTCAATTCACTGTCTCTTACACAAATACATGAAGAAGTGTGCATATACCCCAAATCCTGCTCTCGAAATCTCTTATTTGGTTGATTTGTATGGTATTTCCAGTTGTGGATCTAACAGCTCGGCTTCCCTGCACCTAGATAATCATTTCCTGTCCTGTTCTCTCCAAGTGGAACAGAGACAGCTTGGTTCCTACTATTCAATCATCAGAAAATATCTTCTGATGTAAGCAGACATAATCAAATCAGGTTTCCAAATGGCTATGAGGTTGAATTTCAGGACGCTGATGGGAAAAGCAGAAGTCAAAACATCTAATTTATATTCAAAAGGAAGGAGAAGAACCAGAGCAGCAACTGTACAGTAGACAGATACATGCAAAATGTTAACCTGGCTTCTATGACTCTTTTCTGTGTGCTTATATGTTACAACTGTTTGTAACTCCAACTTCAGGGGACCCAATACCCTCACACAGTCATACCTGCAGACAAAATACCCATGTACATAAAATAAAGATAAACTTTTTTTAAAAAAAAGTGGTAGCCTTCTGGTGAAGAAGAATCTACCTACTGTACTTTAAAATAAAACAAAAACTCGGGCAAGTAAGATAGCTACAAGTGCCAACTCGAGTTCAATTTCTGGAATCTTTTTGTAGATTGAAGGACAGAGTTCCTTCAATTCCATGAAGCTGTCCTCTGATCTCAACACACATCATGGCACAAACACACATACATACATACATACATACATACATACATACATACATACATACAACCTGACATGCTGATTATATTATGAATTAAATTATGCACTGGCAGGAAACATGTATCCATAGGCCTACCTACCTCACAGGAACAAGATGTCAGAAGAGAAGAGAAGATACCTAGCCAAGGTACAGGAAATCAATCAAGTGTGGCCACTCTGGCAACAACACAGTAACTAACATAAAGCCACACCCAGTTCAAAGAACCTGGAGTAAGAGTTGTGGCACCAGTCACTTATACTACACAGTATATAATTTTAGGTAAAAATCCTTAGTTGGGGCTCAGGTTTCACAATTATAAAGTGTAAATACTGGTTGAGGTCTTTGCTGTTTTTCAACTGGTGTCCAGGAACTCAGGTTTAAAGCAAATGCCTTAAGACAGTCTTTTGGGAATTTGGGAGATGAGTTACTATGCACACTGCAAAACTACAACAAAGAAAGCAGCTCTGCTGAGCTTTTTCTATGAACGGCTCTTTTGTAAATGTGTAATTGTCTGTTAGGGACCCTTGACTCTAATATCCTAAAATCCCATGATTTTATGACAAATGACAGTGACAAATAAAACAAAAATATACCCATCCTTTTTACTCTATTCTTGTAAGTATAGCATAACAAGGGGCCTCATTAAGAAGTCCCTAACAGTTGATACAAGAGTTCAAGGCCAGGCTCAGCTTCCTATCAAGTAGAAAGCCTAGAGATGAAACTCCCATCTTGTTTTTAAAAAGGAAAAAAGAAGGGAGGGAAAAGAAGGGAAGGGGAGAAAAGGAAAAGAAGCAAGCAAGCAAACAAGCAAGCAACAGTATCTCCTACCAGTTAAGTATGAATGAGATGAAATAGAACATGAAAACACAAGGGGTCTCAGAAAGCAGAGACTAAGGACTAAGGTCTTGCCTTCTGTGACTAAACAATGGACGGCCCCAAACCTGGGGAGAGAATCCTCTAAGAGAAAGCTTAAACTCACTAGCATCCTGGTGACTAAGGATCTGGGATTATGTCATTCAATAGCAGAGCCCTTTCTTCACAGTATAGGCCTCTGAAAATATAGTACTTTGTAAACTACAAAGTGAATACAGATTTGAGGACCTACCTAAATCTAAAACAATCTTATTCCCAAAATCTGTTGTAGGTCTCTCACTCTCCCAAGGAGGCTCATTGAGCTTGATATTAAGTTTGATATATACAGACTTCTTTTTTCCCTTTCCTGCTCTTAAGCGGTAGGCATACAACAGGGACTTACTTGCCTGAAATATTCCCCTCTCTCAATTTTGAAAACGACAGGTACATGTTTTACTGGACATTCTCTCATGTCAAAGATGGCCTTTTGATCTTGGACCTCTGGGGCCCAAATCTGAGTTCTGGGTATGGCAGTTTGAGACAGGGGACAGCAGAAACCTGAGAAGATGACTAAGGCATGGAAGATAGTTCCAATTCTCAGGCTACTCAATGCCTACCCTTTGCTGGGCACTTTTAAATATTCTACTCTTCCAGAAACAATGTGGCAGGAGCCAATGAGGTAGCACAGTTGTCAGGGAAGAACTCAGTCTCTCAAGTCAGGAGGTCAGAGTTGCTTTAGACAGGATGTGGCCTCTGCATTTATTTTCTTCACTACAAAGCTTTAGCTTCCCCTCTGGAAAGATTAGCAATTTAATGAGTTATAAAGATTAGTTAGATAATCTATTTAAAATACTGACCACAAACACATAGTATACATATATTAAATATTACTCAAGAGGGAGATGGAATGGCACAGAAAAGCAGGTGGGGGGTGAGAACAAAATAAAATGATATATGACGATGCTATGATGAAACGTGCTACTCATACGAAGCTAAAGAGTTAATAAAAGACTAGCAAGATGGCTCAGTAGGTAAAAGTGTCTTAAATTCAATCTCCAAGATCTAAATGATAAAAAGAAAGAACCAACTCCCAAAACTTCTCTGACTACCTTTTGTACTGTGACATGTAAGCAATGCTGAGTCTTTTCTATCAATCAAATACTAGAAAACTTGGGTTTATTACAAGGAATTCAAATCTTTCTGTCTCTTCTACCTTGTAGGACTTCATGCAAATGTTTTAATCCCATTCCCCATAAAAACATTATTTACACAAAGGCCCTGCTATATTCTTGGATTAAAGTGGTTAACTCCCCCACTACCCACTTCATTTCCTTTGTACTTTTCTTTGTAAGAGACTATAGGAGGCTGAACCCTAGGCTATGGAGAAAGACCCAGATCCTACCAGAATTAGAATAAAAACCCACCTCTTCCCATACCTCTGTGTACACTTCCCACCTCTGTGTGCTTGCATCTCTGCTTCTGTGAAAAGTATACTCTAGTGATGAAGAGTAAAATGTTACCTTGCTCAGACTCTTACTGGAGCAATGGTCTCTGTAAACGTATTTCTTTTTCAAGACAGGGTTTCTCTGTGTAGTCCTGGCTGTCCTGGAACTCACTCTGTAGACCAGGCTGGCCTCGAACTCAGAAATCCACCTGCCTCTGCCTCCCAAGTGCCGGGATTAAAGGCGTGCACCACCACCGCCAGCTGTAAACATATTTCTAATAGCGTGCATGCATCTATGCATATAAATTAATTTTAAAATCCTTAAGTAGGAAAGGGTAAACTAGTAAAAAATAATAATAATAATAATAATAAAAAAAAAAACAATTATTTGGTTTCCTTTTAACTGAATCACTGAAAATGATTTTGACTCACATGATGACAGGTAGGGAGGACTCAGGGACAAACCCCAGCCAGCAGATCAGAGTGTAGCACCACAGGAATAGGCTAATTAGACAATCTGCTGTGCTATGCTAAGATCATCTGGATCTTGTACCAGCTAAAGTAAACCAAACAGGAGTGCTTTTGAAGCGCTTTTTTCTAAAACAAGTACAGCTTATGTTATTAACACACACCACAGAGGACTTTAGGGCCATTCATGAAGATGTTAGGAAAGCTGACATTTCTGTTTCAATCTTTGTTAACAAACACAGTGTGTGTGTGTGTGTGTGTGTGTGTGTGTGTGTGTGTGTGTGTGTGTACACGTACGTACGTACGTACATGAATGAATGAATGAATGAATGAATGAATGTAAATGGCCTTGGCTCTATAGAAGAAAACAGAAAACCCTGGAATGAGACAGAAGAGATTTGGAAATTGGTCTGAGCAAGTGACTTCACTTCTTGATCCTTAGTTTTTCCTTTATTTTTTTCAGTATTATTCCTCTGCTTGTCTACTCTATTATCACTGTCTCCTCTTTCAGAAAACAGCGTGGTTCTGAAAGATCAAGCTAATACTGACAGGAACTGGAATTCTGGGTGTGTCTTTTCTATTCTACTGCATTATCTGTTATATGAAAGGGCTGGATCAGAGAAAACAAGGCATTTCTAGAGCTAGGAGGAAAAAAATAACAAAATAACATGTAAAGTGAATAAGTAAAAACAAACAAACAGGGCTGGAGAGATGGCTCAGCGGTTAATAGCACTGACTGATCTGCCAGAGGTCCTGAGTTCAATTCCCAGCAACCACATGGTGACTCACAACCATCTGTAATGGGATCCGATGCCCTCTCCTGGTGTGTCTGAAGACAGCTACAGTGTACTCATATACATAAAATAAATAAAATATTTTAAAAAAACAAAAAACAAAAAACAGACAGATAGACCAACCGACCGACCAAGATAACAAAAACTGGCTTCAAGAATATTCTAAATATTTTAGGGCAAGACAAAGCCATTTTTAAAAAACGTATGCAGGAATTTTTGCCCACATGTAATGTCTGTGCACCACTCATGTGCCTAGTACCTGAGGAGACCAAGGAAGAAGAAAATACCTAGAACTGAAGGGATGTTAGAAGCTGGACTGGCAGGAGTTGGGGACCTAGACAGCTGGATGGACTATGGTAGACCTGAGTTTTTAATATTATCTCTTAACTTGTGTCCAGTTAGTAAAAATGTTGTATCTCCCTGCACCCCTGGCCACATGCTTTTGTTGTTGTTTTTGTTTTTGCTTGGTGTTCAAGACTGAACTCAGGGTGTTGTGCTTACTTAAGCAAGCACTCTGCTAACAAGCTAAATCGCCAACCCCCACCATATGTCTTGTGTGTGTGCAACCATTCAGTGATAATGTAGAGACTCAAATGAAAAATCTAAGTCAGAAAGTTTTGTGATCAGTAAGTAACACGAACGAGACAAAGTGAGGCGTGCTTGCCACCCTATTCCCCAAAGTCAAAAGGGAGGCTTTTCCTTAGGGAATTTCTGCTGTAAATCTTTCCCCATTATCTTTCTGTTCCCCCCTTCTCCTGCAGGACCCAGGGCAATATTTTATCATAGGAAAAATGGATTCTAGGCCACAGATGACAGAACCGTGCAAGGCTGGCAGCTGCAGTTTCCATCATGTGTTCTGTAGCATTAGGTTTCAATGCACTCAGGTGCCCAGGCTATGAGGCCCCTGCTGTACTGTAGATCTTAAAGCATATATTTTCAAGAACCCATTTCAACACTAACCAGCTATGTACATTGCTTGTTTCCTGTTGTCTCAGAAGAACTGCCTACTCCTACCCCAACTGTTAGTAAAAAAGGATACTTGTGTTGATGTTGTATACCTAACTGGTCATTCCAGTTTTCCCACTAGACAATATCCCAACCCCCATTGATTTGCATCATTTTGTATCTCACCTCTGTCTACTTGAGAGGGCACAGAGTAATAATAATGCCCACACGGTACTCTTGAATTTAGTGTTGGCAATTTCTAGTTTTTCTTCCTACTCTGAATCTTCAGATATTTACTAACACTGTTGTCTTGGTGATCTAAAGTTCTACAAATTCTGATCTTTCCATGGCTTGTGTGCCAAGCTTAGGACTTACTGTCCTGTGAAACATTTCACTTTACTTAAAAATGTGAATTGTTCAGCTGAGTGGTGGTGGCACATGCCTTTGATCCTAGCACTCAGGAGACAAAGGCAGGCTGATCTCTTAGAGTTCAAGACCAGCCTGGTCTACAGAGTGAGTTCCAAGTCAGCCAGGGCTACAGAGAGAAACCTTGTGTAAAAATGAAGGATTCCATGTAAATAAGTGTGTAATATATAAGCATATGTATAATAGTTTGAGTTTTCCAGAGCCCAACTGAAAAACAGGGAACCAAAACATTATCATCCCTAAGTCCTTGCATGGTACTAATTTATTCTTATTTTTAACATGTTATTACAAGTTTAGCAATCTTGCTTTTATATTCCTGCAGATAAAAGTAAAAGCAGCAAGAGGAGCTATGCTACACTAATTAACAGCTAGAGGTAAAGCTGGAAGCTGACAGTAATAAAAAGGGTGAAAGAAAAATGATAATAAGTTTAAAATAATAGACTGGAGGGCATTGAATACAAAGGTGGTTAACAGCCCTACAAACATCTGTGTGCTTCACTAAGATGGGGGTGAAACTTAGAGACATTAGGTAGGTTCTGTGGTTTTAGTTTATCAGAAAACTTAAGTTAGTTATTTATGGAATATACTGTATAACTAACTAGGCACATTCTAAATCTGTATAACTTCCTTTTCATAGCAATTTGAGAGGTATGTGTTGATATTCTTGCTTTATAAATTCCTCAGACCTAGAGAGGGCATATAGTCATTCTTTGGAAATGCTATGCTTAGAACACAGTGGAATCTGACTGCAGAGAACCAAGCCTTTTCTGTTATACTTGGGTTTGGGTTTCTAAACTGTTGTCCTTTCCAGTTTTTTGAATCATAGCTCTCCCTTTTATTCATTTTACAACAGAATTCATGAGAGGATACATACAAGTTCTAGGTCCTGAGATGTACCCTCTCTCACTCACAACACTGGCAAGAGCAACAAGAAAAAAAGTCTTCTTTCTGGCAAATGATCCCAAACATTCTTAATGGCAACTGCAAGAAAGTGACCACAATCCTCCTCTTAGGCCAGCAGGCCACCTAAGCTCAGTCCAGCCTCTAGAATAATCCAACACCTAAAATAATAGCCATTTAAGAGATCAGTACAAAGGCTGAAAGGAATTTCTAAACTAATTGTAGCCAAACATTGCCCAAACTGCCTGGATACCCTCACTCACCAGTACCAAGAGTGAGTTTAGCCAGCTATTTTGTCCTTTGAGTTACAGGGTCAGCAGCAGCTGTCTCTATAAATAGAGCTCACCTGTAACAGAAAAAAAAAGGTCTGTCAAGGGTCTTACCATCATACACTCTGAATCCTGGTTCCATACTGAATATATGATTTTCAGACCATGTTGAGTGTGAAGAAGAAAATTTAAGCACAGTCATGAAATAAAAACAAGGAGTAAGAGCAGAACCTACTTCAGATAAAATGGCCAGGGGAAGCCTTTCAAAGGATACCATGAGATCAGTGTGGCAAGAAAGCACGGACTTTTCTTTTTAAAAGGACAGCAGTAATGACCCATTATATAAATCTTACTTGTTTTTTGAGACAAGGACCTCATGTAGTTCAGGCTAGCCTTCAACTCACTAGGTAACCAAGGATGACCCTCAACTCTTGATCCTCCTGCTTCCACTTCCCAAACTGAGATCACAAACATGTACCACACCCAACCCTCGTGGTTTTGCTTTTTTGTTGGGTTTGTTGTTGCAGCAAAACCGTGGCTAGTGCTGTGAGTCTCCTGTTACAGAAAAAGTTCACAAAGATATTAATTACTTTTCTGTACCCACTTTTTTAATAACAAATATCTAACAAAAAACTACCTAAGGAGGCTGGAGAGATGGCTCAGCACTTACTGCTTTTGCAGAGGATCAGCATTTAGTCCCCATAAAGCAGCTCACAACCACCTCTAACTCCAGTTCCAAGTGACCCAATGTACTCTTCTGACCTCTGCAGGCACATACACATACATACATACATGCAGACAAAGATACACATAAAATGAAAATATCTGTTTTTAAAAACAGACTTTGCCAGGTGGTGGTACAGCACACGACTTTAATCACAGCAAGTAGACCTCTGTGAGTTCCACGCCAGCTTGATCTACAGAACTAGTAGTTCCAGGACAGCCAAGACTGTTACACAGTGAAACTGTTTCAAACCTCCCACTACCAAAAAAAAAAAAAAAAGTTTGGGGGAGTGGGGAGAGATACAGGGGACTGGAGAGATGACTCAGATTAAGAGCACTAGTTCTTGCAGAGGACCAAGGTCCAATTCCTAATACCTACATGGTAACATACAAAGACTCTAGTCCAAATACCTTTTCTTTTTTTTTTTTTTTTTTTTTGGTTTTTCAAGACAGGGTTTCTCTGTGTAGTCCTGGCTGTCCTGGAACTCACTCTTTAGACCAGGCTGGCCTCGAACTCAGAAACCTGCCTGCCTCTGCCTCCCAAGTGCTGGGATTAAAGGCGTGTGCCACCACCGCCCGGCCAAATCCCTTTTCTGACCTAAGCAGGAGCCTGGCACACAAAGTGTACAGACATGTATGCAAGCAAAACATTCTCACACATATAAGTAAATCTTGGGGGCAGGGGAAGAAGGTGGATAGATGGATAGACAGACAGACAGACAGACAGACAGACAGACAGACAGACAGACAGACGGACAGACGGACGATACAGAACTAGCAGAATGGTTCAGTGGATAAAGGCACTTTACTGAAGCCTGACCAGGTGAGTTCAATCTACAGGACCCAAAAAACAGGACTCAGCAACTGACTCACCAAGAGGGCTGTCCTCTGACCAACATACACACTCATACATAAACAATTAAATTAATAAGTATTAAAAATAAGGAGGAGAGATAGAGTCCACTATGGAGGAGGAGGGTATAAGGACACACTGGTCAGGAAGCAGAGAATAAACAGGAAACAGGGCTGGGTTATAAAACCATACCACCTTCCCACAGTAACCTACTTCCTCTAGGGAAGCTCCATCTCCAAAAGTATCCACACCCTTCCAAAATAACACAACCAGCTAAGGAACAAAGTATTCACACACATGAATCTACAGGTGACATTTTTCTTTCAAACTATTACACAGGGCTTTTTACCATACTGGACCACAATCTTCCCCCTCCACTACTTATTTATGTGGGTGTGGAGGTGTCTGTCCTACTTGATCATGCTGTGGTACATATGCGGAGGTCAGAGGACAATTTGCAGGAGTCAGTTCTTTCCTCCTACTATGTGGGAACCAGTTATTAAACTCAGGTTATCACAATTGGCAGTAAGTTCCTTTACCCACTGAACCATCTTACTGCTCCCCCCACCCCTTTAATTAAACATTGATTTTATTTGAGGGCTGGAGAGATGGCTCAGTGGGTAAGAGTACTTGCTGTTCTTCCAGAAGACCCATTTGGTTCCTAACACCCACATCAGACATCTCATAAACAGTTATCAAGTGTGGCTCCAAGGCTCTCTTCCGGCCTCCATGGGAACCTGCCATTCACAGGGCATTCACTCACACAGCCAGACACACATGAATAAAAATAAGAAAAATCTTAACACAGACAAAAATAAAAATCATAAAGGATTATGATTTAGTTTTATTTATGTGTTTCTGTGTGGGTTTATGTGAATGTCAAATGTGTTCAGGCACCAAGAGGCCAGAAAGTATCAAATCCCCTGGAGCAGCAGTAAGAGGTAGTTATGAGCCATTGGATGCTAGGGACCTTATTATAGTACTCTGAAAGAGCAGCAAGTACTCTCAGTCACTTAGTCACTAAGCCATTTCTCCAGCCCCGAGACTACATGCTAAAGCCTGAGACTATTAACAAGTAGACTTGTCCTGAAATACATGACCAAAGCATCTTATACACTGATATGAAGACCTTTCTAAGAACCAGAACTTACTGTGTCCTGGTATGTATTCTGTCCTAATTTCTGGGAAGCACATTACTATGGCCCAATTAACTGCAAGTTAGACTAAAGAGAATTGTCCTTCCCTTAGACTATGTTATTATTTTAGAATAGTCCATCTAAAAATAGGGAACAGATTCTACAAAAGTATAAGGAAACCAAGAATCTATACTTAGAAGCAAAGGAAAATAAACCAGGAATATAAAATTATGAGAACAACAGAACCTGAACAGTAAAGATGCGGTAATCAAACAAAAGGCTCAGTGAGGTAAAAAGGAAATGCTTTAATGGGTAGAAGACTCTAAGTCTGACAGAAGCAATCATTTTCTGTATTGGTAAACAAATGCTTAAATAGTACATCTTTGTAGAACCCTTAGTTGTTTACAGTACATGACTTCCAAAGGCTACCTCAAAGGTAGTACTGAAGTGGTATCTTCCTCCAAGAAGGGAAGGAAAAAAAGACTGGGTTTCCTTGGCCTCTGGAGTAGCAACCAAGAAAGGAGAGAACAGCCACAGAAGATAATCACAGCCTTCTAGCTCCAAACTCCCTCCAGCAATGCTCGCCAGCAGAGGTTCTCCTCCAACCCTCGACTGCTACTATCAGTACTTCTGGGCTTCCAACTGCTCACACACAGAGAATCAAAGATTAGCACTCAGCAAACAGCCAGCGTCCACAGCCAAACTTGCATATGGATTTACTAGTTCTGTTTCAGCTATCTCTAACCTCCTACTTTCAAAGCTGTCTCAACCTTTCTATGAATCTTGCTTTCCTTAGCCTTGAACAATCTACTACAGTCTTATAGTTCTTCCCACTCACAAAGATAACTTACCTTGAGTAGAAAAATAAATAAAAATTTGTGTTGCCTCAAAACCTCATGATGTAAATATGTAGCCAGGTCACAAAAGTATTCCAGCAAAATCCTACCCTATTCCCTAACAAAGGTAGGTATCAGAATGCCTGGCATATTACAGAAACCCTGATGGGTAGCAAGTAATTTAGTGACAGACAATAAGAACATAATATATACCACAAAAATTGAAATTCAATCCAGGCAGTCTCCAGCCTGCCTGGAGGAATGTCCCAAGAATATATCAGATGTGCAAATTCTTGTCTTTGCATATTCTCCGTTCTCTGCTGAAGCTGTCTCCAGTTTTCCCCTCCTCCTTCCCTAAGAAACAACCCGCAGAAATTATCAAGGGAGGCACAAGTAATTACTGTTTTTCTTTTCTCCATGCTAATGAGACAGTTGGATGGTTTCCCCTTCCCCCTCTAGAGCTAGGAGAATCTAAGGCTTTATAATCAGAAATCAACACACCAAAGCACATTCCAGACAGTATTCTGTACAACTGAGACTATATAGAAAGAAGATAGCTTTTCTATCCCTAATGAGAGCTGCACTGGAAAGGGTTTATGTGTCACCTGACAGGAGAGTCAGACCAGAGCTAGTAGGGAATCTGTCTAAAATCAGAGGAAAGTCAATGGCAAGGCCACGATGAGCCTCCTTATTCCCTACCAGTGTGCTTTTCACATTACCCAGACTTCCTGCAACATACAGTGTGGAGTTCCTTCAATGCTGAAGCTGACACTGTTGGTTTCAAGTTCGTGTCCGTTTTAAACCAGCAAGAACAACTATCCACTCTGAAAACAGTTTTGTTGAAACTCTAGGAACAGCTGAATGTAACTCCCTGGGTTGGTTCCACTCCAGGAACTGAGTTCTGTCTTCTCCTAGACTCTTGCTACTAAGAACAGCTACAGGTGGCTACAATCGGCACAGTTAAAGGTGGTGAATTTCAAGCACATAAAGGTGCTAAGCATGAACTGCAAGGGGAGGGAAACTTTGAGGAAAAGGTTAAAAGGAAAAAGGATGTGTGCTTTGTCACTGACCCCTTGAAAGAAATCCCAAGTCTCCCAAAGTGGCCATCTGTACTGGAACTTATAAGAACCAAATATATAAAATGAACTCGGTGACGTCAAACTGAAGGCAGAAGGGAGTCTGGAATCCACCATGTCTTCCCCAGCATGATGGACTGTACCCTAAAACTGTGAGCCAAAATATACCCATCCTCTCTAAGTTACTTTCTGTCTGCTATTTGGTGACAGCAACACAAAAAAACAAAAGGGGGGGAGGGAGAAAAAAACTGGTGAGCTGGAGAGATGTCTCAGCGGTTAAGATATTTTCCAGAGGACAAGAGTTACAGTTCCTAACACTCACAATGGGCAGCTCATCGCCACCTATTACCTCAACCGCAGGAGATCCAAAACCCTCCTCAAACCTGTGTGTACTCACATGCATATGTGCATACAGATACAGAGATGTACACGTAACTAATAAAAAAATCTTTTAAAAAAACAGCACCACAAAATGGGACCACTGCTGCAGTAAACCTGACTCATGTGGTTTGCAAGTTTGGAAGAGACTTGCAGTAGGCATATGGAAAAAGAACTGAAGACTAAAAAAGAACCAGATTGGTATAAGGAGAGCTTACTGGGTCATTGTGGAAAGTCATTGTAAAGGCAGTGTCAAAGACGAAAGACAAAAAATGCGAACAGTAAAGGCTGGAGCCTAGTCAAATGGTTCAGTAGACAAAGCATTTATTTGTCATACAAGGCTGATAACTCAAGTTCAATTCCCCAGAACCCACACAAAAGTTGAAATAGGAACCAATTGCACAAAGCTGCCTCTCACCTCTGCACTTGCACCATGAACATTGTGTGTCCCCTCCCATTCTTCATTCAATTAATATATGTACTTTGTTATTTTAAAATTTGTATTTTGGTTTACAGCTTCAGGGTAGTTTCAGGGCAGGAATACAAGGTAATGAGACATACTGTATAATCAGGAAGCAGGTCTGAGATGGATGCTGTTGTTTAGCTTGCTTTTTCCTTATTTAATCTGAGTCCTCACCCTATGAAATGATGCCACCCACATCCTTCCTTGCTAATGTGTTTCTAAAAACACCCAGAGATGAATGAACACCCAGAGGTTCTAAATCCCAAATTGACAATGAAGATTAGCTATCACTCTCAGGAATGGACTAGAAACCATTAATGCTTCATTCTAATAAAGCATCTAACTGTATTCTGTTCAAGTCCTAAAAATATGAAAATGGTGAATTCAAAGGTATTAGGCTAATTTGTTGGAAGAAATTTTACATTTCTACATTTTTACACTCAGGCTGGTTACTGCTTGTTACGTTTACCTAGGTTTACAGTGAGAGAAAGCAACAAGTAGAGCAGAAAGATAGAAAAGGAGAAAAGGAGCTTGAATCTGGTCAAGGTTGAGGAAAGGGTAGATGTGGGCAAAGTAACTGTAAATTGTTGAGAACATTAGCACTGCCAAAGAGAAACTTCACGATCTGCACTGAACAACCAAAAAGGACGCAGCCTAGGCAATCCTGCTCCAAAGTGTCACTTAGGAAAGTGTTTCCTGCCCATCAAGAACAGAAGCAGCAGTTGTAATCCAACAGGACCATGTTACATCTCAGCTGGAAGAACTTGGTGTGGCCCACTGGTGCTGATTTACAAACATGCAAAATGCAAACTCAAGTAAGATAAAGCACACATCATAACCCCAATATTAAACATAGAATCACAAGGGTTGGCATGTGTCCTGCTAAATCGTAGTCTTACTTTGGGCCTAATTGTTGCTTGCTATCCTCAAAATCTATACCTTTAGTATGGAAATGCTTTGTTTCCTTTGTGCCACTGTATACTGAAAGTATATAACTTTGCTTTTTACATCTTAGAATGTGTCTCTCGTGACTCAGGTGAGACTTTGGACTTACAAGGTTTTTTGAAATTATACAGAATATATTTTTAATTTTTAAATGTAAAAAAAATCCTCACCTTGATCCTCCTCAACTTATGGAAGTGTTTTGGGGGTTGAGGAGTGAAACCATCAGAAGGTGAAGGCTAACCCAAAGAGGGTCACTGTGACATGGGCCTTAAGATCTAGTCTGGTTATTTACTCTCTCTTACTGCTCTGCTGAGAGCCACTTACACAGACATGCCTTTCCATGATGGCAGTGTCCCATGAAATGTTAGGCAAAATAAACTCTTCCTACCTTAAGCTGCTCCTTTTTCAGGTAAGCTAGTTTTCTTTTGTACTATGATAAAACATTCTGACTAAAAGCAACACAGAAGAGGGAAGGACTTACTTGGTTATACTTTCAGGTTATAATTCATTAAGGAATTCAGGGCCAGAACCATAGAGGAACGTTGTTTGCTGGCTCATACTTAACTAGCATTCTTATTCAGGACCAGGACCACCTAACATTGGTGCCTCTCCTGGTGGGCTGATCCCTCCTGCATCAATTAATAAGGCAATCTACCACAAACATGCCTACACACCAATCTGATACAGACAATTCAACTGAGGCTCTCCTGTCAGATACCTGACAACAGAATGCATTGACAACTGATGCTAACAATGCCAATTAGTGCTTATGCTAGCTTCTGATTAGGAATAAATCCAGCCTTTAGTTTTTGGCAACTGAAGGGTAGATACAATTCCAATCTGGCTACAACAAATGTCAAAAGTAATGAAGAAAAAGGGGACAGGGCATTTTCAAATTACTATGAACCCTTCCCCTATACCTCCAGACATTTTCAGTCACCAAACCCTCTGCCAAACTTCTTTTTGAGACAGGGTTTCACTATGTAGCCCTGGCTGGCCTGGAACTCACTACATAAACTAGGCTGGCCTTGAACTCAAGAAAGGTCCACCTTCCTCTGCCTCTCAAGTGCTGGATTAAATGCTGGACTAATAAACATCACATCCCACCATCCCTGACCTAACTCCAACTATTTTCTAGGACATCTGTCCTTCAACTGAAGGATCTTCAAACTTCAAAATTCTGTCAGAAAGAATCAGACTGATGATGAGGCTTACTACCTTATATTCATGTTTATCTAAGCCTTTAGGCATTAGAGGACAAGGTTACACAGCTAATAAAAGCCTGTCAGTATTTCCCTACATATCAAATGTCTTTTTCTAACTATGATGCTGATATTCCAACAAAGTTGGTTTTTACAAACTTCAGAGGCATATAGGACAAGTGCTATCTGTTAAATCATGCTGCTAACTAACTTCTTTTAATATTGCCAATCCATTTCAGGCTAAGTTCTAACATTTTCTTCTTACAAAATCTATATAATTAACTAACTTGAATATCAGCCAGCCTTACTTTTTTTTTTTTTTGGACACAGTTTGTGTAGTTCTGGCTGTCCTGGAACTCATTCAGTAGACTAGGCTGGTCTCAAATTCAGAGATCCATCTGCCTCTGCCTCCCTCATGTGCCACCAGTGCCTGGCTCAGTCAGCTTTTTCTATGTAGTGCTGGATAGCTAGAATTTTAGGTTTTGTGGGTTATGGCAGAAATCTCTGTAATATTCAGCATATCACTGTAATGCAAAAGCAATCACAGATAAACAGGTAAGTTCTTTGGGTATGTAGCTGTTTAACAGCCCATGATCATAGTTTACTGACACTTATTCTTACTAATTTACTGTCTCAAATTACTTCTACCAGAGAATATATCATATATCTGCTATCTGAGCCCTGTATCTTCTCAATAAATTCAATTCTTCTTGCCTACTAAAGTTTAAGCTCTACCCTCAACATCTACCAGACCTTTCCCTGTACACTACTCCAATCACAACTGTCATCACCTATCTCCTAACTTTGGCCAAACTAGTTCCTAATACCTAAAGTGTTTTTTCTCTCTCCCTCTGCTATTCCCTATTCATGAACAAATGAAAAAGGCTACGGTAAATCTTTGTGGATGATCAGTGGAAAATTAATTTTCTCACTTTTTGACCAGCCTCTTCTCCAGATAAATCTGTCCAGCATATCATCTACAAATTGAGTGTTACAATCATTTTTTCATAAGCCTACCTGTCTTAAGTTACTAAGTGCTCTTGAAAGTAGAACTTGTATCCGAAATATCTATGTACCTCATTTCAGTACTTCGTATATTACGGCACTCAAACTTTCTAACACTGAGTAAGATTACTCTGCCAAGCATAATTTTTCATATACAAAGAGCTGTTCTTTACCTGCCATTGACTCACCACAATTCTACAGTTCTCAGGAATAGGGACTGTGTCTTATTCAACTATATCTCTAACTATTAGCATAAAAAGCAGCAGTTAGTATCTAGTGACTTCAACAGGCTTCTCTGATGCTAGCAGAATTGCTGACTCAGTAGTATCACTTGTTTTTTTAGTTGGCTTCATAGGCTTAGACCTCCTTCTCACCCTAAGATCTTTTCTGTGGCTAGCCAGATTAACTACACCCATCAATATTACACAAAGTTAGAGAGACTGGAGATATGTGAAGAGACTTCAGTTTTCAGACTTTCTTGTTCCTAACCTCAAATTATGAGTGGGTTTGTTGTTGTTGTTGTTGTTGTTGTTGTTGTTTATTCTGAAACAAGACTTGATTAGCTTTGAATTCCTGATGATCTTCTTGCCATCAGCTTTCAGAGTGTAAGCTTTACAGGATCACCACCACAGGCGGCTAAACAGCATCCATAATACCAGCCGTAAACTTACCCTAGAGCAAGATCTAACCCTGATCAACCGTCTTCTAACAAGTGTCATTTCCTTGGTCTTCAAAGCAGAGAGAGAATTTCACTCAAAAGCTTAAGTCCAATTTCAACTTAAGAAAAAAAAAAAAAAATCAGGTATGTTAATAATCATCTTGATCACCATCTCAGGGCACACAACCAGAGACTGTGTCCAGGGTAAGCCTGCAGCCTTAGCGTGGTAAATCTGTGGAACCAAAGACTAAGTTGCTGATGAGAAAAGCAAAATAATTTTTCTAAGCCCAGAACAGAACATTTCATCTGGGTAAGTGAGCCTGCCACAGGCCTGGGGTTCTTACTATATCTGCCATTTCAGGATTACAGCTGTCAAGTTTTAATTAGGGTAATTAGAGTTAAAAATGTAATTTCATTTCAGAGGTATTTTGAACAGATTCCATTAATTTCTTTTTTAAAAAGCACAGAAAGGAGGGGCAGACTATATGGAATAAACGGAATTCTGCCAGAAAAACCAATCAATTTGCCCAGGCCTAAATTTTCAAATTACTGCCAAGAACTCAGCACCTCTGGCAGGCTTGGCCCAAAAGACTGCTGGCTTTTCAGCTTTCCTTCCTCCTTTCTTCTACAAAATTCTAGAAATTTCTATTGGTACCTGCTAATAAATCTGTTTCTCTGCTAATAAATCTAACTGTTCCTCTACCTGCATATGCCTTACATCACTGTCATCCAATAGTTACAAGTGAAACATTGCAAAAGGCAAGAGCTCAATCTGATTTGCTCTATGTTAAGAACTGTTCCAATGTCCACTCCTTTACTCTGGGTTCTTGATTGAATCTTTATGCATTTGTCTGTGTTGGTCCCTTGATCTGGAGTGCCTTTCCCTACCTTAACTCTTACTTTTCCTTCAAATCACAGGTAAAGCCTGTAGTGCACAGCATTAATACCAGCGTCCAGGAGGCAGAGGCAAGCAGATCTCTTTGAGTTCAAAGCCAGCCTGGTCTACAAAGAGTTCCAAAAAAGAAGAAAGAGAAAGAAAAAAACCACAGGTAAGAGCCAAGTACAGTGGCATACCTTTGTAATCCCAGGACTCAGGAAGTATGGCAAGAAGATTAACAGTTTAAGGTCAGTCTGGACTATATGAGACAATCTTTAAAAAAAAAAAAAAAAGCATCTACTATAGTTAGTATCATTTCCTGAATAGTTATCTAGGATTCCTTAGTAATACCAAAAGTCTTCATGTACAGGCCACACTCTTTAAATATTTGTTGAATGACCAACAATAGGAGGAATGGGGTCTGACACAACACAAGCAGCTGAACACGTTAAGCCTTTAGGTTCTCAAGGTCTAGAAATATCCAGGAGAGTCCTTTCCTCCTCCTTCAACAAGCCATCACTCTGAAAGCCCTACCATCCCAAAAGATGACTTCACTTCCATTAGAGCCTGCTCACTCCTTAGAAACCTTAAAGGGAGATGAGAAAGCAAAAACGAGCAGAGCTCCTCCCTAATAACTATCTCATTACTGGTTTAAAACACATCTCCTCCAACCTCTCAAGGGCTGCAAGGACCCAGTCTTCAATTGCATATACAAGGGTAAAGGTGGGCCCAGGTACAAAACAATTCAGCAGCTGGAATTATATAGCTGTGTCTCAAATGTTACATCAGCACAGAGAATATGCTGCCACAAAGCAGTCAAACTGTTCACTTTGACTTCTCTCAGCTTCCATTTCCTTTTCTAACTATCCAAACAAATTGGAAGAAAAAAACTTGCAAAAGAGCTTGCCCACAGTTCGAGGCCAGCCTGGTCTACAGAGTGAGTTCCAGGACAGCCAGGGCTACACAGAGAAACCCTGTCTCGAAAAACCATAAATAAATAAATAAATAAATAAATAAATAAATAAATAAGAGCTTGCCCACTATTTAACATTTAGTAAGTATTAAATGTGACTTTTCCATCTGAAGTAGTCTAGATCTAGGTGCTGGGTAAGTTTATGAAATGAGGAAAACATAACCAAGAAAGATACAGTTCACCAACCTTTTTTACAATGTATTCAGAGCAGCAAGACCTGCTACTGGTCCCAGAAGAGGACTACACTTTCAGAACTACAGTGCTAACAAGTATAACCAGACAAATTTCCTGGTAATCAGAGTCTCCCCAGGTCTGGCTACAAACCCACATGGATCAATTTCTAATTAGGAACCACTGCAACACTTCTGACAGGTCAGGTTTTAGACAGCCTCTGCTGGCCTCTGGCCAAATGTCCTGAAATGCCCTGCCCATAGGAATAGGACACTCTTGTGAGGTAGAAGATTTCACACTACTCTAGTGAGATTAAAAAAATCCAAACTAAACTCCTCACAAAGCAGTCAGATGTGGTGGCATATGCATTTAATCCCAGCACTTGGGAAGCAGAGGCTTGAGTTTAAAGCTGGCCTGATCTACACAGTACAGTGGTTCTCAACATTCCTAATGCTGTGACCCTTTAATATAGTTCCTATGGTTGTAGTGACCTCCAACCATAAAATTATTTTTATTGCTTCATAACTGTAATTTGCTACTGTTATGACTTGTGATATAAATATCTGAGATGCAGGGTATGATAGGAGACCCTCTGAACCACTGGTCTAATCTAACCTTCTCCTCTACTCTAGTTCCAAAAGATCTGTCAAACAACCAACAATCCACTCAGTAACCTGTCAGCAGGCATTTCTTCTCAAAAATAGTTTTTAAAATTAAAATGTCTGCTAGATCCAGGCCAGCCACGACTACAAAATAAGACCTTGTCTCAGAGAGAAATTTTTTTAAATTTTAGAAAGTCTGATATGAAGACAGACAAGCTCAAGGAAGAGAAGGGTTGCACCTTGGAGTAAAGAGCATATGGTAGATGCTATTACATTAAGTGTGTGGGATTTTTGGGCAGAGGTGTCAGTGATTGTGCAGAGGGGAGGAGAGCCCTCAAGAATAGAGTGAAGAGTGACCTGTCCTAAATTATCAAGTCTCTTAGCTTCATTCTTTCTGTAACAGAACTCACTCAAAATTTAAAAAAATCTTAATTGGCTTTTTCAGCCTCAACTTCCTATAAGAAATAGCATGCTGACAGTATAGACACCCTGCACAGAGAAGCCCTGACTAGGTTAAACAAACACCAAATAGAATTAAAACTCTGTGACTGACACCTGTCCCAGTTCAACTCAATGAGAACCTCATAAATCTACATAAGCCTATTTCCTGGCCTTTGTTCTACTTTTTCTATAAATTGTAACACTTCTATGGGGAAAACAGAGACATACTGAGTATGGCTTTGTCTCCAGTTTGGAGCCAAAACCATAAGTTTTTCTTTTATATATTTTATATCATTTTTCTCTTTTTGAGGGCAAATGGCCAAACCCAAAGCTCCAGTAACAGCCTACCATTTCTGACCCCATTACCTATTTAGCTATGTCATTCCCAGACAACAGTGTATTTCATAGGTCACTAACATGTATCTCTGATCCACACAAATCTGGCTTAAAAAAAAAAAATCCCAGGTTAGCTGCCAATATTCAAAATTAGGTCACACTTTTTAAAATTTTAGATTTCCAGGCAGTGTGATGAAACACCTGTAATCTTAGCACTCAGGAAGCAGAGGCTGGTGGTGGATCTCGAGTTCAAAGCTAGAGCTGTCTTTTAAATTTTAAGAGACAAGTAACAGTCTATCTTTTAAAAAAATTTGTTCCTGCTATTCTAATAGTTGTCAAGATCTAGTAACATTAGACCCACTGGAAGGTCAAAAGGCTTTTTATGATCTATTCTTTCAATCTATGAGAAGGTCAAAAGGCTTTCTGTTGATCTTTTTGTTCTTTAATGTCTTCTCATTTAACCTTAAAAAAAAAAAAAAAAAACTGCATACAATTCTTGGGCTGGTGACAGCTTAGTAATCAGGTATCTGTTGCCAATCCTCTCTGTACACAGAAGAAACTGTTTCCACATGCATTTATGGCATGCTTGCACACCCCCTCCCAAGTACACACACACACACACACACACACACACTTTTTAAAGATGAATGCCAATTTATTAGCCATTCCATAAAACTTAGAAATGGGGTAGGGGTTTGGTTTTTGGTAAAGTACTTGCCTAGCATGATCAGGCCTTAAGTTAGATCCTCAGCAACACATACACAAATCCCTTTCTATGTAATTTAATATTAAGAGCAAACTCTAGCTGGGCATGGTGGCGCATGCCTTTAATCCCAACACCCAAGAGGCAGAGACAAGTGGATCTCTGTGAGTTCAAGGCCAGCCTGATCAACACAGTAAGTTCTAGAGCAGCCAGGGCTATGTAGAGGGCCTGTTTCAAAAATAAAATAAACCAAACCCAACCCCCCCTCCAAAATTTTTAAATTGTCAGTTCTAAAATGCAAAAGAAACCAGTGCATTGACACTTCTGCGTATATTGAGATTTTTACATATTTGCCACTGCAAGCATGTGTCTCGATCTGAGAAAGTAGCTTCACAAGAGCTCAGTTTGAATACCTTTTGAGTTACACACTTACTGTCATCCTGTTAGGTACTCCACATCCTACAGTGACCACGTTACAATAACTCAGAAGATGCCTACTTTTCACACACAGGAGCAGATGCTAATTGCAGCTACAAGAAAATCAGGTATTAACTCCTAAGTAAAACAGGTTTTATTTTAATCAGAAGTCATGGCATCAGACCCACTTCCCTCACTATGCACAGCCAGTTTACAAGTATTAGGAATAGAAAGTGTCAACTTAAACAAAAACAAAGTCTACTCAGGTTTGCCCTTTTTGTTAAATTCTACAATACGCCAGGACACAGACTGACTAGCCAATAGTGGCATGGAAGATTCCTAGTAAAAATAAAGAGACCTCACTTACACTCAAGAGATTTAATAGCACTATGACTAGTTGAAGTCTCTTCAATTCTACAAGTTCAGCGAGGTATACCTAAAATCCTAGCACTCAGTAGGTAGAGGCAGGAAAGGTCAAAAGTTCAGGGTTACCCTCGGCTATAAAGCAAATCAGAGGTTCAACAGCAAAATGAATCCATCAAGTTTCCAAGATAGAAGTGGAAGGAAAAAACAAAACAAAAAAAGCAACTGGTTCCCACCTTGGCAACAATGAGACAGAGTCAATAGTGTGGCTCTCACAAACCTGAGGACAAATATGCTGCTGTCTAAGGGAGCTTACCCATATGGAAGCAGTAAGAGGACCATGAAGATAACTGAAGGCTGTAAACTCGAGGCTTCTTGTTTCCATGCCCAAAGATTTCCCAAAGAACACAGTCACAGGACCCCAAAAAGCCAAGTGAAAACACACACAGGCAAGGCAATAAAGAGTCATAAGACAGGGAGGGAGCCCTGGTGGAGATAATTCAAGGTATGAACTCCTATGAAGAATAGCCAGGGCCTACAACTAGTTTAGAGCCAGGGAGCCTTATGCAAATGAGACATCCCAGCAACCTGGCCCAGGATGTACACTCACCCCCATAGCCAATAAACTGATTAGACAGTTCTCAAATACAAATGACCAATAAATATCTGAAAAAGTAGTAACTATTCTTAGTCATCAGAGAAACAAATATGGGGAGAACTGCTCCTGCTGTTAAGACTGTAACCTGGTGCAGCCACTATACTAAAAGTGCGGCAGTTCCAAGAAAGAATAAAAAGCCTAAAATAGAACTACCATGTGGCCTATATACTGGATGTATACCCAAAGGACTCTAAGTCACACACTACAAAGATACTTGAACATTCATGCTTATTGCTGCACTACTAAAAATAGCCAGGAAATGGAACCAGCCTACCCATTGATAGATGAATATATAAAGAAAATGTACTCCATATACACAATGAAATTTTATTCAACCACAGAGAAAAGCAAAATCATGGAATTTGCAGTAAAATGGCTACAAGTGAAGATCATTGTTTGGAGAAATAAGCAAGACTCAAATATCAAATAACCATATTTTATCCTGTATGAATATTGTAGAGAAGTGTGTGTGTGTGTGTGTGTGTGTGTGTGTGTGTGTGTGTGTGTAGGGAGACATCTTACTGGAAGGGACTAGAGAGCAAAGGGGAGAGAAGGGACAGGAGATAAAGCAGAAATGGAGACAGCGAGACAGAGAGAGACAGAGACACAGACAGGCAGACAGACAGAGATATCTTACTGGAAGGGACTGGAGAGCAAAGGGGAAGAAAGCAGAAATGGAGACTTTAGGAGAAGGATGAGACCAGTAAAACGAGGGCAGGGAGCATAAGGAAGGGCAGCAGGGAAATGGGATAAGAACAAATTACAATATATGTATTAAAGTGAATTAATGAAACCTATTATTTTGTACACTAACCAAAAATAAATCTCCCTTCACATATATTACTCTTGTATGACACACACCAGGGTTATCTCAGGGTCTAACTCAAAACAAAACAAAACTTAAAGACAACATGTATCATGTATTCAGGGCCTAACAAGTAGGCTGCCAGTTTTTGATCTCTGATCTAGAGAATAAAATACTCTGACGAGATCTAGAATAGAAAGCACTTGGTTGTTCCCAAGGTTAAAAGAACTGTTTTCTACCAAACGGGCTGCATCTCTGAAGTTCACAACTAAAATTTTCTTTTCTTTGCAAAAAAGCAAAACTGCCTTCATTAGATAACACTGGAGTGAACAGTCCCACACAAATGTTTGCTACCCATCAAACAAGATGCTACCCTTCATCTACTGCCTCTGGATTCTTTAAATATTTCTACAAAAACAAAAACACCTCTATCCAACAAAAAATGATGAATGAATCCCAGGAAGATTTATTGCTAGAAAGACATTTGGTTTTTATTTAAGAAGTCTCTCAATTATATTTATAGTAAGAGACCACCATCACCACCACCGGTTTACAGGATTCAACAGAATCTACCTTCTTAGGGTAAAAAAGATTTTTAAGGGGTTAGCACATAACTTATGAGCTCTGTGAGCACAAATACATGGAACCAAGTATAGCACCATTACAAAATGGGCACACAATTCAGTGCAACTATTAATATGAAGACAAATTCAGAACCCAAGCCAGATTTTTTTAACAAATATTCAAATTAACCAGGAGCCTAATATCCCTCTGGTGAATGTCTCTAGTGGAAACTCCAACATCCCTTGATTCTTAACAAATATCCTACAGACACAGATTCAAGAGCTGAGTACTATTTAACATTAAGGAACAGCAGGGACATCTTTTTTCCTCAGCCAAGTAATTTAAGATACATTTTCTAACATTTGCTCATAGAACAAAGAAAAAAGGTTCTAAGACATGATCTACGTTCATGGCAGCCTTCAAAGTGTTTTGGTAAAAAACACCCAACGAGGTTCCACTGGCAGAATAAAAGCTAACAAAGAAATGGTCATTTTTCTCTGAGCAAATACAAAAGTAATAGGGTGAACTGAGAGACGGAGTCTCAATGTTTTCCTTCTCTTCAGCTTTAAGAAAAAAACAAACTCTCTGCATATATGGGAAGAAAAATCTTAATTAAAAGAATAGCTCCACAGACTGACCTACAGGCAGTAACTGATGTAGGAGGGCCCAGCTCACTGGGGGTGATATCACCTCTGTACAGGTGGTCCTGGATAGAAGAAAACAGGCTTGGCACTGGAGAGATGGCTCAGCAGTTAAGAGGCTGCTCTTCCAAAGTTCAATTCCCAGCAACCACATGGTGGCTCACAGCCATCTGTAATGGGATCTGATGCCCTCTTCTGATGTGTCAGAGACAGCAACAGTATAGTCACATACATAAAATACATAAATCTTTTTAAAAAAAAAAAAAAAAAAAGCACCTGTTACTCTTGCAGACGTCTGGGCTCAGTTCCCAGCACCCAGAACCATCTGTATCTCCAGATCCAGAGGATCCTTCACTCTCTTCTGACCTCCATGCACACACAGTGCATATACATAAACACAGGCAAAACATTCATACACATCAAGTAAAATAATTCTCAAATTATTTTATAAGAAAAAAGAACAAGGCCAAATGAGCCATGAGAACAAGCTAGTAAATTCCTCTAGGACCTCTGACTTCCCTGGATGATGGACCAGAAGCTGTAAAATGAAATAAGCCCTTTCTTCCCCAAGCTGCTTTTGTCATGATGTTTTATCACAGCTTCAGAAACCCTGATTAAGATACCTCCTCCTTCTCTCCTGCTAATCATTACCAGGAACATGGATGCTACTCTAGTCATTCATCTAACTCTCTGCTCAAAGTCCATATCATACAATCAGAAAAGTAGAAAGGGGGAAGAACTGACTTACTTTAACTGAAAAAGAAAATATTTGAGTGTTGCTTCTGGAAAGAGTCTGGGTAATACAGTCCAGAAACAGAAATACTGGCATTTAATAATTTGTAATCATAGACAGAATATTAGAAACAAGGACAGTTAAAGACAAACAACAGTCACTATCCTTATACTACAAGGCCAACCCAGTTCAGATATTCAAGTAATTTTTCCTGACTCTAGACCAGTTCAGATTAGTCTTGCTGTCTCAGATAACTACAGCCCAAAGATACTCCTTCCTATAGAAACCCCTGCCACTTACCTACTCCTTCTGACAATGCCTCATGGATCTGCCACATTACAACTGCTTTACCATTTTACTTTATGTTACACTTTTAAAACATTACCTCGTTTCCTCTTATATTTTCTTTACACGGTAAGGAAAGCAAGATATACAATATTAACCCCACCTGATGAGAAAATGCAAGTTCAGCAAGAAAAATGATTTCTCCAGTTTATTAGTGCCATATAAGAAGTGTCCCAAGTTTAGTTGTCAAAGATACTAAACTACCTCATTCTCAGCATTTTTATCTCCCCCAAAGAGACTATAAGGTCACTGAAGACCAGAAAAGGCCTCAGTGGTCTCCAATTTGACTCACGGCCTTCAACATTATCTCTAACATTCAAGACATGCTTCATAATGTTTTTTAAAGTATTTTTCAAGATTTATTTTTAATTATCTTATTATTGTATTTTATGTGTATGAATATTTTACCTGCATGTATGTTTGTGTACCACTTTTGTGCCTAGTGCTCAAAAAAGCCAGAAGAGGGCATTGGATCCCCTGAAACTGGAGTTACAGACAGCTGTGATCCACAT
The DNA here is from genome assembly GCA_030674055.1 of Rhabdomys pumilio. NCBI lineage: Eukaryota > Metazoa > Chordata > Mammalia > Rodentia > Muridae > Rhabdomys > Rhabdomys pumilio. Next base: position 215,503,898 of record JANHMN010000002.1, on the reverse strand, counting down.
GTGGATGGTGAGAATCAAACTGGAGTCCTCTGGAAGCACAAGTGTTCTTAACCACTGAGCCATTTATCTCTTCAGACCCATTATGAGAGAGGTGGGGAGGAAGCTCTTAGTTCTAAGAGCTGCTTCTCTCCTTAAACCTTTCCATGAATGGTGATGGAATTCAGGATACCAGGTTTGTATAGTTATCCACTGAGCCATCTCAAGAACCAACTTATTCTTTTAGACCCCTCAGGCAACGGTAAATTGATGGAAGAAATCATGAACATAATTACGCCATCCTAAGTAACTTTTCCCCTTAAGAGATATGTGTCGGTAGCCGACATTAGATTTTTCTGGTAAACAGGTATTCTGCACATGCGTCTGCATGATTCTGGTGTGTGCCCCTTCCGAGTGGGCATATGCTAACGAGGTACTGTAGCCTTAGCCAATCCTTACATTGGCAACACCTGCTCCTCTATATAAGCAGCAATCTCCGGCTGCACGGGGTCCCCCATAGTATTATTATTAGTTCCTGCAATAAAGGCTGATGAGAAGAATCCAACCGTGTTGTGCCTGCTTGCTGGCCAAGTTGGGCACAACAGATATGGGTTCTGGGATCATGTGTAGAGAGAGCAAAGAGAAAGAAAATTGGAGGGTGGAGGGGACAATCTCTAGAACTTGCCAGAGACCTAGGATTTGGGGAGGCCCCAGAGAGTCTATGGGGATAACTCTAGCTGAGAATCCTAGCAGTGGGGGATATGGACACAGGACACCAACCCATCCACAAAATCTTCTACTCAAATGTGTCCTGCCTACAAGAACAAAAATAAAGCAGAGACAGAGGGAATGGACAACGAATGACTGGCCCAACTTGAAACCCATCCCATGAGCAAGAGCCAATCTCTGACAATATTAACGATATTCTGTATGAGAGCTTCACCCAGCAACCAATGAAAACAGGTATAGAGACCCACAGCCAAAAATTAAATGGAGCTCAGGGAGTCTTGTGGAAGAGTTGGGGAAAGGATTGAGAGACCCATAGAGGACAGGGACTCTACAGGAAGACCAACAGAATCAACTAACCTGGACCCTTGGGGGCTCCCAGAGACTGAAACTCCAACCAAAGAGCAAGCCTGAATCCTAGGCTCTCCCCATATGTGTAGCAAATGTGTAGCTTGGTCATCATGTGGGTTCCCCTGTCCCTGAACCTGTGGATCTCATTCTCCTAACAGAGCTCCCTTGTCTGGCCTCAGTAAGAGGATGGGCCTGCTCCTGGAGTGACTTGATGTGCCAGAGTGGGATGATATCCAAGAGGGGTGTCCCCCTTCTCAGAGGAGTAGGGAAGGAAGGAAGGGGAGGACTGGGGGGTGGGGGGGAGCTGCAATCAGGATGCAATAAATGAATTAATAAAAAAACAAGAGTTCTTCACAACTAGGAGAACCTCTATGCTTCCTCTATTTCTATTTCCATTTTCTAAGACTCCATGCAACAAAGCAGTCAAAGAAGGCAGTCACAATAAGCTTTGAGAATCACAATTTAATCACAATTAATAAATTACAAATTGATCTAACTCCAAAAAAATTCAAATAACTGTATTGCAAATAAAAGAAAGTCCTATTTTATACCAAAAGAATGTAATAATTCAATATGAAACTTATTTCTCCTTATTCTTAAATCAAAAACTAGATACCACCATATCTTTCTGGAAGCCAGCCTAAGATCTGATAATAGAATTACCCAAGGTGCTAGGCAGATGTCTAGACCTTCAACAAGGTCAGTTTTCGGCCTTACCTTAATGTTCTGAACTTTACATGCCAGAGTTGGTGCTTCCTCCACATATGGTTCCCAGGAATCAAACTCTGGTCATCAGGCTTAACAGCAAATAAATTTCTTTTCCCAATGTCCACCTAACCATCCCTGATTTGTTTTACTTACCCTACAGATTTGAAAAATAATTGCAGATAGGAATCATGTCTTGCTTGATTTTTACATTTTCTACTAGGGAGAACACATAGTAAGTACACAAAATTGCTACAATGACTAGATAAGCTTAGGAATAGAAGATAAGCTGTTGGGATTTCCAAACAATCATATTCTATCACCAGGATAGCACAGTAACCCTATTCACGACCCTAACTATACCTAACTATAGACAGGGCTACTTTAATTGGTGTGAAAAGCCCATTTAAGGTGAAACTTAAGGGTTAAGAAAACTTAATTGTATGTTCCACTGATCTATGTGCAGCCCTTATTATTACATTGACAGCACCATTCCTCAGTGGTAGACTTACAGCTATCTAGAAGAACAAAGCCCAAAAGCCTGAAAACGGTCTATGGGAACAAGCAACACAAGACTTCTCAGTATAGCATGATCAGACCTAACACAAAGAAAATCTAGACCTACGAAAAGAAGAGTTACAGAAGAGTTACAGAAATGACCCTTTTAAATTCTACTGCTGGGATTGCTTTCACTGGCAGGAAGAATTTCAAATCAAACTAGACAAACAGATCAAGAGAAACCATGCAAACACTACCTTTAACTAAGCTTAATAAAATCTTTAATAAACAGGAGACTGCTAAATACCAGATAAATGCCTCCAGAATGAAGAAAACTGGCCAAAAACATTAAGCTGCTAACTTGGCTTTTTAAAAGAGAGTATTTATTTGGAGTAAAGCAATCATTTTTGGTTTGACAAACTGAACTATTCATTTAGATGCTATTTCAAGGGCCCGGTGTCCACAGTAGGGGTAACTATACCTCATATGGCTAAAACTGCAAACATGCCTGCTTGAGGGCCAGGCATGCTGGCACACACTTGTAATCCTAGCATGGAGGAGGTTGAGGCAGGTTGATCTCTGTGACTTCAAGGCCAACTTGCTCTGCCTAGTGAGTTCTAGGACAGTCAGAGCTACAGGGACCCTGCATCAAACAAACAAACAAAACATGTGTTGGGGCTATTTTTTTACACCTATTGTTGTGCTATATTTAAGTGTTTATACTTTCTTTTTATTAAGGAACTTCCAGACAGTTTTTCATATATTTAAATATTCTATACAGTCTTAGGCTCCCAAGTTTGCCCCCATAGGACTTCAGCTCTAAGATTATAATGGAACTCAGCAGACAATTTGATGTTAATCTTATAACTTTTCAGATATCTCTCCACTCTAAAAAGCAATATCCGTTTATATAGTAAAAGATATATTTGATAATCCCAAAATTTAACCCTGAGATACCTGTAATATTTTAGGTAAACCCCTTTCTCCTTCCAGAGACAAATTTCTAAACCACTTCCATAAAACTGTAGTAGAAATATCACTTATGATTATTCCAGGGCCAGCTAGATGGCCCAGCAAGCCACAGTAACTGCAATGAAGAGTCTGATGGCAAGATCAGAACCCAGGGTCAAAGGAGAGAAAAGACTCCCAAAAGACCTCCACACTTGAGATATGACCCAGATATTCCCATTGACACAAATGCATCATACTAATATACACATACAATGAGTAATAAAATTAAAAGATTATCTAGCCCTGTCACCTTGTTTTACAATCTTACATGTAACTGTGACTTACATGAGTTCAGCAGCAGCAAAAGTCCACCAAATGCTATTTTATTTTAACCTTTATGAATTCACTAGCCATGGTAAGAGGACTGCGAGATCTGCACTTTCATCAACTCTCAGCATTCCCAGTGCATATGCCCTCTAGGAAACGTATGTATTCGGTCACAGCCCCGACTCCTTACGCCATCCAGAGCAGGACAGAGCAGACAGCTCGAAGTGCTGTTCTAGAGATGGAGAACTAGAAAAAGGGACCACATCTCATTTTCCTCTTTTTCCTCCCAAGAGGTATAGCACATGTATTACTATAAAAGCAATTATGATGGGGCTAGAGAGATGACTCAGAGGTTAAGAGCACTGGCTGCCCTTCCTGAGTTCAATTCCCAGCAACCACATGGTGGCTCACAACCATCTGTAATGGGAGATGCCGTCTTCTGATGACAGTTACAGTGTACTCATATAAATAAATAAACCTTAAAAAAAACATCAAATATTAAAAGCAATTATGAAATGACAGGAAACAACATGGAAGAAAAAGTGTTTTATGGAAATAGAAAAGGTATCTCTTATCTTGTTCTGTTACAACTTTCAATCTCTAATCTTTAGACCTTTATAGAACTTCAGAGACCTAGATTACTTTATGAGGAAAACAGGATCAGTGAGTGAAAGAAGCCCATTCAAGCCAACATATTTAGAAGCAACAGATCAGATAATCCTCAGACTACTCAGTAACTTCCAACTTAGGACTCCTCCTGTCCTATCTGTGAGCTGTACCCTGAACACAGATCTCAAATTTTCCTCTCCTACCTAAGAAAAGCAAACTGGCATTACCGCTGTCATTTTCTTCCCTTAACATGAAGCTAAAACTTGAGTACCTGTTCTTACAGGCACTCACACGAAAACCCTCTTGTTACCTCCTCCCTATCCAACCCTACCTAATACTGTATAAACTGTCTGGGAGACATCTCAGGAGATAGTGTCTAGTCACAAAATGTTACTGCTAGAAGAGAACTTAGTTATCCAGATAAACAACAAACCGAAACATTTGTCATCTGATAAAAAGTCTGGAAAACCAGTCTCCAGACCCCTATCCCTAATTTAAAAGTCCCTGATACAGTGCCATCACGTCCTGTCCTGTCCTGTCCTGTCCTGTCCTGTCCTGTCCTGTCCTGTCCTGTCCTGTCCTGCTTAACCCCACCATCCTCTCCTCTCTCCTCTCTCCACTCCCAACTGGGGATCTATCTTCTAGAAAGGAGTTCCTTGAGCTCTTTTACTTACATTTGTTTTTCTGGTGCCTAGCTTAGGTGACAATACTTATAGAGCCACACAGTGTTACAGATGCTGCCTAGAGAAATAGAAGATTATTCTAGTTTAACAAAAGCAGTCTTTGCAGCTGTACAGAATCTAGATGCCTAGGAACTAGTATTTCCGTTTTCTAAAACTAGTGTTTGCATCACTCAGTTCGGCTCAGTGGTTCTCAATCTTCCTAACACTGAGACCCTTTAATACAGTTCTTCATACTGTGGTGACCCCCAACCATAACATTATTTTTGTTGCTACCTCATAAGTGTAATTTTACTACTAAATAGTATCTCAGTTCCTAAGACTGTCAGAAATATGTTTTCTGATAGTCATGACCTACAAGTTGAGAACCACTGGTTTAGCCAATAATTAGATTTTGAAGTCACACTAACCCCCATCTCCCTTCACCACTGGTCCCAGCCCTAACAGAAAGCTCTTATCTATAAGAGAGATTAATGAAAGCAGATATAAGATAATCAACTCTGTATGGCAAATCTTCACCCTTCCCTTCTGTATTCCCTCTTTGTTCCCAAACCCTTATCTGTGTGACAGGTTAATGTGCTTTCTTCCTTATCCTCTAGTCCAACAACCACTGTCTTTTTTTACTTGGTTCACGTTTTCATTCACACATCCCCTATGCTTACTATCATCTGAAACACCAGAGCCTTGAGCCAATCATACTGTACCTGGCAATCTGGTCTCTACCCATAGCACTCTAGCCCTAAGTCCACTCCCCTAATAGGTTACCAGAGATAGCCTTTTAAAAGATGCAGAAAGTCACAGGACCCCTCACCTCAGGATAAGGTCCAATGTGGAGGCACAGGCTCTGTGAGCTGACTTCTATTCTGCCTACCTTGCCAGTCTTGCTATCACCACATCCACTCATCAGATTGTTTTCCTCACCTACTGGATAGTTAATAGCATTTTTTTCCTCTCAGAGAAGAGGTTAACATATGTTAAATGCCTACAATTATACCTGATACAGTAAATAACCAGAAATACCATGACCATCTCTAGTCCGTTCCGCCTCTCCCCTGGCTCCTCCAAATTTTATTTTCCTGGCTTATGTTTACACCAACCCAGCTTCTCCGAGAATGCCCTTTTGACCCACCAATGCTGAGTTAAATGTCATCCCTCTGTCTTCAGGGTCCTGTCCTTGTCACAACACTTCTCATACGCTTGTTTCTTTTGCCTGACTATATGTGCCCAAATCCTCGAGCCTAGTACCATGCTTAGTAAATGCCTCAAAAGTGGTCTATGAAAGCAGTCATCAACTGTGGTAACTCTTAACTCCAAGCTGAGGCAGATATACCCCAAGTTCCAAGCTAGTCTTAGCTACATAGTAAAACCCTGTCTCAAAAAAAAAAAATTTTAATTCAGTAAAATGAAAAAAACTTTCCAATAATGATGTGTCTACTGAAACAAGTAGTCATCTGGAATGTTTGAAGTCTGGTCTAAATAGCCATCCAACCCTATCAACTATAAACCTCTATCCATGGGCTGGAAGTTGTTCAATGGCTGCTCTTCAGAGTATCTGGGTTCAAGTCCCACTACCCATTGGCAGCTCATAACTACCTGCAACTCCAGTTCTACAAAATACAACATCATCTTTTGGCCTCTTTGGGCACTGCACACACAGCGCATGGACATATATGCAGATAAAATACCCATACATAATATATCCATAAAATACCCATAAAATAATAAAATAAAAATGTAAGCTTCTATTCAAAACTGGGAATCTAGCTCAATGCTTGAGGGCTTTTTTATCTCCCATTCGTGAACTCCAGATTCATTCTCAAGCACCACAAAAGAAAAAAAAAAAAAAAAAGGCACTTTATCAAACATACTATTTAGCAAACTCTGACTGTAGAATCCAGGCAAAGTCAGCCATCAGAGTTTTATGGTTTGTTGTCCTATTCCTCATCTCTGGAATACTACCTACTCCAAAGCCACATTACCATCAGAACAAAATTCCAGCCACTTTCATAAATATAAAAATCTCACAAGACACAGAAACAGATGAACCAAAGTGAATTTTGAAAGACTAAGTAATACCTAACCCCACCCTAACCACAGCAGTGAGAATCCATAAGAATTTCTAAGACTCCAGACTCCAAATAGTCCCTTCTGTGTGCCTTTATGGAAAGAGAGAGACACAAAGGGAGAGCCTGTCATTGAGGTAATCCACTTAATCAGCTGACGAGTTCTGATCCAAGCTGCTGTCATAGTTCTGCTATTCCCGATCACTACAGCTCCGTATGCCCAAACCCTAATGGCCAAATAAACAAAGACAGTGAAAGAATATGCAGTAGTCTGGACTCTAATTCAAGAATAGAAGATCTCGTCTGAAAGTACAGGGCTAATATAACCTATAACTGGCTTCAGTAATAAAGCTTTAACTACAGAGGGGAGAAGGTGGTTTGCAGAGGCACAACCGGCCTGCATTCCTGCTCAGGGGATGTCACTCTGCTGCAGATGAGAACTAGTACATCATTTTGCATTTACTGAACACTGTGAAATGAAGGAAATGCTATCTGTGACAATCACAAAAGGACAAAGACTGAATTACTTCACTTCACTGTGAAGGTCCTAGGGTAGTCAAATTTACACCAGAACACAAAATAGTGTTTGCCAGGAGTCTTCAACAAGAAGTTAGTATATGACCAGGAGAATTTCAGTTGGGAAAAGGGAAGATAATTTGATGATGTTATGTGAATATATTTAAGCCCGTAAGTATGTTATGCACTGTAAAACTGCTACAATGCCAACTGTTTAAAATTTGACATACATATCTGACACCACAATTTTTCAAAGTATCTGACTTTCAATGTTGCTGTCTGCAGAGTGAATCCAGCTTGGCCAATTACCAATTACAAGGCCCTGAGCAAGTCACATAACCTTTCTCTAAGCCTGTTTCTTCTGTAAAGCAGGGACGATACCTAGTTCATTGACTGCTCCAAGGATTAAATGACACGTTCCACTAAAAATCTTCAGCCCTATAACTAATAAAGGTTAGCTATTATTAATTGTAACAAACATCCTCACAATTATTTCCTTGTAGTCTCCATAGCGCCCTATGAGACTTTACACTTAAGGAAACAGACTCAGAGGGCCCCAAGAACTGCCTCAGCTCCTTGTAGAACACCAGCTAAATCTTGTGATCCTACGGCAAATGTCCTAATCTTCTCTCCACTGCCTGACACTACAAAGGCATACATACATGAAGGCCTGCGAACGACTTCACACTAGATTAGAAGTCAGACAACGGTTACAGAAGAGTGCCTAAACCATTAGGAAGCTAAAACAAAAGTGGTAACAAGAAAATACAGACATCTGGCCTTTTAAACATTGAGGCAGAAGAAGCAGCTGAGTTTACACAGGGTCTTTTGAGATGTCCAAAGTACCTGAGACTCCTATCTCGAGGCCTGAAAAGGTAGTTCATATTCAACAAATGGCAACGTGTAACAACAAAAAGAGACTGAAAGAAAGGCTACTAGGAATCTAGTAATCATCAAGGTGGTCTACTTAGACAACATCCCCTTTCCATGGGTCAGTCAAAAGGAAAAAGGGGTGGTCTACCGCGTCATCAACCTCCTACATTCCACCATTACTGTATCCGAGAATCTTAAGGGATGGGTGAAGCACGGTAGACCTACGAGTCCAAGGACCTAATGCAAACCTGTGAACCTCCTCAAGAACCAGATCCCCACAGCCAATATCAAACTCACCGCAAAAGGAAAAACAGTTGCCAAAGTTAACTTTCCCTCTAATCCCTCTAGGCCTTACTGGAAGACAAAGAAAAATACCACTATTTGAAGGCCAGGAGTTAAAGATGACTTGAGCTATGTCCATCTCTGACTGACCGATAGCTAGGAACATAAAAAACAAACAAGACTGAGGTGGGGGGATTAGGGAGATGAGCAATAAACAAAGTAAAGGGTGGACTTCGGTGAGGTCCTTAAGCTAAACACCTCAGAACTTCATTTATGTTTAAGACTTGAGATCTCTGGACCCGTCTAACCGCAACACCAACAAAAAATTTCATCCTAACCACTTTCCCTCAGAATTCTGATAGCAAGAAAGGGGGATTTTTATCTATGGCATGTCAGTCCATGTCTCAGGGAGGTACCCGTATTTCTTAACAATACAGTGTTAAGACTAACGGTAAATCAAAATGCCCTCTGCACAAATAGATGACACATGCTCATATCAGAAAATAAGTAACGGTTACTAACAGCTTTGTACTTCTATGGCGGTTTCATTTCTCTGAACCTCGATTTCTGCTCCTGTGAGTAGGGACAACTCTGGAAGACCGGTGTGGACATTAGGCGATACATTCACGAAGTTCCTGGGTCAATCTCATCAAACGTTACCTGTTGGCATTTAACGCTTCTGCCATGAACTAACTCCCTCCCTGAATTCACTTAACACCCTGAGAGGCTGCGTTCCTTCTTGACCCCATTTCACCCAGGTGAAAACTGAGGTTCTGGCTGGAGCGAAGTGGGGGACGCGGCCCTAGTTCGAGGGCTAGTGGTTCTCTTCCGAGCCCCAAAAGACAACAAGCAAAGGATAGGCAAGGGTGGCGAGCAAGGCGCTCAGACCCGTGAGGAAAAAGAAAGGACCAGTTTTGCGCGCCTAAGGGAAGCCAAAGAGCTGGACCGACTGGAAAGCCGGAATAAACCCGGGGCCCCAACCCAGACCAGAGCCAGGCCCCAGCTCGCCCGAGGCCTCCCCGGCGCAACCTCCGCTCCCTCCCCTCCTCCCCTCGCCGGTCGGGGCGGGGCGCGAGCACAAAAGACTCCAACTTCCGAGCGGGCACCGGCCCACCCCCAACTCCTGGCCCGGGCCCGGCAGGCCATCCAGAGGCGAGCTGCGAATGCCAGGCGGCCAGGGGCGGGCGCGGGTGGCCCCGGGCAGGCGACCCGGGGCGGCGGGCCTGGGAGGGAGTACAGAGGGAGGGAGACGAGAGTTACTCCGGCTCCCAGGACTCCCGGAACGGCCGAAAGAAAGAGTTTCTAAAAATAGGCAACGGCCCGCCCGAGGAGGTGAGGAACGAAAAGGCACAAGGAACAGCCCGCCCGCACTCCTCTGGAGCGGCCCGCGGCCCCCACTCACCCGCGCTGAGGTCTGGAGGAAGCCGCGCGGCACGGAAGGCGACGGCGCGTCTGCTCTCGGAGGGCGGGAAGGAAGAGGCGGCCCGGGCCGCCGCGTGAGGAGCCCGAGCACACGCGCGAGAGTCGCGACCGCTTCCGCCCCCTCGGCTCCCCTCGGCTCCGCGCCCCGCGCCGCTCGCGCGCCCCGCCGCACTGACAGAGGCGCGAGCCCCGCAGCCGCGAGTCCTTCGCTCGGCCGCCACCACTTAGGCTAGCGTGGGTAGGGAGAGTGCTGGACAGGCCTCTGTACTCGGCCTGTCCGCCGCCCCGGCTCCCGCCCGGTTCTCGTCTCCGTCCTCCGGATCGGATCCTGCCACCCGAGTACTCGGTCCTCAGCGTGGCCCTACACGGGCCGAGCTCTCCAGACGCGTGGGTTCTCCGCACACCCCTCGCGCCGGGCTTTGGAAAGGTCCAGAGCTTCGGCGCGCAGAGGAGGAGGGCGGGTCCGGGGCGGGGCCTAGCGGGAGGAGGGACGGAGGCGGCAGGCGGGGCTGAGGGAAAGGAGTCGGTGGCTTCCACCGCGGGGTCCTGAAGGCGGGGCGGAGGGGTCCCGAGAGCTGACGTGCGGGACGGCACTAGGGAGGAGCAGCAGGCTGAGGGCGGAGCCGAGGGGGAAGAGCGTGCCCAGGGGAGGAGTCAGAGGGGCCGGGCTAGGGCCTACGGAAGCGGAGGCGGTGCTACGAGGTTGCGGCGGGTCTGAAGTCGGTGGGCCTGGAAACACAGCGGGCTGCAGGGGTCTGAGGTAGACCCTGAGCAGGAGCCGGAAGGAGGAAGATCCTAGAGGAGGAGCGCGGGGGTGGTGCTTGATTGGGCGAGGCCTGGAGATGGGGCCCTCTCTGTTAGCCGGAGGCGGTGCGGCAGGGTCCAGAAGCAATTGGAGCCCTGTTATTTCACTTTCTAGGAATCAGAGTTCCCATTCGCTGCGAAAGGCTTGAATTGAGCGGAGACGCTCCGGTGTCCGGAGTCTGGATACCCCTCGTCAAAAGTGGGAAGGGAAAAAAAAGCCTGGTCAAGTAGTTTTGCCCTTATGGGATGAAATGTTTACTTACTTAATCTGGGTGTTGGTTCTCCCTCATGTCAGGATCTCCCATTTGAATCCGTGTTTCTGTCTCCAGGCTCTCCCACTCACATCCCCACTTTGCCTCTCCAGACCATCAAACGTCTTCTGCGAGCAAAGAGGGCCACTGTCAGCTATAGACATAAGTCTCCTAGAAAGCTGGAAACGCATGTATTTGTATTCCCCATTCCCTTCAGACCTGTGATTTCACAACCTTTGGGGAATTAGGACAGAGTTTGAGGCAGAGTCTCTGTAGTCCAGGCTAGCCTTGTACTTGCTCTGTAGCCGAGAATAATCTTGAACTCCTGATCCTCCTTGCCTCTGCCTTCCGACTTCTGGGATCACAGCGAGACCAGGCCTTTTTAGCTCGGGAATGGGCGATTCAAACAGGTTCTCAGCCTTGAAGAACCATCTCCCCAGCACCGAGACCAGGAATTCTTTACTGATTTTTGTACATTACTGTGCTTCCAGACCTAGTTAGTACTCTGGTGATCAATAAACACGTCCATCAATCAGTCCAGCCCCTACCAACCGCCTCTGCTCGTTGTTTTATCCAGCTCCTCACTTTGCTCTCTGTGCAATAGTCTTGCCATATTTGGTCAAATATACCATCTATTATTTGTTGTGTTTTCTTGTTCTTTTGGTTTTTCAAGACTGGGTTTCTTGGTGTAGCCTTGGCTTTCCTGGAATTCACTCTGTAGACCCTGCTGGCCTCCATCTCATGTGCCACCACTGGCAGACTGAATATAGCAATCTATTAACGCCTTCTGTGGTGGCCTTTTCACTCATCCCATGCTCAACTCAGGAGCTAACCTCCTCTGAGAAGCTTTCTCTGAACTTTCAATCCTACTGTCAGGCAAGCTGCTGCCACTGTTGCCCTGTTAATGACTTATACTGTAAAAGATGGCAGATGATACTCTGCTGGCACTGGGAGTGCTGTATACATTCTACAAGGTCCCGAATATGACCCACTACCCTTCTGACACGGTGTAAGCTTTAAGTCTGCTGTTTTGCTCCAACTACATCTCAGCCTTTTTCCTCATCTTCTAAAATGCTACATATACTGCTTCTTCTGAGCCTTTGCCTTTACTGTTGTGTTGGCCTCATATTATTCTCCTGGATATTGGCATGAATCACTCCTTGCCATCTTAACAGTTCCTTTGCTTTTTTTTTTTCTTCTAAGTTTTAAGTTTTTGGTTTGTGGTGTTTTTGTTTTATTTTGCTTTTTAATGTTTTTGTTTGTTTGAGACAGTCTCACTGTGTAGGTCTCTAGTGATCCTAGAACTCACTATGTAAACCAGGCTGGCCTCAAACTATCAGAGATTTGCCTGCTTCCGTCTCCTAAATGCTGGGATTAAAGGTTTATACCACTATGGCCAGCCATCTTCAGATTTTCTAAAAAGAAGTCTTATATAGTCGGGTTCATAAAGGTTCATGAACCTTTATTCATGAACCTTTATTCCCAGTACATGAGAAGCAGAGACAGGGAGATCTCTGGGAGTTTGAGGCTAGCCTGGTCTACATACCAACTTTCAGGCCAGCCAAGGTTATACAGTGAAACCCTGTCTTAATTAATTAATTAATTAATTGCCTTACCTGTGCACATTTTAGATAGCAACCTTTCACTACTACACTCTTTCTTGCTGGATTCTTCTCCAGAGCAATGTCCCATCTGAAATGTCTGTATTAGCTTATTGTCTCTCTGCCAAACACACTCCCCACTACAGTGTGATGAGCGAGCACAAGGAGAGGCTATTGTCTGTTTTGCTCAGTCTTCAGTGCATAAAATAGTAGATCCCTCATTTAATGTCTGTTTTATGGTTGACCATAACAAATCCAACAAAGAAATGTCAAGAAGACTCTTAGTATTGCCTCAGAAGAATCTCACAAGATGAGAGTTTGAAGGCTGATGTTCCTAAGAAAACATGCTGGCAACACTAACAGTGATGCAGCACTAACTAGCTACCAGGCAGTGCACCGGCTACTCTGCAAGCTCATTCAACCCCTGTAACAGCCTTATGAAATAAGTACTATTAAAATTCCCATAGGGGAGGAGACAGTCACAGAAGAGGTTCGCTAATAATGAACTCCAATTTTAGAGTCCACATGCTAAATGATTGTGCTACATTTTCCCTAATTATTTTTTAAGACTTTTATGTATGAGTGTTTCGCCTACATGTATATATATGTGCAACCACATACATGACTGATAGGGTCAGAAGAGGGCATCAGATCGCCTGGAACTGGAGTTACAGATGGTTGTGAGCCATCTTGTGGGGTACTGAAAAATCAGCTCAGGTCCTCTTCAAGAGCAACAAGTGCTTAACTGCTGAGCCAGAACTTCAGTCTTCCTATTAACCACCCAGGGTAAGCCAGGTGTCTTGGTACACACCTTTAACCAGGAACCAGAGGCAGGTGGGTCTCTGTGAGTTTGGGGCCAGCCTAGTCTACAGGTCGAGTTTCAGGACAGTCAGGGCTATGCAGAAAAACCCTGTCTCAAAAACCAAACAAACAAATGAAACCCTAAATAAATAAACATAATTTTAAAGCCCCAGGGCAATTAATCAAAAGGAAAGGATAAAGAAGAGATATTCTGTTTCCTGGATAGTGTAGTCTAGTATGATACACAGCAGAGTTTTTTTTTTTCCTCAGTTATAAGTGACAACACCCAACGACAAGATGTGGAAGTTTTAGAGAAAAATGAAACTTAGAAAATATTTTTGAAAAACTGAGTCAGAAACCTGATGAAACTGTTCAGAAAATTCATTCACTTCTAGATTTTTTTACTTGGGGGTAGTGGTACATGTATGTGTATAAATTGATGTGTGTGTCTGTGTGTGTGAGTGTGTGTGTCTCTGTGTGTGTGTCTGTGTATGTCTGTGTCTGTGTCTCTCTGTGTGTGTCTCTGTGTGTGTGTCTCTCTCTGTGTGTGTCTCTGTGTGTGTGTGTGTGTGTGTGTGTGTGTGTGTATACAGAATTTTACATGGATATCTTCCATGTACTTTCCACACCTTAAAAAAAAAAAACACACTTTTATCTCTGTTTATTTTATTCCCATACTGTAAGGGTTTTTGTTTTGTCTAGAATATCTTTTTCTTCTGTGCTTAGGAACACTTTGTTCTAGTATGGGCTAATCTGACCCTGAGCTCTATAAATTCAGTGTTGTCATAGAGGCTTTGTTTACCAGGCCATGGTCACCGACCAAAGACTCTACATTCAAACGCTTGTGTCCAGCATTACTTCTGCAGTATTAAGCATGTGCAGCAAAAACACAGCCGTTTCAGGCCATCCTGTCCCGGTAAGCCAGGTGTCTTGGTACAAGACACAGTGTCTGGCCCTGGCACACCTCCCAGTCCCACCATGACACTCACAGAATGGCACACATTGCTACTTTAAAGTAACATCTTTCACACTTGATGGCTTTTCAAATATGCACACCCTTGATGACCTGCTTGAACGGTTTTATGGGTATTCTTATCATATGCATGAAGGCTTGAACTGTTTGATTTGCATGGTTTGGTAGTGTTTTCTTGGTTAAGAGGGTATGGGGACCATTTCACAGGTCACCTTGGACCACTTACACTGTAAATCTTCCAGGAACAGCCTTCTTATAAAGACTTACCTTTCTATTTTATTTTTATTTTATGTGTGTGGGCATTTTGCATTCTTCTATGTCTGTGCACCACATGTGTGCAGTGCCCTCAGAGGCTAGAAGAGGGCATCAGATCCCCCTAGCAGTAGAGTTACAGATGGTTGTTAGCTACCATAGGGGTGCTGGAAATCAAATGAGGCATTTCTGCAAGAGAGGCCAGTGCTTTTAACTGCCAAGTCATCTCTTCTTCTCTTTAACTCCCACCACACCTTATTTCTTGAGATACAGCTTCTCAACCTGGAGCTCACAATTTGCCTAGACAGTCTCTGTCTCCCAACACTGGGATTATGGATGTATGCTGCTGTGCCCAGATTTCTATGTGGTGTGGGAGAGCCAACCCAGGCCCCTGTGCTTGCCCGGCACACTAACGACTGAGCTGTCTCCTCAGCTCACCTCCACCTTCAACATGAACAAATACACCTTCATAGTGAGTTTCTTTTTTTTTCTTTCTTTCTTTTTTTTAAGAGTTATTTATTTTATATATGTGTGTACACTGTTGCTGTCTTCAGACACCAGAAGAGTGCATTTGACCCCATTGCAGATGGCTGTGAGCCACCATACGGTTGCTGGGAATTGAACTCAGGACCTCTGGAAGAGCAGCCAGTGCTCTTAACCGCTGAGCCATCTCTCCAGCCTCATGGTGGGTTTTCTAACTTGACGTTGTAATTTCCTAACTAAAACAGATGACTAGAATGTACAGAGCCCATATTTTTAAGGAGTTTTATTTACAGAAGGCTTCCTACTCCACACAGGAGAAAATGCAGTGTAAAGGTGGGCACGTAAGAACTACAGGCCAGAGAGTGGCATACAGACTGAGAAAATAAGAATAAAACGTAGACTATCTCTAGGAACTGGTTTCTACCTTCAGCTGGATACAGAGAAGGTTTTTAAAGTGCCAAGGTTGGGAAATATTTAAAATTCATCTTATTCATCTGCCTTCTTAAATTATATCAACCCTCCAAAGTCAGTCTCTCCCCCATTCCAAGGATGAGGAAATGTGACATGGGTAGGGCCTTACAGGTGGTGGGAGGGAAATAGGACTAAACCCAAAGCCATCTGAGCCCCATGGCATACACTCAGCCCCTTTCTCCCCCCAACATCTGCAGACCATTCATTAGCCTGTCCTCATGTGTGTGAAAGTGGGCATCTCAGCGGCTCAATTGGAAGCTTACAGTCAGAGAAAGGGCAGGAGCATTTCCCATAAGATGAAGTCCATGGTTCTGGACAGAGTAAAGAATAGATTTTTTTTTTCCACACGTGCCCAGAGTCACCCCCACCAATGCATTACTCACTGCTCGGCTCTCATCCTTCCTCTCCTCAGAAGCCTCCAGTGCCTTCTCATTGCCATGCCAACAGCATGAATCAAAAATTCAAATGCCTGCAGGGGCCAGAAAGCATGTTAGGAGCAAGATAACAAGGAGTGGAGGGTACTGTAGTACTAGAGAGTGCACAGAGATAGGTGACAGTAGCCAGCTGTTGCCAGGACAAGATTCTTCAAGAAAACCCCTAAATATGGATTTTTTTTCACATGAGATTTCTCTAAGTATCAAATCATGTTTTTAAAATAAACCTATTTAAGCCAAATAAATTATGTCTGCAGATTAATAATTGTAGGTTGTGGTCTAAAACCTGACCATCTCTTCCTGTTTGTTTAAAGTCTATAACTAGATACCTTTGAGGTTTGTGTTATCTATAACTGCTGCAAAATAAGCCACCTCAAAACTTGACGACTTAAAACAGCGATTTGTTACTGTTTTTAAATTTATTTTATTTTATGGGTGTATCAGGGTTTTTGGCCTGTATGTGTGTATATCACATGCATGCTGTGCCCTTGGAGGGCAAAAGAGAGTCTCAGACCTCATCAAAACTGGACTTACAAAAGGCTGTTAGCCTAATGTGGGTGCTGGGCTCTCCTGAAGAGCAGTCAGTGCTTTCAATCTCTGAGCCATCTCTCTGGACCCTGATTTGTTATTTCTTATAAATCCATGGGCCAATCATCCTCTGCTTCTATTTCTACCTCACATACATGCCACTGGCTAAGTTGAAATGAGACACTGCTGGGTTTTGTCATGTTTTGTGTTTTGAATATCACAGTGATCATCCAGCCTGGAAAAGACTACATAAATATGGGTGGGCATGACGTAGCAGACTTAGAGGTGCTATAAAGAGGAGAAACAAATCTTCACTCAAGGAATGTGTGTGCAGTGAGGGCATGCCCAGGGAAACTTCCCCAGTTTGTGTGGCCTTTATATACAACTACCAGAGCATATGTGTCCTGCTCACCTAGGACCAGGCCTTGTGTCTCTTTGTGTCCTTCAGCACAGTCACACAGAATGACCCCAAAAGAGCTGTCAGATTGCATTGACCTGAACTGGAACTCCAAATGCCCTGCGAATATTTAGTCTAACTTTCCCATTGTACAGTGATACTCGATCCACAGCGGGGAGCTCATATAAACTGAAAGCTGCCTATCAAAAGCATTGCAGACCGGGCAAGGGTTTCACACACTGACTCCTAGGACAATGCAGGCTATTCTGTGCTGGATCCTTGTCACGGTGAATGTCTAAAACTTAGAGACATTTCTCATTTCAGATGCATCCATTAGCAAGCCTTAGTCAGGAACTTGGCCCTCCCCACTGTTCAATAATTGATGACCCTGGAGCCAGAAATTGAAATGAGCAGGCCCCAGTCCGGCCACTTATGGGCCAAGCCCTGCTGTTCTCTCTCCTCTCTAAAGTGGATACATATAACATTTACCTAGAGAGTTATTTTGAAAACTAGAAATAATGAGTTTATTATCCCCTGTCACAGAGAAGGTGCTCTCGGGCGAGAGCTCATGATGGTCACAAGATGAAAAGCAAGAGCTCTGACTTACTAAAGAGAAATCATTCCTGAAGCTTGACTCTTGGAGAATATAAATCTATATTCTTTTCCTAAACAAATCCTCAGTAATGCGGTAAGGGAGGGAGAGAAGGAGGAAGAAGAAGAGGAAAGGGAAGAGGAACCTGCTTCCCTCTCTCACCCCAACCTACTCACCACCATGCTGACTGCAGGCCACAGACAAGCGTGCTGGTATGAGACCACTAGCTCTGAGCCATCTTGGCTGAGAGTGAAGCAAGGACACGTCAGGCTCAGAGCACCCAAGGATAACAAGATTGCAGCACACAGCCTTCACCTTTGAGGCTGGCTGCTGGCGTCTCAGGGCTATCGGGAAAGTTCTCCTAAGTCAAGCAAGCTGTGTCTCTCATTCCCCACTGGATAAGGTCTCAGAGCCTTCGCTCTCCTCTCTGCCTTACCAGTAGGCTCCGTATTCATTTTATATCAAACAGGAGACAGGTTGGCATCTTTAAAGTATGGTCTCCATTAAGGAGGCAGTAGATCATTCCACGTCTTCCCTTCTTCGCCAGGGCCTGTAAGCCCCCTAACAGGAGCAGCACTACCTCCCACACCCGAGTGACCTCCCTCACCCTGCACTGCATCCGAGAGTGGCAGCACCCCGATCAGAGGCAGCTGCGTTAATTGAAACGGACATTAAGGGCTTGCTTGCTCAAGCAGAAGCACATTAGAAGGAATATAAACAAGGACACTCGGCATTCTGTGGCATTTGTATTAACAAGAAAACCCATTTCTGAAGCATCTTATTCAAAAAAGGACTGAGTGTCCAGGAAATGACAGCTGTGCAGGTCTCCCGCCCGCCCCCACCCATCCCTACTCCTAGTGTCAGAAGAGGCACATAGGCCACAGCAGCTTTCCAGTCACCTTCATCTCTGCCCTCACCTTCCAGGTGCTTGTCTGCAGGTCTCACTCATTATAACCCCATCTACTTCCCCAAACCCTCTTTTTCATAATATTTTAAGAGCTCATGACTGGATGTTGGTCCCAGATGGTTTTATTTGACGCACTTCAGCAATTCTTGACCAGGTGGCCCGAAAACTTCTGTTTTGAATCTAATCAGAGAACTCATGGTGCCTGACTCAGGCTTTGCCAATCAGAACATTCTGTCCTCTTGCCCACAGCGAATCCCTTTCCACAGGCACGCAGGCATGCCAATCCAAGTGATTAAAAACTAGTTAAAACCTAGTCTGCTTCTCTGACAGTCTGATCTTGCCAGGCAGAGCTGCAAAACTTTAAGTCTAGACTGGTTCGGAGAAGAAGGTTCTGAGAAGGGAGACATAGACGATCAAATTTCACCCTACAGGTGAAGGCACACTCCCTCTAGCCATGTACATTATGCAAATAATGTGGTGGCCTTCTAGTCTGGTAAGCCTCCAGTGCCATGCTGCGGTATCACAGTTCATTTTGTGATGCTGAGGTTCAAACCCAGGGCCTTGCACACGTCAGACAGGAACTCTACCACTGCGTGGCATCTTCAGTCTGTGCTCACGTAAAATGGTCTGCTGAGGATGGGCCTGTGGGACCTCAGCAAGCATAAGTCAGGCCGAGGCACAACAAATGTTTGCACATCAAGGCTTGTCCTCTTGGAATTTGGAACCCTGGACAACTGTACAAGAAGTCTAGCTTCCCTGATGGAGGAAGAATCATACAAAGAGAACACATAACAGAGAAGAGGAGTCTCTAAAACCACGTGAAGACTCAAAGCAGCTTCCCTGCTGTGACCAGCGCTCAACCAGCGCAGCCATAATAGCAATCATCAGCAAAGTCAGATGTAAAACCACCATCTAAGCCCAGCCCAGGCTGAAAATGCACAAGGGGATCAAGTAGCTTTTTAAACCATGAAGTGGCAGGAAGGATGCTTTGTTACAGAGCAATAAGCCACCAAGACAAGAGCCATGTTAGTAATGCTGCCTAGCTCCTCAGTTCTCAAAATCTTCTCACTTGGGGCTGGAGAGGTGGCTCAGTGGTTAAGAGTACCTCCCGCTCTTGCACACGGACCCAGGTCACTTCTCGGCACCCATAGGACAATCACTCACAACTGTCCTTAACTCCTATTTTAGGTGATCTGACGCCATCTCTTGGCTTCTGTGGTTACCTGCATATACATACCCAAGAACAATGTTTGTTGTTGTTTTGTTAAAAAAAAAAATCCAAAACCTTCTTACTCTTGAAAGAATGGTATTGTTAATGCCTTCACTTCATAGGTGAGGAAGCTGTGGCCCAGCAGGAGCAGAGCTTCCAAATTCCTATGCTTCTAGGTCAGCTCCTTCTGATATGAGAGCTTCCGCCCAGATAAAGACCCTCAGGAATAGCCACTGGGGAAGCTTGCTGAGGGAAGTCACCATGACCTAGTTTCTTCCAGTTATGAGTTCTGTGGCTATATGACCATAAACAACTCAAGCCACTTTCCTGTTAGAGTCTCAGTCTTCCCAATGGTCTGGAGAACTCAAAAGCTTCCAGACCAGCAGATGGCACAGACAGGGGAAATGGGTGGGATGAGTACCGTTATGGTGACTACATGATCCCTAAAGAGGCAGAGTCACTAATAAGCTCCAGCAAAGGGTTACCAAGTTTAACACGAGTCTCATGTGACCAGGTTAACTCTGTGTGTGTGTTTGTGTGTGTGTGTGTGTGTGTGTGTGTGTGTGTGTGTGTGTGTGTTTACCCCCCCTAGAGAAACTGGAAACTTAGTTTACAACATAAAATTTCCAAACATTGAAATATTATTAATTCATCTGAAATTTCAAAATCCTTCCTCCTTTTCATCTTCTTCCTCTTCCTCTTCCTCCTCCTCCTCCTCCTCCTCCTCTTCCTCCTCCTCCTCTTCTTCTTCTTCCTCTTCTTCTTCCTCTTCTTCTTCTTCCTCTTCTTCTTTTTCTTCTTCTTCTTCACTGTTTATTTTTTGAGAGAGGGTTTTTCTGTGGAGCCTGGGGTGTCCTGGAACGCACTCTATGAGAACAAGCTGGCCTCGAACTCAGAAATTCCTCTGCCACTACCTACTGGGTGCTGGGATTAAGGTGTGTGCCACCACTACCTGGCTGACCACAGTTATTTCAAAAATCTCCTGCCAGCATTTATGCCAGTATCAAAAGATACTCAGCCCACTCTATCCTACACACAGGAGAATGGTCCTAGCTGTGTAACCTCACCCAGGTCACAAGGCCTGCCTACCAGAGACTCCAGGATGTGGTTGTCTTCATTTTTCCTCTAGATTCTCATCTCCTATCCCTGTGACTGTAAGGAAGGGATGCAGACCCTCAGATGCATCCAGCTGGTAGCATCTCATAGGAGAGAGAGGCAGGAATGGAAACCAATTAACGCTCTGTAGCCTGATATAATTGTGAAGGGTCCCAACCCAAACACACCTGGGTTCTAATCCCTACTCTATGTAAGCCCTGTGCCTCTGGGCTAGTTTTTCTCTTTCCCAGCCTCAGATCACTCATCTATAAGAAAAGCTGTTTCTAATCACATAAGCTTTAGTAGGATTAAGCAGGAAAATGCATAGGTGACACATACTATAATTAGACTGCCTCCAAATAATCTTGTCTCCCTTGCCCAAATCTGGCTCCATTTCCTAGACTCTCCAACAGGTGGGGTTGGCCATACTTGTGTGACATACAAGTGGAAACTGTTTGGTGTTACCAGAAAAGTGTTTTGTTTGGGTTGGTTGCCTGTTTTATTTTGAGGCAGGATCTCATTGGCTAGTCTGAAATTCACCGTGTGGACCAGAGTGGTCTGGAATTCACAGAGATCTGTTTTCCAGAATCCTGGGATTAAAGATGTGTGCCACCATACCAGCCTGGCTTTGATTTTGTCTCTTAAGCGAGGTTCAACTGGTATCCTTTAACCTTCTGCAGGACGTCCTCTCTCATCTTCCCTTCATTTCACCCTCTGCTTACTAGTTAGTTATTTGTTTCAGTTGGAATACGGATTTGATACCCTGAGGCCCAGAAGCCATATTGAAACCTTGAGAACAAGAACTGACTTGTTGAACCTGACAGAGAAGAAATGCAGAGCTAAGACTCTCTAGAATTCTTGTTACGTGAGATAAATGTCCTGTGGATGCGCTGCTGTTTTGAATCTTGCTTCTTTCTGTCAAGCACATTCCTGACTCACACAGTGTAATATCTAGTTGATTCTAATGTTCAGTAAACATTAGCTAGTGTTGCTTTACCAGCATTACCTTTTATGAACACAACCACCTATGCTATGCAGATTGCTGCCCTCAGTTTAGAATTGAGGGAAGTCAGGCTGCTCCCCAGGGTGGGTTGAAAGTTTCAGTGGCATAGGTTGTCCTAACAACAATCATTTACTCAGAGCTGACACAGTTCTAACTGCTTCCCACATCTTACTGAATCCTCACAGCAGCCCGTGAGGAAAAGGTTGTTATTACTCCCAGTTAGATGAGGCAGCTGAGAGTCTGTCAGAGAGCTGAAGTTGTCAACTTACAACCAGCCTCAAATTCAACAGTCTGAGGAGAGCAGGGGTGTGCATGTGTGTGTGCGTGTACCATAGGCACACACCATAGGCATGCCTGGCGCCAGTGGAGTCACAAGAGGCCAGAATGAGTTGGAGCTACAAGTGGTTATGAGCTTCCATGTATGTGCTGGGCCTAGGTCTTCTGGAAAAGCAGCCAGCATTTATAACCCTCAAGTCATCTCTTCAAACACCTTATCACTTTTTAACAATATTTTTAAATTACATTTATTTATTTATTTATTTATTATTTTTATTTGAAACAGAGGTTCACTATGTAGTGTAACTCTGGCTGATCTGAAACTCGATATACAGACTAGGATGACCTTGAACTCAAAAAGATCTGCCTACTCTGTCTCCCAGGTGATGAGACTAAAGACTTATGTCCGTAGATCTGTTTGTATGTGTGCTTGCACACTTGCTTTTGATGGCCCAAGCCAGGCATGTGGAGATCAGAGGGCTACCTGCTGAAGTCGGTTCACTCCTTCTACCATGAGGGTCCTAGGAGTAGAACTCAGGCTGTCTTGCTCAGCAGCAAGGCCTGTACCCACTGAGCCATTTCACCAGCCCTCCATCACTTCTGAGTCAAAGAGTCTTTACATGTACCTTAGCTCCATCTCTACTCAAGTTGGTGTCTGGGTGTCAGCCAGTGTCCTTGTGAAATCCCTATGCTGTCCCAAGATACAATGGATGATATATGGACTTCTGCATGTGAGTCACCCTCTCCTCCCCATCAGTTCAGTGGAATAGCAAGATCCCATAATACATGGTTTAGAGGAATGGAATTCACTTGACATGGACTAACCACTTCAGAGATGATTACTGCAGGTAGGACCCTGCTGAGGGGTAGTCCTAGCCGTAAGAGCTTGGTATATACTCACGGAACCAGAGTGGAGGACTGGAGATGCAATGCCCACAGAGATATCCACCATCGAGTAACAGGTGGTGAATTGATTATGACCTTCATATCCTTTCCCAGTGAGTAGGATAACTCTAAAGCATGTTTTTTACTGTCTCCGGGAGGCCCCCCAGCAGAACTGGACCTAGTTGCCTTTGGGGGAAAGTAACCATCTATTGGCAGACTTTCTTTTCTGTCCCATCCCTTACTAAACTGGTTTCTTCAGATTCATCCCAGCAAGTAAAACACTGATTTTCAGTTTGGGCTTTTTGCTTTCGTTTTGTTTGTTTGCTTGCTTTTTTGCAGGGTCTCCCTGTGTTGCTTAGATTAACTCTGAACTCCCAGTCTTAACCAATCTTCCCCCCTCAGCCTCCCAAGTACAGAGACTAGAAGCATACACTACCATACCTTACATTTATTTCCAGTTCTTGTCCTAAGGTATACATCCAGAGTAACCCTTAGACATCATCTGGTATTTTAAAATATCAGATCCAATCTATGTTCTGCAGATGGCTGATGGACAGACAATAAGAATATGACAGAATCAAGGTAGATACTGTCTGTCATTCAACAAACCACTTCAAATGTGGATTTATCAGGCATGTGATACATATCTTAAATGTTTTTTAACTTATTTTAAAATATACAAGTGTGCCAATCTTTTGGTTGATTATTTTTTAAGGAAAAAGTTTTCTATGTTATCTAGATGGCCTAAAACTTGGCTCAAGTGATCCCCCTGCTTCGGCTTCTTGACACCTTTGGCCAATCTTAAGAAATTCCACACTGCTCCTTAAGGCTTCTGAATGAGTAGAGATGTGACTGGGAGAATTGAGAAGGAATCCAGAAGATGCCAAGAGATTTGATCAGTGGTGTGGCAGAGCCAGGAAAATAGATCCAGAATTAGCATTCAGGGCTGGTGTGGCCCAACCCTCATATCCAGGGCAGAATTTGCCAAGTCACAAACAAAGACACTATGAAGCTGGCCAGGAACCAGTTCTCCCAGGAGTTCAAGGTCAGCGAATACCCATGTCTCCAAAACTACTCCCTCAGAGAGCCAGGAAACTGCTGCCTGGTCTGCCATCCAAATCCAGCCACCCAGACAACGTTTAAGGTTAAATTCTACCCTCAAGCTCTACAAGGACCAAATCTGAAGGGCCATCAAAGGCAGGATGAGAGGGGATGGTCTCCTTAAATAGTGCTATTTCACAGCAGGGTCACAGCAGTGAGGAAGAACTTCTAGATCCCAACTCCTCCTCCTCCAACACAATATACATACCAGCCTCCTAAGGTGCAGACTGGGTAAGGGTCTGTGTGTGATTTGAATGAGAGTGGCCCCGCCAGCTCTCATATTTGAATATCTGGTCCCCACTTGGTGGCCATGGTTGGGGAAGCTTAGGAGATGTGGCCTTGCTGGTGGATATGTGTCACTAGAGTGGCTTTTGAGAGCTTAAAGACTTACATCACTTTGAGTTTGCTCTCTCTGCTTCCTGTTATTGTTAGAGATATGAGCTTCCAGCTGTAATGTTTTCCCACCATGACGGTGATGGACTCTTTGCAACCGTCCAAATTAACTTTTTCTTCTATAAGTCATCTTTACCATGGTTGTTTTATCACAGCAATAGAAAAGTAAGGGACAGGTGTGGTGGCGCATGCCTTTCATCCCAGCACTCTGGAGGCAGAAGCAAGTGAACCTCTTGAGTTCAAGGCCAGCCTGGTCTACATATCGAGTTCAAGGACATCCGGGACTACATAAAGAGACCCAATCTCAAAAAGAAAAGTAACTAAGGCATTTTCCACTCACCTCATGTTCTGTTCTCGTAAGAAGCAGAGGGTCTTATGGTTTCCTGTGATTTTCCCAGTGTTCCTCACCTGTATTCTGCTAACGATTGGTCCAACCCATAAGCAAGGGATTCAAACCAGGCCGGTTAATGCCATCTCCTTTTTACACAAGCTGAGAACTTTACTAAAGTGATACGTTCTCTGTCCTCCAGAAGTTACCAGAGCCTAAAGGCTGTAACTCTGGAGTCTCCACTGTGCATATCCCTCTCCCTGTGGAGAAGAGAAGAACCTGAAGGAGTTGGATTTCTGAATCCACATATCCCACAGATCTGTTCTGCCCTGCTCATATAGACCAATAGATATATAGGCCACATATAGACCAATAAATCCTCATCTTGCTCAAACTAATAGCAATTGGGTTTATCCCAACAAAGAGCCCTTGACCAATACATATATTCCTCAAAATGGGAGAGAGGCCTCCAGGAGGCCTCCAAGGCAACAGATGGTCACCTGTTTACTGGTATGGGTGGGACAAGAGAGAAGCATCTTTCTTAGTGACGGCTGTCAATAGGTGGTCTTCAAGTACTTAAAATCCTTTATGCGCCTTCTAGGAATACATATAACCCCCACCCCACACAGACACCAGTGATAAAGGAAAAAAATTCTTTAAGAAAAGGTATTAACATGAGGCAGCATTCCCAGGCCAGCTGCCATATTATATAACTCCCCTGTTAATCCCTTTCCCGAAATCTGATCTCTTCAGCCAAAAGGGTTTTAGGTATTGTTCAGACTCTTATGCTCTCTCTCCTTTTTGGATCATTTCTAAATGAATGTATTATGTCTTGCAACCTTCTATAACCATAAAAACTAGAACAAAACCATTCCTTATGAGGAATTGCACAATGCACAATTCCTCTCAAACAGAAGATCGTGTGTGCGTGAAGTCTGAACAGAAAGCACTGGGCCATTGCCGAGCCCTCTCGGAGCCTGCTCCAGCCTGCTGGGCAGAGGAGGAAGTGGATAGGCCCAAACTCAGAGTCAATGTTGCGATGTCTAATTTCTTTATTATTGGGAAGAGATGCTGGTTAATTAGAAAAATGAGCGTGAATTTTTCTTAAGCCCTATTTGAGAGGAAACTATTATGAATATTCATTATTTTGAGGGTTAATTGTATTCTGGTACTTTAGACTAGGAGGGAACAGAGGGAAGATTTATAAAGAGGGCTTGAGATCCCACGTGAATAAAACCCATTTTAAGATAATGATAGGTGATAGATTCTGCTGATGCCTGGAACATGGCCTCCCTTCCCTCTGCCTCCATAGATGGCACATAACTTCCTTTCTTGATTATGAGCTTGGCCATGAGTCTTGCCTGGTAGGATATCACCAGACATGAACAAAAGGATCTGAAAGATGCTGGCACTGATGGGCACATGTTTTTTGCAATTCCATCAACTTCAATCTTAAATAAGCTCAGGTTAACCTGTGACTCGAGCCATCCTGATGACCAGGAGACCCAAAGCCCCACAGTAATGTTGTCATATGCCAGTGGGAGTATGTTTTTTTGTTTTGTTTTGTTTTAAGTGTATAGTGTTTTGACTGTGTTTGTCTGTGCACCACATGTGTGCAGTTCCCACAAAGGCCATAAGGGGGCATGAGATGTCCTTAAACTGGTGTTACAGACCCACTGTTAGCTGCCATGAAAACCTGGATCCTCTGCAAAAAAAGCCAGTGCTCTTAATTGTTGAGCCACCTCTCAAGACCTGAGGGAGTTTGTTTCAATTGTTTGGTGAAATTACTTTGGCAATAACTCACTGACACAAGCCATCTATATGGTTTTCTTTGAGCACCAAAATTGGAAAAGCCCAGAAAAATGTGGGTTACTTTGTAAAAAATATTAAAATCATTGAAGCTGGACTTGGTGTCTCATGCCTATAATCCTAGAATTCAAGAGGCTGAGGCAGATTGATTATCATGGACAGTCTGGACTATATAGTGAACTCCAGGGCAGCCTGGGCTACAGAGTGAGACCCAGTCTCAGAATAAGTAAATAAATAAATAAATAAATAAATAAATAAATAATTTAAAGTATTAAAGTAAACCCTTTGCTCAACTTTTTTTAATTTAATTTTTATTTTATAGATACCGGTGTTTGGGCTGACTGTGTGTCTGTGCTCCGCTTGCATGCCTGGTGCCTGCAGAGCCCAGAAGAGGGCATCGGATCCCTTGGAACCAGAGTTACAAGTTTTATGCTGAGAATTGAATTTGGGTCCTCTGGAAGAGCAGCCAGTACTCTTAACCACTGTCCGTATCTCCAGCCCTCTGCTTTTGTTATTATTAACTAAAATGAAGTCAAGATGGGCTTGGTAATGCCCCAGTCTAACCAGTTGCTTTCAGAGTAGAGAAGAGAACGATACAGTTTCAAGTCTCGGAGCACACAGGTCCCCTAGGCTGAACCTGGTTATGGGATTTGTGCTATGGATGTACATGGACTGTGAGCATCCCTCGGTGTTCTTGCTGAATGAACCAAGAATGTCAGGCTAGCTGGGCAGTGGTGGCGCACGCCTTTAATCCCAGCACTTGGGAGGCAGAGACAGGTGGATTTCTGAGTTCGAGGCCAGCCTGGTCTACAGAGTGAGTTCCAGGACAGCCAGGGCTACACAGAGAAAGCCTGTCTCAAAAAACAAAACAAAGCAAAAAAAAAGAGTAAATAGTACTTTGAACATCACAGCACACAGTTGAGGTGTTATATGCTTCTGTGACTTTAAAAACTGCAGTGTGGGACTAGGGATATAACACTTGTCTAGAATGCATAAGGCCTGAGGTCTAATCCTCAGCACTTAGAAAAATAAAATAAAACAAAAAAGTTATAATGTGAGCAGGGCCTACACCTGTGGTCACAGCTAGAATCTCAGGTGTGCACTGTGCCTGGCCTCACTGGGTGCTTTTGTTTGTTTTCTTTGCTTACTTGTTGATGAAGGATCTTGCTACTTAAGCCTGGTTGGCCTTAACTTACTGTATAGTCAATGTTAGCCTTGAATTTATGGCGAGGCTTCGGCCTCAGTTTCCCATCACAGGCTGTCCAGATGTCATATTATATTCTTTTTCAAATGTTTATCTTTTTGTTACATTTCATGTTTGTTTGTTTAGTGTGTGTATGTGTGTGCGTACGTGTGCACACACGTGCATGAATGCACTCATACCATCTGTATGAGTGGAGATTAGAGGCAAGTCTGCAGAAATTGGTTCTCTCCCTTCACCCTGTAGGTTCAGGGATGGAACTAAGGATGTCAGCCTGCCCACTGAGCCATCTCTCTGGCCCAGCCAGTATCACCAAAGCACCTCAACTTGATGGTTGCAGGATTTTTTTTTCCTACTCCCAGGGATTGAACCCGGAACCTCACGGAGGCTGGTCTATCGTTCTACCACTGAGCTACGTCCCCCAGTAGTTATATTATACTCTTAACTGGAAGACTTGATATAGCAAAAATGTTAATCCTCTCAAATCTATAGCTTTTATGCAAGTACTGTTAAATTCCTAGCAAGGCTTTTTTTTTTTTTTTTTAACATAGTCAAGTGAAAGAGATCTAAATCAATACTGAGAAGCAGAGAAAATGGGAGGACTTGCTCTACATGATGTAAAGCCTTCTACGATGGTATGGTAATCACAGGATAGAGGCTTGGCACAGAGATTAGTGACACAGAATGAAGAATCCAAAGATAAACTAGCACAAATATACCACGCTGGTTTTTCTTGGAAAAGGTGCAAAATAATTCAGTGGGAGGAGGATGGTCCCACAACTCCTTTTTTTAAAGACAGAAGCTGAGAATGTCCTTCAGCTTCTGATCCTCCTGCCTGCACCTCCCAAGTGCTGGGATTTTATGATTTCATGCGAGTGCCACTGTGCCTGTTTTTGAAGGACAGTCTCTTAAACAAATGGTGCTGGAGCAGCAATGACTAATTATGCATGGGGACAATAAAGAAGAGACTGCTGGGAGAGAAGAAAACAGGAAGAGAAGCGAGAGAAAGGAAAATAACCGACTCAAACCTTACTTACACATTATAAAAATATTAACTCAAAATCAGATTGCAAAATAGTTCTAAGTCCTGACCCCCAGAAGTATGGTCAATAAAGGATAAAGCTGATACATTAGACTTTATTAAAATTAATAACATTTTCTCTGGGCCAGTGAGATGGCTTTATGGCTAAAGGGGCTTGCTGTGCAAGCCTGGTGACCTGAGTTTGATTCCCGAGACCCACATAAAGGTGGGAGGAGAAAAATAACTGTGCAAAGTCATCCTGTGACCTCCACACATGTGCTATGGCTAACACATGCCCACACTCACTTCATATGTATGTCACACATACATTAATAGAATAACAATAATAAAAACATTTTCTCTGTGAAAGACTCTGTCAAGTGAGAAAAAGTTTGCGACTTGCATATCTAAATAACCAGAATCTAGATGTGTCAACAACCCTCAGAACTCAACAGTAAAAAATAAACAATGCATTCAGGAAGTGAGGGTAAGCAACATACCGACATTTGACCAAAGGAGGCACACACGGTATAAGCACTGCAAAGATGTTCATCACCTTATCATCAGGGAGCAGCAAAGCAAAGCCTTCGAGGGGTATTGCTGCACCCCATCAGAATTTCTAAAACAAAAAGCCAGAGCATTAAATGATGATGGAGAGTCACAGAAACTGGACCACACCTACATCAACGCTGAGAATATTAAATGGTGAGGCTACCCTGGAGAAACTTGGTGGTTTCATAAGTATGTATTTATGTATGTATATGTGTATGATATATAGATGTGCAAATGTGTAGGCGGTTGTGAGGGTATAGGAGACAGAGAAAGGGGATGTTACTGTGTAATAACGGGTACAGAGCTTCAGTTTTGCAAAATAAAAATGCTCTGGTAACAAACGATGGTGATGGTTGTGTAAAAATGTCAGTGTGCTTAATGTCATTGACTCTACATTTTAAAATGCTTAGAGGGGTAAATTTTGTTGTGTGTATTTTATTACTACTAAATGTGTAACTCTGTACAACCCAGTTATTGCATACTTGGGCATTTGTCCGAGAGAAACGAATCTGAAATGAAATCCATATGAGAATAAGGACTCAGGCAGTTTTGTTAACAACAGCTCAAAGGTTATTACATGTGTGTGTGTGTGTGTGTGTGTGTGTGTGTGTGTGTGTGTTTATTGAGTGTGTTCATGAACAAGAGTGTGTTGTGATGTGTGGAGGTCAGAGGACAACCAACAGGAATTGGTTTTCTCCTTCCACCAGATGGGTTCTGGGGATCAAACTCAGGTCACCAGACTTGACAGCAAGTACCTTTATCCACTGAGCCATCTCAAGGGTCCGGTAGCCGAAAGCTTCAATGGGTGACTAATTTAAAAAAACTACAGAATAGCCACACCGTGGCAGGCGATTTCTCCATAGAAAGAAATATGCAAGAACCTGGCTGAACTGCCTGAGAACTCTGCTGAGTTAAAAAATCAATCCTAGGGACTAGAGAGCTGGCTGGGGGGTGGGGGAGGGGTGAGCGTTTGCTGCATAACCATGAGGGCTGGAGTTCAGATCCCAGCACCCAAGGAACAAGCTGGGCATTTCTGTGCATGGCTGCAACCCCAGTTCCAAGGTTGAGTGGAGGAGACAGAGGATTGCTACAACTTGATGGTCTCCAGCCTAAATGGGAAAATGAGAGCACCAGGTTCAGGAAGAAATCCTGTTTGGAAGGAAGA
Organism: Rhabdomys pumilio; assembly: GCA_030674055.1. Lineage (NCBI taxonomy): Eukaryota > Metazoa > Chordata > Mammalia > Rodentia > Muridae > Rhabdomys > Rhabdomys pumilio. The sequence continues at coordinate 215,473,386 of JANHMN010000002.1, read as the reverse complement.
GGCAAGAAATGATAGAGAAGGAAACCCCATGCCCTCCCTCTTCTGTCCTCCAGGTAAGCATACAGCTGCTCATAGCTGTGCACCTGCATACACACACACACACACCCACACACACACACACACATCCACCCCCACATATGTAAGTAATAAATATAAGTGAAAAGGGAAAGTCAATCCCAAGGGTTATGTGCTGCTGCGTTATTCCATCTGTAGAATATTGTTCACATGACAAAATTACAGGGCTGG
>JANHMN010000002.1:215456114-215473040 GCA_030674055.1 Rhabdomys pumilio | reverse complement strand
AGAGAGGGGGTAGGGGAGGGAGAGGGGGTGGGGGAGGGGGAGAGAGAGAGGGAGAGAGAGAGGGAGAGAGAGGGGAGGGAGAGAGAGAGGGAGAGAGAGGGGAGGGAGAGAGAGAGGGAGAGAGGGAGAGGGGGTAGGGGAGGAAGAGGGGGTGGGGGAGGGGGAGAGAGAGAGGGAGAGAGAGAGAGGGAGAGAGAGAGGGAGAGAGGGAGAGGGAGAGGGAGAGGGAGAGGGAGAGGGAGGGAACAAGAACAAACAAAGCTCGGCAGTGCCTTTAGATCTCTGAGTTCAAGGCCAGCCTGGTCTGTGGAGTTCTAGGACAGGCAGGGCTACAGGGAGAAACCCTGTCTCGAAACAAACAAACAATAACAAAAACTTAAACAAACAAACAAAAAAGAGAAAGAAATATAGAACAGATTACTAACTTCCAGGTTATCAAAAGGGAAGAGAGGTAGGAGAAAGAGGAGAGGAAGTTGACTCTGGGTGTAAAATGGCAATATACAAGATCCTTGTGTATTATATACAAATAGACACACACACGAACACACACTCATGCACGCATGCACAGACACACAAACACAGCCAACAAAAGGAGGGGGGAGGAAAGAAATTTTTTCAAGAGTGTAGGGTATTTCTATGCAAGGAATGCACAGAAAAGTCTAAAAGAGAACACAAAAATCTAATTAAAGTGATCCTTTGCTGGGTGTAATGCCTTTAATCCAAGTGTAGAGGCAGAGGCAGGAGTTCAAGGCCAGCCTGATCTACATAGTGAGTTTCAAGACAGTCAAAGCTACATAGTAAAACCCTGTTTTGAAAACAAACAAACAAAAAAAATTGTCTTAGCTAGGGTCTTTATTGCTGCAGAGACAACATGACCAACACAACTCTTATAAAGGACAACAGTTAATTAGGACTGGCTTACAGTTTCAGAGATTCAGTCCATTATCATCATGGCAGGTAGCTTGGCAGCATCCAGGCAGACATGGTGCTGGAGAAGGAGCTGAGAGTTCTACATCTTGATCTAAAGGCAGCCAGGAGGAGACTGTCTTCTGTAGGCAGCCAGGAGGAGGGTCTGATTCCACTGACTTTCACAGTGGCACATTTCCTCTAATAAGGCCATATCTCCTCCAATAAGGCCACACTTCCCATGGACCAAGCATATTCAAACCACTACCACAATCAATCAATCAATCAATCAATTGATACCTTGAAGAGGGGCTAGGGGCTGGGGATATAACTCCGTAGAGTGCTTTGCTAGTCTGTGCAAAACCCTGATCTGGATTCCCAGCACCCTGTGAAACCAAGAAGATTATCTCAACTACAGTGTGTGTTCTAGGCTAGCCTAGGCTACAGGAGATCCTATCTTAACACACACACACACACACACACACACACACACACACACACACACACACTCCAATAAAAATTGGAGAGGGTGGGAGAGAAGAACTCCCTGGAATATTTAACTTTTTTAACTGTATGAAAAACTCAACACCTGAAAAGATCCCTGTAGTTTCTGGGTAGAGAATGGCTTGGATGGCTCAAGAGTGGTATTAGACCCTAAAGTGGTGTCACAGTCCCCTGGCTAGAAAACAGTCCAACATATACTTGCCAATGCTGCTGAGCTGCTCTTCAAAGACAAGAACCCACACATGTCCCTGTGCTGAAACTTTCTTCACCTCAGGATAGCAGCCCATAGCTCAGTGTGAGGTGGGACCATTTCACAATGTAGGAGAGCAAGGGGGTAGGGTGGCATGGGGTGGCGTGGGGACACCGCCCACCCAAGGCCATCTCACCAGTGCTCCCAGACACTGTATTTTGATGTGAGGACTCGAAGGACTCTGTCCCTTGATGCCCTTTGCCTAAGCTGCTCCTGACACTAGAATGCTTGTGTTGCATACTTTTAAATATTTTTATTATTATTTTATCATTTTAGATGTATGGGTGTTTTGCTCATGTATGTCTGTGTACCAGTGTGTGCCTGGTATCCACAGGGGCCATCAGATCCCCTGGAGTTGGAGTTATAGATGGTTGTGAAATGCCAAGTAGATGCTGGAAATCAAACCTGGGTCCTCAGAAGAGCCGCCAATGCTCTTAACCAATGAGTCATTTCTCAAGCCCCTCATCCCCTACATCCCTTAACTTACAGTCTCTAGCTTGCTGGTGTGTGTGTGTGTGTGTGTGTGTGTGTGTGTGTGTGTGTGTTTGCGCGCGCGCGCGCTGTGCACATGTGTGTGCACGCCTAAGCGTGTGCATGGATGCATGTGTTCAGTGTGGTGCTGGGGTTGGATCTTAAGGCCTCACACGTGTTGGGCAGGTGCCTTACCACTTAGCCACACCCCCAGCATCTGACTTTCTTTCTTTCTTTTTTTTTTTTTTCAGGATTGTATGTGCAATGATTGTATGATGTGTGTGCAGAATGGGAAGGCACACGCATGTGTGGTGATCAAAAGATAAGTGGGTGAGCCAGTTCTCTCCTTGCGCATGGGTTTGGATATTTAACTCCAATCATCAGGTTGGCACATCCATGACTCATCTCCCCAGTCCCGAACTCACTTTCCTGAGCCAGTAGTTCATGTCATCCAAGCTGGGCAGCAGCCTGGGCCTCCTGAGTAGGTGAGCTCACAGGCGTGGGCCACCACAGCTTCTAACTCTTTCCAGTTCAGGTTCCTTTCTGAACGTGTCTGAAATGCTCCATCCCCTGAAGCCCGACACAGCCTCTGGGTCAGGCTTCCCCAGCCACTTTCTCTAGCTCCCATTTGATCACTTGCAGTGTTGGCATGCACTCAGATGGCCCTTTAATTAACTGTTATAAATATAGATGCTACTCCATTTATGATGGGGTTATGACCCAACAAACCCGCCGTAAAGTCAAAAAATCACCAGTCAGCTGTAATTAGCTGAGTGGCCATTTGTTTAACATCGTCTTCCCCACTAGCCTGCCAGGTCCAGGAGTGAAAGGTCAGAACCTGTGTCTGTCATATAAGCTCATTGGCAGAGACAGTAGCTAGGATCCTGGGACTCTCTAAAGAACCTGGGAAGTGAAGTGTGTGTGTGTGTGTGTGTGTGTGTGTGTGTGTGTGTGCGCGTGTGCATGCAAGTCACAAGCACATGCATATGGAGGCTAGAGGTTAACCTTGGGTATCCTTCCTCGGGCTATTCATCTTGTTCTTGAGATGCTCTTTCACTGGGACCTGGGACTCATCATTATACTAGGCTGGTCAGGCAGTGAATCCCAGGAATCCTCTTGTCTCCGCCTCCTCGGTGCTAGGGTTACAAACATGCCAATCATGCCCAGCTCTTTGGGTGGGAGCTGATTCTTATGCGTGCATGTCAAGCCCTTTACCAAACAAAGCTTTCTCTCCAGCCCCAGTCTGGGACCTTGAGTACTCAATAGCTCAGTGCTGGGCAGAAACCAATTGACACACAGCTTCTGAGTCTGAGAAGTCGGAAATGGAGGTGCCGGCAGATTGGGTGTCTGAGGAAGGCTATTTTCTACTTCCAGGACAGCACCTTGTTGCTGCCACCTGCAGGAGGCACTCTTGAGCTCTTACAGGGCAGAAGACAGAGGGAGAGGAAGGGGGAGGGGGAAGGGGGAGAGGGAAGGAGAGGGGAGGGGAAGGAGAGGGGGAGAGGGACAACCCAGCTGTCCTCACTTTCTTCCCCAGCACTGGGGTTTGTTTTTATTTATTTATATTTTTTTAAACATAGACTCTGATCTAATTCACGTGCTTGTGCTTGCAAGGTAAATGCTTTATCATCTGAGCCCTCCCCACCCCTAGCCCTGTTCTTCGTGGTCTTTTGATTTGGTTTGGTTTCATTGATTTTTTTTTTTTTTAGATGAAGTTTTGCCATGTAACCTCACCATATAAATCAGACTGGCATCAAACTTGTGGCAATCCTCCTGCCTCTACCTACTGAGTGCTGAGATTACAAGTGTGGGCCACCACGCCTGGCTGTGTGGCCCTTTTTACAGAAGCCTTGTTAATATAGACCAGGAGCTCTGGGAGTCGAGGCCAGCAGTGGTCAGAGCTAAACCCCGCTGGAGTGGTCAGAGACCATAGGGGAATCTGCAGCTGCGTGTCCACCAATCGCTATGTCTAAAGAAACTACAGTTAAATAAAAGCTCAGGGTTTTCTATCAAGCCACATTCAAATGTTCAATAGCTTCTTGTGGCAAGCGGGGCTCTTATATTGGACAGCATATAAAATATTTCCGTTATAACAGAAAGTCCCATGGGACATCACTGGACTAATGAACAACCCTTTACTGGCTCCTTGTTAGCAAATACATAATCCGTTGAAACTTTTCAGAGGGTAACTTTAAGCTTCATCAGTCATTTGCTCTGTGACCTTGAGCTAGTGACTTCACCTCTCTTGTGCCTTCAAGGGTGATCATCTGTCCATCTTATCAGGTTGCTATGGAAATTCAATGAGAATGCATGTCAAAACTCTTGGAAGTCCACCTTGGCCTCGGTAAGCCTCAGAACCTGTTGTTTTTATTTAAGCCTCTGTCAGGTGGATGCTATTGTGAGTCCCACTTGCAGAGATGGAAATTGGAATCAGAAAGCTGGGAAAATTCAGCCAAAGTCACACAATAATAAAGTGGCCAAGTCGGCTTTGAATTCCAAAGTCCATGACTTTGTAGACGACTTTCTGACCTCTTGAAGGATGAGCATGGATCTGCCCCAAGGCCCAGGAGAAGGAACCTGGTTTTGTTCCTGAGATCCCTAGGCCAGGTGGACACCTGGAAACCCTGCTGGGAGCTCCAAGCACTTGACTAACAGACACTGTGTCCCCAACGGCATCCACTTCTACCCCGCTATCCGTTGGCATCCATCAGAAAACTTCCTCCTCCCCATCACCCTAGATGAGACGCTGGACCCAGAGCTCTGTGCAAATAGAACATGAATTCTGCTGACAGGGTAATAATAAGGCCCCTAAATCAGCGCCTGAACTTTCTGCTTTACATATATTACTCAAATTACATGTCAGGGATTAATACACATTATAAACCAGCTGTGCTGCTGACATATTTCTCTCAGAATGTCTCTCTCGGGTGCCTCCTAGACCTGCTAGTGGTGTTAATCACAGGCTCTCCCCACCCTGCTTGGGCAGGAGGGCCAGAGAGGGTTACAGAAGAACAGAGACGAGCCCAAAGCTGGTATACAGCACCGGATCAGACCAGCTTGGTTGTGCTCCAAAACCACTCCCACATCTTTCTGCTGTACAAGATATAGGTTTCAAACTGAGATCCAATCACTTCTTGTGTTGTGGCTCCGATCCAGGGCAGGCTGAAGTCTTCAGTACTCGGCTAGGGTGAGGCCCGAAGTCTGCATTCACAGAGGGCCTCAGAGGGTAAAGGTTGCCTACTCTGACGTCATTCTCTCTTTGTTTCCAATTAGCAGAAATCTGATACTGTTTGGGTTTGTCATGTAACAATCTAAAAATATCCCAATCTCTTTTCCTTTGTGACCAGGTATTGATGTGGAAAAGCAGCTCTGGCCAGTGAGATGGAAAAAGAAATATGCTGAAATTTCTGGGAAACTTTGGTGTAAGAATCACCTCTCATCACATTCTTTTCTCCCTGCCTGGAACATAATCCCGATGGCCATAGTTGTAGCTATCCCACAACCAATGAAGCAAAGCCTTCCATGCTAAGAAAAGACGGGGAGAGCCTGAGATCCCTGAGATAAATGTAATCTGTGTCTGAACCCTGTTCTTCATACCTCTGGACATACAGAAATAAGATGAATCTGAGTCTCTCTTAAGCTGGCAGTTACTGGAAGCTCACTGACATCCTGAAGTCTTCACTTCCAGTGTACCTGACATCCACAGAGAAGCAACTGTTGGAACATGCCTGCAATTCTTACTTCTCTGAAGTACACCTGAGGCCACACTCCCGAGTCAGGGAATGTCTATCACATTCTATGCTGGCTAGTCAGGGAGCGTGTCTATTGCTGACTGTGCTGACGAAGTGAACCCAACCTAACCGGGTTGTTGGCTGACAATTTACAGTGGACCTAGAGACTTACCTGAAGAAACACAAACTGGCCTCTGCCACCTATTCTGATCTCAGCACAGTGTGTGCATGGCTTTTCGTAAAGCTTTCTTTAAAGAGCTGAGTTTCTAGCTTTGCTTGAAAGAGTGTGAAGCCTGGCATCACTGGGCTCACAGTCCGCTCGGCAGTAAATGGCTATTGCTGAGCAGTGGCATCCCCCGTGAGACAGACGTGTCTCTCACAGTCTCTCTAGCTCCCACCTTGTACCGATGTGTTTATATAAATGCCTCCCCAGCATTTGTCCCCAATGCCTGCCTGACTCCTGCCGGTATTTGAGTTGATGATGACTGTTCTAAGTAGGCTCCATAAGGCCTTTGAATCATGATGATGGTGATGATAATGGTGTGTGTAAAGATAATAGCAGCTGTTATTGATGGTTACTAGGAGCCAGGCTGCTTAGTGAGGGCTCCACACACAAGTTCCTTTACCCAGTCCTCAAAACAAGATCTCTCCCACTGGACAGATAAGGAGATGAGAGTTCACTGAGGTGCAGTAATTTGACTCCAGCCTCACAGTTAGAAAGCTTTTTGTATGGGATTTAGATACATTAAAGTGGATGCCTCCTAATTCACAGAGTGTGCAGCCTCCATGTGAATAAAGACAAAAGTTCAGGTGCAGCAGACATGGAACGAAGACAAGGGCATTCAGCCTGGGCTAAATGAGACCCCGTGTCAAAATATCATGCCCTGTCCCCAATGTACAGCTGGAAAATAACATGGCAGGTATATAGAGGAGACAGGCACAGAGGGAAGACTGAGGAAGGACCAGAAAGGGAGGCAGGGGTGAGGCCTGACTATAGTCCACATCTAGGTAGGAAACCTCCTCCAAGTGAGACTCAAATGCAAGTAATAAGCTGACTTGGATCTAAGCAGAACAGGAAACTAGAGAATTTGAACCTGCTAGGAGGCAAAGGAACATGGACCTGGACACTGGTGGTAGAAACACAGGGCCAATCTGACAATAGTCTGGTGTCCCATGACCTAGGATGCTAGAATCCTCATCAAGCCTCTGTAAGGTTCCTCAGAGCTGATCTCAAGGAAGTCACTGCTCCTACTGCCTAGGTTGTTCCTAGAGACAGGAACCACCTCCCCAATATCCCTGTATCTTTGTGTCTCTGATTCTAAAGTCTAGTTAGTGCCTCTCTGGTTGACAGGGCTTGAGTCATATATCCAAACCCTAGCTGCAAGGGAGGTTAGCATATACACATTCTACATGGCAGCAAGCTCTCCTTCCCACCAAGACTCATACTGGGAGGAACATCTCCAGACAAGAGGATGAGACTCTGAACCTGTGTGTCAAGGGAGGAACAGTAACCCCTGAAATTCCACAGGTGCCCTTTTCAAGACAGTGGCTCACATGGTGGCTACTGAGTTTCATCAGAAAGTCGATGATGCTGGAATGGAGCCATCAAGGCACATGTTAAAGTGTAGGAAGGATTTAGGGGATCCATCAGTGCTGTGAAGTCATCTAAGAGGTTGCAACATTCTTAAGAAAGGAGGAAGACTCCAGACCTGAAGGACTAAGAAAAGGATGGTTTGGGAGCTATGAAAGTAACTGACTAGGAAGAAAAGCCTCCTATGGGGCGTGGTTCTGGAGGAAAATGAGCTAGGAAAATAACCGTCATTTCTTGATTTCCCTCCTTCTTAGACCCCACAAGTCTTCCTCAGGACAACAGGAAGTTGGAGAGCCAGAATCATAGCGATAGTTCCCATGAAGGTAAGCCCCTGGGCACAGTGCTACCTGGTGCACAGGCTGAGAGCAGCAGTCAAGAGCTAGGCAGATGGGTAGGATCTTGTCTTATCACTCGAGCACTCCAGACTGGGTTTTCCATGTTGTTCCTGGCCCAGGCATGTCTCTTGGTCACCCCAACACCATTGTCCTAGCTTCCTTCTGTTGCTGTGATAAAACACTTCCAGCAAAAGCAACTTAGAGGGGGAAGGGCTTCTTTGTCTTACAGTTCCAGGCCACAGTCCACCACTGTGAAGGACAGTCAGAACAAAAACCCAAGCCTTTGGAGACAGAAACCCTGGAGGAACTTACTTGTTGGCTTACTCCCAGGCTCCTGTTTAGCCAGCTTCTGTGTATACAGCCAGACCCACCTGCTGAGGGGACATGACATCAACTAACAGTTGATGGGGGGGCCCTACTACATCAACTAACAGTCAAGACTGTAGTCACGCCCATTCCTCTGTAGACACGCCCATTCCTCTGTAGACACGCCCATACACTGGTCTGATCTAGGCTATTCTTCAGTGAACAGCCCCCTCTCAGATAACTGTAGACTGTGTCAAGTTGACAGTTAAACTCCTCACCAGCTCCTTTGCCTGAAATCCCCTTTTTTGTCCTGCCCTAACAGTTTAACCCTCTGACAGACTCCATGTGAGTTCAAAGCCTTGTTTATCCAAAATGCTGGGCCTTTTCTGTGTTCACAAAGATTCCATGTTTCTGGTGGAACCAGTTCTCTGTCCTCTTTCTGAAACTCTGATCTGAGGACTCCCCAGACATTCTGCTGAACGAGCAAGTTTCCCTTTTCTGTTTTAAATATACCTGCCCAGCTTTGAAGGAAGGGCTGCTTTGAGAGGACTTTTTTTTTTTTTTTAATTTTTTACTCATAAATGCCTTATTTGATCTATTTGTCCTCTCACAGCCTGATCTGTCAGTCAGACTCCTTGTGGACTTGCCCCAGGCCTTGTGGGGTGATCCATGACCCCAACCTCTGCTACTGTCTCCTCTGTTTGTAAACAATAGTATCTCCAGTTTGCCTGCCCTGGTGACTTCTTAACCTGGTTTGAAACTGTCCTTGCCTCTTGTCTAGGTCCCACACGGGAAGCAAAGTTGCTCCTCATCCTTTGAAGCTCTAAGTGGATGGTTCTGAAGGAAAAGAGCAATGGAATCGCGTTGACAGAGTTCAGAGCGTCATAGCCGGTGTCCCAGCAAACCAGGGCGCACAATGAGACAACACAATATCACATTAATAGTAGAGCATAGGGGAGAAAAGGAGAATGTATTTCGTGGGGCCACAGAGGGAAGAGGATCAAAGAGATCCAGTGATCCCCAAAAAATCATTTTCAGGGCCTGAAGTGAATTTAATGTTTAAGTTAAGGCCAGAATTGTGGGTTTCTCCATGTAATTTCTGATGTCCTTGAACTTTCTATGTAGACCACACTCACCTCAAACTCACAGAGATCCACCTGCCTCTGCTCCCAAGTGCTGAGATTAAAGGTGTGTGCTACTCTGGTGCCTAGCTCTGTTATTTTAAATCATGCTGTATGGCTGGGGAGGGTTGCAGGATGGTACCCACATGTGAGGATAGATTTAAGGAGGTCAAAAGAGAGCACCAGACACCCTGGAACTGCGAAGCAATAGACATGGTACCGGAACAGAACTTGGGTCTAAAAAGGCAACAAGCACTTAACTTTTTAAGATTATTTGTTTTATTCATTTGCTATTTTGTGTGTATAAGCGTTTTGCTGGTGTGTGTGTGTGTGTGTGTGTGTTTCCAGTGCCCATAGAGATGAGAAGATCCCCTAGAACTGGAGTTACGGATAGTTGTGAGCCACCATGTAGGTACTGGGGACTGAACCCCAGTCCTCTGGAAGAGTGGGTGTTCTTAACTGCTGAGCCATCTCTCCAACCCATCATTCTATTCCCTGAGTCTAAACTGGCCTCAAGAGTTGATTTAGCCACCAAAAGGAGGCAGAAGTCATTATTCTGCCAGTCTGTGCCTGAGTCACCAGAAGCTCTGTGTGCTTCTGATCTTAGAGCCCTGATGCCAACCAGAAAGCAAGCCCAAGCTAGTCTGCAGAGCATGAAAGGCCCAGTAATTCCACTTCTAGAAATTTAGAAAGGAAACTCTTACACATGTGTCCAGAAAATACACACAAGAATGTCTTCTTGCTGCATTGTCTGTCACAGAGGAAAATTTGTAAAAAATCTTAACTGTCTACAGACAAGCTTTGCATAGACAAACTTATAAATATTCATGTGATAAACTGCTACCTCACAGTTAATATGAATGAACTGTATATATCTGTGTCTACATACATCATCAAAAATAGCTCTCAAGAACACATTATTGCATTAAAAGCCTGTTGTAGAAAATAAAATACGATTCTATTATGTGCATCTTAAAACCATGCAAGACAGGCATTTATGATATACACAGTAGATGTATGAGAAGAAGGGTAGATACCAAATTCCCATGGGTTTCTCTAGGGCGGTGGATGTGCACAAGAGATTTCACTTTATATCCTATTAGATATTGTTTTTAATCAGATGGAAACATTGTAAAGCAATAACACCAAGTGCGGAGGGCATAGGCATTTATTAGACTATTCTCTGTTCTCGTCTGTGTTTAAAACTTTTACCAACTGAGAAAAAAAAAATCTAATTATACCCATGAGCGCGTTTTGTGATTCGAATCTGTCTGTGTGTGTGGCTGAGTTTCACATCTGTGTCACTGACTTTCATAACAGAACCAGGGCCCTGGGAGGCACCTTTTACCGAGCAGGAGTCCCCTGAGGGCTCCCAGCACCTGAGGAGGGACCTGTGGACCTCTAGGCCGTGGCACTCCACCTGAGCCCATCTAATAGATCACACACAGCAAGAGCCACCCAGACGGGGGACATCTGGGTCACATGTGTAATTGCACCAGGCAATGAATGACACTGTGATGAAGCTGGTCTCATAACGTGACTGGTGGGGGAAAGGGAACCAACTGCTGTACTGCTTGCTGATTTTCCCGGGTCCGTGATCAGGCTTGACATGGATGACGCTCTCTGAATGGGCCATAATCCCACATACTTCAAAAAACCTTCCTGGAAATGACGGAGATGTGAACATTTGCTGATAAGAAAGAGGCAGATTCAGCGGGCTGAGGACGCAGCGTTGTGGGTAAGGCACTTGCCTGGTGTGCACAGCGCTGTGAGTTCTGTCTCAAGCATGAATGTGACTTAGTGGTACGGGTCAGTAATCTCAGCATTTGAGAGGTGAAGGCCGCAGGATCAGAAGTTCAAGGTCATCTTTAGCTCCATAGTCAGTTTGAGCTCAGCCTAATTGGCAATACACACTGTCTCAAAATACAGACATACAGAGGGAGTGAAAGAGCACAAGAAAAAGGTAAATTTTAAACCAGCCCTGAGTTTGGTGTGATGGCATATACCTGTAATTCTAGTGCCAGGAAGACTGAGGCTGAAGGAGAGTCCAGGCTAGCCTGGGCTATATAGCAACTCCCTGTTTTTAAAGACAAACAAAACAAAGAGAAAAAAAGAAGCAAACAAAAACAAATTTTATAAACAGCACTAAGCAGGGTCAGGAGAGATGGCTCAGCAGTTAAGAGCACTGACTGCTCTTCCAGAGGTCCTGAGTTCAATTCTCAGCAATCACATGGTGACTCACAACCATCTGTAATGGGGTCTGATGCCTCTTCTGGTGTGTCTGAAGACAGCGACAGTGTACTCAGATACATGAACTAAAGTAAACAAACAAACAAAAAAACCCAGCACTAAGCAAAGAAGTTTGGGGTGAGTTAGGAAGGGAGAAAATTCACACCAAGCAAGATCATTGTTCTCAACAGGTTCCGCTCTGTGTATCTGATTCGAAATCCCCTAGGATATCTCTGGTTGAGTTGCTCTTCAAAAGCTTCCTGCCTAGGAAATCATGTCACCCACACTGGGCCAGGGCTTCTTGCATTAATTAATTTAAGGTAATCAAGACAACCGCCCACAGATATACCACAGGCCAACCTAGTGTAGGCAATTCCTCACTGAGACACACTTTCCAGGTGATCTAGGTTATGTGAAGTTGACAAAACCATCGTAGTAAAGTCCCTACTAGTCAAGCATGAGGACCTGAGTTTGATCCCCAGCACCCACATAAAAAGCCAGGCATGGTGGCGTGCACCTGTAATCACAATCACAATCACCGGTGCTGGAGAGGTACCGACAGACAGATCCCCTGGCCAGTGTATCTAGTCTAGTCAGTGAGCCTCAGGATCCAGAGTCTCCAAAAACCAAGCGGACAGCTCCCGAGGAATGATACTGAGGTTGTCCTCTGGCCTCCTATGCACTCACACACATGTACACACCGGCACTCACAGGAACATATACACACACCTGTACACACACACACCTACACACACACACACACACACACACACACACACACAGGATGACATAAAACATAGAGACAGCCAATTTGCAGCATGTAAGGCTCCATAGGAACAGTGTTGATCTATTCTGCAGCTCTCAGGCATAACTGAGATACATTTTTATACTTCTTTTTCTCTTTATACTTATTTATTGTTTTTCTCTGTGTATCACTGACTGCACTGGAACTCACTCTGTAGACCAGGCTGGCCTGGAACTCAGAAATCCACCTGCCTCTGCCTCCCAAGTGCTGGGATTAAAGTCGTGCGCCACCACTGCCCAACCACACTCAGCTCTTTTATTTCCTGTTAAATCCTAAAGTGGTAAGAATAGGGATTCCAAGATGGCGACTCTTGTTATTGCTCTTGCCCTCCAGGAGAGGGCGCGATCACATTGTAGTCCTAGAGGTCTTTGAGTGGCTGTGGCAACATCTTCTTAATCCTGGGTTTCAGCTTGTACTATGGGAATCTTTGAAGGGAGTCTCTTCCACAGTTCTGGGGCCATGTTTCCACCAGACACTCAAGTCCTGGCACTTGTACCTTGCCTTCCTCACTAATATTATAGATGAACTTAAGCTAAATCTACTTAGACACCTTTTATCTACTAAAAAGAAACAGAAACAAAAGAATCTACAATTCTTTATTCCTTTTCTTTCTTGTTGTTTAAGTCATGGGGTATTTGTTTGTTTGTTGTTCTGAGACAAGGCCTCACTATCTAGCGATGACCTGGGATTCATCAACCTGCCCAGGCTGGCTTCAAACTCACAGTGACCCTCAAGTCTTAACCTCTGGATGGCAGGTGTGTCCCCCAGGACCAGCTTATACACCACAGCGGGTTTTTTGGTTTTTCTGTATCTGTTGTTTTGTTTCACTTATTCACTTTTCACCCTGCTCTCTGCCCCTCTTCCAGTTCCCCACCCCCACATGTGCAGGCATATGTGCAGGCAGAACACTATATACATCATACATAAATAGATTTTCTTTAAGTGCATGGCCCACTCATTCCCAGCTTTTCTGTTTCTGTGTGTCTGTCCCTCATGCCCTAGTCACCCCAGTCAGGTTGCAAGGACCCAACCATGTAGGTCATGGCAAGGGACATGGGCAGATTTTTCTTTAATTTTAAAATTAAAGAAAAATATAAAGCACAAAATAACAAAATATATTTTTATCATGTCAAATCTTGGCGTGTTTTCTTCGGGCATTTAGAAAATTAATGCTATTCTTTGAGGAAAGTGACAGAACCCTTTTCTGAAGGATCCAGTAACGTAGAGAACAGGAGGGAGGGGATAAGATCACAGTAGACACCAGGCTCTAGACCTCACAACAAAGAAACAGCATGGTAAAGATGGCTCTCTGCCAGCATAAAGCTAGGGAAACACTTGATCAAGGTGGTGTATTATAATCTTAATGAAAAGTTTTGGTTTTGCATGTTTTATTATCATTTACTAGAAAAAAGAGAACCGAAGAAGCTCAAAGAAATATTGAAATTCAAATAAATAGTTGCATACCTCAAGTGATTTTTTTTTTACAGTAGCTATCTTAAACTTGTGAATTGAGGTCGCAATGCCATTGACCTTGTGGTTAGTTTTTATGTTACACTTTGGTCTGCTCTTTTGGAAACCACAGCAGTAGACTTTCCTCTCTTTTTATTACCTGATTTTCTGTTAATGTATTCTCATTCTTCTTCTCCCTCTCTCTTTCCCTCCCCCTCCCCTGCCCCTCCCCCTCTCCTTCTTTCTCTTCCTCCCTTTCTCTCTCTCTTTTTGGTTTTTTGAGAGAGTTTCCCTGGTTCTCCTTGAACTCTGTAGACTAGGCTGGTCTTGAACTTAGAGCCCTCTCTGCCTCTGCCTCCCAAGTGGGTATCTGCCACTACTGCCCTGTTTGTCTCATTTTTTTGGAAAGGCTTTTTGTTTTTCAATGAAAAGTCTGATGGTTTGGGGTTTTTTGGTTGGTTGGTTGGTTGGTTGGTTGGTTTGGTTTGGTTTTTGGTGCCACCACTGCCAGTCTTTGTATATGTTTTATTGAAATTTAATCCGCAAAAAAAAGGATTCATCATTTTAAAGAACTTTGTGGTTACTTTTTTAAATAATTTATTTATTGTTATTTTATGTGGATTGGTGTTTTGCTTGTATGTATGTGTGAAGGTGTTAGATCCCTGGAAGTGGAATTACAGATAGTAACTACCATGCCAGTGCTGGGACTTGAACCCAGGTCCTCTGGAAGAGAAACCAGTGCTCTTTGCTGCAGAGCCATCTCTCCAGCCCCTAGAATTCACTACTATAAAGTATAAAATTCAGTGGGTTTAAGAGATTCACAAAACTGTGCAGCCACCAATGCTATGGTTACTCCAGAACGTTATCACCACCCAAAAAGAAAAACTACACCCTCTCTTGGCCACTTTGAAAGACTACACCCTCTCTTGGCCACTTTCCATCTCCTCCCCCTTCCTCCCTCCGTCTGCCTGGATACCCAGCCTCTATCCTTCATCCACTTTGACCCTCTAGATTTGTTCCATTCTGGACATTTCACAGAAATGGAATCAGATAGCATGTTGTTTGGATATGGCCTCTTTCACTTAGCAAAACTGATAAATAAATAAATTAATTAATTTAAAAGTTCATTCATGTTATAACATGTTTCAGAATCCCATCTTTCTGTAATGATAAACAATACTCTGTTGTATGTGTATTATTTTTCTCATGGCTGTAACAAAACAAACAAACAAACAAACAAACCTGGCAAAAGTAACTCGAGTAAGGAAATGTTTGTCTTGGCTCCGACTTTGAGGGTTCAGTCTATCATGGAGTGGAAAGTCCGCTACAGGAATGTGAAGCAGCTGGTTACATTGTTTCCTCAGAAAGTAGAGACAGATAAAAGCTGCTGCTCCACGGACTTCTCCTTTTTATTCAGTTCAGGACCCTAGTCTGCGTCAGAGTGATTAACAAGATTAGCCACTACAGCACAGCTATCAATAAACCAGTGCCATGTAGCAATTGGGTCGTTTTCAGTCTGACGCTTGAATGAATAATGTTGTTCAAACATTGGCATGACTTTCACTGCAAACATGTTTTCAGTTCTTCTGGATGCATATGTAGAAGGGGTCCCGGTCCCCCAGTCTCTCTTAAGGAATTGTCAAGTTATTTTCCAGGAGACTTTTCTAGTTTAGGTTCCTGGCAGCAACTTAATAAGGGTCCAATTTCTCCCCAATACCGTCTTCTGTTTGTTATTTTTAATTTGCAATTTCCCTGGTGACTAATGATGATTGAACATCTGTCCCTGTGCTTCTTGGCAATTGGAATCTCTTTAGAGAAATGTCTGTTTAAATCTTTCACTGATTTTCATTTTATTTTATTAATTAATTTTTCTTTATTGGGAAGTTGAGACCATTAACTTTAAGAGTTACTTATTTTCTATTTACTCTTTAGTAATGTCATATATGCATAAAATATGTTTAGTATCCACCCCTCCTCATCTAATTGATTTTTGAGGCAGCATCCTGCTGTGTTGCCCAGGCTGCCCTCAAACTCAAGATCCCCCTGCCTCAGCCTTCCAAGTGAATGAAATTACAGGCGTATGTCACCCCAGCTGCTTTGCTCATTCTTAAGTTTGGTTATATGCTATTTGTTTCTTTGAGACAGGATCTCACTAAATAGTACAAACGGGTCTCAAACTCACAATCCTCCTGCCTCAGCTTTCAGAGTGCTAGCTAGTTAAGGCATTTTGTTGTTGTTGTTGTTTTGTTTTGTTTTTACTGTTGAGTTGTAGTGTCTGGTTCTCGAAACAGATTCTTACAGGTATATGATTTACAAACCTTTTTTTTTGGTTTTTCGAGACAGGGTTTCTCTGTACAGCCTTGGCTGTCCTGGAACTCACTCTGTAGACCAGGCTGGCCTCGAACTCAGAAATCCTCCTGCCTCTGCCTCCCAAGTGCTGGGATTAAAGGCGTGCACCACCACTGCCCGGCTGATTTACAAATCTTGTCTTCCCTTTTAAAGGTTTTTTCCTACCCCAGCACATCCATTTTAACTTTTGTGTTCCTCTAGTCTTTTTGTGATGTTACACTTCCAAGACTTGCCTAACACAGAGGTTTTTTTCACCTATTTTTTTCTTCTAAGAATGTAACAGTTTTAAGTCTTCTAAGAGTTTGCTCCACGGTTAGTTGGTTTTAATAGACACGTAGGATTCACCTCCTTCCTTTGCATGCTCTCTAGACACTGCTGAAATTGTTCTTTTCTCACGAAATGTTCTGGCATTCTCATGGTGGATTATTTCTCAGTGTGAGGTATTTTTAGTTAAAGTCTCCAGGAACACCATGTTTCTTTATATTTGGGTTTGTACTTTGTTTCATTCAGAGAAATCTTGCTTTATCATTTTGATACCTCTTCTCTTGTTGTAGTCTCAATTCCATGATGTCAATTGTCTTTTTTTTTTTAAAGACTTATTAATTTTTTATTTATATGATTACACTGCAGTTGTCTTCAGACACACCAGAAGACCGCATTGGATCCCATTACAGATGGTTGTGAGCCACCATGTGGTTGCTGGGAATTGAACTCAGGACCTCTGGCAGATCAGTCAGTGCTCTTAACTGCTGAGCCATCTCTCCACATCCAGTCAATTGTCTTTACATTGACTCTTTGCTTCCTGTGCTTGTTAGGCTGTTGTTGTTGCTGTTGCTGCTGCTGCTGCTGCTGCTGCTGCTGCTGCTGCTGCTGCTGCTG
>JANHMN010000002.1:215437090-215454225 GCA_030674055.1 Rhabdomys pumilio | reverse complement strand
TATTATTATTATTATTATTATTATTATTATTATTATTATTATTATTATTTTGTGTTTGTTTTTTTGTTTACTGAGAAAGAATCTTACTCTGTAGCTTTGGCTGGTCTGAAACTCACTATTTAGACCAAGCTGGCCTGGAACTCACAGAGATCCACCTGCCTCTGCCTCTATAGTGCTAGAATTAAAGGCATTAGCTACTATGCTCAGCAGGCCACAGACTTAGAATCCACTTTCACATGGCTCTGGGGATCAAACTCAGCTCTTCAGGCTTTTAAGGTAGGTTCCTTTACCTACTTAGTTGTCTCACTGGCCCTCCATATTTATTTTATTTGTGCTTTGTTTGCTTGTTATTGGTGTAGGCACAGGTGAGCAGCTGTGCATACTCGCATAGCAGTGCACACCCATGCAGATGTGCACACTCATGCAGATATGCACACTCATGCAGAGGTGCACACTCATGCAGAGGTGCAGCAGCCAGGATGAAGGACATCCTATTCTATTACTCTACATTGTACTTATTAGTGATTGTGCAAAAAACCTACCAAATTGGACTACACATCAGTAGAAGGAAAGGTTTATTGGGGATCAAACTGCCAAGGCCATCACTGGGATAGGGGGTGGAGGACAGAGAGAACAAAATGATGGGAAAGCAAGTAGATTTTATATGACATTCAGCAGGGGACACAGTGGACACACTGAGTCAAAACATGCTGTCGGGACTGAGCTGGAAGTAGGTGCTCTTCTCTAAAGTAGGTGACCTCTGGGGGAAGGTTAACAGGGGTTCTAGAAATCAGGAACCCCCTATAGCAAGTCTGCCTTCTGGTAAACAGAAACATAGCAACAATCCTTCTGTTTACTGCACCAAAATCCTTCTATTTAGGACAATGTCATCAGCAGTGCTATGTGGGATGGGAGAAAGAGGACAGGCTTTGGACCTAACTACTCCTTTGAGACAAGGTCTCTCACCACTACACTGGTGGCTAACAAAGCCCAGTGATCGTGTAATCATGACATGAGTGCTGGCCCACTGGAAGAGCAGTAACTGCTCTTAGCCTCTGAGCTGTTTTTTCAGCCCCTAAAGAATTTTAAATTATATATGTGATTTGCATTGGTAGTTCATATCACATTCCTATTTATTCTATGTATTGTTGATGATATATAATCATCCATGAGTATATACAGAGGCTTGGTTCCAGGACGCACACTCACATATATACATGTATACCTGTCAGATACCAGAATCGAAAGATTTTCAAGTCCTATACAAAAGACAACGGGCTAGGGATGTAGCTCAGGGGTTCCCAGCTTGCCTGGTATGTGCAAGGCTCTGGAATCATTTCTTATGTGCAAGAAATGAAAAACTGCCGCAGGCGTTGGATATTACCCACACACACCCTCTCATATGCTTAAACAGCTTAAGAACATAAGGCAGCTTCCACTACCTCATACTGTGTAAATGCTATGTCAATATTTTCGAGACGATTGTTTAGGGGATTGTGACAAGAAAAAGGTCTATACATATTCAATATAAATATGGTGAGGCTTATAAAATATTTTCTATTCCTAGTTAATTGAATCCATAGCTACTGAACCCACAGATCCAGGCAGCTGACTGAATTTTGTATTGCTGGTCTTAACCTGGACTTCAGGAGGTCTGGCGCCTGCCCTGGTGCTACACAGGGTTGATGGTTGTATGTCTTCTATGCCCATCCCAAGGGCAGGGTGATTTACTAGTAACTATTCTATCGAGACAGAAACTCACAGGTTACTGGGTTGCTGGGCAAGCTGATTCTCAAGGAGGGTGGTTAAGTTTGTACCCACCAGTTCAACGTATCGACTGACATCATGACCCCGAGCCTTCCTATGCCTCCCGACCTCACCAAACACAACACATTTTGGCACAGAGTCCTGAGGCCCTGATACCTAGCAGCTGGGTCTGCAGCTTCACTTCCACGCAGCCTGTTTTCAAGCAGTAATTTATTCTCTGAGTTGGCGCTTCCCCAGTCTCTGCAAAGGGCCTGCCAAATTGCATCTCCAGATGAGGCCAGCTCCACACGCCTTTTCTTTCCTTTCTGTCATTTTAGAGTTTGTAAGGAAATGTAAATTTCTCTCTTCTTGATGAAAGTGTGAATGAGTGATGCCCACCAAAAAAATATATACGTTGAGGAGCCCGAGCCATTTACACAGAGGAAACCTTAGATATCCATTCCGGATCATGCTCTGGGCCACCTAGAGGGAGGCATTCATTGTGAAATTCAATTACCAGACCTACGTTCAGCTGCTCCCTGGAAGACCAATTAATTTCCCCCTATTCGGCCAGTGGAGTCTCTTTATAAAGCTGCAATTAAGAGGCTCCCAAAAGCAAAACCTGTGTTACCTTACAGGTGAATATAATGAACAGGAAATGGATTCTTACTTTTACTGTAGGAGAGGAGTCAAGACCCAGAAAGCAGCCTATGCCCTGGAAAGAGTGTGTCTCATTCCCCAGGTCTCTCTACCCCTTTCACTTACTAGGTAAGCCAGGAAATTGTGGAAGTTCAGTACAACTCCTTCCTCCAGGTCAAAAGATTTCCTCAGATCCAGATGCCAGCATGGTCCTAAATAAAGACTCTGCACAGTGCCTATCCAGAAGTCGGAGGCAAGGCCTAACGGCATGATTAACATCCAGGGAAAGGGAATAGACGTTCTGTCTGATTGCAGTATCTGTGGATTCTTTTTTTATTCTATTTTATTGTGTTGTGTTGTAATTTGATTATTACTTACTTGTTTAACAGTGAAGTGAGTCTCCTGGGGAAGAAGTGCAATATATAGAACATGGAGATGGTGGAGCCGAGGCAGGAGGATCCCAGTGTAGCCAAACCGCAAGTCCCAAGGTCATCGCAGAAAGGGAACAGGGCAGACAGGAACCTGGGTGCAGTGTTATGTCTTTAATCCCAGCACCCAAGAGGCAGAGGCAGGCAGAGCTTTGTGAGTTTAAGGCCAGCCTGGTCTACATAGCAAGTTCCAGACCAGCCAGGGCTATGCAGTGATTCTCCTGTCTCAAAAACCAAAACAACCAAAACAAAAAACATTCAAGGAGGGATTAGAGAGATGGCTCAGGAGTTAAGAACAAGAACTGCATTTGGAGAGAACCTAAATTCAGTTCGAGCACCCATGTCTGATGAGTCACAACTGTCTGTCCCAGGGGGATCCAGTGCTGCCTTCTGGCTTCCGTATGCAACTGCACTTGCATGCATGTAGCCCCACACAGACAGCCATACACACACCACATAACTAAAAATAAAAATAGGACTATTTTATTTTTTTGAGACAAGGTTTTTTTGTGAAGCCCTTACTTGACCTGGAACTCAATAAGTAAACAAGGCTGGCCTTGAACTCAGACTCACAGAGATACACCTGCCTCTGCCCCTCAAATGCTGGGATTAAAAATGGGTGCCACCACAACCCAGCAAAAATGAAAATAAATCTTGAAAAAAAAATTAAACCAGACAAAAACAGACCTGCTCTGGTTGAGGCAGGACAACGCTGTCCTGGCTGTTTGGAGCAGCCCTTTGTGTGTGTGAAAGTGTAGCTCTCACCTCAAAAGGAGTAAGAGGTCACCTATTGTAATGCCACATAAGAGTGAGCAGGACCCAGGGACACAGGATCAGATCAGCTGAAAGCCATGTTCCAGCATGGTAATAGTTACATCAAGTTTTTATAGGAACAGCACAGAGAACAATTATAAATCAAGACATTTTTTCAAATATATTGAGTGAAATATCAGGGAGGCAGATTTACAGCTAAGTGGGGAAGACTTAGATGTCTTCTGAGGACATTCCTTCTATTATTCTTTTGCTTGTGTGTGTGTGTGTGTGTGTGTGTGAGAGAGAGAGAGAGAGAGAGAGAGAGAGAGAGAGAGAGAGAGCATATGTGAAGGTGTGTGTTGAGAAAGAGTATGTGTGAGAGACTAAGTGTATAATCCTCATATACATGTGTGCATATGTGTAGGCAGGTGCACATGGGTGTGTAGGTCAGAGGTCAACATCAAGTGTCCTCAGTAGCCCTCCACTTCATCTATTGACATGGGGTTTCTCAACCTGGGGCTTGCTGATTCAGCTAGACAGGCTTGCCAGCAAGCTACTGGAACCTGGATCCACCCTTCTTTAGTTCTGGGGTTTCAGACCCAGAACACTATACCCAGCATTAGGAAGACAGAGGCAAGAGAATCCGTTTAAGGTAATTCTCCTCAGCTACATATCGTGCTGGAAGCCAACCTGAAATATACAAGATTGTGTCTCAAAAATGAATAAATAGATCTGGTAATATGGCTCAAGGAGCAAAGGGGCTTGTTGTCAAACCAGACAAGACCGGAGTTCAATCCCTGGAACAAACATGGTGGAAGTTGTTCTGTGACCTCTGCCCTTGTGCTGTGACTTGCACACATCCATACCCACCTTAACCCCAACCCAAATGACAAAGCTCTACAATGCCTTTCTCACTAGCTGTCTAAGGAGGGAACTATTTCATCGGTTTACTATCTAAATCTGTAAACCTCACAGTGAGGGCAGCGGCATCCACCCTGTAAGGCTGTGAGACTTAAACGGGAAGTGCTAGGCACAGTGTGTGGCACACAGTAGGCACACGATGAGTGGCCACTGCTGTTATCATTTTCTGCCTCCATCTTCTCTACACACTGATGGACAGCTCTTGTTCTGATCCCTATCTGGATTCCTATTCTAGTTACTGTCAGTGTTAGGCCTTCCGGTTCTAGATTCCTTTCTGGAGAGGGCTATCTTCCCAGGCTCCAGCTCTGGTTTAAAGATGGTTCTAGTCATTTTCTCCTGGGCCCCAGGCAGCATCTTCAGATCACAAGGATAACAGAGCACTGTCTCCAGCCCGTTTTTTATTATTCTTTAGGCATTGACTATCCTTCAGAGGCACTTTCGCTCAAGATTTGGCTCTTAGCTTGCATCCATTGGGAGGAAGTGGAAATTTTTGCAGATGGGGAGATAGTGGGGGGTGGAGGTGTCTTAGGTCATTGGATCCATGCCTTCCATGGCCCCCGAAAGAACTTAGTTCCTCCTCCTCCTCTTCTTCTTCCTCTTCCTCCTCTTCTTCCTCCTCCTTCCTGTTTTGCTCCCAGTAATGAAATGAATGGATTTGCTATGATACATGCTCCCTGCCACAGTTGTCTACCTCACCATAGGCCCAAAAGCAGCAAAGCCAGTCAGTCATAAACCAAACCCTCCAAAGCTGTGGGCTAAATAAACTACTCTTCTTTCTAAGTTGATGGTGTTCAGCTGCAGGCACAGAAAGCTAACTAGCACATCCCTGAAGCCCATGGACATCTCCAGGGTGATGGCAACATTATCTCAGAGTTTACAATTCTTGTTTCAAGATCACTTTAGACATTGAGAGTTTTCTTGTCTCCTTCTCAACTCTGCTGTGTATTAAATATATTTTTTTAATATTTAGAATTTTCCTATGTTTGTGGCTATGTTTGTGGTCTACATGAGCTTGGGGAAGGGTGGTAGATCACTCAGGAACCTGAAGCATGAGGCCAGAAAGTTCAGAATCATCCTAGGCTTTAATATTATAATAATATAATATTAGATTCTGTCTTTTAAAAAAGAAAATAAAATTAGTATATAACTCTTGTTATAGATTAGAGATGAAGGTTAGCTGGTGCACTGATGAGCAGAAGGCCCTGGATTACTTTTCCAGCACTATATGTTTAAAGAATTCAGCAGAATGGCACTTACCTATAATTCCAGTACTCCAGGGGTGGAAGCGGGAGGACCAGAAGTTCAAGATTACCTTCAACTAAATAGTGAATTGGAAGCCAGTCGGGGCTACATGAAACCTTTCCTTCAAAAAAAAACTAAATTAAAAACGGGCTGGGGAAGCGGGTGAGCAAGCACGTAAAGTACTTCTTGCACAAGTGTAAAGATTGCAGGGCACTTACAGTGGAGCCCAGAGCCCACGAGAAAAGCCAGTGGGCACGGTGGCCTGCCTGGAGTCCTGGCTCTCAGGAGGTAGAAACAAGGAATCTCTGGAGCAGGCTGGCCTGTCAGAATAGATCAGTGAGCTCCGGTTCGTGGAAAGGCCCTGTCTCACTCTATATGCTGAACAGCAACTGAGGAAGACGCCTGATGTCAACCTTGGACTCTGCATATATGGACACACGTATACACACCTCCTTACATGGGAATGTGCACACATATGTACATACATATATACATACATACATACATACATACATACATACATACATCTGCAGTGAATAGAGTTGCCATGTTACAGTTAATTTAAAGCAGTTCATGTAGCAAGCAGTAAACCCTTTCTCCACCATTGTGGTCAACTGCTTTCTGTAAATATTATTCCATTTTTTTTTTACTTTGATTTGTTCTTTCAATTGTTATATTTATTCTTTAAACTTATTTTTGCCTAGCTTGTACAACCATGAAAGATGTATGTACAGTGGGATACCATTGGAACAGCAGTTCAGATATTGGTGGGAGCAGAATTGATGTGTGGAGATTAAAAAGCAGATGAGTGCTCACATCTGGATTAACAAAGTGCAGGGTGGTGACAGCTGCCACTGATTGTAACAGTGACTATTCTCGGCGCTTTCTACACGCGGACTTACATCCTGCATTTTCATAGGTGTCTGAAGAGGTGTTAGTGTATCTCCACTTGCAAAGGAGGAAACAGAGGTCCAGAGAGGTTAAGGTGACCAAGATCACACACAGAGTAAACTATCCGAGGCTACACCTCCAACCAGTGAATCTCACCACTTCTCAAGACACAGTCCAGAAGCATGAGGTCAGACCCATAGAGAAGTGAGCCATGAGGGCCATAGGGGTTTGTATGATGTTGTCCTGACCCCTTAACAAGTATCAATTTGCAAGCACTGTGTCTGAACTCACCTTGTGTTGATCTCAAGAGGCCAAAGCTGTAGTTACCGTGTGGATCATGTACCTCATCTCAGACCCTCAAACAACCCTTGGGGCCAGAGAGATGGCTCAGGCATTAAAAGCACCAGCTGCTCTTGCAAGGAGCCGTGTTGCTCAGTTTCCACATCCACATGGTAGCTCTCAATTAGCTGTCACTCCAGTTCCAGGTGATTCAGTGTCCTTTTCTAGCGTCCGAGGGCACCTGCGTGCACACGGCACACATACAGACAAGCATACACACAGATGAAAAAGAAACAAAGGTTTAAAAACCACAACTTACTAAGGTTATCACTGTGCCAATAAACACACGTGAAACCCCCCAACCAGGTAGCTGTCACTTGTTGACCCCTCCGTCACAGGGATAGGAAAGGCTCATGTCACAGAAATAGAAATTGACATCACATCTGTCTCTGCTTAGGAAGCCCTCTTGGCCTCCAAAGTTCAAAGTGTCCTCGAGGTGAGGGGCCATTTGACCTACCGCCCGGTGCCAGGAGGAAGAAAGCAGGCAAGTGGCTTCCAACAGTTTGTCAGGTTAATGAGGCAGCCACTGGGTCATTCAAGCAGCTAAATGGTATCTAAACATGTTTCAGAACCACTTAGCAGAGGCTTTGGCGATGGCTCCCCAGAGTCCAGAGAGTGTACACTCAGAAGGAGCAACAGGGTGTGACAGAGAAGCCATGAACCAGACATGGCATGCTGTAAGGTTAATGAACATAGCCACCAGGACAAAGCTGGCTTTAGAAAAGCCCCACACTTAATTCCCAGGTCCAGATGCCATTGTGGGCCGTGAAGCTGTCGGCAGAGATCCCAGCACAGGAGCTGGAGAGATGAGGGGTGATGGTCCTTAGGCTAAGCAATCCTCCTGTACCGTAGCACAGGAAAACCCCTCTTTCCAGTCCTCTGATGTTAATATTAAAGGGCCCTATAACAGGCCCAAGCATAGCAAACATGTCGCCAGCAGGTTTTGTCCTTTCCCCTGCCCTCTCCCCTGCTAAATCATTAGATTGCATTCCTAAAGCTAGCCCCCAAGGTCCATTCCCTTATTTGGCCACTGATTCATTCCTGAGACAAAACTCCAAGGTCCAGCTATCAATCAAAATAGATTATTTGGCTGCACTGGCTAACCTGTCCAATCAGGACTTAACAGTTCACCCTAGCACAGACTCACTCTCCATTTTTCCCTTTAAAACCCCACTCCTGAAAAATAAAACTAGAAAATAAAAAAAACACCTGTTGTCTGTGTGTTTCTGAACCAGAGACTCCCCCTCTCTCCCCTTCCCCCACTCGTTCCTCCAGGATAGCACATCTCCTTTGTGTTGAGAATTTGGTGTCTGGGTGTGTTCTGAGCCAATTCTAAGGCCCCTTACAGATATTCTGTGAGCTGTCTCTTCAGGCTGAGTACTCAATAGGAGGCCTAAAGGCAGAGAAGGGAGACATAACTTGACTGTGGAGACTAAGCACAGAAGAGGGGATGAGAGTGAAGATCAATGAGAGTCCCAACTTAGTGACTGAGGACAGAAAACATTTGTTTTGCTCAGGGTCCTGTAGTCTGGGCAGGGTTCAGAAGAGACGGTTCATTTTTGATTATGCCATGGCAGGTACAATGTATCCACCAAGACTGGAGGAGTAAACACCACCCATAGCTGACTGGCTACAGCTTCCTCTCCATACGGGTCTCTCCTCACAATGTGGTAGCTGGGTTTCAGGAATGGCTGTTTATACTTAAGAGACTGAGGCAGGAGAATGATGAGTTCAAAACCAACCTAGGCTATATAACAAGTTCTGGGCCAGTCTGTATTACACAGGAAGATCCTACATTAAAAAGACAAAATGAAGAAATGGCTCAGTGATTAAGAGTACTGACTCTTCTTCCTGAGATCCTGAGTTCAATTCCCAACAACCACACGGTGGCTCACAACTATCTGTAATGGGACCTGAATGCCCTCTTTTGGTGTGTCTGAAGACAGCTACAGTGTACTCACATACATAAAAATAAATAAATCTTTAAAAACAACAACAACAACAACAACAAAATGATGGGCCAGGCCTGGTGGCATAGGCTTTTAAAGCCAGAATTCAGGATGCAGAGGCAGAGACAGGTGGGTCTGTGTGAACTGAAGCTAATCCTGACCTCCATCTTGAATTCCAGATCAGCCAGTGTCCAGGGTGAGAGCCTGTCACACACAACCTATAAAATAGGGTACAGGAGAGACGGCTCAGCAGTTGAGAGAGCTTGCTGCTCTTGGAGACCTGAGTCTGGTTCCCAGGATCCACATGGAGGAGCTGGTGACTGCCTATAAACAACAGTTCTGGGAGACCTGATGCCTCTAGCTTCCACAGGTGTCTGTACACACGTGACATATGCTCGTATACATAAACATAAATAATAAAATTAAATAGGAATTAAAAACCAAAATAGCAAGACAGTGTAAAAAGCACTTAAAAGAGCAAGAAAGAATTGCCACGGTGGTGCCTGCCTGTCGTCCCAGCCTTGGGAAGTAGAGGCAGGAAAAGCAGAAATTTGAGGCGGTCATCAGCTACTCACTGAGTTCAAGAGCAGCCCAAGCTGCATAGAGACAAGAAACCAGGAGTTTGTTTTCTTTTTTTTTTTTTCCTAAAATTTATTTCATTATTTTTATGTATACAAGTGTTTTTGCCTGCATGTATGTATGTGCCTACCTGCCTGGAGGTCAGAGGAGGGTATCCAGTGCCCTGGGACTGGAGTTAGACATGTGTGTGTAGTCAATGGTAATTAAACCCAAATCCTCTGCAAGAACAAGTGCCATTCCTGGATAGAGCTGTATTTTACAACAGCCACTGAGAAAACTTTCTGAACCTTCTTAATCCTGATACCACCAAAAGTTCCATTTGCTTGGCTTCCTGAAATTTACTGTAAGAGATGCCTGGACTGCTGGACTAAGGATGTGGAGACTACGTCCATCCTCAGAAGGAAAGTGATCCCACACAGAAGGGAGAGGAGATCAGAAGCTTCCTCAGGATGAGACAAGTATTTGCCATCTCTTGCTCTCTCGGGAAGGGGATGGGATGGGAGTTAGATTCAGTGTCTAAAACTCACATCTCCATTGCCTTAGAGACTTCATTTCATTACTCAGTCATGTGTGCATGCATCGACTTGATTGGTCTCTATTCAGATAGAACAGTGTCACATGACTTGGTCTTGTGAGCCACATTCATGGAATGTATGCCGGGAGTAGATAATAGCAGGGAAACATTCAGCAAGGACATCCCATAGCAACCGCCAAGTGTGCACAGTACTAACCTGAATCAATTCAACAACAAGACCAGATTGTAGTGACTATAGATGACTAATAGACTTTCTAGGTCTTTCTGTGAGTGACATTGAAAGCATGGAGATGCCTTAAACCCAGATTATCACCCAGACCTTGAAAACTCAGAAGATATAAGCAAGTGTGTGAGTGGGTGGGGGTGCTGATAAGTTAAATATGTGGCTTTATATCCTAGTTAGTGTCTGCTGTGTGATCTAAGAAACAACCCTCATTCTGTCTCCCTGTGTTAGTCAGCTTTCTGTTATTGTTACAAAATACATGAAATAATCAACTTAAAAAAATGAAAGGTCTATTTTGGCTCACAGTTTTACTGGTTTCACTCCATGGTGGCTTGGATGGACTCTGGCCAGGTCCATCTCTGGGTTCCCAGAAAATGGACATGAGTAATATTTTGCAGGGCTTTAAAAAGACAAAACTCACAATTCACCTCATTTCCCATCAGGCTCAATCGAGGACAAGCACATTTCCTGACAGATTTCCTGCCCATGTACCTCCTACCCACATTTTTTTTTTTTTTGAGACAGGGTTTCTCTGTGAATCTCTGGCTGTCCTGGAACTCACTCTGTAGACCAGGCTGGCCTCGAACTCAGAAATCCCCCTGCCTCTGCCTCCCAAGTGCTGGGATTAAAGGGAGTGCGCCACCACCGCCCGGCTCCTACCCACATTTGATCTAGCACATCTGGTACAGACCCTGTCTCAAAAAAAATGAGGAGCATGGCTTCTGAGGAATGATACCCAAGATTGACCTCTGTACTCCACACAAATAGACACACACAACACATATACACACACATATGTACCTGCACATATTTGGCCATTTGAATAAGTATGTTCATACAGAGAGAGAGAGAGAGAGAGAGAGAGAGAGAGAGAGAGAGAGAGAGAGCGCAAAGGGCAAAAAACAAAACAAAAAAAAACAACAACAAACAAAAAACACAACCAAAAAACCCCAAGCAGTCACCATTCAGAATAAGGACATCTGTCTAGTCTTTCTTACTAATAAATATTTCAACAATGGCTTGTTCATTTTTCCTATTCTCCACAACGGAGATTAATTGCTATTTTACATTGCACTCAACTTCTATTAGTTGAGGATTTATTCCCTCCATGATACCACCATCACTGGGCTTCCATAAAACATTTTAACTGAGACAAACTCATTACGTTCTTGAAGGTGAGTGGACAGGAAGGAGACAGAGCAAGCTGTAGGTCTGCAGTACTGTGGCATCCATTGAAATACATCAGGTATGTCAAAAAGGTCGGGGCTGGGACGTATTAGACAATGAAGGATGGAAGCCAGTGGAGGGACGGTCCAGCTCAGTCCTGCTGGGCCTCTGGCCACCACTGCTAGCTTTCCCAGAACAGCCTAATCCCCAGATGGCTCTAACCTCCTTACAGCGTTCTCAACCACAATGCCAAACAGCCTGTCCTGACCCAAATAGGAATCCATTTCCCAGCTGCTCAGGTCATCTTACCCTCTGACCAGATTCTCATTTTATTCTTGGATTTGTCATTCAGCCCAGTTAAGAGCGAAGTTGTCTTTTCTGTATAGGAGAAATGATTGTGGTCACATTCACCATCTGTGGTGGCTAGCATCGGTCACCTTGATAAGATCTAGGATCAGTTAGGAGACAAGCCTCCTTGAGGGATTATTTAGATTAGGTTAACTGAGGTGGGAAGATCCATCTTAAATGAGGCCTGGGGTTGAATGCAAAGGAGACAGCAAGCTAAGCGCCATCACTTCCGATTCCTGGCTGTGGGTGCACTGTGGTCAGCTGCCTCACCTTCCTGATGAACTCTGTCCCAGCAGCTGTGAGCCAGGATACACCCTTCCATCCTAAACTCACCTTTCTCAGGTATGCTGTCATAGTAATGAGAAAAGTAATTAATGTACCATCTTTATTATAAAGTCATGTCATCTTTATCCTTGACTCCAGGGCAGGACCCAGGTGTTGCTGATTTTGCTTTGTTTTTACTTGATGTGTGTGAGTGCTCTGCCTGCATGTATGTGTGCACCATGTGTGTGGGGGGCGGAAGAGGGTACCATCCCCTGGAACAGAAGTTACAGAAGTTGTGAGCTGCCATGTGGGTGCTAGGAATAGAACCTGGGTCCTAGGAAGCCCTTAACCGCTGAGCCACTTTGTGGTGGTTTATATACGCCTGGCCCATGGGGAGTGGCACTATTAGGAGGTGTGGCTTTGTTGGAGGAAGTGCATCACTGTGTAGGTGGGCTTTGAGGTCACCTGGTACTCAAGCTCTGCCCATTACAGAAGAGAGCCTCCTCCTAGCTGCCTTCAGATCAAGATGTAGAACTTTTGGCTCCTCCAGCTCTATGTCTGTCTATAAGCTGCCAAGCTTCTTGCTATGATAATGGACTAAACTCTAAAACTTAAGTCAGTCCTAGTTCAATGTTTGCCTTTATAAAAAAAAAAGTTGCTTTGGTCATGGTGTTTCTTCACAGCAATAAAACCCTAAGACACAGCTCTCCAGCCCAGAACCCTGGTTTTAAGATGTCCCCACTACTTAGCACATGACAGATGTAACTGGCATCTCTATGGCTCATCCACTCCTCTCTAACCCCAGACTCTATCAGGAACATTCTGCTCCCACTAGGACAAAAATCTAAGAAATTCCATAGGAAGGACTCAAGAAGCAGGCATTTAGATTTAAGGATACAATTTATGATCCAAGTCCAAGTTTCCTGAAAGACTTCCAACTTTTTGGTCCTGTTTTTTAAGAGTCTAACCTTAATCTTTAGACTTGACATTCAGCTCTGCTGAGAGCAGTAAAATACACGGCCAAGATAAAAGCTGGGGGAAGGCACAAAAACTGCTGGTGTTTAACACTGGTCACCACTGCAGACTCCCTGGACTGTGAGGTAAGGCCTTCAGAGACTACTACTACACAGACATTCTTAAAGCCAAAAAGAAAGTCTTTATTGCCAGCCAGCAACTACATGGAGTGCTTGCCCAAATCATGCAGCCCCAAACCCTACCGCTACCACCTTTTGTCTTTTATGCACAAAACCCACATCCTGGTTGTCACACTTCAGTTAACAAGAAGCAGAACCACAGAAGCCAAAAAGCAAAGTTAGTACATTTTCTGGAACTATGGACTATGTCTTTGATGGATTAGGATTTTGCTTCCATGTTGACAGGTGTTGGGTGCCAACATGCTGGGTTTGAAGGTCAGAAAGGTGCCTCTGGCATGGTGTTGATTGTGCTAAGGCCTGGGGCCTATCACACCTGTACAGTGATGGTCGTCTCCATGGGTGTCTATCGTTTTTTTTTTTTTTTTTTTTTATTTTTTTTTTTTGGCTTTGTTTAACCAAAAGAAAAAATTTTGATTATGCTTTAGTTTTCAAAGAAAAGAGCATAGGGCCCTTACTCCTGACCATAAGTTAACAACTGACTTGTTTGTAGATTTGCCCACTTCCTCTCAAAGTCCAGGCATCTTCTTAGCTTACAATCAGCTTTTTCTGAGGGAAGATTCTGGAAGGGTCAAAGAGAAATTGTTGTAAATACATAGGGAAGTAGCTAAATTATTGAGTGTTCCAGCACACTTACCTTCCTACTCTATAGCACTGCTTGAAGAGCTGAGGGGTGGGGGAGGCAGAAGCATCCCTGCCATGTGCCCACACTCGGCCTGGCAGCTTACAGGGACCAGAGCCCATGTCTCAAGACCTTAAACTCTTTTTCCTGAGTCCACGTCTTCTTCCCTCTGTACCAGCTCCCTCTGCTCATACTTCTGCATAATGTCATAATGTCACCAAGCTCCACAGCTATGTTCAGAGTCCCCAAGAAGAGACCTTGAGACAAAGTTCCAAGTGCATTTGGGAAGTGATCTCAGGAATACTGGTTAGGGTATGGGAAAATGAGACAGGAAATAGGAGGTGACTGGTAATGGCAGAGACCATGTGGGCAAAGGGAATTCAGTCCTCCCTGCAGACTCTGGTGACAGTGTGGCACATGAATCAGCTGCCTTACCCCAGGAGCAAAGGAGCTCTGGAACTGACTAGTCAGCCGTGGCTGAGGGCTGCCCCTGAGCACCCATCCCCAGACTCCCCCTGCATGGAGGTGGATGAGTCCCCAGGAGAAACAGACAGACAAAGGCCTACAGGTAAAAGGTGGAGGTCCCAGGGTACATAGCCTACACAGTATAGATATGGCTAGGTTACCTAGGCCAGATGCCACATAGATTTTTATCAGAACCTGTTTTTTATTCAGGGGAGTGTATAGTATGTTTTGCATAGCAAAGCCCCAACCTCAGAATGTTGGCTATTCTTAGAGATTTTGAAGTTAAAATGAGACAATGTGAGGACTAACCCAGTCTGGTTGTGTGTGTGTGTGTGTGTGTGTGTGTGTGTGTGTGTGTGTGTGTGTGTGTGTGTGAAAAACAGATACCTGAACACACAAACAGACACCAGGTATTGAGAACAGGAACAAGGGTGAAAATGCATGATACATGAACAGGCAGCCATTAAGCCGCCACTGACAGAAGCCTCGGGAGACACCCTGCCAGCACACTGACCTTAGGCTTCTAGTTTCCAGAGCTGTAAGCAATAAATTCCTGCCTTGAAGTCCTCCAGTCTGTTGTGATGGCAGTCCTAGTAAATTAATACACCATACCGGTTTCCATTTTCTTCTTCCTGTGTTTGCCCAGGCCCTCACCAGAAGTGAGCCGTTTGGAGCTCAGGTGTCCATCTGTGTCTATCGGCTGTTGAGGGGAAGCACAGCCACATGGTGGAGGCTCATGAATGAGAACATCTGAGACAGCAACATCACTGAGGAAACCCTCACAGGCCTTCACTGTAAAGGGCGGTCCTTGCCAAACGTAATCGCTGTGGGCACAGGGTCTTAGGGCACGCCTACTTCCTGGCGTCACGCCATTGAACTGCGCATGTGTATCGCAAAGGAACCTGGGAATTTGAGTGAACAGCTAACCATGAATGACCACGCCCACGGGCTATAAAAACGAGACGCGCCATGCGGCTCTCTCTCTCTTTGCGGGTAACCCTCTCTGTGTTTCTGTTCTTCTTCTATCTTACTCTTTCTGTCTCCCCCACTCAGGTTAAAAGAATAAAATAACCACGAAAGGATTCCCCACGTGTTCGTGTGAGTTCCTGCGGGCAGGGATACCACGCGCGTTACACTTCACCATGCCCTGGTCCTAAGCTCAGCTAGCCCGGGCTTTCGTGGGCATCTCTAAGCTGGAGTCTTTGTGCTGCAGAGAGATCATGACAGAGCACCCCAAGCCCTGTCCAATGGGGCTGGATTGGAGGATGAGAGGCAAGACTCGCCTCATCTGGAAATCAGCAGGATATGAGTCTGACAGTTAATTAGGTTAATTAGGGAACCATGCCTTAAAATGTAATGCGGCTTTCATGAGCTTTTAAAGCCTATCAAAATGTTTGCCGAGCTTTATGGCTGGTAATTAACAACCTTGTAAAAATATACAAGGAAACAAGCAGATATGCCGGAGCTAATGAATGGGGCAGCTGCCAGGTCCACAGAGCTTGGTTCTGGCCTTCAGAACCTGTGGTCGAGTCCCAGCCTGCTTCAGCTGGTTGTGACCTCAGTACAAGGCTCTTCTCACACAAGTAAAGGGGCTGGGTGACTTCTGAGCCCTGGGCCAGCTGTGTTTCTAAGTCCTTTCCTTTCTTGTGTCTTAGGCTCAGGTACTGTCCTTCCTTGGGGACCCTTCAGTCATTGAAGCTTACATCTTCCTGGCATCTACTCCATGGAAACAGATACGTACAGTTTCCATGGCTAATGGCCCATTCATCTGCCCTACTTTCTTCAGGACATCGCTTCCTTGCAGTCCTCAGACTTGATGCTTTACAAAGAATATGACTCTGGCTCTAAGAAAAGCACGTGTGACTCATCTGCAGCCAACCAGACCATTTCAAGGACCTTATCAGAGCCAATCAGGCTTCACTGAAAGCGAGAGCTCTCCGTTAACTGACGTTGAGATGACTAAGACCTGTGCTGAGGGCAGCCTTGTCCATCCCAAGGACTGAGCGAGTGAAGACCTTAGTCTTGGAGAAAGGTTAAGTTACAGCACCATTGTTTGGGTCCCTGAGTCTGACAGTGTCTTCAATCTGTCTTTGAACATCTCAATGACATGAACCTCAGCTCTTGTTTCTTTTCAGCTGAGTGGAGGTGAGTTTTCTGTAAACAAGAATCCTGACACTTATGTGCTGTGTTTGTGAGTGTAGAGGTGTGAGGAAGAGGAAGAAGAGGAAAAAAAAACAGAATAAAAGACAATTTTAAAAGTGAAAATATATGCTAGAATGAGCACTTGCCACTTCCTGTGTGGAAACTGGCATTTGCTCTCATTTCCCTGTGACAATTCCTATGCATCTTCTCAGGGTCCAGCTCCACGGTTTCTTGTCTTTCCGTGTTTGCAGCGGGGTCAGCTCTTCACCATCAGGGTCTCTCAGGAAAACTGTTACTTGTATCAGTGGGAAAACTTCTAGAAGTAGAGGAACAGCTAGAGGTAGGAAACCTGACAGGGAGGGAGGAAGCAGGGTTTCACTGTCTCCTTCAAATACATACCCTCATGACCTGAGGTGCTCATCAGACTCCACATCCCAGCATTTTGACTGTTTCGTGAGTCTGGCAAGATGATGCACAACTATAATCCCAGAACTCGAGAAGCTGAGGCAGGAGAATTAGCTGTTTAAAGCTAGCCTGTGTTACTTAGTGAGTTTGAGGCAAACTTGAGTTACAATGCAAGATCGTGTTTTTTTAACAAAGGGTAAAAGGCCTTTCGAAATTCTAAAACCTTTTACAGGAAGAAGAAGAAAGAAAAGAAGAAGAAGAAAAGAAGAAGAAGAAGAGGAAGAAGAAGAAGAAGAAGAAGAAGAAGAAGAAGAAGAAGAAGAAGA
>JANHMN010000002.1:215385296-215431094 GCA_030674055.1 Rhabdomys pumilio | reverse complement strand
ACACACACACACACACACACACACACACACACACACACACACACACACACACACACACTTGGGATGGAACTCAGAGTTTTGAGCACAGAGTGCTGAGCTACAATCCCAGCCCCAACAATATTTATTGAGCACCTACTATGTTCCAGGTACTGTACTATGAACGTGCAGGGGGGTTGATGGTGAGCAAGACAGGTTTGTTCCCAGCTTTGGAGAACTTTAGAGTCTAGAGAGAGAAATACCTGTTGCTAAAATGCCTTCTCTAGGGAAACTAAGAAAAACCATACCTACCTTTCTCCAAAGGTCCCAAGGACAAACTGAGCTATGATCACATCAAAGGTCACCCTTGGGGAATCATTGAGATTGCAGAGCACTGAGTGAGGAGTTACGTGTAGGAGCATAGGCGACTGTAGAGCAGCCATTCTGGGAGGTCAGCATGCAGTAAGTGATGTGTTTTATAAAACCAAGGACATGTTTTGTAGGGCGCGGTATAGTGCGGTGGGAGGGGGTACCTCAGCGGGCTTATGGTGAGGCATCCCTCCACCCCACTCCCCACCCCCGCCCCTAGGTACCAGCCTTACGGGTCTGTCTAGCATAGAGTTTATGTGGGAGCATGGGAAGGGAAGTTAAGAGGGCAGTAGAGGCATCGAGAGAGGAGTGGGGAGAGGCTGGTCAAAACAAGTGGGAAGGGAGGGGGAGAAAGAGGAAGGGAGAGCGAAGGGGTCAGAGAGTCAGAGAGAGGCCAAACAGTTCCTTTTATAGGCGTACCTAGCTGTTACTAGGTAACTGTTGGGCAGAGCATAGAAGGAATGCCTACAGTACGGGTGGAAATGCCCTCACCCTCATCCTTCCCCTCCTAAATCCCGTAGCCTCTCCCTGAAGACCGTGTGCCATTAGAGCGAATTGTATTCAACTGGTTTCTATGGGTGGGTGGATATGCCCCACCCTCTCCTCTGGAGAAGGTACACAGTCAACAGGCCCAGCTGTGATGATCTCTTTGAACATGCCCAGCAGAACACTGAAGATGGTGGAAGTTAGGTCAGAGGATAGTCCTGTTCACCAATACTATAAAGAAGTGAAAGAATCAATTGCTGGTGAGTGCACACCTACCTTACTATCTAATGCCCCTTTCCTAGCTGAGCATCCAAACCGGAGCAGCAGGCAGGAGAGCTTGCTCTTCCAAGGGACCGCAGCCTGGTCTCCAGCACCCACAGTCTGGCTGCTCACAACTGAACTCCAGCTCCAAGTGATCTGATGCCTCCTTCTGATCTCCACAAGCACCTGCGTGCTTATGCCCCATCCCCACACAAATACACATAATTAAAAATAAAAAATAAGCCCAAAGTGTTGGTGAGTGCCCTTAATCCCAGCATTCATGAGGCAAGGACAGTGACAGTAGTCAGATCTCTGTGAGTTCAAGGCTAACTTGGTCCTCATAGGAAGTCCCAGGTGAGCTATGAGTACAAGATGAGACTTTACCTGTCCCATTTAAAAAAAAAAAAAAAAAAAAAAAAAAGGCTTTAAAGTAAATAAATAAATAAATAAATGGATGAAGAATAGACATCCTCTCTATTGCCTAAGCTGCACTCACCAATCATTGTTTCCTGGGCCAAGTAGATCAAACCTGGGTGGATGAGACAGAGGACCACTGCCCCACACCCCCACCCCCTCTGTCACACTGCACAGGAGATTAGACTCAGAAGTACACGTAGTTGCCGCCAAAAGTGCTGAGGTGGGGATGAAGCTGGAGGTGTGAGGCCCGGAAATGATCACATGACCAAAGCCAACAAATTCATTGGCTAATCAATAAACAATTAACAATTTTTAAAAAATAGTGACATTTTGTTTTAAGGTGATGAGTAAGTTCTAAAATGATAGAGACTGGCAGATCACCTGTTTCTGCCCCTTGCTGTTAGGCAGAATTAGAGACTGAGGGACTATGTGGGACTCTATGAAATGCCTGAGCCATAAAGGGAACACTGGGCTGTTGGAAGACAGGACGTTGGTTTCAGGGTTCTGGAAGGCAGAGCTGGCTTTGGGGGGGTTGGGCGTTAGGGAGGTAAGACAATTTCTTTGTATAGCCCTGGCTGTCCAGGAACTCAAAGATCTGCTTGCCTCTGCCTTCTAAGTACTAGGATTAAAGGTGTGTACCACCATCACCCAGCTCAGAGCTGGCATTTGTACTAAAACCCCAATGAGCTAGGCAAGCATTCCATGAACTGAGGTGAATCCTCCAGTTCCAAGGGTTTCCAATTGATACCTGTATTTTATAGATGAGGGGATGGAGGCTCGGGGAGACCAGTGATGTTTCCTGGGGGCTCTGTGACATGAAATAGAAGTAAGACTTGAACTCAAGTTGGTATGACTATAAAATTGCCATATAACATCTCTTCCCTCCTTCTGAGAGGATGGGAGGCCCTGGACACCCACAGGTAAATTGCTTCCAGCTGTGGCAGAACTTTGTATTTTTTATGAGCCCCCCTCCCATCTCAACTGAAGGACAGAGGCGGTTGACAACTGGATGAGGTGACTGCAAGGCAAGGGTGGGCCATGGTACCTCTCTAAATGTGCCTGATCGACCCTAATCAAATTGGCGTCTGCTTGATTCTCAGCTGTTGTATCGATGCTTCTTGCCTTGGAGGCCAAATTGGCCCCTAATCAAATTGGATTCCTTATTTCTGGCTATAAAGAAACACCAAGAGATCAATAAAAATAATAGCAGAGACATTCAGAGATTTGTATTGCCATTCTAGAAAAATAAAGGGAGTTTCTTCCAACACAGCTGGGGCCTCTCGAAGAGCAGGGGTGAGAGCCAATGGAGGCTGTAGCTTTATTTGTTTCCCAAATAGCCAGGGTTGAGGACAGGAAAAGCCAGAAATGTACCAGATGGCTCTCTGGGGGCCAGCTGTCACCCAGGCCATCAAGTGTACAAAGTGATCACTAAGAAACTCTTGACAGAACATCTGAAGATCGGGTGTTTTTGTGGACTGGGAAGAAACTTGAAGGAAACACTGGAATCTTACCAGTCATTGGTCATCCACCTACAAGGTCTCTTTGCAGTTTGTTTTGTTTTAGTGGATTTTAATTAGATCAGAAATTGGACATAGTGATACAATGTCCTTCCCAGAGACCATCCCACAAAACCTCTAGGGAACAAGTGTTCCCAGATCATACATTTGGGTAAGTGTCCAATTCCTACATTGGATGAAACCCACAGGTGGCACTAGGAAACAGTAAGTGAAGAGAAACTCCAGGCAGAGCACGGATCGGATGTCAGCATCTCCATTGACTCCCGGATGAGCATATGCAGTTGGAATGAGGGTTGGTGGGTGATCTCCTCCAGACTACAGGAGGACCCTCCAGAATGGGTTGGCAGCGACAGTCATAAGGCACCTGACCAGTCAGTCACCCAGGGCCCTGGAGAACCTGGAGGTGGGGTGACCGTGTTTCTCAGGTGGCCTGTCCCTTTTGATTGTCTGTCCATGTCCCTCTAGGTTTCCCAGTGTTTGCCTTCTGTCACCGTCAGGCCCGTTTCCTCCTCGTGGCCTGTGCTAACTGCCTTAGCTAGCACGCACACCCCCCAAGTCCTACTGGGATGTTCTTCACCATTCTAGTCCCACCAGCTCTGATGGGCTCAGGGGACACACATATGACTGCCAATCACAGATGCCTAGAACAGACACCCCAAAACTCCACTTCACATTCCAAAGTCCATCCTATCCAATAACACTCAGTAGACTACAGCCAGTTCAGAACCGGACTTCAGGGTCTGATGGGCCCAAGTTTGAAATCTGGCTCATAACTGTATGATTTGGGGCAAAACATTAACTCTTCCTACATTGATGTTTTCATCTGCAAAGTGGGGATATTCTATAGCTTACTGTTATATGAAACATAGTTTTTTATACCTCTGAAATTGGCTTCTTACAGTACATGGTGTGCCATTTTTTTAGTTATGTCATTTGTTTATTGGGCAGTTGAGTACCAGGGTGGGTATGTGGCAATCAGAGGATAACCTGAAGAGTTCGCTCACTTCTTCAGTGTGGGATCTGGGGATCAAACCCACACCCTCAGACACCCTCAGAACTTGAGAGCAAGTGCCTTTACTTTGCCCATTGAGCCATCTCACTGACTCTGGTACACCATATATTTAATCAGTAACTTTTTTCTTGTTAGTAATAAAGCAATGATGCTTATTTGTCCATGGCAAACTTGTTAAAATATGGCAACAGTATCTGTAAGACTCAGTAGCTGGAGCTAGGACTGGTGCCCCATCTACAGCCCTGCTGTGCAGGCTGATCCCAGTGTGGTCTCTGCCTGCCATCCCTCCCTAATTCACTGACAGAGATATGAAAGACCTACCCAATCCACCGGGCAATGGTGTTGGTCTCTCTGAAGGGTGCTCCATTTGCTGGGAGAGTCTTTCATTTGGCTTGAGCCGAGGTATGGGAGTCCTTGTGCCTGCTTAGAGAGGAAAAGACACAATACTTTCTGCTCCTCCCTTAATCTGGGGACCTTGAACTCCAGAGACCCATCTCTCCATCATTGGGGTCTTGTTTCAGAGGCTGAGGGTCTGCAGATCTGCTTCAGTGGACCTTTAGGTCCTGAAGTATCCCTCTTTCCCATTCTGGTGGCTATTTTTCTTTCCCATTTGGGGAGAAGGTACTGGGGATGGAACTCAAGGTTTTGTGCGTATCAGACCACTGTGCTACACCCCCAGATCTAGTGATAATTACTTGTTTATGTTGACGCAGGATCTTGCTAAGTTACTCATGCTGGCCTTAATTTACTCTCTTGCCCAGACAGTTCTTTTACTCACCATCCTCCTGCCCCAGCCTCCTGAGTGGTGGGATCACAGACCTATCTATACTGCCAGGCCCAACTTGGTAACTGTTTGAGAAAGGATTTGATATTCTTTTATCCCCTGCTCTGGATCCTAATGCCAACTCTGAGGCAATAGTAAGAAGTACACTCAGGAACTGGAGACACTTGCCTTCTGCCCATCTCCAGAAGCTGAAGGGCTGAGTGGGGGTGGGGAGCACAGCCTCATGGATAAAGCCCACTTTTATTATACCTCATTTGTGCCAAGTTCAATGGCTTCTCTGCCTGGGAGCCCCCAGGAGTGTTCTTGACCCCCAGCACCAGGCCTGGACCCTCAGATGCTATAAAAGCTCTGTCAGTCTCTGTTGAATCGCTGTTGAATCCACTGGGAAGTGGAAGCAGAAGGATTAGGCACTCTAAGCCAGATTTTACTAT
This sequence comes from Rhabdomys pumilio, assembly GCA_030674055.1. NCBI lineage: Eukaryota > Metazoa > Chordata > Mammalia > Rodentia > Muridae > Rhabdomys > Rhabdomys pumilio. The sequence continues at coordinate 215,425,841 of JANHMN010000002.1, read as the reverse complement.
GTAATAAGTTTGAGGCCAGCTTGGGCTATAAAGAAATTAGGGAAGGAGGGAGAGAGGGAGAGAGAAAACAATAAAGTTACAGAGGTCAGCCACTCCCACCCACCATGCCTGGGCTGAATTCCTGATGGATGAGATCTGTGGACCTAGGATGTGAGCAGCTGTGTGGGTTGAATCAGCACACAGCTCCATGCCTACCACCATAGATTGCTTTATTCATCCTTTAAGTTGATCTCTGGGATCTCCCCAGTGATAGACACTGAGGTCACCGGTCAAGGAGGGGCCCTAAGTTTCTGCTCTCCAGGCTTACTGTCTCACAGGGAGGCTGTGAGAGGGGACAGGGGATCAAGGATGGGCTCTGAGACAGGGGAAGACAGAGAGAGGAGCAAAGCCTTTCTGAAAGGGATAGTCCTAAAATGAGACCTGAAAGGCAAAGATAAACACAGGAGTCACGAGAAAAGCCTGAGCTAAACGGTCACCAGGCAGATGTGGCACCTTGGAGGGAGCAGCAAGAGACTGTGGAAGGCTGGGTGAGAGGAAAGTTTGACAGGCAAACCTAAGGCAAGGCTTCTGTTGCAATCCAAAGGGCTTCCACTGAAACAGATGGTGGCCACACTTAACTCCAAAGCTTCAGAGGCAGAGGCAGATGGATCTCTGTGAGTTCAGGGCTAGCCTGGTCTACAGAGTTAGTTCCAGGACAGACAAGGTTACACTGAGAAACCTTGTCTCTTAAAAAAAAGGAAGGAGAAAGAGAAAGAAAGAGAAAGAAGGAGAGAGAGAAAAAGAGAGAGAGAGAGAGAGAGAGAGAGAGAGAGAGAGAGAGAATGAGAATGAATGGGCATTGCCAGGAAACTTGTAAAGGTTGAGCAGGCTCAGAGTCCCCAGTACCCAGGCACCAGGCACCAGGCACCAGGCACCAGGCACCAGGCACCAGGCACCCACCTGAGACAGTAGGTGGCTTCCTGCTCCCTACCAGATTCCAGGACTGGAACATGTGCCACATTTCTCACATAGGAAACATGACCTGTGATCATTGTAGCCCAGTACAGAGTTCTCCATGCTAATGAGGTATTATCTAGAGGCCCTGAGGGTTTAGCCAATAAGCTTCCCTTCCCCCACATTTCTCCCTGCAAAAGGTATTTAATCTCTGGTCCACCCTGAGGAAGTGGTATGCACCCATTTTCCATGATGAACAATAAATAAACAGTTTGGAACCAAGGACTATCTTTTTCATCAAGAACAGCCGTGGGGAACATGGAGCACTTTGCCTACAGAGCTGAGCTGCCTAAGCCTCCCCCAGAAGGCCCCTCTGCGCTCCCAGAAAACCACCAAGCTACAGACTTGAGCTAAGAGGACTTTTGCCAATGTCCTAAGCCAGAGTTCCCTCCCCGCCAACCACCACAGCTCATCCTCAGCCCGCAGGCATCCTTCATTTTCACGACCTCCAGCAGCAGCTGGATGTCCAGGAGTCTGAGAACCTCTGGGCCCCAGGCTCCTCATTGTGGGCCCGGGGAACCCCAACCCTTCATTCCAGACTCCACGCAGTTTCCAGCAGCGACTGGACGCCTGGGAGTTTGGGAACCCCAGCTTTGGCCTCCCACATCCTAGGCTGCGACTTCCCACCTGCTCCCTGAGCAGTGTATCTGTGTTTCCTTGAGCTCAGCACCTGACAGCGGCAGCAGAGGGTGACCCAGTCTAGCGGCTCCGAATTCTGTCTGCCCAGTGGCATTTCCCACACTCCAGCAGCGGGATAAAACTTGGAACCACAAGAGGGAGTGGGTGAAGGGAGAAAGAGAGGCAAAGAGAAGCAGGGTCTCAGCCCAAGCTGGCTTTGAACTCACTATGTATTTGAGGATGCTCTTGAACTTTGAATCCTCTGCCTCCACCCCTCCCAACTCCCCCCCCCCCCCCCCAGTGCTGGGATTACAGGCATGCGCTACCACACCCAGTTTATACGGTGTTAAGGTTGGTAATGGGAACGGGGTTGGGGGGTGAGAAAATGAGGGAGTGAGGCTTGCTTTGCAGTGAGTCTATTGATTTAGAGTTTTTGTTTTTGTTGCCATTTCTGCAGAGCTGGGATAAGACCGGCAACATGATCTGTCACTCAGCTATGTCTCCAGCTCCTTGGATTTGATTATAGAAACCTAGAATTATATAACTCATCCGAGGGAGGGGGAAAAACAGTGGTGGCAGAGTGGAGGATGGAGAGAGAACTCCGAGGCTGCAGGGCTGTGGGGCTATTTCAGAACATGGTGGGGTTTGTGTCACAGTTCTGAGGTTAATGACAGCCATAAAGCCCACTCAAGCATCTTGCAGGACTGACACTTTGTGTCACTTAGCTGTATGCTGCATCCTGACCCTGGGGATTTTCAGGAGACGAGGCCACGTCAGTACAGATGTGAGTTTCATAAACTTTAAAATATGGGCTTTCTGACAAGAATAGCTCATCCTGTTAATGACTAATCCCAGACTGAATTCAGGTGTGAGGGGACAGCAGGCAGAAGCTTTGAGCGCTGAGAACTGCTTCCAGGTGGACCTTCTTCTGTTTAGTGGGCAAATGAATAAAAATAACCCTAGGCAAACAAGATCCCCACCAGGGTGCCATGACCCAAGGGCAACTGGACACAGCCAGTCCCCTGCACAGAAATACAGCAAGGCAAGAGGACATAAAGACACAGACTGTCAGTGCCCTGCCTTCCTTCTTCCTTCCGTGTATGAGTCAGACTCAATAGGAGAGAAGGCCATCATCCCAGAGCAGCAGGAATGTCAGCGGTGTTGACAGGAACTTCATCAACAAGCCCCTACACACCAACCCCAAACTGGTACTGGTTAGGTCACCAGGTGCTGTAATTGGCCAGCATCAGGCTCTGCTCTTCTATACTCACCCCCTGCCCCACAAGTACAGGCACCCAGGCATGTGAACCCCATCCAGTCTTCCTGTCAGTCAGCTTGTCACCCTAGAACCCAGTGTCACTAGCAGGCAATATGAAAATGCATGTCACTCCTTTAAACTAAACCTCCTCCGTCTTCATTGTTCCTGGTGGCTACTGGGGGCCAGGCACCTGACGCCATCCTCTCCTTCAGTCACTCGACACATCAATCAAGGACCCTGGGAGAGCCAGAGAGCAGAAGAAATGTGTTCAAAGATTTGAGGCTCTGGAACTGGGGCTGTAGTTCAGTTGGTAAAATGCTTGCTTGTTCATTTTGGTTTTTTGGTTTTCGGGACGAGTTTCTCTGTGTGGCTCTGGGTATCCTGGAACTTGCCCTCTAGACCAAATTGACTTCAAACTCATAGATGTGCCTGTCTCTGCCTCCCAAGTGCTAAGGTTGAAAGTATGCACCATCATCCATGCCTGGCAACGACCCAAGCAATGAGTCCAATGCCCAGAACCCACTTTAAAGAGTGGCATACACTTGGTTTGTGGTTGCCTGGGTTTTTGTTTGTTTGTTTGTTTGTTTGTTTGCTTGCTTGCTTGTTTTAGATTTATTGTATTATTTTATTTTGAAAAATCTTAACCTTTATTTTTTATTTTATGTGTTCGGGTGTTTTGTCTGCATATATATCTGTGTACCAACTGTGTACAGGGCCTGAGGAGGCCAGAAGAGGGCATTGGATCCCCTGGAACTGGAGCTACAGATGTCTGTGAGCCACTGTGTGGGTGCTGGGAATTGAATCCAGGTCCTCTGGAAGAGCAGCCAGTGATCTTGACTGCTGACCCATCTCTCCAGACTTCTATTGTTTTTGTTTGGAGTTTTGGTTTTTTTTTTTTTTGGAGGGGGGAGTGTTTATTTGGTTTGAATTTTTTAAGACTGGGTCTTTCTACATAGACAGTCCTGGCTGTTCTAGAACTCACCACACCCAGGAAACCTAGGGTATTTTTTAAAGATTGAGTTTATTGTTCTAAGTTTGTGTGTATGTGTGTGTGTATGTGTGTGTTTATGTGTGTGTGTGTGTGTGTGTGTGTGTGTGTGTGTGTACAGACAAAAAGCAGCTGCCCACAGAAATCAGAAGCACTGGATCCTCCTGGAACTGGAGTGATAGGTGGTTCTGAGCTGCAAGACACGGGAGCTGGCAACTGAACTGGGGTCCTCTGTAAGACTAGTGTGTGCTCTTAACTGTTCACTACGATTTATTTTTATTAGTGTGTGTGTGTATGAGTGTGTGTGTGTGTGTGTGTGTGTGTGTGTGTGTGTGTGTGTGTGTCAGTGTGAGTACATGCTGCGGTGGGATAGCCACAGAAACCAGAAGAAGGTGTTGAATCCTTTGGGTCTGGAGTAACAGCTGTGAACTGCCTGATGCGAGTTGTGGGAACTCAACAGGGTTCCCTGGAAGAGCAGGCACCAAGTGCCAACTGTAGAACCATCATTCCAGCCCTGGCAGAATGAACTTGTAATCCCAGCTCTTGGACTGCCAAGAGGAAAAGATCCCTGGGGCTCTCTGGCCAGCCAGCCTGACCAAGTAAACCAACAAGTTATGGACCAGTGAGAGACCCAGTCTCAAAAAGCAGTGTGAATAGAGTGTTAACAAGTCTGAGACCACCGAGAAAAGATAACCTGACTCAATTCAGATTATAATTAGCCAAATTTATTAAAACTGCTAGTAAGGCCACAGTCTCTAGCCTAAATCAGAGACTTGCCATGCAGAAGCAGATTCAGGAAGGGCTATAAAGGGCAAAATCCCCCAAGAACTGTTCTGCTCTGCCAAGATTACAGGGTCAACATGACCTCAAATACTCCTTGAATGACCGCATAAGCAAATTACAGAAGCCAAAAATCAGTCAGTCGTATCACAACAGGAAATGGTCACAGCTGCACGGTCTTGGGAGGGGTCAAGGAGACGGAGCTGCTGGGAACTTATCTCCCGGGACTTCAGTCAGAGACAAGTGGCTGTTAGGCACCAAGCAAATGAATAGTACAAATTGGATTTATTTATTTATTTGTTTGTTTGTTTTGAAACAGGGTCTCTCTGTGTAGCCCTTGCTGTCCTGGAACTAGCTCTGTAGACCAGGTTGGCCTCAAACTTAGAGAGATCTGCCTGCCTCTGCCTCTCAAGTGCTGAGATTAAAGGCATGCGCCACCATTACCCAGCAAAATTTGTTGGCCATACCAAATGGTGTCCTGAGAAAGGAGACCTGTGGGTGACCTCTGACCTCCACAAGCATACACACACACTCACACACACACAAACACACATGCCCACACATACTTACACCAATGTATTTAAAGAGTTGAGACACCAAGATTTCAGCCCAGGTCTGTGAAGTGGAAATTTCTAGTTCTTTGGAAAGATAGTTATGTCAAATGATGTTTTGCTCAGGCACACGGGTGAAAGGATGAATTGTTCAGGCAAATGTGTGGAAGACTGTTTTCCTGAAGCAGACCCAGGTGAAAGGATGCTTTGCTACAGCAAACACGTGAAAGAACGCGTGAGGAAGGAGTTTAAACATGGCTCCACAGACAGCGGGAGACAGCACTGAGCCTCGGTTTGCTTTGCTATTCTTCGCTAACAACCTGCATGTATTGGTTTGATTTACATCACACTGCTGAGCTCAGCTTGTGGTAACACCCGCACTGAGGGCTTCCTGCATCAGCTTGCCATTTCTGAGGTCTCCTCTTAGGCTAGTGAGCCTGGCAGTTTCTTCAGCATTGAACTACAGCTGCCTGGTGTCTGCCTGCCTAGAGGACTGGTCTGCAGCTGCTGAATCATACTTAGTGTTTGCGACAGGACTGAACTGTGCCAAAGAAGATGGAGCTCACCCCCAAAGAACTATTGCTGAACAGATCCACGTCTCCCATATCCTAGTAACTTTTCTCTTCCACTACCTCTGCTGGGTGGTGAGCTAGAGGAGAGGTTGAACCTTTATTAAAAGTAGGTTGCAAAAAAAAAATGTCTGCCTACAGGTCTGTTTGAAATCAGAGCCCACACTGCCTCTCACAGCCTTGGAAAATAAGAAGATTCAGGGTTCTTTATGGTTTGGGCCAGGCCAGTGGTGCTGGCTGCTTCTGAAGGTTGGGGTCTGGCTGTGGAAATGGCCTTGGAAAGGTGAAATGGCTTTAGTTCTTCCTTTTATTTTAATTGGATATTTTATTTGTTTACATTTCAAATGTTATCCCTATTCCCGGTTTCCCTTCTGCAAACCCCTTATCCTACCCCTCCTTTCCCTGCTTCTATGAGGGAGCTCCCCCACCCACCCACCCACTCCACCTCACCACCCTGGCATTCCCCTACACTGGGGCATCGAGCCTTCACAGGACCAAAGGCTTCTCCTCCTATTGATGCCAGATAAGACCATCCACTGCTACACATTTGGCTGGGGCCATGGGTTCCCCCCATGTGTATTCTTTGCTTGGTGGTTTAGTCCCTGGGAGCTCTGGGGGGTCTGTTTGGTTAATGTTGTTCTTCCTATGAGGTTGCAAACCCCTTCAGCTCCTTCAGTCCTTTTTTCTTACTCCTCCATTGGGGGGTCCCTGTGCTCAGTCCAATGGTTGGCTGCGAGCATCTGCATCTGTATTTGTCAGACTCTGGCATAGCCTCTCAGGAGACAGCTATATCAGGCTCCTGTCAGCAAGCACTTCTTGGCATCCACTTCTGGGTTTGGTGTCTGCAGATGGGATGGATCCCCAGGTGGAGCAGTCTCTAAATAGCCTTTCCTTTAGTCTCTGCTCCACACTTTGTCCCCGTATTTTCTTTAGACAGGAGCAATTCTGGGTTAAAAATTTAGAGATGAGTGGGTGGCTCCATTCCCCAACCAGAGAGGCTTCCAGGACCCAGTGGGGATGAGATTAGCTGACATGCCCAACAAAAGGGAGGGAGAACCAATGGAGACCCTACCCAGAGGTTTTAGTCCTTTCCCTGCTGCTTCCTCAGTCTGAGCTGCAGGCCCCTGCTCCAGCAGCAGGGCTGCCCAGAACTTCCCACTTAATTAAAAAATAAAATCAAGGAAAGACAACTTTTTATTACACTTCCCTAATAGTGGAAAATAGTTTTGGGCATAAAAACGGCATTCAGCTGGCCACTTCCCAGGCGTCGAAAATTAACAGCCACTACATTTTATTCCGAGGAATTAATGGAAATTTTTACATGGTGGTGTAAAATGCAAGGGACGAAATGAAGGACATGATTCTTCAGGGCAGAGCTCAGCTTGTGGCTGGGTTTGGCTATCTTCTCTGAGCTAGCGTCCCAGGCTCCCAGGTGGGGTGTGGGAGCGGAGGGAAGATCTAGGAGGGGATTGTGGGCAGTTTTTTGGGGAGGGGGAGCACAGCGTTGGCCCCTTGGTCTTCTTTACACATCTTTTCCCTGTGGTAATGGCTGGTAGTGGTGGCTTCTGGGCCAGGAGCCCTGAGACCAGCTCCTGCTTCTGCAAATCGGAACAAGAGACCTGACTGCTCTCAGAACCCTAATATCAAACTTGGTCATTGTTCTCCTTCTTGTGAATGCAAACAAGAACCTGGGCTTTGGAGCCAGGTGGGCCTGCCCTTGAATACCAGCTCAGACCCATATCATTCTCACATTAAGCAGGTTCTCTCCTGGGCCTCAGCTCCTACTGTAAGATGGGGACTATTGCACAGCCCTTTGGGGTGACTATTAAAGCAGACACGAGTATGTCCTGGTTTTATTCTGGCTCTGAGGCCTTTGGGTGAATCCAGAATACACAAACCTAAGCCCCACTTCCCCCTCCCCACCTCCCCTCCCCACCACTCACCCCCCCACCCTCCCAGCTTCATTTGACTGGAGAGATAGCTCAGCGGTTAAGAGCACTGTTAAGGTTCTGAGTTCGATTCCCAGTAACTACATGGTGGCTCACAACTATCTATACTGGAATCTGATGCCCTCTTCTGGCACATGCAGACAGAGCACTCATAAATGTAAAAGGAAAGAAGGAAGGAAGGAAGACAGACCTCATTCTCAGCTCAGTGATGAGCCCTGGATACTGTACCAAATCCTCTGTGGCTAGGGGAAGGTGAGAGACAGTTTATCACCCCCAGACAGCCATCAGATCCCACTTTGAAGCCAATGCTACATCCTGCTCTGGAAATGGGCACCTGCAGGGAACAGGAGACTTTGTAACATACAAGTACTGAGGAGGGCAGTGCCGACTCCATTATTACATTCTTGTCTACGCTTTTTTCTAAAACATCTTTCTGAACCCAAATTTTAAAGGTTTAATTCTATTTCTATTTTTTATTTATTAGGGGGGTGTGCTGCAAGTGTCACAGCATTCATGTGGAGAAAACTACTGTGTGGTGTTGTTTTCTCCTGATACCTTTAAAGTGGGTTCTGGAGAGAGGATTCAGATCCCCATGTTTGTACGTGTATCCACGGTGTCATCTCTCCAGCTCCAAATTCTCTTTACTTTTCAGATAAATATGGGTAATTTTAATTATGTGACAACAAACTTGTCAGAGGCCCTACGCCGGAGCCCCACTCTTCCATGGCTTCTGCCCACTTACAGCTTCAGTGTCCCCTTGCTCCACTCCTCTGAGGCTTCTGTCCGCTGAAACAGCCATGGTGGCTCCTTGCCACAATGCCCGTGCTATTTCCGCAGCCCATTCTTTCCCCAGGTCACTCAGTCTGCCGCTTCTAGATTGTTTCCTGATGCCTTGCCTCTCACTGGGCCTCAACCATAGCTATTCCTGCCTCTTGCTGCCTCCAGCAGCCCAACGATCTGTGAAGCTGTGTTTTCCCCACCTCCTTACCCACTTCCCCCACCCACCCCCGCGTCTCTGGCACCTTGCTCAGGTCTGCCCCCTGCTGTCTAAGTCTGTCCTCTCTGCCTTAACTCAGTCACATCGAAGCCCTGCTGGCCGCCTGGTACTCAGTAAGTTGCAAAGGCTGCCTACCAAGTACTGAGATGACTCCAGAGAAAGACACCTGACATTGTCCTCCACATGCGCAAGAGCACACACATGAACATACGCGAACACACACATGCAACACATACACACAAAAAGGTAGTGAGGACCTAATGTGTGCTAGGTTTCCAAAGTCCTCCTGATACCCCCTCACGCCTTGACCCAGCACACAGCCCCCACCAATCTCCTCCAGGGTCTGACAACACCTCCCTGCTGCCCACTCATATCTTCCTGTCCAGTTACACAGGGCAGAGGCCAGGCAACTGCCTAAGAATCCTCACACTGCTCGATACCCCCTTGCCCTTTAGACATCCCTGTCTCTGTAAGTGTTCCCTCTGAAGTCCGCCCCTCTCCTCTTGTAAAGGGACGGATAAGAAACGGCTCCCTCCCAGGCCAACAAGCTATGATTCAATAACCCTCATGGTCTCTTGCTATTTTATGCTGATGGAGCCAGGGAAGGGTGGTGAACAGCCAGGAGAGTGGTTGGAGAGCAGAGACGGTGGCTCTGCCTTTTGTTAGCTTCACAGGCTGTCCCTGGCCACAATTTAACTGTGCTCTTTAGAATTGGGATATGGTGCATGTGCCTGGCCTCAAGTCCATTTCTGGGGCATCGTGGTAGGTGGGTAGGGAGGGAGGGGGGATGGAGAGAGAGAGAGGAATGGTCAATGTTCATTATCTGACCACAAAAACTGGAAGCAGTCCTGTGGCTGACAGTGGAGGAAGGCTTGAACGTGAAAAAGAACAGGCTAGGTGACACACATCTGTAATCTGGGGGAGGCCGAGGCAGGCAAATCTCTGGGAGTTCAAGGACAGCTTGGTTTACATAGCAAGTTCCAGGCCAGCCAGGACTACATAGCAGACAGACCCTGTCTCCCCTCCTCCTAAAACAAAACAATCCCCCCAAAAGAATCAGGACTACATCTGACTGTTCAGTGTTATACGCCAGCCCCTAAGGTTGTACCTAGTACACAGTGGGTACTCAGGAAACATGGTGAAAGGAAGATGAGGAGCGAGGAAGGAGAGAGAGAAAAAGAAAAAACGTTGAGTGGTTCTTCCAGAAGACCAGGAAGCAACCCGGGTTCCATTCAACAGAGCTGGAGAAGACACATGGGGTTGGGGGAGGCCGCTCATTTCAACTTCCATTAAGTGACGTCAGGACTCAATTCCATTCTGAGCGTTTTTCCCTTCTCATTTTCATCCCCTGCCATCTTTTTAACACTCTCTGTTGAATTTCGTGTTTGGAAAGGCTGATTGAATTGTGGCTCCAGGGACTTGCGACAGTCACTTTAGATACTTATAGATACTTAAGAGTTCCAATCATGCTGCCACCACCCAACCTCCCACCACCTGAGTGCTGGAGAAGCCATCTCTTATGAGAGCTGATTATATCTTTACAGCCCTGAACGGCACATTCTAAAACAGGGGGCTGTAAAAATCAGAATTTGCCATGACTAACACAAGTCAGAGAAAAGGTCCTAAAGTGCCTATTTGATGAGAAACAGGCTGGTGGAGTTTGCAGCTGATATCGTTTGAGTCATGGGTGGGTCCAAGGCTAGGGAGGGCTGTGAGATCTCTCTGCACAAATCAAACTGTCCAGTCTCCAGACAAATGAGTGCCCAAGGTAATACCTCCACAGCAACTGAAGAAGCCGCTGGTTCAAGGAGAAGGTACACATATTGATTGACCACTGTCTCCGTGCCAGGTACAATGTTACAAAATCCTAAAAGATGTTCCCACCTGTTTCTGGGTTAGAGAGTCTTTTCATGGGGCTTCAAAGGATGGGCGGGAGTAATGGGAAATGGAAGAGCCTGGAAAGGTGGTGCCTGAAATGAGAACAGCCTATGTAAAGTCAAGAGACAATAAGTAGAAATAGGTAGTTTGGAATTGCTGCAACTTTTAAATGCTGGAGGGATAGGGGAGGGTGAGGTTGGAGGTGACAAAGGACAGTCCCAAAGGGTTTTATGGACCTTTCCACAAACTAGAAGCCAGGGGAGGCAAGAGTAGGCTGTCACCAGTTCCCAGAGACAGACCATAGTGCCTGGAGAAAAATACCCAGATACAGAGTTAACAGGACTGGGTGGCTGGCGAGATGGTGTGGAAGGAGAGAAAGATGACGCTCCAAGTCCAGTCTCCAGGGACAGTGGGACCCACAGGAGGTAAAGTTGTAAGACACCAGCCTGGTAATGGTTCCTAAAGTCACAGGGTTGACAATGTGCCAGGACAATGAGCATAGGAGGCCGCAGGTGGGCGCCCCTAGGTCCCTCCCTACACACAACTCAATTTGGCCTGTATGAAGTTCAAGATCTTTGATCTTCTTTTCTGAAAGAAAATGGAGGAGCAGTGAATCTGGGGAAGAAGTGGGGGGACAGGCAGGTGAGGAGGGAGAGAAGGGTGTGGTTGGGATGTATTGTATGAGAGAATAAAAAAATAAAAGAAAAAATTATTTGAGCATTCTAGCTTGTCTTGAGAAACATGAGCTGGAAAATCCCAGAGTAGCCATCTCTGGCCAGCCGCCACTTGGACAGAATACATGTTGTGCACCTGTCCTCGTCATCCCTGTAGGCAGAGGCTTCTGGTCAGAGGCCATGGCGCCTATCAGAATTTCTATGGCTGTACCTCTATCAGCTTCTGGGAAACCCAGAGACATTATTACCTGCTTCAATCAAAACAGGACAGTATAACTCTTTGCCAAGACAAGTCCTTGTAAGAGGCAATACAAGACCAACGTGGCATCCAAAGCCTAGGCCAGGCTCTCTTCTGTCATCGTGAGATCTGCTACTGGGGACTCCTGGTCTAAACAAAGACAAGATGTCTTTGTTACTTTAGAATTACTGTGACCAAGCACCATGACCAAGGCAACTTATGAAAGAAAGCATTTAAGGTGGGGCTCATGGTTCCAGAGGGTTAGAGTTAGACTATCATGGGGTGGGGGTGGGGGGGGAGGGAGCATGGCAGCAGGCAGCATAGCACTGGAGCAGTTCATGTTAGCATGGAGCTGAGGGTTCACATCTTGATCCACAACCACAAGCCAGAGAGAGCTAACTGGGAATGCCATATCTGTCCCAGTGACACAAGGCCACACTTCCTAAGCCCTCCTAAGCAGTTCTACCAACTGGAGACCAAGCATTTAAATATATGAGTCTATGGGGGCACTCTCATTCCAACCTCACTGCAAGAGAAGGGACACACAGAGAAGAGAGATGAGAGGACAGTGACAGGGGAGGTGGCCAGGAGCACAGAGAGTTGTCCACTGCTGCCAAGAAGTTAAATTGAAGCCGGGCGGTGGTGGCGCATGCCTTTAATCCCAGCACTTGGGAGGCAGAGGCAAGTGGATTACTGAGTTCGAGGCCAGCCTGGTCTACAAAGTGAGTTCCAGGACAGCCAGGGCTACACAGAGAAACCCTGTCTCGGAAAACCAAAAAAAAAAAAAAAAAAAAAAAAAAGAAGAAGAAGAAGTTAAATTGAGTAAGGTGTGTGCATGTGTTGGGGGTCGTGACATGCAAGTCCCCTCCATGCCATGCATGAATCCACACAGAAAAGTATAGACATGTACACAGACATGTGTGTACATTACTAGGCATATATGCAAGCCCACATATGACCTTGTATATTTATGCCCTATTATACACAGTAGTACATGTATGTGCAGGCACAGAAGAGTGCATACAGGTGTGTGTCAACATGTGCACATAGACACATGTGTGCACATATATATTTATGCATTTTATATATATACATACATACATTTAAACACACATTTAGGCCAACTTACGATTTGAACACACATGCTCTTTCATATACAGAGGTATATATGTGCACATTCAGAGAAGACAGAAATACAGAGGTATGCAAACATAAGTAGTCACATAAACACATGCACACAGACTCAGACACAAGGTTTTCAGGACTGACAGACTGACACACACATGTGCACACAGCCTGTGGTCCCCACCTCTAGGGATCCCCGCTCAGACCTCATGAAACCCTGCCAGTAACAATCCAACAACTTGTAACTAAATAAAAATGATAAATAGCCCCTCCAGATGGCTCCACGCACACGCCCACTCCTTGTGCTGGAGGGATGGCACACTCTGTGCCAATAAATCCTCCTGTTTGAAAACATTTGCCTTCTTAATTGGCCCGTTTATGAGTAAAATATGTTTGGGGAGAGTGCTTTGCCAGAGAGGGCCCCTGGGCCCAGGACTGCTGCACAGGACGAAAACCTTCCTTACACAAGGCCCAGCCTAACCTATGTCCTCAATTGTCAGAGGTGGGGGTATCACTGCTGCCAGCATAGTCCTTGGAATGTCCTCTGGACTCACTTCTGTAACAGCCTTGGGTAGGTGATCCCTCAGAGAATATGTTCCAGCCAGACCCTGTGAATGTGACATTCCTGGATAAAGGCTCTTTGTAGATGAGTTTGAGAGTTTTAAGGTGACATCATTCAGCATGTCACCTTTGATGCAATGACAAGTGTCTTTATAAGGTAGAGAGAAGATAGTGGTGGCTCTGACATGAGGACATGACAGAGAGGGAAAGGGGGCCAGAGAGGACCAAGGGCTGCCCAGAGTCCTTAGGAGGGATTCTCCCACAACCTAAGCCGCCACCACCTCAACTTCAGACAATGTAGGGCCTCTTGAACCATGAAGGAATACCTCTCTATCATTTAAAGACAGTTTGAAGTGTGAGGCAGTGTGTCTCTTCACTTTCGAATTAAGCCAGGGTCTGGTGATGTTCCTGCAGCCTGAGGAAACAGATCCAGACAAGTGTAAACTTGTCTACACGGAAAGGGACCTGATAGCTTCCAGTCAGCTGGGAATTGCCTTTGCAGTGTATCCTGAAGCCTCAGACTGGGGAGGACCTGAAACAGCTGACCTTACCAAGTCATTTCCTCAGATGAGCTGAGTGGGTAGTGTATGCAGCCCAAAATGGCCCAGCACAAGCCATCAGTGATCTGCTCTGGAATCCACTGGGGAAGGACAGGAAAGAGTCCCCATCGGACTCTGTCTGTTTCTACTGTTCAATGGGCCCAGGATCAGAGCCACCTACTCCTCACATCCTCACCCCTACCCAGATGTGTGGGTGCTAACATCTATCCTTCCCTGGCTTGGCTGGAAAGTGAGGCCATGAACCCATCCTCCTGCTGAGACCCCAGCTCTGGCCTGCCTGTGTCTGACCTGCACAGCTATCCAGCCTCCCAGGAGAGACAGGGCTGCTCCCGAGTTGTAAGACACACCAAGCCAGGGCATTGGCTTAGGTATTGGTTCTGCTTCTCCTAGTCTTAAGAGTTGATCTGTGGCCCTGGGCCGCAGTACACTCAAGTCAGGTGAGTGGGAAGTCTGCACCATACATTGTTAAGTCTGATCATTCCTCACAGAGACTCTGTTTGCTCATCTGAACAATGGTGAACACCATAATGGCCGCTAAAGATCCTGTGAGAAAGCCCTCCACATCATGCTGGACACCCAGGTCTGCCTAGCACGTGCTGCCTGTTGCTAAGGAGAGTTTAGAGGCCAATAAAGGTGGTTGTACAGGACAATTGCAATATGACAGCAGGCTGTCTGACAGATGGGACTGGACCCTGCACTGGGCTCTCTGTAGGACACCAAATCCTCTCCGTGACTCAGCCTGGCCACTGTCCTCAGAGCCCACGGTGACCAAGGATGATCTGCACACAGGCATGGGTGAAGGGTGAGGGAACAGGACCAACATCTGGATTTACAACCAACATGATAGCTGAAGTGACAATCTTCCTTACAGGAACAGAAGCCAGATCTTTAACACAAGCAGGGGCTAAGGTTAAATGTCTTGGTGACAGTGATGTCATCTTTCACAGTTCTCAGCGTCACTGTGTGGAATCCAGAGTCAGAGCCGAGATCCCTTGCCCCTCCCTTGACCCCGTGGCAGGTTGAACAGAGACAGTGTTTTAGGTCATGAATTATCCTGTTACCCGTCCTTTTTAGTCAGTTCAGTTCAGCAGTACAAAGTGCTCACAGAAACGCCAAGCACAAGAATATCATGGCTGTTGCTCTCAGTGAATTTATGGTCCAGTAGGAGACAGGCGTTGAGAAGGGAAATGTGAGGTTTCCCCAGTGCTGAGCAGCCAGGCCAGGACACAGGAGTGGATAGTTAGCCAAATACAGAATAGGAGAGGGGAGAGCCCAGCTGAAAGGCCTAGTTCTGGCTGGAGTGTGTGTGTGTGTGTGTGTGTGTGTGTGTGTGTGTGTGTGTGCACATGTACATGCATGTAGAGGTTAGAGGTCAGCTTTGAGTGTCATTCCTCAAAAGACTTCCACGGTGATTTTTGATAGAAGATCTCTCTCTGGAATCTGGTACTGAGTAAGTGAAGAGCTCCTCCTGTCTCAGATGCTTTTTCCATGGATGCTGGGGATCAAACTTGGGTCTTCAGGCACCTATAGCAAGCACTTTACTGACTGAGCTGTCTCCCCAGCTCTGTCCTGGCTCTTAAGGACAAGTGACAAGACCCAGACTAGACGCTAAAACGATTCCCTAACTTCTCATTTGAGACTGGTGTGCAGGGAGGGGTTAGGCAGATAGCAGGGGTCAGGTGGAGGTCATGTTTGGAAAAGGGCTGCCCCAGCAGTTCCAGTAGCACCAAGTGAAACAGCAAGGCCTAGTCCAATGAGCAGAGGAATGAAGATCTCTTTCTTCTTTTGGCTTCCTCCCATCTGCAAGGCGAGCTCTTCAGTTTATAGAGATAAACCTGGGGGACAACAGTCATGGGGGTGCAGGAGCCCTGAAAATGAGGGTTAATACAGGCACCAGTAGTGCCCTTGTGTAGGGAGCCGACAGAAGGCGGCTATCACACTTGCAGCCATCTTGAGCCATATACCTTGACAAGAGACTTGATTACAATAGCCTACAACAGCTGAGCACACTCTGATAACATCTTGTTTTAGATACCCAGGATTTTCCCTTGGGTGTGTGAGTCTAGACCTAAGGGCATGACTTAAAGGAGTGACTTAAAAGCGTGGCTTAGAAGTGAGACATATAAAAGGCAAGAGGCAGACAGAAGAAATTAGTAGTTATTAGAGCATTAGGTATTTGGCATTAGACATTAGGCACTTAGCACTTGGAAGAAGTAACTTGGAACCTGGAGGCACTAGGGTCTAGTAACTAGGGACTAGGAACTCAAGACTTGGGATTTGGACTAGGAAGAGAGACTGAAGAATAAACAGGATTGAATCACACTTTGTCTGGTCTCCATTCTTCGAGTCGGTCCTCACTCTCTCTCTTGAACCCCGACCCGAAGACAGGAGCTGTTTGGGGCAGCGTGGCCTCTGACAGCTTAGCTCCAAGGCTTTTGGCAGTGCGGGTCCAACATTGACAGAATGGTCTGAGACATTTTGGCCTCCAAACGTGGAGTAGAGCATCGCGGCTAACAACACCCTTGCACCAGAGGAGGGCAGGAGGGTTAACACATACTGATTTGGTAATGGTGATGTCATGAGCACATGTGAGATGGGGTTTTGAGGAGGGCCCTAAAAGGCAAAGAGGTGGGGGTAGGTCAAAGAGAGGAATATCCTGTGTTTTCCTCGTGGGCAGGGGTCCATGGAGGTCATAAGGGAAAAGTTAATGGGAACGGCTGTTAATAAGGGGAGAGAGAGAAAGAGAGAAAGAGAGAGAGAGAGAGAAAGAGAGAGAGAGAGGTGGGGGAGAGGGAGAGAGAGGCTGTGCGGTAGCAGAGCTAGCATGAAGGATGACAAAAACAGCCAAGAGAATAGAGGAGAGGGGGGCTTGTGGAGGGCACATGTCCTGGGCATGACATGTCACCAGGTCATGGATGTCCTTCCAGGAGATCCTGCTCTTCCTCTGAGTGTGGTGACTCCTCCGCCTTCTCTTCCCCTTCCTTGGTTCTTGATCTGTCAGTGAGAGGCGGGCCATCTTCTTTGTTGGTGGGGTGGTATTGGACATTTCTGGCAGGGACCCAGATAGGCTTAGGCTGGTCCTGTGGAAAAACACAGCATCTGGCTGGTGACTTCCAGGACAAGCTTGACCAGGCAATGTCCTCTACTACAGACAGCCTTGGTTGGATCTCTTCAATGCCAGATAACCTCTTTAGCAGGAGTTACTCTCCAAAACTGGAGGGCCCTGGACTTATTGACTCCTGAACAGGGAGGGACTTGTGTTTTGCTGGGGGAGAAATGTTGCTTCTACTTCAATGAATCTGGGCTGGTAGAACAAGATGTACAAATACTCAAAGAGCTCCGGGAGAACCTCTGTGCACACTATACTCCCAACACCCCAGCCCCTTGGTTCTCTAACCCCTTGATGGCTTAGATTTTTCCCCTCCTTAGCCCCATACTAGCCATTGGAGCCTTGCTTCTCTTGGCACCCTGCCTCATTCAGTTTCTAAAGCAACAGATAAGTAACACTGCAAAGATAAGTACCAATCAGGTCTTGGTTCAGTATCAAAATGTTCCCAACATAGGAGACCCTTAATCTGATGACACTTCTCCTTTATAAAAGAAAAAGGAGGAGTTGTGGGGCGGTGGGCTGTGAGAAGCAGCTGGGTGCTTGGTCGCACAAGCTTGGAACCCCAGAACCTTATTGGATGGCAGGAGTTCAGCTCTGCCCCCAGGCCCTGGTTCTTTTCATTTAGCTTCAACCCTCCAACAACCCCTCCCACAGAGAGGCTTATGACCATCAGTCACGAGGAACAGTCCCTCAGACTCTCCCACATGCAGATGAGGTATCTCTAAGCTCTCAGACCAAGTCAATAGGCATTATCTGCTGCCAGACCCTAACCCACCCCAAAACTCTATGTAAGGGCTCTATTTAGGGGAAGTAAAGTGCTCAAGAATCATCCTGGTGTCCGAGAGTTTCTGTCACAAGAGCTGTAACACTTGAGGAGAGATCTGCTCTCCCGGAACCTGCCTGGGACACCAAGCTGCCTCCTTGCCAGTCAGCCTGCTCCTTATCGGCCCAGTCCAGGCCTGGACCAGCTCAGCGCAGAGAGACGGGGGCAACACCTGGGAGAGAACGGTCAGCGACAGCGAGCGAGCAGAGGCAGCAGCAGGGGCAGGCAATCTCCCCTCCTGCTTGCACTCTGTGTCCCTTGGCCAGGACCTCCCGCATCAGGCTGGGCCGGAGACCTAAAGACAGTGGAGACACAGGCTGGAGGCAGCGAAGAGACAGTAGCAAACCCTCCCTGCTCTCACCCTGTCCCCAGCTGGGAGATCGTCATGGGACACCCTCCAGAACAAGGGACCAACAGCTGGCAAAGATGGTGGTGGACTGGACTAGGTAGTTTAAGTACCACAGTTGTTCAGTCCTTGCAGCTACACAAAACCCTTACTCTGTGTTATTGTTTGTATATGCTGGGCCCAGGGAGTGGCACTATTAGGAGGTGTGGCCTTGTTGGAGAAGGTGTGTCACTGTGGGTGTGGGCTCTAAGACCTAGCTGCCTGGAAGTCAGTCTTCTCTTAGAGGCCTTCAGATGAAGATGTAGAACTCTCAGCTCCTCCTGCGCCACTCTTGCCTGGATGCTGCCATGCTCCCACCTTGATGATAATTGACTGAACCTCTGAACCTGCGAGCCAGCCAGGGTGTGCAAAGAGAGAAGACACTCCTCCCAAGGCTGCACCAGCGATCTGAGGCCAGTGCAGGAGCCCAGTGTTACTTCACTGCCTGGGAGATGGTGCCACCTGCAGGCCTCCCGTAGCGCTGCTGCCCTCACGCCCGATGCTCCTCAGAGGAGCCAGGTTCCGGTCCTGTCCACACCCCACCCCGTCCTGGCGACTCCCAAAAGGTCTGCAGATATAGGAGTTTGAAAATGTTCTTGTACGTGCTCAGTATACATCTGCCCCACGTCTGACTTAAGTTAACCCTAAACAAGGCCTTGGGAAAGGTGGAAGAGAGGGAGGAGGAGGAGGGGGAGGGGGAAGGGGAGGAGGAGGGGGGAGGGGAGGGGGGAGGAAGGAAAGGGAGAGGGGAGGGGGAGGAAGGAGAGGGGGAGGGGAGGAGGAGGAGGAATGGGGAAGAGAGACAGAGACTCAAAGAGAGGCGGACTCAGCCTGAAGCCTGGAAGTTGACTATGACCAAGGAAGTTTTCGAGGGAGAATGACAGCTTTTTTTTCCTCCTTTAAAAGAGAAGGTCTCATTGTGTCATCCATGCTGGCCTGAAACTCAGCTTCTCAGGCTTCTGTCTCCAAGTGCTGAGATTACAGGTAAAAGCTACCAAGTCTGATCATGATAGGCAAGGTGAGCAGCAGGAAGTCTAGTGAGGCAGCTACAGAAGTTTCCAGGGAGAAAAGAAAGCCCCCAGTGACGTCGACTGGGTGAGAGGAGACGGCAGATTGCAGAGGTAAATTCCTTCACTCCTTTGGAACACAGGAAGATGCCACTACAAATCTCTTTTTTTTTTCCCTCCTTCCTTTCTCCCTCTTACTCTGGCCTGGCCCTGCTCGATCTAGCCCCATGGTTTTTATTTATTTATTATATGTAAGTACACTGGTAGCTGTCTTCAGACACCCCATACGAGGGCATCAGATCTCATCACGGATGGTTGTGAGCCACCATGTGGTTATTGGGATTTGAACTCATGACCTCCGGAAGAACAGTTAGTGCTCTTAATCACTGAGCCTGCACTCCAGCTCACCACAAGTCTTTAATATACATATTTCTTATATGTCTGCCATTAAAAACCTCAAGAAGCTATGTGTATATTGCTATACAATCTAGTACAGTGGTATATATAGAATTTATAAATACAGACTATGGTATATATTCAAAAATAACCTTTTAATATGGGTTCAGAGATCAGATGAATTAATTTATACCTGGAATATACTGAATACTATGTAAAAAGCTGGGGGTATAGCTCAATGGTAGAGTATTTAGCACAGGCAAGACCATGGATTCTACAACCCAGGGACACACACACACACACACACACACACACACACACACACACACACACAATCTGTAAGCTGTCATAGATTGTTTCGGGGTGGGAGAGCCCAGTGACATTGCCTGCCCTCCATGCTCTTGAAGAACTAGCCATGTCCCTGTCAGAGCCAGTCTCTAATTCCTTACCTCCTGAACTTGGGTGAGTTTACAAGCCAGTGTCTCTGTGTCATCCAAGGCTGAGTCACAATTGTGCTGCTCTCTGCTGGCAGGGACAGTCACTCCGAGCTCTGTGCTCCCATCAACAGCTCCAGTAAGTCCCAGTGAGGCATAGGCTACTTCTCACAGCCTGAGACTGAAGGAGATGCAGGATTCTGCAGCCTGGGCCTGGTTACTACGTGGGTCAGATAGAATAAATCTGTTGGGGCCTTCTGAATTCTCACCCGCAGGCTCTGAGTATAATGCCTGCTTTTCACGACTTAAGCTTCCAGCTTGGTAGGTAAGTGTTTACCACACAAGCATGAAAACTTGGATTTGAATCCCCAGAACCCAGGTAAAATGTTAGACATGGCACCACACCCAATGCTACTACTGGGAGATGGAAGGTTGAAACAGGAGAATCTCCAGAAGCTCATGGACCAGCTAGCCTGGCATATGCAACAGCAAACAACATGGAAGGCAAGGGTGGGCATGCAAAGTCATCCTGCCCTCCACACATGAATCACAAAGCATGGCAAGTATGCATCTTGTGCACAGGCACACGAACACCTGTGCACACACCTTTCTGGTGGCTTTTTTTTTTTTCATCAATAGAGAAGCAGATCAGCTTCTTATATACCTTGGTGGTTTTATCCACTCTTCCTGTGGATAAAAGGAGCCGAGTGTCCTCAGAGGGTCAATCAAGCTGAAGAGGGAGAGGAGGAAGCAACAGTGTCCAGGGAGAAAAGAGAAAAGATCTCAGGTTGTGGGAGGGTCCCCGACCTAGGCTCCCCATCGTGTCGTAGTTATGGAAGGACACTGGGACCATTTCATGGCTCTCTAGATCTCTAACCTTCTTAATGCTTCATCCCTTTAATACAATTTCTCGCATTGTGGTGACCCCCAACCATAAAATTATTTCACTGCCACTTCATAACTGTAATTTTGCTGGTATGAGTCATGATGTAGATATCTGATACGCAGGATATCTAGTATGGGACTCCTGTGAGAGGGTTGTTTGACTCATAGGTTGATAACCTTCTTGGCTCTTGGCAGCAAGCAGAAATAAGAGGAGACAGCCTTCTCTTTGGACCTGGCACTTGGTCACATTCAGGGTTGGCACCTTTTGAGACAGTATGTGCCTCTGCCTCACCATGGTGACAGGGAAGAGTATAAGGAAAGAGGTTGGCTCTTGTGCCTACTTGCTGGATGCTCAGCCAGAGACCTCTTTAACCCTTCTGTGCCTGGGCTCCTTGCACAGTAAAACAAGCAGCAATAGCTCTGCCCCACATGGTCTGTGTGGGTTGAGTGAACGATGACTTTGCACTGTTCTGAGCTCCTTTGGAGCTGCTGTTCCCTCTGAAAACCAAGTGTTCCAGCCTGTGATGTTCAGAGAAGACACTTCTGCTGGAAAGAGAGCCAGCGAGGCAAGTATGCAACTTGGAGGTGGCGCTTTCTCTTCCCAATGTGTTTCATCACACCAGAAGGGACTGTGATGGCAACCACCTTTCTCAACCTCCTGTCAAGACCATGGTTTCATGAGTGATGGCAGAGACACTCAAAATAATACACTTGTAAGGTTGGGCTTATAGTGGGCAAGAAAGGTGCTGGGTTCTGATCTCAGCAGCAACACACACGCATACACATGTGTGCGCATTCTGGGAATTCTGGGTAAAAGGCTGTGTGATGAGTGGAACCAGGTCATGGAGTGGCCACATATGCTTTTCTGGGGACATGTCTCCTGGCTTTAAGGATAGGCTCCTAGAGTTACCAAGAACTTTGTTAAACTGGATCCTCAGATCTCCACTCTGTTTTGGGATTTTTGTAGGTTTTGACAGGGTCTCTCACTCAGTCCTGGCTGGCCTGGAACTCTGTAGACATGAGTGGCCTGGCCTCACACTGACAGAGATCCCTCCACCTCTGCCTCCTAAGATTAGATGCCCAGCTATCCTGGGGCTTTTAAGGAAGAGAATGTAGAGAGACTGACAACTTTACAAGTATTTAGATTCTATTTATTTTTAGGGGCTTAGGGGCTAAGCATACAGGTTGCTCTTCCAGAGGATGAAGGCTGGATTCCCTGCACCCACTCACAGTCCACGACCATCTGTAACTCCAGTTCCACGGTCTCGGACACCTCCTTTGCCCTTCTCAGGTACATGGTGTACAGACATACACACAGGTAAAACACTCATACACATAAAATAATCTTTAAAACATTTAAATCCACAGTATTATTAGTGTGGTGAACCCTGCTGCTGTCACTTGCTCAACAATCAGTCCCTCCTTCCTGGTACCAGACTCCCAGTTTTGTCTATACAGACCAGGCAGGCCGGTGGTCTGCCTCTCAGCACTGAGATAAAAAAGACATTCGCCACTTTGCCCTAGTTTGTCTAGGCTTCAAAGTGGGACACTGTCTTAGTTAGGGTTTTATTGCTGTGAACAAACACCATGACCAAGGCAAATCTTATTAGGACATTTAATTGGGGCTGGCTTACGGGTTCAGAGGTTCAGTCCATTATCATGAAGGCAGGAGCATGGCAGCATCCAGGCAGGCATGGTGCTGGAGGTTTACATTTTCATCTGAAGGCCTCTAGAAGACTCACTTCCAGGCAGCTAGGATGAGGGTATTAAAGTCCATGCCCACAGTGACACAGTCAATGCCACACCTCCTAATAGTACTACTCCCTAGTTCAACCATATACAAACCATCGTATTTCACTTCCTGGCTCCCATAGACTTGTTTCAAACATATGAGTCTAGGGGGCCAAACCTAAACATAGCATAATGCAAAATACATTTAGTCCAACTTCCAAAGTCCCCATAGTCTACAGCAGTCTCAACTATGTTAAAAGTCCAGATTTCAAGGTCTCTTTTGAGATTCATCCAACCACTTAACTGTAATCCCCAAAGCAAGACAGGAAACCAGCTGGGCAAACTCACACTCTGCATCTCCATGTCTGATGTCAAAGCTGTCTTCAGATCTCCAACTCCTTTTTGATCATTGTGGACTGCAACAAACTTCCTTCTGGGCTGGTTCTACTCCGTTAGCAGCTTTCCTCAGCAGATAGCCCATGACTCTGGCATCTCTGACATCTTGGGATCTCCAAGGAAATTTCAATGTTACAGCTTCTTGTTTCAAAGTCTGGGATCTATACATGATCTTCTGGGCTCCTCCAAAGGGCTGGCCTCACTTCTCCAGCTCTGCCCTCTGTAGCACTCTAAGCTCAGGTTGATCCACTCCACTGCTGTTCTTGGTGGTCACCCCATGGTACTGGCATCTCCAATACGCTGGGGTCTTTCGATGCAACCAGACTTTACCAATAAATAGCCTCTCATAGGCTCTCTTCATGGTGCCAAGCCTCAAATTCTTTGCATGACCCCTTCAGTCCTGGGCCGTCAACTGCAACAGAGGCTGCACCTTCACCAATGGCCTTCCATGGCCTCTCACAGTGCCAAGCCTTAGCTGCAGTTCATGACACCTTTACGCCCTCAAAAACAGTACCACCTAGGTGACTCTTACACATTACCAAGTCCAGCCGTAGCACTAGGTACAACCTTGGTTACCTCTGGAACACAGCTTCTTTGTGCTCTCAGAAAACACTTTTCAGATTTCACTCACTGATGGCTGGTCTCTTCTTAATCACCGCTAATTTCTTAGCTCCAGCTAACCAGCATCAATTGTCCCCTCTATTTTTCACTCTAAAGCCAGAGACACATGGCTGAAGCTGCCAAGTTCTGTTGCTTGTTGTGGCTGGAACATGGCCCCCTTGTTCTATTACATTATAACCAGCTTTCTGTTTCCCAGCTCCTTCACTGCCTAAACTTGGCTGTCCTGGATCTTGCTTTGTAGATTGACCTTGAACTCAAGAGATCTGCATGGGTCTGTCTCCTGGAATGCTGGTGTTAACGGCGTGTACCACCATGCCTAGACTTAAGTTTTTCCACCCAGAACCTGTTCTGTTCAAGGCTGGCCTTGAACTCAGAGATCTGCTTGCCTTTGCCTTCCGGGATTAAAGGCTTGTACTGCCAAGCCTGGACCTAAATTTAGTTAGGTGGGATCTTGTCCCAAGGTTACCACTCCCTTAATCAATTTAATATCCTTGAATACAGGATTCAGGTTCATTTCATTTTCTGGCATCCCTTTAATACTTGAACCATATATTTTGTATTTTTCCTTTCTAAGCTTGCTATGCTTGCTCAAAATGCTTTCCATGAGACTTAACCAGAAAACAAAGGGATTTCTGTTGGGAAATTTTTGGGATTTCCTTTGTCAATTCAATTAATATAAATCTCTTTACCTTAGCTTGAGGTAGACTCTCAGACAAGGGCAAAAAGCAGCCACATCCTTCACCAAAATACCACAAAAACAGTCTCTATGCCAAACTGAAATTCTTCTCCTCTGAAACCTCTTGGGCCAAGTCTGTACAGTTAAGATTCTTCTCAGCAACAAAGTCTTCCATATTCCTAATAGGACAGCCCATTAGGCCCCACTTAAAGGATTCCATGGCTTTCCAAATCCAAAGTCCCAAAAAATACATTTTGCAAAACAAAAGCATGGTCAGGCCTATCACAGCAATACTCCAGTCCCTGGTATCAACTTCTGTCTTAGGGTTTTACTGCTGTGAACAGACATCATGACGAAGGCAACTCTTACAAGGACATTTAATTGGGGCTGGCTTACAGGTTCAGAGGTTCAGTCCATTATCATCAAGGCAGGAGCATGGCGGCATCCAGGCAGGCATGGTGTGGCAGGAGCTGAGAGTTCTACATCTTCATCTGCAGGCCTCTAGGAGAAGACTCACTTCCAGGCAGCTAGGATGAGGGTATTAAAGTCCTCACCCACAGTGACAGCCACACCTACTCCAACAAGGCCACACCTCCTAATAGTGCCACTCCCTGGCCAAGTTTATACAAAACCATCACAGACACTCTGGGACAGGAAAGCCTATCTCCAGTCTTAGTGGGAAATCCTAATAGACTCCTTTGTCTACATCCCGTCTCCCAGACTCCCTTGCAGTAGGAATGAGCCATTAAAGTCACAACCCATGAGACACAGAAATAATATGTGTGTAATCTTATGGGCTCTGTTAACACAGGCAGAGGTGAAAGCAAGGCCAGATGTCAATCTCCCCACTGTTTGCTCTGGAGCAGAGTGTGACCCAGGGTAGCTCATGGACCAGAGGCAGCAGTCTCTGTGTTGGCTGTCTTCTGTTGCTTGTACCCAAAGTATCTAGTACAATAACATCTTTTCAGGCCTGAGAACTTCCTAAGCACAAAAAACTTCTAGACACTGGTGAGTACTATGCCCCACAGACCCAGGTACAAGGTATATGTATCGTAGAAATAAACACCTTTTTTTCTTGGAGGGAGTCCAGACACTGCCCTGGACCAGTCTCTGAGCCTGTCAGAGCTGAGAGGTGTCTAGAAGCTCCATTCACTCAGACTTAGGAAGAGAAGTCCTAGGAAGCTGGAAAGAATCAAGAAAGGCTGTTCTGAGCCGGGCAATGGTGGCGCACGCCTTGAATCCCAGCACTTGGGAGGCAGAGGCAGGTGGATTTCTGAGTTCGAGGCCAGCCTGGTCTACAAAGTGAGTTCCAGGACAGCCAGGACTACACAGAGAAACCCTGTCTCGAAAAACCAAAAAAAAAAAAAAAAAAGAAAGGCTGTTCTGGTCTTCCCACATCAAAGGATGCTTGGGAGCCCCAGTCCAGTTGGCAGAGAGACCCTGGCAAGCAGAGCTTGTGACATTAGCCAAACCCAACCTCTCCCAAACCAGGAAATTTCAACTCAGCCATCAAGTCTCAATTCTGAGTGTGACAACCAGGAAGGTAAGAAGCAGGGTACGATCTGCTTAGTACAAAGGACATGAGACCCAGGGAACCGTGGGGTTTGGACGAGAATGGCTCCCTTCAGTTCCTCCCTGGGTTTGAATGCTTAGTCCCTAGTTGGAAGAAGTGTCTGGGGGAAGATCGGGAGATGCAGCCTTGTTGAAGGAAGTATCCCACTGGGTTCAGGCTCTGAGGTTTCAAAAGCCCATGCTGGGCCCAATCTCTCTGCCTCTAAATTGTAGATTAGATGTGAGCTCTCAGCCAGTGCTCTACCACCAGCCTGCCTGCCTGCTGCCACGCTTCCCACCATGACGGTCACGGACTCAAGTTCTGAAACTGTAAGCAAGTCCCCAATCAAGTGTTTAAAAGTTGACATGTGTCTCTTCAAAGTAAATAGAACACCGACTAGGACAGGAGAGTGGGCAGCTTGACCCTTGACCCGAGAACACTGAAAATAACAATATTCGATGGTGAACTCAAGACTGGTTTTAATCTTAGGGCACTGAGAAGCTAGGGGAGTGGGGGTGGCATCTCAATCCTGAACTTGACATCCAGGAAGAAGGAACAGGTGATCTACTTGGCTGGAGGAGAATGTTCAAAGCATGTGTCAGTTTCTCATGAGGGTACAAGACTAAAGAAAAATGCAGAGTGGAAGGGTTGGGCCAAAGACACACGGTGACTCAGCAGACCCAAATGGAGCATCTGTGCATCAGTCCTTGGTCACTGCCCAACACAATTCCCTGCTTTGGGGACACACCACTGATGGGGCCATGGTTTCCAGCAGACAGAGGCTCCCACAGGCATTGTCCTAGGTGCTGCTGGCAGACCAGGAGGGAAGATTCTGGGGCTGCACAAGAAGTAACTCTCTGAAAGTGGACCCAGACAGTCCCAGGCTAAGTGGGGCCACAGCTGTGGCCTCCAGCGTCTTGAGGTTTCTAGAAGAAAGATCTGCCTTTCACAAGCCCTTCAGGTTTCCCCACACGACCCTGGACTAGTGCCGGCCTGGAGATGGTCAGCTCCCAAGGAAGGTGAGAGATTGACTGAACACAACAGCAATATGAAAATTAAATCGAGATATTTAATAGACAGTGCAAACCATAATCTCATCTGAATATAAATGTATGCACATGTTTCCAATGAGTTATGTATCAATTATCACAAACAGCAACGAGGACCTTAGAGCTAGGTTAGAAAACCGGATAGCTGGAATTTAATTCTAACAATCTTAGTTGCACACAAGAGAACACATCCATTTTAGATCCGTGTCACAAACTCCAAAAGACCAGGGGGGCAGGAGTGACAAGGGCCAAGGTGGTAGGCATGGGCCAGTACACAGGTAACAAACAGAAGCACAGCTCTTGAGGGAGCCAAAACCAGATGTGTCATTACAGCTGAGAACAAGGAAAAGCCTATCTATGGCTTTTAAAAAACGACTTTTCTGCCAGTACCGTTAACGTCTTACAGAGAGATGTGACAAGTCAGCTGACTTAAAGGACACGGATTGTTTCAACTGCAAATGGCCGACCCTCTCCACGGAGGACTCAGCAGTGGGGTTAGCTAGTCCAGAAGCTCAGTGCTGGATTTGCAAATACAGTTTATTTTACAGAAATTCAACATTATAAACAGCAGGCACCTCCCACCCGCCCACCCCTCCCCCACCCGCCCCTGGGCACAGACCATGCTATGCGAGAGTGAGCAGTGATGCGGCCTACTGCTTTGGGTGAGAGCTGAGCGATGGAGGTCACCTGCACCGCATCCTGCCTGCCCTGCGCACGCACATGCCTGCCCGATGCACAGGCCACCAGAGTCCGTCTGGGCCCAGCCTCTGCTGGAACAGTTACATGGATCCGGCCCAGTTCTCCAATTCCTTCATGTCGTCGTCTTCCTCTTCCTTCTTCTTGGCTGTGGATACAGAAAAGATGCTTTCTGAAGCCTGGTTGGGAACTGGAGGCATGCCCCACTATGTATGTACATACACACACACACACACACACACACACACACACACACACACACACACACTCACACACCCCTACAGCAGCTGGTCAGCAGGGGAACCATAGCAGGTGGGACTGTTTTACACTGAGGATCCCTCAGCTCTAAAAGAGACAGGAGAGTTCCTCCCAAGAGGTGCCATCCTTGCCAAGCTGACTCCACTTGGAGTTGCTGGAGCCATGCTTTGCTAGACTGCCTCTGACAGACGAATAGCCTCTGAAGAGTCATTGAAGAGTCAGGGGGCTTTCCTCTTTACCATGGCAGAGGGAGGGAGGGAGAGGGAAATGGCCTGTTCACATTCTGCTGACAGGCCCTTTGTTCCACTCTAGATTGGCAGTTCTGACTTTCTGGGAGCTTTGTGTGGAACATTTCTGTGTGGAGTGAACACTTGGGGAGGGGAAGAGGGCGGAAATACAGGCAGGGAAACGAGGGTTTGACAGAAGCAGGTCTCCAAGAGCAAACAGCATGGGGCCCTCGCTAGGGCAAGACTTAAGTTCTCACAGTGCCCAGTGCCCAGAACGTTCCACTCTAGAATAGAGGCTCCTTTTTATTCTTTTTCAAACTTTTTAAAAATTTAAAAAACGATTACATCGGTTCCCCCATTTCTCCTCCCAAGCCCACATGGGACATGTAATGCCTGGAGACACGGTAGCTGATATACCTCTGTATGGCAGTGGCTGCTACTGGCATCTGGTGGGAAGTCAGCCCCACTGCCACCCCAGAATGATCTGGCTATGTCACCATGTTAAGGTTAGGGAATCCTGTTCTGGAGACACCAGGGAAAGACATACAACACTGGCACTGTGGCCATCACAACACATGCTCTTTGGCTCAGAACCCAGACTGAAGTCAACTGACCATGAGATCACCCCCTTCACATGCACCAGGGTGTGTCCTGACTGTGGGCACACTCACCGGGTTTGGATGGTAGGGCTACAGAGGGGACATTTGGTAGAGGGACTGTTTCGGGCCCACTGATCTCCAACAAATTTTTATCCAGCTCTTCTTGTTCAAGCTCTTCCAGTTCTGCCATGAGCTCATCCTGCAAAGGGAAGGAAGGAAGTGTGCTGAGACTCCCTGCAGCCATGCCTCCCCTGATGCCCAGTGGGCCTTCTGAGGGGATCACTGGTGTGCACACATCTGGGGTCCCATCTATGGGCTTCTTGAGGACTGTATCTTTTCTTTCATTCCTTTTCAAGAGAAGTATCAGGTGCTGAACCCAGGACCACACATGTGCTAGGTAAGTGTTTTACCACTGAGCTACCTGCTCAGCCTTGTCTACCTTTTGAAATTTTGGGACAGGTTCTGCCCAAGCTCTGTGGTTCAGGCTTGCTGTCCTCCCGGCCCTGAGCTGCTAGATCAGAAGGCTGGACCTGATGAACCATTAGCCCAGGGCTGCGCCTCTCCTATTTCGTTTGTTAGTTTTTAAGTGTCTGAGTGCTTTGCTGGCATTTGTGTCTGTGTGCTGTGTGCATGCAGTGCCCCCAACAGAAGGCATGGATCCCCTAGGGCTGGAGTCACAGAGAGTCGCTGGCTACAAAGTGGGCACCCACAACCCCTTCTAGCCTCCAGGGCATGCAAATCATGTGCAGATACAGATGCAGGCAAAATATCCAAAAACATAAAACAAAATATATGTTTTCTTTCTTCTTCTTTTTTTAAGACAAGATCTCACTGTCACTGTGAATGCCCTCGAACTCCCTATGTAGACTACTTTGGCCTCTGCCTCCTGAGTGCTATGATTAAACACATGTGCCACTAAGCAAAGCATAAAATACATTAAAATTTTTTTTTATTTTAAAGTCCAGAATCCAGCCAGGTGGTGGTGGCATATGCCTCTAGTCCCTAGCACTTGGGAGGCAGAGGCAGGCAGGTGTCTGTGACTTAGAGGCCAGCCTGGTCTACAGAGTGAGTTCTAGGACAGCCAGGGCTACACAGAGAAACCTTGGATCAAAAAACCTAAACAAACAAATCCAGAACCCAAAGATGTACACACTGTGCCCCGTTGGTATCTGAGCCTGAAGTCTGTCACCCAGAGACACAGGTGACTTTCCTGGAGCCACTCACCTCGTCAAACTCTTCTCCGAAGCCCACAGGTTTGGAGATGGCTGTGGAAATCTCCTCTGCGAGTTCTTGCTGGTCAGCAATGTCCTGCATCAACTCGTCCACTTTATCAATGTCCCTTAAAATGAAGTGAACACGTTAGCATACTACCTAGGACTGCTCTGAGCCCAGAGCGGACCCTGCTACATACCATCCGCTTCTCAGCACACAGTAGCAAGTCTCCTGTAGAAAATGGCCCGTTATTATTGCCTTCCTCCTTCTCTTTAAAATTGGGACTCAAGAGCTGGTGAGACAGCTCAGTCAGTTATGTGCCTGCTGGTCAAGCCTGGTCACCAGTTCTTACTCCAGAGCCCACATAAAGGTGGCAGGCAAGAGCTGACTCTACAAAGTTGTCCTCTGACCACCCCTCCCCCACACTCACACCGGTGTGGGCACACACACTCAAAATAAATGTAAAATTGAGAATCAAAGAATCAAGCAGATGGAAGTGTCCTTAGCCATCACTGAGTCCAACACCCAAGGAAACGAGGCTTAGCAGACAGGTGGAGTCAAAGTCGCCTCCCCCCACAAACACACACCAGAATTTGTAAACACATCCGGTAAGATCCACTCAAACTCCAAATAGGGTGACAACCACGGGACTTTAACTCCTGCACCAAGACCTCTTCTTCAACGCCCAAAGCAACTCTGAACGGGAGGGCAAACCAGAAAACACAGCCAAGTCACCTGGATAGCTCCTCTTCACACACAGTGTCACACACCGTGTCACACAGTTATCCAGGATGGTCTGTATACATTCTTATTATCCTTGGTTAAAGACACGGCCTGAGCAGCACCTCCCACACCTCACTTATGGAGGGCAATGCTCCTGCACCTCCTGTTTCTAGAGCAAAGAGCTTCAAGTTTTTCCAGCCCACTAACAAATATTTTAACGTGGTTCATAGAGACTGTTAACACTCAACTCCGCTTTAGAGCAGAGCAGCTCCAGGAGTATGTAAAGGAGGGGAATTGCTATGGGCAGGCCGGAGGCTGCACTCTGCAGATCCCTGTGCCAGCACATGGCTGAGCAGTCAAAGCAGCAAGGGTTCCAAGCGCCCCTCTGTGACAGCTCAAGTGTCAAAAGACTAAAATAGGTGCAGTTTGTTCTTAGAAAGACCCTGCCATTTACAAGCAGAACCAGGCTGGTCTCTAGTCCACAGGCCAGCTACATGAGAAGTAACTGCCCTCATGGAAGGAAGGACTGCGTAGTGCAGGAACAGCACAGACATAGCCTGAGAGAAGGGAGAGGCAAAAACCACCCTCAGAGTAGACTCAGAATAGGTTCAAAGCCTTGGGAGGAAGCACAGATGCCAGGGCCCAGTCCTGTTCACACTCAGAGTGTAGCAGCACAGGTGCCTTTCCTCTCTGGGACACAGGCTTCTCCAGTCTGATGAACTAAGGTGGCTGAGAAGACCTTCTTAGGACATTCCCAACTTGAAACTTTGCCTGTCACAATAACCTAGAACCAGGTGAAACAAGACAACTTTCCTTTTCTTTCCTAAGCTCTATGTGGAACTAAAGGTGGCACAACCCACTCTAGCTCCAAAGAGAGTGACACCATGCAACATTCCCCTGCACACACCCCTACCCAGCAGTGGCACATACATGTTGTCGTGGGCAGCCTTCATGGCCTTGGCGGCGTAGCCCATGTTCTTGAGCACCTCCGTGTTGGTGTTGGCGTTCTCTAGCGCCTCCCGCTGGAACTCGATGGTTGACAGGGTGCCGTCAATCTGTGCCAGCTGCTTCTCATACCTCTTCTTGCGCTTCAGAGCCTGCAGGGCCGCTAGAGGGAAGAAAGTAAGCTTGAGTGCATGGCCAGGCATGATGTAAGAGGACATAGAGCCCTTCTCCCCAGAGTCCAGGCCTCAGATGCAGCCCCCTCTGTAAGACGGCTAATAACATCCACCCAGGAGCACATTCAACTTTCTAAGAAAAACGCCAAGTTCAAAGACAAATTCAAAGTTCAAAGACAAATTTAAACTCCATGGCAACCACATCTGCTGCAAAAATCAAAGTATGGACAGGCCCTCAGAGTAAGAACATGTTTCAGGGTCAAACTACAGCTCACAGGCAAGGGTAAGAGGCTTAGTTTCCCTGCTACATTCACTGTGAGGAGTGAATAGGGCTTAGCATACAGAGCAGCCTAGCACAGAGTGGCCTAGCATACAAAGCTGCCTAGCACATTAGTAAAGCAGGTATCACATCCAAAAAAACCCTAGCTCTAATTATCATAAAGCACCATTCCATACCAACTAAATGACAAAAATAACAATTGACAGTAGCAAATACTAGATGAGTTTGGGTTAAAATGTTATGCCATACAAAAGCCAACAATCCTGTAAACTGTTCTGCTCTGAAGGTAAGGCAGCAGCAGAGCAGAGCATACAGCACAGTGCTCTGAGCAGTAATTTCTGTCTGGAAGTTAAATGAACAAAACTCGAGAGCCACATGCCTAGAGATGGCCAGTACTCCATTCTCTAATAAGAAACACAACACAACTTTAGATGGGCCTCCTGCCATGGACAAATCTGGAAGGAGTTTGACCATTTGGTCAGATCAATGGCCTCTGCTTTCTTAGCTCTCAGTCTGTATAGAAATAGATCATTTTGCCGGAGGTCCAGTCAAGATAAGTGATTCAATAAGGCAAATCTATCGACGGCAGAGCTAGGACTACATCTCCCCACTGAAACCCAGACTCCTTCTCCTTACAGTCTAGAAAAGCAGCCCAGCAGGCTCTAGCAGAAGGAGCGGATGGACTGGGCTGGGTCAGAGAAGCTACATTTATGTGCATGCTTGTAAGCATGCTCCCTCATACAGGAGGGAGGCACCAATGCCATCTCCATGGGCTGCAGCTCACAATCACCTGCTCTACACAAGTGGTTTCTCTGTATGTCACACAAGTTAACATATTCTTTCCACTTCCAGTGTGTACCTTATAGCCTGCATGACGCATGCTTCACAGGATAGCTACAAACACCAAGACAGAACTGTGAAGTTACTTGAAACATTGTAAGCTTATTTCATTTATTTTATTTTTATTTATTTATTTATTTATTTATTTATAACTCTGTTGTGCACTTCTCCACTGGGATCTTTGTAGATAACAGCACTGTGTCCCAATGGCTGGAGGCTGAAGACACATGGCTGTCAGCCCAGGCATCTGTCCTAAGAACCACTTGCCAAGAACAATGGTTTGGCCTCCTCAAATAAATAAATAAATAAATAAATAAATAAATAGATAGATAGATAAATAAATAAATAAAAATTGTTTTTTGAGATGGTTTTTCTCTGTGCAGCCCTGGCTGCCCTGGAATTCACTCTGTAAACTGGGCTGGCCTCAAACCCAAAAATCTGACTGTAACTCTGCCTCCTGAGTGTTGGAATTAAAGGTGTATGCCATCATGCCAGGCATAATTAGAACACTTAAACTGATTAAGACTGAGGGCATAATCCAATGGCAGGGCATGCATGAGGCTCAACCCCTAGCACTGCAGTAAAGCCAACTCCCTCAGAGAGAGGAACAGAATGGTGTTTCTCAACCTGTCATGTATCAGACATTTACATTACAATTCATAACAGTAGCAAAATATGTTATGAAGCAGCCTCAAAAAATTTTATGGTTGGAGGTCACCACAGCATGAGGAACTGCACTAAGGGCCACAGCGTTAGGAAGGCTGAGAACCACTGCACTCGGAGAACCTGAAACAAACAAGAAGAACAACGCACTGTCCCTCATTAAAGTTTGAAAAGCTACCAGATCCGCTTAGAATAACTGAAAGGGCCAACCCGGCACCTTGTTGAACATTCTCACGTGTGTCGGTGCCTCAGAACAGCAACCTTACAAGGTTCCAGCAGACGAGGAAACTGAAGTTCAGAGCACTTCTGCTCCTCAGCCCAGGATCCCCAGGGAGGAACTTACACAGGGTGTGGGATCCAAAGCCAACACTGTGCCACTCTGTTAGCCTCCCACTTAATCAAAACAGAAGGCTCCTGCCCTGGAGGGAGTCACCCAGCCCAGTAACAAGTGTCCAAGGAGAATAAATCCAACCACCTCTGTTTTAAAACTTTCCGTAGCTCTCTCTGCCCACACTACAGCTTCTATCTGCCCTTAGGGTCCTGCCTAGGCAAGGGATGGATTTCCTCCATAAGGGCAGTCCTGAGGACCCTAGTCCCTGGCTGGACCTGCCATCTTCAACAATAATAGCAGCAAGAAGTTACCCTGAGAGAGGCCCTTAAGTCACCTATGCCTAGGGCTACTTGTGACAGAAACCCCATCCTGACATCCAGTGAGGTCAGGCCTTCTCAGGCACGGCCTGACATCTCAGATGCTCCTTTCTCAGATCCTACCTCCTGGCCATCCCCAGGACTCAGGGATCACACAAGAATAGAACTTATTTACAAAAGAATCAGGAATGTAGCTCCATAGCTGAGTATCTGTTTAATCTCTAGTACCAAGGGACAGGGACAGACGGACAGACAGACAGACAGACAGACAGACAGACACAGACAGACAGACAGACAGACAGAGACACACACACACACACACACACACACACACACACACACACACACACACACACACACGGCTACAGAACATTCTGGCATCCAAAAGGCTGTCTGTGTGGTAGTCATTTCCTTACATCACTCAATCCTCCAGCACCCTGACTGTCATGCTACAGAAACTCCAGATCCCAGCCTAAGAGGAAGACCTGGGGGCCAAAAAGGGGAAACATTCTCCAGGGACATCTTCTGTTATGTGCAGAGGGGACAGCTAAGCTACTCCCAACTCTTGCCTACTATTCGCCAATACCACAAACTCAAAAGTAACTCCAAGTAATTCCTAAATGGTTCTATCCATCTTTGCAGACCAACAACTAATGCAGGACTGGTATGCAGTTAGTTAATATATGCCAAGTTGAATCTTTAATTTCATGTATTTTATTGTGTTTTCATATATAAATGGTCCTATCCTAACATCTACATAAGGTAGCCATGTAAGATGTACTAAATGCACTTTTTATTCAACGATACTGTCCACTTACAATGAGCTTATCAGTGTAACTGGAGGGACATATATGTTCTATATAGGAGTCTTCGGGTGGGGTACATCTCTCCCTGTCTTCTTGGTTCATACAACAGGATCTCTTGCAAGCCCCTCACTATAAGGTAAGTATGCAAAAACTAAGGAACGGTCCCCAGCAAACACCCTAGCCTCCAGGGTCATCCTCCTTCTGCAGGCTCATAAGGCTTAGCCTAGAAGGTGGTGGCTCCCTTAGGCTGGTGTGTGGCAGGGACTGTGGATTGTTTTTCTCTCCTATTCCATCTAAGGTCTGCATTCTTCAACTACCTGACAGCTACCAAAGAAAAGGTACACTCAGAGAAACCCCCCAAATATGTTTTGCAAATAAAGCAACCCATTTGGTTAGCACTGGCCCACAAGAACAGGTGCAAGCACAGGCATCACCCACTTCACTTCCTACACCTCACAGACGTGGGAGCTTAGTGGAGGGGGACTGGGGAACCCGGTGTTCCATGGCCCTGTGACACACTTCTGAACACTGTCAAGAAAAACTCCCTTCATTCCACCTATTTAAGGTAGGGAGTTCAAAATAACTTATACTATAGTTCAGGCTGGCTTGGAATTCACTGGATAGTTCAGTTTGGCCCTGAACTCTCAGCAATCACTCTGCCTCAGCCTCTCAGGTGCTGACAGGATTATAGGTATGAGCCACCATACCCAGCTC
The DNA here is from genome assembly GCA_030674055.1 of Rhabdomys pumilio. Classification (NCBI taxonomy): domain Eukaryota; kingdom Metazoa; phylum Chordata; class Mammalia; order Rodentia; family Muridae; genus Rhabdomys; species Rhabdomys pumilio. Next base: position 215,390,254 of record JANHMN010000002.1, on the reverse strand, counting down.
TAACCAGATTTCCAACCAGACTTGCTTTTCTACATAGCCAAAGTCCATAGAGCCCAAGCCCAGTATTTACATAAATAAATGCAAACTGGCTTGTAATGGCTTGCCAGCCTCCCCAAATTCTGGATGGCTGGATTAAAGAAACAAGTTGGAGGCTAAGGAACAGCTGTTCATCAAAGCCAAGTCTTCAGAGAGGAAGCATCCAAGAAGTCCATCTTCTGCTACAGAGCCCAGGGTCATATATAAACACACTGGCTCTAATAGCCTAAATTTAACCCTACTAACAGAAGTTTAAGAGGGTGCTTTTAGATGAGAAAAAGTCTGTGAAATCTCCATATTTAATTATGCCTTTGCCAGTTCCAATAGAGTAATTACAGCAGCAATTACAGAATCTAATAACCAGCTTTATTGGCTCTGAAAGCTGAAGCAAAAGCAACTGCAACCATGTTGAAATAAACATTGGTCTCCAGACAGTTGCTTCATTAGACCTCCTAACAGCTATTTAAAAGACAGCATGCAAGAGATACCCTAAGAAGCAGAGCGACTGGTAGAGAAGCATTCACTCAGGACTAGAAACCTCTTCTACAAGGCATCCGGCAATGACCACATTGGATTGTGTCAGTTCGGTTCAACTAAAGAGGGTTTCCCTTCTTCTAGGCCAAGGTCAACTAGATTCTCCTAGAAGAAGAGAGGCCTGCCTGCTCTGATGACTCCACATTCAGTATATGTGAGACAGCCCAAAGCTTCTCACTAGATGTGGAGAAAGCATGCCTACACACTCCCTATGGGCTGAGAGCCTCAGAATAGAAAAGGGGGTGTTCAGGAACCAGCTCTCATATAATGAATGGCAGGCAGTGTCTGCAGTCCTTCCAAAAGTTAGGATCTACACCCAGGGAAGTAAGATACGGTGGGGGGAGGGGTGTGTGCACTGCTTTCCCAATCAGCACAAATCACACAGCATACACCAGCACACTCCAGAGGGTATTTCCCCAGAAACGCAGTGAGCCACAGGCAGCTAAGAAGGCTTGCTTCATCAACTCTAGCCGTCTTTGAAGGGTTCTTGCCTCACTGTGCTGCAAATGAAGACTTTCTGAGAACCCTGAGCTAGGAGACCACAACTAGGTATCAAAGCACTGGCTGTTTTACTGAAAGCAGGGCAGGGGCTCATCTGTCATCTGTCCTATGTATGAGAGCAAGACAAAGCACGAAAGTCAAAAATCACAGCTATCCAAAGCCCAACACCCTCTTCTATTAGCTAGCTAGAAGCGTGTTGGATCCCCTGGAGCTAGAGATAAAGTGGTGTGATCTGCCCGGTGTGAGGCAGTGCTGGGAACTGAGCTCTAGTCCCCTGCAAGAACAGTACTTACCTGTGGAACCATCCCCAGCTCCCTGCACCTCGGTCCTAAATTCTGCCCTTTGCAAATCTTATTTAAGATTTCTGCTGACCCATAGAAGCACTGAAAAATAACTTGCTTTCCTAAGTCCTCAGAAGAAAAAGAGGCCAGTCACGGTGGCTTACATATATGATCCCATGCTGGCCTGGGTAACAGAATAAGCCCTATTTGAAGAAAACAAATCAGAAAAAAAAATTCAAAGTTATCATTTGACCAAGGTCAGGGGTATTTTGTCTGAGTAGGTACTGCAATCCTGTCAGACTGGGTCACTTCTCATTCTCCTACCCTGCATAGAGGCAGCAGGACCAGCTTGGGCTTTAAGTGAACAAAAAACTCCTCAGAAGCCAAGTCCAGCGACAGTGGGATTGATCAGCAGGCAGCAGCCTGACAATCTGAGTTAGATCGAGAGGATCCACAAGCGGAAAGACAGAATCCTTTCCTACAAGTTGGTCTCCCTCTCTATCAAATCTAACATTTAAAAAAAAATTTTTTTTTTCAGAAGCCAAAATATACCTTTAAAGCCCAGACAGGCTGCTTTGTTTCAGACTCGCACCAGCCGTGGGATGATATCCTGACACTGCTGTATTTATTCCCACAACTGGGGAGTTCAGGCCAGAAGCACAGGCATGTGTTTCCAAGCAGCCTCATTCTCGTGACGTACCTCTCTGCTCCCCTAATTTGCTCTCCATGGCCTGGAGCTAATGCACTGCATGGGGAGATGGTAAAGTACTTGCATATGACCAGAAAATGGGAGTCCAAAACCCCGCTGACTTCATCAGCAAACGCACGGCAAGTCCAGTACTCTCTGCAAAGGAGATTCTAGAGAAAAAGAAGCCTCTTATCTGTTTAACACAGACAAAGAGGAAAGAAGTAAGTCTCACATTAACAACCTTACAGAATGCTGAACCACCCAGAGGCACGGAAATGGCACACTGTGTGCTCTGTGTAAACCTGGGTGAGACACCAGCATGGTCTAGCAAACAGGCTCTGCCGGCTTACAGCATGTTAAAACAATGGTTTAGGGGTCCAGGTGGCCAGCTTCCTGGTCCAGCCTCACCAGTATCACAATGAGCCAATTACTTGACCTCACTAATCCTCATGGTGACAACACCAATCTCAAGAGGTTATTGTGCTGGTCAAAATTAGACACATAAGTGACATGCTGAACACAGTCTGACATGCAGTAAGTGTTCAGAAAATGTCTGTCATTGGTATGTGTAACTGCAGAACTTCTGGTCAGAGTCTATTTTAACAAGAAAATATAATCATCAATCAGCCCCAAGATAAAAAAAAAAAAACCAAAACAGTATACGTGTGCACACACAGACATAGACACGTCAATATCTGTAAACATAGCTTGGACCTGACGAGTGGTAGTGCACGTCTTTAACCCCAGTACTTGGGAAGCAGAGGCAGGTGAATCTCTGAGTTTGAGGCCAGCCTGGTCTACACAGTGAGTTCCAGGACAGCCAGAGCTACATAGAGAAACCCTGCTTTGAAAAACAAAACCCAGACAAACCTTACAGCTTGGGAAAAAAACAAGTTCTTTCTGCATAAGCATGCGTAGCTGGGCTCTGACTCCAGCAAGCACACCAAACTCCAGATGTGTACACCTGTAGCCTAGTGCTGTGGAGATAAAGGGTGGTGGATCCTTGGAGACCATGGCCAGGCAGCCTAGCTAAATCAGTCAACGCAAGGTTCAGAAAGGATCCTGCCTCAAAAACTAAGGTAGAACCTGACTTAACTAAGGAAGAAACCTGACACTGATCTCTGGCCTCCACATACCTGTGCACACACACCAGCACGAACCAGAACATATCCACACCCATGCCCACGCACACATCGCATACAAAAGCATCTTATCACTCATGCCAATGCCAGCATAAGCTCTCCCAACCCTTAGCTAAAGTCAATTAGCACTAGGACATAAAGGGATCATGGGGCTTGCTACCAAACGGATTCTGGCCCTGATGCTGACAAGAGACAGGCCAAGTTAATAGACTACTCTGAATGTGAGAGCGGTACTAACATTTTCACGGTCAGAGAGGAAGATAATCTCTAAGAGAATACTGGATGCATGGGGCATTTACTCCATACTGTTTACTTCTTTCTCCTCTCCCTCTTTCCTGGCCTTACCCAACATACTCTCCAGGATGACAGGTGTCATGATTGGCAATTTACATGCTTATTGGTACTTTTGGGGAGAGGGAGAAGCAGTTGTTGATCATCTAATATCCTCCTAGTGACCCCATAGGTAGGCATTATTATTGTCTTACTTAATAGATTAGGATACTGAGGCACAAAGAGTTTATCCCCTGTCCAAGGCACACAACAAAGAGAGGGATACAGCTCATAGCCTAGTGTACACCATGCCCCGGGTTCTATCCCCAAAAGCTCAGAAACCAGGTGTAGTGGTGCAGGCCTGTAATCTGAGCCAGAGTCAGGAGGTTTGGAAGTTCAAGGTCACCCTTGGCTACACAGCTAGTTTGAGGTTTCCTGGGATACATGACACTTCATCTAAAAAAGGTAGGGAGGAGCTAGTGAGATGACTCAACACGTAAGATGCTTACTATCAAGCCTGATGACAGGAGTTCAGTCTCTGAGACCCAGATGGTAAAAGGAGAACCAATCCATACAGGTTGTCCTGACCTCTACCAGCACACTGGCATGTGAGTGCCCATGTGCATACACACACAAATCAGTGTAATATTAAAAAAAAAAAAAAAAAAAAAAAAAAGTAGCAGGCAGAGAATCAAAATCAGGCTGCCTGTCTCTCTCCGTGGAGAAAGACAGGCAGCTGGCCTGCTTCTGCTTCAGCCATCGCTTTGCCTTCTGCATCCAGACTCTGAAAGCTAGTTGTCTGGCACCAAGACGTCAGGGGAGGCTCAGTCGGCCCAGAAACTACCATCTGGCAACCCAAGACAGCAAGCAGTAAAATTCTCTGACTAGACAAAAAAATTACTTCTCAGTAGGTTGGTTAAAAAAAAAAATCATATGCTAAAGCCGAGTACATTAGCATCTCTCCGCACAGGTTAGTGACCTGAGCCAGGCTAACAAGGGGAAATGAAGGCGTGTTCCTCTATGCCTCCCCACAGGCAGAGCCCACTTTTCTGTGTGGCATGGAGGTAGTGGATGCCTAGCTAAGCTGGGTCTTATCCTTCCCTGTCAATCACTACCCTCAGTCCTCTTACCCTTCCCAAGGGTCTAAACTGACCTCTGCTCTGGGAGGCCAGAGCTCTGCTCTGGGGAAGAGCTTTGTTCTCAAACTGCCACTTGCCCACACATTTCTCTCCATGTCACTTCTCACTGGGATTCCTTCAACTCTGAAACCACAAGGTCCAGTGGTTCATTAAGGGACAGTGGGCCTGGCCATCCTGTGACTACACCTGGAGGGAGGTGGCAGAGACTGTAAAAGGAGACTGCTCTAGACTGTGATAAGCAATGGCCAAAGACACAAGGAAGGAGAGGCGGAAGAAAATCACCCACCAAAAGAAAGGGTTCAGAGGCCAGTGTGGTAGACAATCTACTACTTCTAATAGGGTGGCTAATGTTCTCTTCACATGGCTC
>JANHMN010000002.1:215357796-215380296 GCA_030674055.1 Rhabdomys pumilio | reverse complement strand
TCTTAAAAACAGGAAGGCGTCAAACAGAAGAGCAGTTTTACTTAAGAATAAACACAGAGGGACTGGAGAGATGGCTCAGCTTGTTAAGATCACTGGCTGCTCTTCCAACGTACATGGGTTCAATTCTCAGCATCTACATGGTGCCTGACATCCATCTGTAATTACAGTTCCAGAGGCCCTCTCGCCCTCTTCTGGCCTGCCTGGGCACCAGGCATGCACACGGTACACATGCACGCAAGAAGACAAAGTATTCATGTACATAAAATAAAGTAAAAATTTTAAAATTAAAAAAAAAAAAAGAGTAAACACAGGAATTGGAGAGATGTCTCAGCAGTTTAAAAGCACTGACTGCACTCCCAGAGGATCGACATCCAATTCCCAGGACCCAGACAGCAGCTCACAACTGTCTGGAACTCCAGTTCTAGAGGACCTGACACCCTCACACAGACGTACATGCAGGCAAAATGCCAAACACACAATAAGTTTTAAAAAATAAAAAGAGTAAACAGAGCAGTTTAACAGTGTACGTGTACTTACTGTCACAGAGCTGTAATTCACTACCTGCTAAAACGGTGAGTTTTATCTTCTCTGTTATATACGTTTTTACCACAGCCGTCTCTGGTGGCTGGAGATGTAGTAGCTCAGTCGACAGGCGAGCCATGAAAATCCTCCAACCATTTAAATCTTTAATTTCAGATGGTATGCCCATAGCTCCCTGGGCCTGCCTCTCAGATAACTGACAGTCTTCCTTGCCTGCGCTACCACCTCAGCACTTGGCTATTCCTGGCTCTAGAAGTAGAGGTGTAGAGGTTTGTATATGTTTGGCCCACAGAGTGGCACTATTTGAAGGTGTAGCCCTGGAGTAGTGTGTCACTGTGGACATGAGCTTTAAGACCCTCATTCTTGCGAAAGATGAGTATACAAAATGTTTCCGCATGACTCTGGCTGAATTACGGGTTGGGACTTTTTGGGACATTCTACTGTTTTTATGTTATGTTTCCTTGGTTACCCCTTCACCACCACCCCCATTTGTGGGTTCCCCTATATAAAACCACTCCTAACAAAGCTGTCTTGTCAATTCCTCTGCTCCTGCGAGAGTTACGAGTTGACCATCAGTTGACTGATCCCAAAATATACCTCTTGCTGATGGCATCCAAAAAAAAAAAAAAAAAAAGGACCCTCTTCCTAGCTTCCTGCAAGCTTGTCTCCCTGTTTGCCTTTGGATGAAAATGCAGAACTCTCAGCTCCTGCTGCACCATGCCTGTCTGGACACTGCTATGCTCCTGCTCTGATGATAATGGACTGAACCTCTAAACCTGTAAGCCGGTTCCAATTAAATGTTGTTTTTATAAGAGTTGCCTTGGTCTCAGTGTCTGTTCACAGGAGTAAAACCCTAAGACAGGAAGGCTACACCTGCCATGCTATCCATCCATTCCTCGATACCACTCTCTCCCAATTCATGACTTGAAATCTGGCTCTGGCCACAAGTCTTAGTTCTCCTGTCTGTAAAATGGAATGATCCCTGATCTTTTTATTTCTAAGAGTTGGGGACTCATTAGAACTTGAGTAACGTTCAGCCAGATGGAGCCATTACCCCTCTTCTCTATCTGCTGCCTACACATGTGCCTAGATAAGGCTGCAGCTTTCAGACAGCCCAGGCTGCTGCCTCTCAACTGACTCCACCTCAGGAGCCTTTTAAAATATGGGCCACCAGGAACTCTAGTTGCCTTCTTTACTCCCACTGACCACAGAGCCACACACCCCATCAGCAGTTAAAACTTGCACTGTATTTCAAAAAACTGAATCTTCTGACCAAAGTTGCTCTTGGGTCTTTTTTTCACTTAAGAAAAAAGAAAACTTTTTTTTCAAATATGGAAAGAAAGCAGAGACATTCAAGCCAAAATTATCTCAGATGTGTGGTCTCACAGTCTGAAGACCTAGACAGAAGAGAAGTCAGCTTCTGGGAGCCTGGGGCCAAGAGAAGAGGGGCTTGCCTACTTGCCAGGGAAAGGGAAGGCAGAGAAACAACAGCTCTGAGACACAGCCTGCACCTCGTAGAGCACTAGAATGCAAAGAACCAGCTGGCAGGCTGAAGAAATGGCTCAGTGGTTAAGAGCACTGACTCCAGGGAATGCAAAGCCCTCTTTTGGCCTCCACAGGCACCACATGTACTTGGTGCACAGACGTACATGCAGGTAAAATACTCATACCTGTTTAAAAAAAAAAACAACATTTTTTTTTTTAAGGGGAAAAAGAACCAGCTGAAAGAGGCTGAAGTGGGAAAGTATCTACAAATAATGAAAGGACTTGGGGAGGCGGTCTAAGGGGGGGGGGGGACAGTAATACCCATGTCTACATAAATTCTTAACTTACTCCCAACAAGAGGTAACCAACCCTTCATGTAGAATCTCTCAGCCCTTCTGGATTCCTCCATTGGACTGTAACCACAACCCACAGGCTAGAAGTCTAAGACAAGAGCAGCAATCCTTTCTGATCTACAACACCTAGTGAGCGCCCTGCACTGCAAGAGTGAGAGAAACACCTGTGTGTCTCCTCCTACGTCTTAAGTGGCTGGCTAGGAGGTCAAGACAGCTTAGAGGGGGGAAGGAGTTTACTCTTTGGTTTCATCTGCTTTACTATAAATAATGTACATTTCAATTATAACACTTACACACACAGTTAGAGAGACGAGATGGCGCGCGCGTCCACACCCACACCCACACCCACACCCACACCCACACACACACACACACGGTTGGAAAGATGAGATGGTTCATAGAGGACCTGGGTTCAAATTCATAGCACCCACATGGCAGCTCACAACTGTCTGGTAACTCCAATTCCAGGAGATCCATGACGCTCATACAAACACACATGCTGGCAAAATACCAATGCACATGAAATTAAAAAAAAAAAATTGATCATTTTTTAAAATTAAAAAAGAAAACGACTATATACGCTATGCCAACTTTTTTCTTAGGTCTCCAAATCCTCCCAATCAAGAGTTAAAAGAAAGTTCGTCTGATCCTCTGCACAAGAGAGCGTGTGCCACAGGGAAAGCCGGTGCCTCCTCAGCCTTGTCCCAAAGTAGAGATGGAGTAGCAGCAGCCCCTGGGTGTGTGATCCTCCACCCAGGTTGTGCCAGTCCACCAACCCACCCACCGTCACTTACAACTCCAAAGAAAACAAACCCCCAAATAGCAATTGTTCATTGCATCTCTCCTGTCAGCTGGCTTTCTGCAGCAACTTTGTTTTGAAAACTATCCTGGCAGGGTAGGGAACACAGTGCCACAGTGCTAGTCTGTCTGTCAGAAAACATCAAGGCAGGAGAACTCACTGGAACAACAAGAGGCACCGTGGGTTCCACTGCTAGTGTGTCTGCAGTGAGCTGTCACTGTTAACAAATCACTGAGCCTCTTAGGCCTGGGAAATTCTGGGGTATGACAAGAAGAGGTGGAGTTCTCTGACTTTCCAAAGCTTCTTAGAAGACAGGAATGTGCTGTTCAGGTTGATAAAGAGAAGCCGATAGAACAGGCACTACTTGGGACTTGAGGTTTTAAGGTCCCAATTTAGAAGCAGAGGGTAAATGTTTTCCATATTAAGAGGCTTAGCTGCTCATGGTGGTGGCTAGGACTAACACTGAACACCAAGGCCTTTGGAGAAAAGCTTGCATCTCTTCCCAGCATCCCCAGTAGAGGTGGTGTCTCAATCACCACTCTATATTAGAGTACATTTAATTAAAAACACCCAAGGCAGGCAAATCTTTAACAACTGGTCCCTTTTTCTGTTACTCGTACACAGGAGACAAATCCCCTATACCTGCTGGCCCCACAGGTGGGTCAGTGAGAAGTAAAATCCTGTCAAGAGATGCATCCATAGTGCTAAACTGATCACTGTTGGCTTTTTGTTCAGTAAGACCTGAGGCTGCTCAGACCAGATGGAAATCTGTGTTTGATTTACCAAATGGCTAGCCTGTTACAGATTCAAAGAAAGCCTGGGAGCCAGGAGAAATGCCCTCCCAAATCTGTGCTGTTGCCTGGATCCAGGATCAGGGAAGCAGCTCTAGCCTTTAAATCAGAGAATCAAAATGGAAGAGGTTCAGCACCTGCCACAAAACAGCCTGTGGCTTTCCAATGTGCAGGGCTGTACTGACTCAACTGTCAGCCGACAAGACGAAGGCTGAGTTACTTCATCTTTTACAAGGCCAAGCAGCTTGGAGCAAATCCTGGCTCTCTGGAGGTTACACTAATGTGGCTCTTGCTGAGTCTGAGAATGGTAGAGCATGAAGGAGCCTCAGCACTCATTTAATCTATCTCCCTTTACTCAGAAAGTAAAGGCCCCAAGGTGAGAAGGCACTCACCCAAAGATACCTGGTATTAGAACCAGAACCTGAGTGCACAGTAGCTTGAGGCTCCAAGGCTCTGACCTTAGTGATCGATACAGGGAGTATTCAGGGACTGGAAACAGAAAGCTAGTATCCCAGATATTTTTGTGAATGAGATAAAAGTCTGTAGTGAATTGGAAATGTAGACTTTCAGAACTAGAGGTTATTTCATCTAAGAGAAGCAACTACCTTGTGTTGGATCAAAAATAAATGTACAAGAAAAATTAAGTAATTTTCAAAGGGTTAGAAGGATGGCTTAATGGTTAAGTGTACTTGCTGCTCCTGCAGTGGATGCAGACTCAGCACCCACACAGCAGCTCACCCCCACCTGTAATACCAATTCCAGAGGACCCAGCACCTGTTGGCCCCATGACTGCCAGGCACAGACGCACAATCCACACAGTTAAATATTCACATGTAGACAACACACATGCAAAATAAGATATATACTTTTGTTTGTTTCTTTGAGACAAGGTTTCTCCATGTAATCATGGTTGTCCTGTCATAATACTCGCTCTATAGACCAGGCTAGCCTCAAGCTCAGAGATCCACCTGCCCTGTTGGAATTAAAGGCGTCATCAGTCACTATCCCAGGTCCATTTTTTTTTTTTTTTTTTTTTTTTGGTTTTTCGAGACAGGGTTTCTCTATGTAGCCCTAGCTGTCCTGGAACTCACTCTGTAGACCAGGCTGACCTTGAACTCAGAAATCCGCCTGCCTCTGCCTCCCAAGTGCTGGAATTAAAGGCATGCGCCACCACTGCCCGGCCCCATTTGTTTTTTTAAATTTACTTACTTATTTAGTGACAGGATTTCTCCAAGTACCCTGGCTGCCCTAGAACCTCCTATGTAAATCAGGCTGGCTTCAAAATCACAGATCTGCCTGCCTCTGCTTCTCAAGTGTTGAGATTGTGTGTATGTGTGTACTCGCGAGTGTGCATGCGTGTGTGCATGCGCGCCCACTGATGTAGGTGACAGAAATATTAGATCCCCCTGGAGCTGAAGTTACTGGAGATTGTGAGCTACCAAGTACTAGGAACTAGGTTTGGATTAACTTGAATATCACCAAATGCTCTTAAACACTAAGTGATTTCACTGGTGTTAGTGCACACCTTTAATCCCTGTGCTCAGGAGGCAGAAGCTAGTAGATCTCCAAATTTGAGGCCAGCCTGGTCTACAGAGTTCCAGGACAGGTAGGGCTATACAGAAAAACACTATTTTGGGGGAAAAAAAAAAAAAAAAAAAAAACCAACCACCACCACCATCACCAAAGCAAACCACTAAGTGATTTCTGAGCCCATAATTAAGTAATTCTGAAGATCACATCACAATGAACTAGATGAGTGAGCCATGTAGCTGAAAGTGAGCCACACAACATACCAGGAAGCCATGAGCCTGCTAGCTAATGAGGGTGCATCAAGGCAGTTTAAGCAGCAAGGATTAGCCTGCTTACTTTGCCATGTCACCTGAAATAGCTTCAGAGTTGGGGGGGGGGGGGAGCTACTCTGCCTCTGTTCAACTGCCCAGGATGTGCTGGGCACAAAACCAGGGACTTCCCTTACAAGAAAGCAAGCAGCTCCCAGCCTAGCTATCCTCACAGGATAAAAGGCTACCGAGAGATAACTGTGGTCCCCACACAGTCTCTGGGTATAGAAAGTCCCTTCAGTATGAACATGACACAAGTCCAACACAATTCAGGTTCTTTGACTTAGCACCTAGAACTTTGTGAGGCAGACTGTGGCCTGCCTTTCCAGGCTGTAACTCTCATCACCCTACAGACATCTTCCAGGGGAACACATGGCGGGCACACGTTACTCCCCGCACTCTGCTTCCACATCTGTCTCTACCTGGAGTGGTCCTACTCTTTCATTCTTCTACACTCCATTCATCTACCAAGACCCAGCTCAGAAACACCCCACAAACGCATACTCCCTGGAATCGTCTGACACCCAGTTTGAAGTCCTTCTCCTGCCATACTCTGACTGTGACTGAATGCCAATGGCAGTGTGCCTTATTTGAGAGATAGCTGGATGCTTCTAGAGAATAACAACTGTGTCCCAGATGGCCCCGTGCAGACAGTTTCACAGTGTGCTCAAAATGTTTGCAGAGCTGGGTGGAACTTTAAACTGCCAGCCTCTTTTCTTTGCCATCATCGTCTAACAGAAACAAACAGCCCACCCTGGGATGCCATCCAGGAGCCCCTGTCCTAGTAATGGCTGGCTCTTTTTCTGGGATGATTTGTGTGACCTGGCCTTTCTGCTTCTTACCTCTGAACTAAGAATAATGGTTCTTGTCAGAGAAGCTGAGTGTTTTGAGATGTACAGCCCTGGAATCAGAATCTCAAGTTCAAGGCCATTATTTCAAACCCCCTTTAGATTTGTGTACCATTCACCAACTAATGCTAGGAACTTGAAGCCTATTTCCAGCCAAAGGCCTCTTCTTTCATCACAAACACCCTAGTGTACAGCAGTTGAAAGAGCTGCACTGAGGACTCTTGGGTAGCCTGTTGACTTTGTATTCCAGAGTGTAGAGATTTCCATTTCAAGTGTGGAGACAGTTCATGGTTTCAGGACCGCTGTGCTCTCCAGTCTCTGGGTACAAATTACTTGAGCCCACAGGGTTGGTTCAGTCAGGACACCAGTGATCTCACTGTGCTCATAATCACTGCCTACACTGATAACTGAGTCACCTCTACACAAGCATCTGCCTGCCCACTCGCCACTGTTAGGTCAGATACATTCCAAGGGTTGCTCGATGGGTAGGGGCTGGGAAATTCTGTGCCTGCATTTATTTAGTATCTATCGGTACTAAAAGTACAACTATTATCACTTGGCTATTCCTGATTTTAATTTTTAATTTAGAAATGGGTCACCCAACTTTTTAAAGGGTCCCAACTGGGGCTGGAGAGACAGCTCAGTGATTAAGAGCACTGCCTGAGACAGTTTCTTCTTCTTCTGCACAATCAGGCTAAAAATCACAACCTAGGCTGGGCATAATGGTGTATAGCTTTAATCCCAGTACTCAGGAGGCAAAGGCAAGCAGATCTCTGTGAGTTCAAGGCTAGCCTGGTCTACACAGCAGTTTCAAGCCACCCCAGTGCTATTATATAGTGAGACTTTGTCCCAACAAATAGATATAAATAAACAAACAGATAAAATAAAAATCACACCCTGATGGTTCAGTAGTATAGCATTTGCCTAACATGTGCAAGGCTCTGGGCTCAATACCCTGGGCTTGATCTGATCTATTTACCTTACATATATGACAATACTTTGGATGCTATAAAACCCAGTATTGCTTGTAGGTGCTCACGCTGTGAAGGGACTATTATAAAAAATTCATTCCCAATTATATGATACGATATGATATGTTCAAGGAGATAAAGTTCTAGTCTTATGAAAATATCAAATACACCAGAGCCTCTGTGATGCAGTCTACTTCAGAATGCCCAAGCCAGGCAGGCCTGAGTCAGTAGCAGTAGTTTATATAATCCAAGTCTCAGCTTTCTCATCTTTAAATGGGAGACACTGTGCAATGTATGGGGTTGTTGAAAAGACCAAAACAGTGATCAAATCTGCAAAGCACAAGCTGTTTTCCCTAGGAGCAACAAACTGAACAGCAGGTGGGCAGATAACTGCGACCTACGACTGGCCACAGAAGCAGCACTGTAATTTGATGCCTAGACCATCGAACTCCAGACTTGCCACCCAATCAGTGGCAATGTGCTACTTGTATGCAAATTCTAATGGGAGAAATGCTCCAGAGTCAAAGGATCCACCTGAGAAAATAATTAAGAATCCTAGCACTCGAGCTAGAGATGGCTCAGAGGTCAACAGCACTGACTGCTCTTCCAGAAGTCCTGAGTTCAATTCCCAGCAACCACATGGTGGCTCACAACCATCTGTAATGGGATCTGATGCCCTCTTCTGGTGTGTCTGAAGACAGCTTCAGTCTACATATACATAGAATAAACAAATAAAATACATTATATGTATGACATTATATAATGTATATTATGTACATGTATGATATTATGTACATGTAGGAAAATGTCATGAGAGCCACTGTGTCCTTTTAAAAAAAAAAAAGAATCCTAGTACTCCAGAGGCAGAGGCCAGCCTGGTCTACATAGTTAGTTCTAGGACTTATGTAGAGAGACACTGTATAAGGAGAGGAGAGGAGGGGAGGGGAGGGGAAGGGAGGAGAGGGGAGGGGAGGAGAGGGGAGGGGGGAGGGGGAAAGAGAAAGGAAGAAAGGAAAGAAAGAAAATAAATTAGCAATCATTTAGCTTTTAAATGTCAGCCTTGGGGCTGGAGAGATGCTCAACAGTTAAGGACACTTTCTGCTCTAACAGAGGACCCAAATTTAGTTCCTAGCACCTATATCAGGTAGATCACAATTGCCTGTAACTCCTGCTCCAGGGTATCTGACTCCCTCTTCTGGCCTCTAGAGGTACCCACAAGCACACAAGTAACAACCAGGCAAGCAAGCAGGCACGCGCGCGCACACACACACACACACACACACACACACACACACACACACACGAGTGCACAGAGCAATGTTGTCGGTCTATTTTTTTGTTTTGTTTTGTTTTGTTTTGTTTTGTTTTTAATATCAGCCTTGCCCAAGTCATTATCCCCAAGTCCTATGAGTCTGGGACACCAAGATGATGAAATGTCTCACTTTAGTAGGTTAATCTCAAGCAAACATCTGTCAGGTAGCCTTGTCTAAAGTGCCCTTCATCACTGGGTCTGAAAAGGGAAAAGCAGCAGGGCCGTAGAGACAAGTCCTGTTTTTGTGTTTACAACTATTGGACCTTATTAGAATCACAAAGAACCCACAGTTCTTGCTTACACAGAGAGTAAAGAATTCATTCCTATGGTTCTTAAATCCTACTTCCTTTTGCAGGATACAAAAGAACTGTTATTAATTGATCTAACTAAATTAAAAAAGCAAATTCACCATTAGAACAGACAATGCCTTAAAATAGATCCCAATGTTGATTATTTTATCACTAAACAGAGTTAAACATCGATCCATTCTTACATCATCTATCATTGAAGCACAGCTTTGAAAAAAGCACAGCATACACTTCCATGCCTTTTTAAAAAAAGAATTACTTATTTATTTTATGTATACAAGTACACTGTTCTCTCTTTGGACACTCCAGAAGAGGGGATCAAACCCCATTACAGATGGTTGTGAGCCACTATGTGGTTGCTGGAATTGAACTTAGGACCTCTGGGAGAGCAGTCAGTGCTCTTAACCACTGAGCCATCTCTCTAGCCACCATGTCTGTCTGTCTGTCTGTCTGTCTGTCTGTCTGTCTGTCTGTCTGTCTGTCTGTCTAAAAAAATTTTTTTTTCTACTGGGGCTGGAGAGATGATCCAGTAATTGCAGAGGACCTAGGTTCAGTTCCCACTACCCACATAACAGCTCATAACTATCTGAAACTCTGGTTCTAGAAGATCTAACAGCCTCTTCCAGCATCCATGGACACTGCACACATGCACAGACATATATGCAATAAAAACCTCCAGACATATAAAATAAAAATAAGCTTTTAAAAGTATATATATATAATTCTATTAATTCAAAGATAATTCAAGAACTTAAATGTTCCTTTCTGACTAAAACCCCATCAGTCTCCGTATCTATTTAATAAGACATAAATTAGACGGTTTCTCCCCTTCCTTCTAGCTCCTACCCCTGTATACCAAGTACTTCTGAAGATGCTTCTAGAACAAAGCATACTGCGCCCTGGCTATCTGTTTATCACTTCAACGAGACTTTGAGTTCCTCAGGAGCCATGTGACCTGCTGTTGCCTGCAATCTACCTAGCAACTAAGATAGTATCTAACACACCTCTCCAACTAAAACATGCTTATTCATCAAATATAGGGATGGAGCCAGTTCTGGGCTGCTTTCTTTTTAATGAACACCTGAACAGATCCCGGTGGTGCAGACCTGTAATCCCAGGGAGTCTGAGGCAGGAGGATCACAACTTTATGCATAGCCTAGACAACTAAGTGAAACCCTATTTTAAAGAGCTGATAAGGTTAGAGATGTAGTTCCTCAGAGGACTCCATCACCTACCATGTGAGACAATGAGTTTAATGTGTAGCACTGAAGGAGAAGAGGGAGAGAGGGAAGGAGGGAGGGAGGGAGGGAGACAAAACCTTTTGGATTAGGCATGCAGAGTACTTGGGTAATGTACAAGGCCCTGGGTTTGATCCTCATCGACCATAAACCAGGTGTATGTCATCCCAACACCCCAGAAACAGAGGCAGAAAGACCAAGAGTTCAAAAACAGACAGGGCTAACTAAGGGTGTAGCTCAGGGGTGGGGTACTTGGCTAACATACATAAGGTATGAGAGACGGTTGTTAGTACTTAAAATAGACAGAGCTCTTGAAATTAAACACAAATGTCTAGCTATGAAGTATTCATACCAAAAAGATCTGGAGTATCACTGGGCATGGTGGTACATGCCTGTAATCCTAGTGTGTGGGAAGCAGAAGCAAAGACCAGGCGTTCAGGTCAGCTGAGCAGCAAGAGTGCAGTCTCAAAAGGAACAGCAACATCAAAGTGCCCCAAGATGTATGATACATAAATTGATTTTGAAACCCCTCAAACTTTCCAGACTTAATGGTGCAAATCAGTAATCCCAGGACTTGGGAGGCTAAGGCAGAAGAATTTCCAATTCAAGGTCAGCCTATGCTACTAAATGAGACTCTGTATCAAAATCAAACAACAACAAAAACCCCACAAGGCAAGCAAAATAGTTCATGAGTAAGAAGTGCTCACCATGCAAGTCCAGCAACTTCAGTTCCAATCCCTAGGACTCACATAAAAAGCCAGATGTGGTAGTAAACATCTGTAATCTCTGGCAGGTAAAGACAACACAGTAACCAGAAGCTCACAAGCCTGCTAGCCTGCAATATGCAAGTACACAGAGCAGCACAGAAACAGAGACAGAGCCCAATGAGGAGAGTGAGAAATGACTCCCCAGAGCTGTCCTCTGACCTCCACACAAGCACCATGGTGTGCACATGAGCGCACCTCAAACTTCAAGGGAGCACATGAACTACACAGGAAGGCAGCCTCCAAGGCTGCATTTCCAGCAGTCTCCCAGACGTTCCCATAGACTATGTCGAATACCAAGAACGTATAGAAATACTGTATTCTGAATTTTGTAGTTGGAAAAGCCAATGCTCATAAAGATGAGAAAATTTCAGCAGGATCCCAGACTACCAAGAGGCAGAGGCAGACTTGTGAACTCAGGTCTTCTGACCCAAAACCCAGCACCTCTGCTACTAACTCATATCACTAACCTTTTGATCTGAACATCACAACCAAAGAAATGTACAGCTTTCCTTTGCCCTGTGAGGAAGAGGGGGGAGGTAGAGCTGGGAATTCCAGATACAGAGGAGTCAAACCAGTCAGGTGTTTATGTTAATTTCACCCCTTCAGCTAAGACTCCTTAAAGAGCTGGAAGGCGGCTAGAAATTTAACTCAACATATGCTCAGCACACAAGGCCCTGGGTTCTAGTCCCAGGGTGTGTGTGTGTGTGTGTGTGTAAATTCTTTCTTTCTCCCTCCCTCTCTCACATGCACACACACAAAAACACATACAAATAAACAAACATAATTGTTTATTGAGAAAAGGAAGACCTGGCTTGGTGATAAGGGAATTATCTGGACCAAGAGTTTGTACTAAATTCCTAAACAAATGGTATGACCCTGCAAGCTCTGGGCTATGCTGCTCGGACCTCTGCTGGAATACTCAGAGGCACCCACCACTGACTGGGTGACCGGCTACAGAGGGTAACAGGGAAGGAACAGAAACACGTGTCTGTTCTAGAGAAGTGCAGACTTGAGACATAAACACCACTGTTCTCCATCAGCCATGGTACTGAGATCAGACCTGCCCTCTGTGGCCCGAGCGAGGATGGCAAACCTGCACCTGTTTTCCAGTCCACAGTTGTCTGGTATTAGACCCCAAGCTTTGTGACTTCCGCCCAAGCTGCTTCCCTACAGGAGTACCACCTAACCTGACCCAACAATGTAGGCCCTGCAGGAAGACAGCTCTCAGCCAGGTAGGAGACGTAATCTCCCAGGCAGAGTTATCCAAGACACACTGGACCATACTACAGGCCAGAGCTCCTAACACAAATCCTGTTAACAGAAGCTTAACCACTTGGCAGGAATACTGCAAAGGGAATCTGGGCGCTGGATGGGTGGATGGGTGAAATGAACCAGCCAAGCCCAGAGAAGACTCACCTCTCCTGTTTTCCTCTAAGATTTCATCTGTATACTTACTATGGTTTGTAAAAGCCCTGAGCTAACTGTAAAGGACCACTCTTGCCCACGTTTGGGGGCCAAACTATAGCGGCCCACTCTGTTCCGCAGGTCCGGGTCTAGCAAGAGAGAGAATGGGGGGAAGAAGGGGAAGAGCCGCGAAGAATAGAGACAAGCCAGAGGATCTGTAGTAAAGTCTTCTTTACTGTCTCCACCATACACACACCACTACACCTACTACTACTACTTCACCCCCCATACCCCCCAACCACACACACACACACACACACACACACACACACACACACACACACACTACAAGGAAATCCTGGGTATTTATAGACTTTTGCCACGTACCTTGTAGGTGTGGATACGACGTAAGCCTTACAGGCGTGGACAGCACGTGCGCCTTACAGGTATATATGGTGTGGATAGCATGTGCACCGCATGCCTTGTAGGCGTGGATACCACGTGCTCCTTGCAGCTGGGGGCACTAAACAGCAAAACAAGCTATGTGGGATATCAGAGTGTGCTTCAGCTGTTGTAGGCTGTTGAAAACCAAGTCTCATGTCAGGGTATATGGCTCAAGATGGCTGCAAAGCTGATAGCTGCTTTCTAGCCACTTTTTGCTTAAAGTCAGCTCCCAACAATGGTTCGCCTTTCATCATGATTCCTTGTAGCTGAGTGTACTACCCTTGCCCAGTTATGAATACCCACAGGAGGGAGACAGCAGAACCTTTTTATCTTTACACCCTTACTGAAGACTATGAGTGGAAAACCATGGAAGGAAACACATCCCTTGCGTGTGCTGGCCCTTCTGCTAGGAACCACATATTGCTGATTTACTTCTACAAAGAGCCCTGTGAAGGAAGCGCAGCATTCCCCTTTAAAGGGAAATGAGACTCAGTGAGTATGCATCCAGGCCCTGCTGGTCAGAGGGAGGTTGCATGCAGACATGGAACTGCCCACCTCCACCACTATGCTAACTCTCTCCTTTATAAGGAGCACAATAAATGCCTGCTGACTTGAGCACACTACATTACAAGCTGGTCAGTACCATACCTAGCTAAGACTGCTGCTTCCTCTTGCTGTGCTCAGATTTCCCTTCCAAATATAATCACCCGTGCTCGATGATTAACCTATACAATCACCCATCCTCAATGACTAACCTATACAATCACCCACCCTCAATAACTAACCTATATAATCACCTATCTCAATGACTAACCTAAAGCAGCTGTTGGTTTTTGGTTTTGTTTTCTGAAGACAGGACTTTACTATGTAGTCCAGGATGGTCCGGAACTAGCTATGTAGCCTAGGTTGGCTTCAAACTCATGGAAATCCTCCTGTTTCAGCCTCCTGAGTGCTGGGATCAAACACCTGTACTAGCATGCATGCATACATGCATACACACACACACACACACACACACACACACACACGGCACTAAAGTTGCTTTTTAATATTCTTTCTGATTTTTTTTTTTGTTTGTTTGTTTTTAAAATAGAGACTCACTAAAGCCAGCTGGGAACCTCTTCTGCCTTCACCTCCCAAGTGTGGGATTGCAGGTAGAGGCCATTATATTCCACTCTTTCACTCTTTTATAAACAGTACATGGTGGTACACACCTATAGTACCGGCACTCGGGAGGCACAGGTAGACAACTGTCTTGTGAGTTCAGCCCCCAGCCCCTATCTCAGCCTGGAAAGATCATGCATAAGGACCTGACTTAGATTCCCAACACTCATCACAAGCAAAGCTGGGAGTGGGGAAGTATATTTGTTAAGTTCCATCACTGGAGAGGTGGAAAGAGAAGTATCCTTGAGGCTTACAGGCCTGGCTGGCCCAAGTGAAAGACCCTGTCTCATGAAACCAAGTAAACCAGCTCCTGAGGAATGACACTCAAAGATGACCTCTGGCCTCCACATATCCAAATGTATGCACACACATGCACATAATCTTCTCTTTTTTTTTTTTTTTTTTTTTGTTGTTGTTGTTGTTTTTTTGTTTTTTGAGACAGGGTTTCTCTGTGTAGCTCTGGCTGTCCTGGAACTCACTCTGTAGACCAGGCTGGCCTCAAACTCAGAAATCCACCTGCCTCTGCCTCCCAAGTGCTGGAATTAAAAGCGCACATAATCTTCTTAACAAAAAGGGATTTTTGTCATTTGAATCAAAGACACCAGTATGTTTGAACAGTTAACACAGGGTCTCTCTGACACTCCATCTGTCTTAAGAAATAAATAAAACTATGTCTTCAAACAAGAAGCTAAAGTGTCACTAAGGGGAAATCCCACTGCTCAGTTCCTTGGGTGGGTTTCAAGTTTTCCACCAAAGGACCTCTGGGATGGACAGTCCAACAGATACACTCATTATTAAAATACTGTGGCTTTTAACCTTATATCTTGATATCGAGGACCAAAAGGACACATTCACTATCCAATTAATTTAGTAAGATGCCTTCCCATGATCTAGATCCCAATGATCTAGAGTGACTACTAAATGTGAGGATGGCACCTTTGTCTCAGCAATGAGCAGAACTTAATGAAGACAGATTTCACATATGCTCCTGGCCTCTGCACTGGTCACACATTCTCAGCGGAACTTAACAATAAGTGATTTGCCTCCATGAATCTAAAAAATGTACACAGGGTGTAACCACCAGTCTCCACTGTATAATTGTATGTAACTAAAATAAGGCCCTTTCTACAAACATTTTTCTTCTTTATTAAAGTAAGAAAAAAGAAAATCTGAATGACCAAGGTAGATGCTTCCTTAATTAGCTCCCATGCCATAAAAAGAAACTGGGCCAGTAAGATGGCTCCACAGGTAAAAGAGCACTTGCCTGGAAGCCTGACACCCCAAGTTCAATCCCCCAGCCCTATTCACATGAAGGAAAGAGAGAACCAACTCTATCAAGCTGTCCTTTGTGTGTATGTGAGTGCACACACACACACACACACACACACACACACACACACACGCACACACAAGCACAAACACTAAAAACTAAAAATGTCGTGATGCCCATCTGTAACTCAGAATCCCTGTACTCAGGAGGCTGAGGCAAATGGCCACAAGTTCAAGGGTAGCCTGGGCTATATAAAACAAGGCCCACCCTTGCACTGCTCATACTCACTCTTAAAAAAATAAAACAAGGAGCTGCAAGATGGCTCAGCAGGCAAGGAGCTTGCTACACAAGCCTGATGACCAGAGTTTGAGATCCAGAACCCACAGAAAAGTAGAGGCAAAGAACAACCCCTAAAGGTGGTCTTCTGACTCCTTACACAAATGCTGTGCCACACATGTCCTGATGATGATGATAATAATAATAATAATACAATTTAATTTTTAATGAAGAAGCTAGAGAGATAACTCAGTGGTAATGGTGCTTGCTGCTCTTACAGAGGACCTATATATGATTCCTAACACCCACCCACATTAGGCAGCTCACAACTGCCTATAACACCAGTTCCAAGTGATCTAGTGCCCTCCCAGTGTTCAGAGCACATACACACGTGTGGTGCACATAAACACACAAAGGTATACATATATACATACATACATACATACATACATACATACAATTAGTAAATAAATCTCTTTCTTTAAAATGGTTGGGAAAATGGGGGGAGGGGACAAGAGAAGAGACCCTTAGACACCTGAACATCTTTCTTAGGAAACTAACAGAGTACTGACTATACAGGTGCTCAGAAAGTTAGTTCTTGTCTGTGGGCCTGTAACAATGAAACAACATAAATGTGATCAGTGGTAACTTTATCAGACAAGTGCCATGTGTCCCGTTCTGTCACGTATATCTTAGGTAATCCTCACCTCAGCCATCTCAAATGAGGATAAACTTCTGGGTGGCAAGGTCCATATCCTGGTCATGTCTGATCTTAGCTCTGAGCAGGGGACTACAACCAGAGAACAGAATAACGAATACATAGCTTAAAGGTAAAGGAACTTGGAAAAAGCATGTGACCCACATTTTGCTCTCCTCATCTTACTGGAGCTACTACCTGGGACACACTGCAAACAATCCAATCTGGCTTCCACGCTGTCCTTTCAGGGGGGCAGTGTACCATCTCTGTAATGTGTACACCACCAAGATAGCTTCTGGATTCGGATACATATTCTGATGGCTAGAGTATGGTGCTGACTCAATTTTTCCCTTCTCAGCCCCACACCTTGCATACATGGGGTATGTACTGACTGGAGGGACAATGTCAGCCATGATGATGCCCATGGCAATCACAGAAGAAAATAGCACACATGCTGTCTCTGGTCACTTGATCAACCAGTCTCTGAGTTGAGACACATCATTTCATAAGCCTCATTTTCCTTCCCCTACACTGGATAAATAGATACTTTTTGTGTATGCCTGTGTATAGTTGTGTGGATACATATATGTACATGTATATAAATGCTAGGTCAATGCTGAAAGGTCAAAGTTGAATAGCTTCTATTAATCACTATATTTTTAGAGACAGGATCACTCACTGAATCTGGAGCTCTAACATTCAGAAAAGCTGAGTGGCCACTAAGCTAAGGGATCTGCCTGTCTCTGCCTTACCCAGCTGGGTCACAGCTGGATACACTGCTAGCCCTTCTCCTGGGAGCTGGAGATCTGAACTCGGATCCTCATGCTTGTGTACTTTACCAACTGAGCCATCTCTGCAGCCTCGAGACTGGTGTTCGTCATACAATACCCAATTGTATCTGAACACCTACTGAGCATTAACTGTGATCCAGACACCGCTGGGGACACAGCTATGAGCATGTCTGTAAAATCCCACCTCACGGAGCCCTAGTCGCTCTGGATGCTGTAATACTCATGAGAAAGCACTTTACAGACTTCAAAGGATTATCCTAGGATGACATGGAGACTTGATCCGTGCATCACCACACACCCAGCTGCCCCAGCTAAAAGCCCGGTAATGATCTTCCTCCTGTCTCCGTCCAGCTCACTCCAATAATCCCAAGAAACCACCAACTCTTCTAACTCTCCTTTAGGAGTCTGGGATGTGTACTTCTCTTTTTGTTTGTTTTGTTTTTCGAGACAGGGTTTCTCTGTGTAGCCCTGACTGTCCTGGAACTCACTCTGTAGACCAGGCTGGCCTCGAACTCAGAAATCCTCCTGCCTCTGCTTCCCAAGTGCTGGGATTAAAGGCATGCGCCACCACTGCCCAACTGGGTATGTATTTCTTTGTCCACTTTTCTTGTGTCTGTGTTGGGCCTTTATTCCCATCTGCTAGTACCTGTGCAATGATAATGTCAAGCAAGCACTGATCCTTCACCATATGGCAAGCTCTGTGCTAAGAACTTGGCATGCACAGCGTACCTGACCCTGTACTGCTGATGCTAGGACTTACACAGGAGCGGAAGGCACAGAATAACCTGCCCAAGCACACAGCTAGTCAGTAAGGAAGCTACAGCTCAAACCCAAGTCTGTAAGATTCTGTCTTTATGTTACTGAGTTCCTGCCTCCATCCCTCCCTGGTCAGTTTACACAGCTTAGCTTATACTGCTTCTGGAATGTTCTTTAAAAACCCAAATAGATAAGATCGTCTACTATAAAAGAAGCACCAAAGGCTCTTCAACATGTCCAGAGTAAGATCCAAAGGCCACCAGTCAGTCTCCAAGGTAACTTAGAGCCTGTCCTGTCCCAGACTCCAGCTGGGAGGCATTCGAGCTGCTCCGGAACACACTAAACCTTCTATGACCGACCTCAATCTCCTCCCACTGCAGAGCCTCCCTCCCTTCCTCCCCTCCACACAAGAACCTCCCCCTGTAACCTCAACTGTCTAAACACACTTCACCACTGACTTCTAAAATTACTCCTGGCCCTTCCCACCCCCACATTCCCAATCCTGACATCTCCCAGGAAGTCAGGCAAAGTTTTCTCATCTCTGACACCCAGAGTCCCAGCCAGCAGGAGGTTGGGAAACGAATGGTGTGCACGTGTGGTGGTAATACCTCACAGCACCGTCTGAGGAAGTGGTTAGGTCCTAGGACAAGAATATAACTATCAGCCTTCAAAACAGTAAAAAGAAGGGACGCTTGCAGCAGCTCTGATCCTCACAGGCAAACTCAAAAAGACAGAGAAGTTTGGACAATTTTTTTTTTACAACTAAGTCACTTCTCCACAGTGTGTCAGCTGTCTCTCTACAGCGTCTGGAAAGGCAGTTCAGTCACCTCCACAACTACAGAAACTAAGCTAGCTTGGACAGAGACTTGAGTTACTGACCTCTTCCTGTACGTGGGACAGTGTGCTCAGAGTCTGTGAGGCGGGAGAGGATGCACAGTGAGCCCCTCCTCTACTCCACGGTGAAAAAACAAGCTTCCAAAATGCAGACTGGCAAACCCGTGGCTCTAATTACCACTGGTGAAAAGAGGGTCCTGATTAAGGCAGAGTTGTCAGAAAAAAGGGCTGATTAGTGAACACAGCCCTGTTCTCCATCTCCACAGCTCTAACTGGTGTCCAGTCCACAGATGGATGCCTGCAACTTCCCAGACAGCAGCCAGATGCTTAAAACTCTTACCAATAATTAGGACTTGCTTCAGAATACCCTTCAAAAGCTTTCCATCTACTTAGAATACAAACTCTGTTAGCATTCAAGGTCCACCCCTCCCTTCACTTCCCCCACTCTCAACCACTAGAAAGATACAGAGATCTTTCAACCTCTTAAATCTTGCCAACTTTCCAGCCATTCTCATGCTATTCTCCCAGCCAAAAAAAAGCCCCCCAAAGCTGGGTCCTTCAAAAGGCCTCAGTTTAAACTTTAACTTTTCAAACACGTTACCCTAACCATCTGACCAAACCAGCACCCTACTGCTCACTATGAACCAACTACTTACTTCTAATTAGTGCCCGTCACTAACATGGCCAAACGGTCAGTTTCTTCATTTAGTGTCTGCCTGCCCCTACCATCTCTTTTTGAGACAATGTCTCTCTGGCTGGCTAGGTTGGCCTTGAGATTGCTCTGTAAACAAGGATGACCTTGCCCCTTCTGCCTCTACTTCCCAGTCTGGGCTTACAGGCCTTCAGGCTATACACAGCTATTACCTTTTCTTTAGAGTGGACGCTACTTGGTATCCCTTTATGAATAAGACTGGATGCCCTGGTGCTCAGGATTTCCAGAATGTTTGCTATTACACTGGTAAAGGAGCATCCTCAAGACAGGCTATCATATTATGAGCCAAAAATCAAGCAAATGTTTACCATGTTAGTTAAGCCCCTACTATCTACTGGATATTATAAACACCTTCAGGAGGGTAAATCCATTAGAATTCACAATCCCAGAACAAATTTCGCTGGTAACCTTCTGGGTTAAATACTTGTTTGCGTGATTCCTAACCCCTCCCCCTCCACTTCTTTCTCACCTTTGGCCCACTCTCAAGGGACGAACTGTTATTCGATGATTCACGCTCACATTACTGTGACAAAAACACACAGAGCATTTTGACTTTCTTTAGAGTCATTCACGTATTTTCATGTTCATCTCACTTAGGAAAACTACAAGGCACTTCCTAGACAGCCCCGAAACAGGAAGCAAAGACGCCTTCAACTACCAATCAACAACAGGACTGGGCCAACGGAGGCAGAGTCCTCATCATTTCTGGTTCAGGAAGAACGGGGAAGTGGTGAGTCACAAGCGGGTTAGGCTTACAACACAACACGGAAGCTCTGGAAATCACAGAGCTATCGACATCTTAGGTCTCCCAGAGGCCAGATCCTAGCTGGTGGATGTGGAACTCAAACTTGTTCAAGTACACTCAACAAGTGAACAGAGCGAGCAGGGACCAGAGGGTCTCCTCACTCCCCAATTCTCTCCATAAAGAGGCTTTTCATGAAGACTCCTAAGTCAGAGGCAGAAGGCAGCTCAGACGTCACCAAGGGCTCAGGAGAGGGCAGAGGTGGACCAAGAAACACATAAATGATAGGGTGGGGCAAAGAAATGAACCAAGGTGGGGGTGGAGGCAGTGGCTGGGAAGATGGCTGAGGCCAAAGAGAAAAAGAATACAATGGAATGGAGTGGAACAGACTGAGCACAGAGTTAAAGTGCTGTGAGATCTGGGTCAGAAGAGGCCTGACAGGGTAGGGAGAGTTTGAAGGAGTCTGAGATGGAAGTGAACCAGCTCAAGGAGACCCACAAGGAGTCAGATGGAAAGGGATCCCTGGCTCGGATAGGCAACGAAAGAAGTCTGGCCGGAGAGTTCCAGAGTCGAAAGAGACCCTGAAACGAGTTAGACAAAGTGGAGTCCGGGCCTGGGAAGCCTTAGGAGAGCCAGTGGAGAGTCTGATGGGGCCCGGGGTGCCTCACCGCGCTTATTTTTGGTGCCGTGTTTCTTGGCAGCCGTCAGCTCCTGTTCGATCTTCTTTTCCAAGAACTCCTGCTTCTTGCTTAGCATCTCCTCCGTGTCCCGAAGCCGCTGTATGGCCTCCTGGGGGGTCGGGCCGCCCTTGCCCGCCTTACCCCCTCCAGCCCCGAACAGCTTCCCGAACACCGACATGGTTGCTGCTCGCCGCGCCGGCCTCCGGCGCCCACTCCGGCTCGGCTCGGCTCGGCTCCGCTCCCGCGCCCACTCCCGGCCTGCCGCTCCCCGCAGCCGCAGGCCTCGCCTCCACCTCCGCCCCGCAGCTGGGCCCGGCCGCGCCACCTCCCACAGGCCCCCACGCCCGGGCCCAGCCGGCGTCAGGGCAACGCGCCGCTGACTACAGCTCCCAGAGCACCACGCGCCCGCAGCCCCTCGAGTCTAAGGGAGGACCGCGCGCTGCATGCCGGGAGTCTGAGTTTTCCGGCTCCTGGCTTACGGTGGCGCACCTTTTTAGTCTCGCAGAGGTCAAAGGGCGATGTGGCATGCTGGAAAATGTAGTCTCTTTGGAATGTGTTCTGTAGCGGCGAAAGAACAGGAGGAGAAATAGCTATTACAAAAAGAGGAATTCGTTGTGATGCTCCGTGATAGAGCCCTGGACCTAATCCCCAGCATCCGAAGCAATAGTGATAATAACATCGCTCATATTCTAGGATCTCTGGAACATCGTGCTTTACATGCATAATCACATTTGATTCTCATGAGCAGTTTATGACAGATAATGTTGTTCTTATTTTGTGTGTCTGTTTTGGAGCCAGACTTTCTTGTAGGCTAGGCTGGCCTTGAACTTCCTAAGAAGCAGAGGGTGTCCTGTCTCTGCTTCTGAAGAATTGGGTCTATGCTGTTCCTGGTTTATATGTAAGTGAATCAAATCAATCCCAGAAAGCTGACTGCCTAACTAGCTTACTTTACCAGCCCCAGTCGGTTCTCTCTAGTTGGATGAGCTGCCATTCTCTTTACTCACCTAAGAAACCTTCTGAAACCTAAAATAGACTAACCACCTTAACAGTGGAATTTAACAGCAAAGCTTCAAAATCAGCCTCGAATATTCATTTGGACAGTTACTTCCTCTTACTTTCCAAAGCTGTAAATTTGAAATTGTCACACAGGTCCTCTTAAAAACATTTGTGAGTGAGAAATATAAAGAGTGAGCGGCCAGCAGGCTTCGAGCATTCAAACAAAGATGTGAACAGGGCTTGGCAATTCTTACCTGTAATCTCAGATCTTGAGAGGCTGTGATAAGAGAACTGCCAGGAGTTTGAGTCCTACCTGGACCACAGAGTGAGTTCTAGGTCAGCTTGGGCTAGACATGAGTCACCAGAAAAAAAAAATCACTCATAAACACTTTTAGGAGGACCTATGTCAATTTCTGTTTTGTATTAAGACAAGGTCGTCTTCTTCTTCTTCTTCTTCTTCTTCTTCTTCTTCTTCTTCTTCTTC
>JANHMN010000002.1:215275532-215353383 GCA_030674055.1 Rhabdomys pumilio | reverse complement strand
GAGAAGAGAAGAGGAGAAGCAGGCCAGGAACACATGGAGAGAGAGAGGGGGAAGGGGGAGAGAGGGAAAAAGGGGTCAGGGAGAGAGAAGGGTCAGAGAGAGTAAGGAGGGGCCAAACAACCCCTTTATAGTAAGCCAGGCCAACCTGGCTGTTGCCAGGTAACTAGTGGGCAGAGCCTAGACGGAATGCTAACAGAGGAGACCTCCACAGACTTGTTCTTAGTCAGAACAACTGGCATAGTAGTGTGAGTTTGAGGCCAGCCTGATCTACATAGTGAGATCCAGGAAAACCAGAGCTATGCAGAAAGACCCTGTCTCAAAATAACAAAAGGTTTATATTTTAAAAGATTTTATGTGTATGAGTGTCGGAATGTGCGTATGTGGACCATGTGTGTGTGTCTGGTGTTCACAGACATCACAAGAGGGTGTTAGAGCCCCTAGAACTGGAATTAGTTCTGCAATCTCCTAGAACTGGAAATAGTTGTGATCGATGTAGCTGCTGAGAGCAAACTGAGGTTCTCTGCTAAAGCTGTAGTGGCTTTGCCCACTGGCCCGGCTTGGTTTCAGGCCCCGGCACAAGGTGCAGAGGTGCATATTTCACATACCAAAGCACACTTGGCCTCCAGCTTCTCCCAGCATTCCTCAGACCCTACCTGGCACACCCTTCCCCCAACCCTGAACTTTCCATCCCAGGGGCTGGACTGCCCTTGCCCCAGAGGCTCCTTCCTACATAATCACTTGATTCCAGGACAGCTAGGGCTACATAGAAAAACCCTGTCTTAAAAACAAACAAACAAAAAAGCAGGCTGAGTAAGTCACAAGGAGCAAGCCAATAAGCAGCACCCCCCAGCGCCTCTGCTTCGTCTCCTGACTCCAGGTCCCCGCCCTGCTCGAATTCCGGTCCTGATCACCTTTGGTGATGAACATCTACATGGAAATGTAAGCAGAATAAATTCTTTTCTCCCCAACTTGCTTTTGATCTTGGTGTTTCCTTGCAGCACCCTAAGACAAGCAGCAAGTGCTCTTAACCACTAATCTATCTCGCCAGCCCCCAAAATAAAAAAATCTTGGAAGGGAAAAAAAAAATCCAGTACCATGTAAATAAGGTTCAAAGCACAAAACTTGGCACTAATTAGATGCTCAACCCCACCCTCTAAATTTGCTGCTAAAGAAACTGAGGCCAGTGGGGTGGGGTGCGGTGCTCACCTCTAAATACTACCCTTGGGGAAACCCAGTCAGCAGGATTGCTGACAGTTCAAAGGGATCTGAGCGACTCTAAGTTCAGGATCCTTCTGGTAGGAGGGACAGGGAGAATGGAAGGAGAGGGAGAAAAAGAGAAAAGGAGAGAACTGAAATGAAGCTCAAAAAAAACTAGGCGATCCAGACTGCTCAGTGGGTAAAAGTGCTTACTGCTAAACCTGACATCCTAAATTCAATCCCTGGGTCCCAGCGGAAGGAGAGAACTGACTCTCAGAAGCAGTCACACACCCACATATACACACCATACATATGCACTTTAATAGTAAAACCAAATACTTGTGAGACAGCCTTACTATGTAGCCCTGGCTGTCCTGGAACTCATTGTGTAGATTAGGGTGACCTCAAACTCACACTGAGTACACACACTGCCTCTCAAATGCTGAAACTAGTATCTATTTATGTTTTAAGAGAGTAAGTACCTGAGGCCAGTTTAGAGGTTGAGGCTGATGGACAGCTAGGAAAGGGTGGGAGGACTGGGGGCAAGCTTACAGGGCCACACGGGGAAAGAAATTATAAACTGAGCACAGATCGTCGGAAGCCCTTGGGGCTGGGTGTGTGGTGCCTCCCACTGTAATCCAAGCACACAAAGGTGGAGACTGGAGAAGCAAAAGGTCAATCGTCTTTGACTACCTGGTGAGCCTGAAGCTAGCCAAGGCTACCAAGGCTACCAAAGGAGACACTGTGGCAGGAGGGGCTCCGATGGCTCTTTCTGGACCCCACCCCTTTTTTTTAATTCTGTCCCTTTTGAGACCTGGGAACTTAAAAATACTTCTATTTAGTAAATCGCAGCTAACATTCCGTTGGAATGCCAGGGACACAGCAGGGAATGGCAGGGTCAAGGGTCATTTGCATTTACATACCATGTGTTCACATACATGCTGCCACTGTCAGATAACCCAATCCCGATACCCTAGAAACCCAGATTTCTAAGTGAAATGCCCACTTTTAAATTTTATTTTATCTTTCTTTTTGTTTGTTTGTTTGTTTGGTTGGTTGGTTGGTTGGTTGTTTTTCTGAGACAGGGCTTCTCTGTGTAGCCAGACCAGACTGGCCTGGAACTCACAGAGATCCGAGCCTGCCTCTGCCCTGCCAAGTGCTGGAATTAAAGGTGTCCATCGCCAGTGCCTGTCGAAAACTGCATTTTAAATCGCTACTGAAGAACAGAATGTATGTATCCGTCTCATTGTTTCGGGATTATAGTACTCTTTCTAGCCTAGGAACATTTCTTTCTCATTTCACATTTATTTACGTGTGTGCGCATGCACGGAGGACTGCAAACGTGTGGCTGTCAGATGGTGGTTCCCTCCTTTTACCACGCGGCAGGTGCTGAGTCCCCCCACGTTACTCTGGCCGGGCCTCCGGTATCCTGCTGTGGTCACACTAAAATGAATCCTTGCCTCTTTCCTGGCTTAAAGGCGTCTATCGTGTTTGCCCATCGTAGTACATTTTTACCATCATTTTTGTTTTATTTGCAGTTTATTCTAATTTCATAATTTTTACATTTATTTTTTGTAGACGAGGTCTCGTGTATCCCAGGCTGGCCTCCATCTCAATATACTGAAAACCTTCACTACCCACATTGGGATTACACGTGTGCGCCACCACTTGGTTTAATGCGGTACTGGGGATTAAATTCGGAGCTTCACACTTGTTAAGAAAGCACTTCGAGCCCTTCCTCCCTCCCTCCCTTTCTTTCCCTTCTCTTCCTCCTCTTCTTCTTCCTCCTCCTCTTCCTCCTTTCTCCTTTGAGACAGATGCTCACAAATATAGCACTGGCTGGACTCACTATGTAGACCGGGCTGGCCTCGAACTCACAAAAATTCACTTGCCTCTGCCTCCCAAGTGCTAAAATTAAAGGTATGAGCTACCACACCAGGCTACTAGTAATACTTTTAGGTTTGTTTTTGTTGTTGTTTGCTTGTTTTGTTTTGTTTTTTTTAAAAAAAAAAAACCTATGTCTGGCTATATAGCCCTGGCTGGCTTTAGGCTGGCTGAATGCTACGATTAAAGCATATGCCATTGCAGGACGGTGGTGGCACATTCTTTTAATCCCAGCACTTGAAAGACAAAGGCATACAGATGTCTATGAGTTTGACAGCTCAGTCTTTAGTACCAGCTCCAGGACAGCCAGAGCTATACAGAGAAACCCTGTCTCAAAAAACAAACAATCAAAAGCATCCACATCAAGCCTGTTTGGAACACGGTCTTGCTATATAGCTCAGATTGGAGTAGTATTTACTCAGTAGCCAAGGTTGACCTCAAATTTGTGATCTTCCTGCCTCAGGCTCCAGAGTGCTAGTATTATAGCTATGCACCATCCCTGGGTGAGTATTTACTAATTTATTTACCTATCTTTGGCAGTGGTAAGGATTGAACCTGGGACCCTATGTGGGGAGCTGACAGAAGGCGGCTATCATCCTTGCAGCCATCTTGAGCCATATACCCTGACAAGAGACTTGTTTACAACAGCCTACAACAGCTGAGCACACTCTGATAACATCTTGTTTTAGATACCCAGGATCTTCCCTTGGGTGTGTGAGACTTAAAGGTGTGGTTTAGAGCTGAGCTTAAAGGCATGACTTAAGAAGTGAGACTTATAAAAGGCGAGAAGCAGACAGAAGAAAGTAGTAGGCACTTGAGACTTGAGACAGGCAACTAGGAACTAGACACTTGACTAGAGAAATGGGATTAGGACTTGGTGCCAAAACCCAGGACTTGAGACTTGGAGGCACTAGGGACTAGGAACTAAGGACAAGGAACTCAAGACTTGGGACTTGGACTAGGAACAAGAGACTTGGAGAGAAGAAGAGAGACTGAGGAACAAACCAGATTGAATCACATTCTGTCTGGTCTCCATTCTTTGCATCCATCCTCACTCTCTCTCTTGCTGAACACCCGACCCTTGGACCGGAGCAGCTTGGGGCAGTTTGGGCTCTAACAATTTAGCCCCCAAGGCCTTTGGTAGTACGGGTTCCAACAGACAGAGCAGTCAGTGACATTTTGGCCCCCAAACGTGGGGTAGTGCGTTTCTCAACATGTGAGACAAATGGTCTACCCCTAGCCATATATCTTCTGTCTTTTTTCTCTTTTTCTAACATGGTGAATGCCTGTCTGTTAACTGGATTCAACTCACTACTTGCCAATTTGTGCTCTCCAGTTTACCTACTTTATTCCCCTGATTTATGGCATCAACCCCATCAAGTAGGACACTGTTCTTTCTATTAACTGGGGAAGCTGAGATTCAAAAGCATTCTCCACAGTCCAGAAGGGGCAGAGCCAGGATTCAAACACAGCCCTGTCTGATGCCAGTCTTCGGTCTTTCTTGATTAGGCTGGGACCTGGATGCTTAGCCTCTTAACACTACACTGTCCAGCAACCTGGGACTCTTCAAGCCGAGTTGGATTCCCTGACACCAATTC
The DNA here is from genome assembly GCA_030674055.1 of Rhabdomys pumilio. NCBI lineage: Eukaryota > Metazoa > Chordata > Mammalia > Rodentia > Muridae > Rhabdomys > Rhabdomys pumilio. The sequence continues at coordinate 215,348,704 of JANHMN010000002.1, read as the reverse complement.
TCTGTGATGCTTGAAGAACGGCTTTTCTTTCTCCAGAGCTCAGTCTCCTATCGGCCAGCCTAGGAGTATGCATGCCAGTCAGACTCCAACGATGTCCAGCCCTTCCCCCCAGTCCTATTGCCTTATTCTGTGACCTACCTCTGCCACTGTCTGCCACATGGTTTTGGCCTGATAACCCTTGATACTCCCATTGCCCTTATCTCAGCGGCAAAACTGGATTAGAAGTAGTTCCTAACTTGAGTGCTTGGAACAACACCAAGCTTATGGCCAAGTATGTGACTTCCCACGATTCCCAGCAAACGTGCACGGAGCAAACGTGCATGGAGCAAACGTGCACGGGAGAGCGCACATCCAGTGGGAACAGAACTCTAGTGGTGTGTGGATACAGAGGTGTTAACATCTCCTTCAATGTCCAAGCTTCAGTCTAAAGCCAGATAGTCAACTCTACTGTGCCCTGCCCTGGTTCTTCTGGGCCTCAGTTTCTCCTTCTATAACGGAAACAAAGTAGCCCAGAGGATGACTGTAAAGAGAAATGGGGAAACATGAATTTAGGACCCTTTTCTCCTCCTGCCTCTCGTGGCCTGGCTTGCCTCCCACATGGACCAGCTGAACTAGAGGGGACCCCTGGAGGTAGTAGGGACATGGGAAGAGGGACTTCTATCTAGAGAATCCACAGCATGGGGGGAAGGCCCAGGAGTCTAAAGTTCCACCCTCAAGTATAAACCTCTTCCCCAGGCCATTTGCTATGCTGTGTGATAAGCACCTAGGGAGCCCCAGGCCTGCACCCATGGGAAAGAGGGTGTCAGCAGCCTGTTACCCAGGCTGACCTGAAACTCAAAATTCTCCTGCCTCAGCTTCCTGAGTGCTGCAGACTGCTGGAGTTATGACTGATCAGAGCAAGCCTGCTGATTCTCCTTGGTCAGCACGAGGAGGACTACATGGCATCTTAGCCTGTAGCTTTAGAAGGAGTGGTGCCACCTCAGGGCTAAGAAAGGAACTTCTGAGGCTCAGGCCCGAGCGGTTTGGACACGTGTTGTTGGTAAAAACATTTACTGAGATTTTATTGAGCACTTTCCGGGCCATGGGTACTGCGGCCAGGCCAGCCGTTTGCACATTTTAGCATACTATGTCCTCAGGACACTCTAGGAGGTAGTGCTATATGAAGTCCTGTTGCACAGGTGAGGAACGTGGAGCACAAAGAGGTGACGTGCCTTGCTCAGGTCACACTGGTGAATCCAAAGCAAGGGCTGGCAGGTAGCTACAGTCTAAGCCCCAAGCTAAGTGCCCCTTACATACTTACCTCAGACAGTCCTCCGAGGACTCCCTCATCAGGAAGGGTTTAACATACAAGGACTCCAGTCACATCTAGCTAGCTTCCTAAAGAGCAGCAAAACCTGAGGCCACCAGGGAACCTCGATAGGTGGGTGGGATTACCTTCTCTTGGAGGATGCCCAAGTACCAGCCTCTGTCAGCCAGGCCCTGGGCACTTCATGTTCTGGCCACCTTTCTTACCACTGCTATGCCCTGGAGCTACAGTGCCTGTCTCAGACCTTCTGAGTACTGCAGGTTTCCCCAGATAATCGCGGGGCATAGGAGGGCAGCGGTGGGACAGGGTTGATACAGTAACTTCCAAAAGGGATTGTGCCAATGCACCCTCCCCCGCCCCCAACACACACACCTCCGGGAAGTCCAGCCTGGTTACTCTGAGGCCTGGATGTAAACTGGGACAGCGAGCATGGCACACCCTCCCTCGGTCCCAGCCTGCAGCTCGGCAAGTGCCAGGTTGGAGCCCAGACCTTCTGTGTGTCCAGGCACCACCAGCTCCGGGTCCCCACCCACCACAATGGATAACACAGCGTCCTGCTCAAAGGGTGGCTTGCCGGGGGCAGCCTCAGGAGAGGGCCCTGCGGCCTTCAGCTCCTCCAGCCCCAGCGGGTCCGGCATGGGGTTCTCCTCCTTGTGCATGCTGGTGATGCTGACGCCACCACGCGCTGTTGCCCTCCTCCGGGGAGGCCGCCGGGTTTGCAGGTCCTTGTCCTTTGTAGGGCCCAGGCGGCAGCGGTGATCCTTGAGGTATTTGTGTCGAGAGAAGCCCTTGGCACAGCCTGCGCAGCGGAACTTGTAGTTGCCCGTGTGCGCGCGTTGGTGCTCTGCCAGGTGGGCTCGGCGGCTGAAGGACTTGCTGCACAGCCCACACTTGTGGAGCTTCAGGCCTGGGAAATGAGGAGCCATCAGGGAGAGGCTTAAGCCATCAAGGAGAGGCGTGACTCCTCCCCCTGCACCTATCGCACCGGGGAATGACTGCAGGCTCAGGCCCTATAAGCATCTGTGGGTTGGGCCTCAGCGGACACCATTGCTGCTTGTCTTTTCCCTGCCACTCACTCCACCTCTGTGCCGCTCCCTGCCACTGGGTCTTTGTACTTGCTGTACCCGTGTCTGAAGTAATCGGCTAAACCCCTAAGCCTTGGTGAACTGTGCAGGTCACACCACCTCTCACCTGGATGACCAGGCGCAGCCACCTGCACGCCTCACCTGTGCCCCTCAGAGCATCGCCAGTGGGAGAGAGAGACATCTTTGTAAGGCACAAAAAAGTAGAAGGCTTGATGCCTAAGCCCTGCTCTGAGGCCTCTGAGCCTTTGTAGTGTGCCGAGCTCCTCCTCAACCCTTTGCCCTGTCGTAGGCCCCTCCCTCCCTCTGGTCTTTCCTTATCCAGGGGGACTGTACTCTCTTCCAGAAAGATTGCCTAAGCTCTGTGGAGCCCTTCCCAGATCCCCACACTCACCCTGTTGGGCCAGGCTCCTTCTGTAAATACCTTTAGCCTTCATTCAGCCTTCTAGGGCTGGGGTTCAAAAAGGGGCAGTCACTTGCCTGAGACCTAACCAGCAGAAAGCTGGGAGCACCAAGGTTCAAAGCCAAGCTGTCAAAGGCCTTGATCTACTCTCCCCATGTCCCATTTAAAAAGGAGGGGGAGGTGTCATGTAGCTAAAGATGGCTTTTTTGTTTTGTTTGAGACAGGGTTCCACTCTTGTAACCCTGGCTATACTGGAACTCTGTAGAGCAGGCTGGCCTAAGACTCAGAACTGTGACTGTCTCTGCTTCCCAAGCACTGGGATTAAAGGTGTGCCACTTGGCTCCAGGCTGGCTTAGAACTTGAACTCCTGATCTTGCTGCTTTCTCCCAAGTGCTGGAACTACAGTTGTTTGCTACCATGCTTAGTCTGTGTGTTGTTGGGATCAAACCATGGGCTTTATGGATGCTCGGCAAGTGCTGTTCCCGCTGAGCCACACTCCCAGTTTACTCTCCCATTTTCAAGCTTTTAACAGGCGCAACTTCATCTCCAAGGGAACTTTTGGAGACAATTTTGGTTGTTTCTATAGGGAGGATGCTACACTGACTTACCTTACCGTGGATATGGAGGTGGGCGTGGGCAGTGGATGTGAGTGGGTGTGGACAGTGAATGTGAGTGGGTGTGGCAGTGAATGTGAGTGGGTGTGGACAGTGGATGTGAGTGGGCATGGACAGTGGATGTGAGGGTGGACAGTGGGTGTAGACAGTATATGTGGGTGTGGACAGTGGATGTGGCAGTGGACAGTGGGTATGGGTATGGGTATGGACGATGGGTATGGGTATGGACAGTGGATGTGAGGGTGGACAGTGGGTATAGACAGTGTATGTGGGTGTGGACAGTGGATGTGAGTGGGAGTTGACAGTGGATGTGAGTGGGAGTTGACAGTGGATGTGAGAGAACGTGGACAGTGGGTGTGAGTGAGAGTGGACTGAGGATGTGTGGGTGGGGATGGACAATGGACATTGGTGGGCGTGGGCAGAGGATACGGCCATGGGAATGGGCAGAAGATGCGATGCTGGTAAATACTTTGTTTCCCCTGGGAAGGTGACTTGGAGATCTCTGTCCTGCCTTCCCGGCTACCCACTGGCCATGTCTTGGACGGCACCAGCACAGACCTCTGTGTCACTGCACACAGTCCAGCTCAGCAGCCTATTCTCCAAGTTCTTCCTCCGGGACTGGGGTTGCATCTCATTCACCTCTGGTACCCCAAGTCCCCAGATCTGGCTTCTAGCTCTCAGGAGCCAATGAGTAGAAACCCACAATATGTCTCACACAGGTGTCTGCTTTTCCTTCTGATGGTTCTATCTCAGAGAATCATCTTAGCCAGTCCCTAAGCCTCTTACCAGCGTGGGAGAGGATGTGGGCTTTCAGCTTGTCCTGCCGGTTGAACTCCTTACTGCAGCCTGTGTGCATCCTGGAACCCAAAGCCATCCGTTACTCCGGTGAAGAAGCAAGAATCCTCTTACCGGTCCCTGCATCAGCCTTTGTCAATCAAAAGGCTAAGCAGGGTGGCGAGTGAGGCAGGCAGGGCCCAAACAAGACACCTGAAGAGCAGCCCTCAGTCCAGTCCTCCGTTTGACCCCTCTAAAGTAATCTAACCCCAGCCCCATAAATAAGGCACCCCTACTTACGAGAAGGGACATTTGTACTTCTTGAAGGGCTCATGGATCAGCATATGTCTCTTCAGCTTGTCTTTGCGGTTGAATGCAGACTCACACACTGAGCATTTGTAGGGCTTCTCACCTACAGAGACATAAGAATACCACATGGGTCCCATGAGGAGGAAGCTGAATTTAGGACCAAGCTCCACCCCCAACTGGCTTTTCTTATTCTTCCTGACTTGGCACAAAAAATTTGGAGGGGTTTTGTTTGGGTTTTGAGACAAGTTTTCACTGTGTAGCCATGCTGGATTGGAGTGCCCAATCCTCCTGCCTCAAGTGCTTTCCAAGTGCTAGGATTACAGTAATATGTCACCATGGAACTCAAGGCTTGATGCTTGCCAGTCAAGTTCCACACCACTGTTGGGAGGCTCACAACTGCCTGTAGGCTCATCAGGTACTGCATGCATATGACATACACAAACACAGATATATAAATCATTTTTTTCCTAATCTGTTCAACTATAGTTACCCAATCTAGACAGTAACTGCAGTTACTGGGGAGGGAGTTGGGATTACTTCATATGACCCGCAGGTCCTAGCTTGCAGGGATTTGTTTTTGTCTGGGTACTGTGTTGAAAGAGAGACTCACTCTATTGTCCAGGCTTATCTCAAACCCCTGGGTCCTCTCATCTCAGCCTCCAGAGTAGCCAGGACTACAGGTGTACACCACACCCAGCCAGTACTTATTTTAAAGATAAAATTTAATCCCGGGATCGGCATGGCTTCATGGGTAAATAAATATTTGCTACACAAGTGTGAGGACCCGCGTCCAACTCTCCAGAACTCCCATAAAGCCGGGAGGGGCCTCATCTATAATCCAGTACTGCAAAAGGGAGAAGACAGGAGAAAGGGTGGAGGCAGGAGAATCACTGGGTGCAGAAGGGTAAAAACAGGCCTGGTACACACAGTGACACACACACACACACACACACACACACACACACACTAAACAACAACAACAACAACAAATGAATCCTGTGGCACAGACCCATAATCCTAGCACTCGAGTTAGAGGCAGGAAGATCAGGAATGCAAGGTTAGCCTTGTCTATGTTTGATATGTCTCTCCTTCCTCCAAGAAAGTTTAATGATTAAAAAAACCTTTTACTATACCTTAAGCTGGAAACCTAGGAGAGGGGGTAGGAATTTGCCAGAGGATGGTCACCGTATACCCATGAGGTAATCCAGCAAGGCTGGCACCCAGAGGGCAGAGCCAAAGTTCCTCACTTGCCTCTGGGGCTCACCACTACTCTCAAGGTGTCGGGGACCCCGTGTCCACAGGTGAGGTAGTGAGAACCCGAACCCTGTGTCCACAGGTGAGGTAGTGGGAACCCCGTGTCCACAGGTGAAGTGGCGGAACCCCGTGTCCACAGGTGAGGTGATGGGAACCCCATGTCCACAAGTGAGAACAGGTGAGTGGCAATCAGTGTGGAGAGCAGGAAGAGGGATTCAGAGAAGAGCCAGTATCGACAGAGGGGCAGGCCAGATGGAAGGGTGGGCGGGATCCCACCTGAGTGGATGTGGGCGTGCAGCTTGAGGTAGTGCTCCTTCCGGAAGAACTTCTTACAGATCTGGCACCTGAACCGGCCCCCACTGCCGTGGGTGGGTAAGTGACGCCGCAGGTAGCGTTCACAAGGGAAGACCTAGAGGAAGACCTTGGTAGATCAGCTCAAGGACCCCCTCCCCCAACTTCCACCGCCAAACTTTGGGGGGACCCTGGTTTCTAGCTTCTTGGAAACATTATCCTATCTGTCCATGGCGGCTGGAGGCCAGAGTGTCAGACCTAACCCTCCAGACACTCGCTCTCTAAGCACTGTGAGCCTGGCCCAAGTCAAAGCAAACAGCCTGTGTTACCACCCAGCCTACTCTTCCTACACAAAGGACTTTTTTTTTTTTGGTTATAAACTCCTATTCATCCTTTAAGACCCAAGTCAGGTGCCCATACCTCTGTGAAGACTTCTTTACAGCCTGGTGACATGCTAGACTAAGTCAGCTCACTGTCCCTCTTAGGGCCTTCTCTGAGGGAAAGGCTGTGACGCCTACCTTCTGGCAGTGTGGGCAGGGGAAGCTATGAGTGGCCGTCTGTACATGGTGCTCCAAGGCCTCGGGAGTGGAGTATTTGTTGACACACTTGACACACCTAAGTGGGAAAGGAGAGGAGATGAGCTCTAGCAAGTTCCCCCTATTCCCCAAAACCAACTTCAGGAGGCAAACTTCCAAGTGCCATTCATTCTCAATGTGTCTACTCTTCTCTGACATTCTCCACCGTCAGCTGAGCGGATGGATTGTGCAGGAACCTCTCTGGCTTCTCTGCCTCATCCTCACCCCTGAAGTCCCTTATCTCCTAGAGAAGCCAGATGACACCTTTAAAATTAAAAATCAGGGCCCAGTGATTAAAAACACTGGCTGCTGTTGCCGAGCGGTGGTGGCACACGCCTTGAATCCCAGCTCTTGGGAGGCAGAGGCAGGCGGATTTCTGAGTTCAAGGCCAGCCTGGTCTACAGAGTAAGTTCCAGGACAGCCAGGGCTACACAGAGAAACCCTGTCTCGAAAAACCAAAAAAAAAAAAAAAAAAAAAAACCCACAAAACACTGGCTGCTCTCCCAGAGGACCTGGGTTCAATTCCCAGCACCCACAATCAATGGCAGCTCACAACTTTCTGTATCTCTAGTTTCAGGGGACTCAATGCCTTCTTCATGTTTCCATGGATAAACAACAACATTTAAAAAATTTAAAGAAATAAAAATCTCAGGGAAATAGGCCATACCTATTATCTCAGTAGCTCGGGTTAGAGACAGAAGATTAGGCATTCAGGTTATTTATCCTTGACTACATTCTAAAAAAAAAAAAAAAATCCTTTCTTTGTACTTAACAAGAATGCCTTTTTGTAACAGGGAGAAAATACTATCAATAATTTTTTTTGAGTTCTTTTCAAACTTCTATGTCAATGAGGCCTTGAATTCCTGCCTCTAGTTCCCAAATGCTGGGGCTATGTGTTATGACATCAGGCAATAAATCATATTTTCTTTTTTCTTTTCTTTTCTTTTTTCTTTTTTCTTTTTTTTTTTTTTTTTTTGGTTTTTTCGAGACAGGGTTTCTCTGTGTAGCCCTGGCTGTCCTGGAACTCACTCTGTAGACCAGGCTGGCCTCGAACTCAGAAATTCGCCTGCCTCTGCCTCCCAAGAGCTGGGATTCAAGGCGTGCGCCACCACCGCCCGGCTATAAATCATATTTTCAAGAGGAGAAAAAAAAAAGAGAGAGAGAGAGAGACAAGGGGCGAGGAAGGGCGGCAGCGGGAAATCCTAGGTGTAATATCATCCAGCACCTGGGAAACGTGTTGAAGGTTGCTGTGAATTAAGGCTAGCCAAGCTGCAGCCAGTCAGGGCTATGCAGCAACACCCTGACTCAAACAAACAACAAAAAGAAGAAGAAAAACCAAAAAACAAAATACAAAGAACCAAACGCTGTGAGTGGCAGGTGTGAGAGTCACTTCAGTGACTTGGGGACATTCATTCCATAGGCAGGCCAAGTTGAGTTAACTCTGAAGACACACAGCGACCAACTGCCAAAGCCAGCACAAAAGCTTAATCTATTATCAAAAGAGGCAAATCACTGCCGGGCAGTGGTGGTGCATGCCTTGAATCCCAGCACTTGGGAGGCAGAGGCAGGCGGATTTCTGAGTTCAAGGCCAGTCTGGTCTACAGAGTGAGTTCCAGGACAGCCAGGGCTCCATAGAAAAACCCTGTCTCAGAAACACAAAACAAACAAACAAACAAAAAAAGAGGCAAGTCTTTAAGTTGTCACTTTGGGTTTCTGAGCACAGCTGAATACAGCAAAAAGGACTGTGGCAATCTCTTACTGAGCACCTGCTGTGTTCCAAGTGCCATGCTTGACAGATTCTTTTACTTGACCCTTACTAAGAGTCCAGACAGATACCTGTCCCCACCTTTTCCCACAGACTCAGGACTGTTCACAAAACACCTGCTTTTAACCAGCAGCCAGCAAATGGGCAGGAAATACCCAAAGGGCAAAACTGTGATGGTGTGTGTCTGCAGAATGCATCCTCTATAAAGGAGGCCCAGAAAACGGTAGAGAGGTACTTTAGGGAGGACTGAAGGCAAGCCTGACAGTATCAGGAGCCAAGAGCTGAAGATCTACGTGGCAATCTCATTTCAAGTCAGAACACCAGTTGTCAAGACTGTTGTCTGTGTATGTGTGTGAGGCCGACATGAGTTTATAGGTACCTTGTGCCTGCAGGAGCCCACAGGGGCCAGAAGAGGGCGCCAGATCTCTCTTCTGTTACAGGCGGTTCTGAACCACCATGTAGGCGCTGGGAACTGAACCCAGGTCCTCTGCAAATACTCTTACTCACTGAACTATCTCTCTGGCCCTAAACATTTTTTCCCTTCTCATTTGTATTTATTTATTTATTTGTTTGTTTGTTTTGTGTGTGTACTTGGCAGAGGGGATGAGAGGACAACTTTGTGAAAGTGAGTTCTTTTCCCTCATTCGTGTTGGGGATCAAACCTAGGCCGTGAAGCTTGGTAGTAAGCACTTTTACTCACTGAGCCATCTTTCTGGCCCCTAGTCACACTTTTCTATGATAAATGACTGGCAAACAAAGAATGGTCTAAGAAGAGTCAGTATCATTTTTCCTATTTGTACCAACACTGAAACACTCCAGGCAGGACCTCAGCTTTCAGCCTCTGACTCCCCTTGAGATGTGTCATTTAACCTGAGCAGTCTGGGCCAGGACTCCCCGCCCTCTAGTCCAGCATGGCTGGTGGCATGGGTACATACTTGTACACGGTGCTGTCCTTCTTGGGGCTGTGCTGCGGCAGGAGGCTGTGGGAGTACTGGTGTACACCCAGGTCATACAGTGAGGGGAAGTCCTTGCTACAGAGATGGCAGCGATAGCTCAGCTCCTCCTGGTGGCTTCTGATGTGCTCCAGAAAGGTGTCCAGCTTGGGGAACATCTGGGCACAGCTTTTGACCACGCATTTGTACACCTTGAGGGGAGACACTGGAAGGTGAGAAAGGTGGAAAGGTAGGGTCGCCTCTACTGCTGCCACTGCCCTGTGACGAAGGATGAGGCTATATATACACAGTGCTGTGGACAACCTGCCAACCGCAGATGAAACCAGAACCTCCCAACTGCTGGGCGAGCAGGCTACCATTGAGTTCTATCTCTTAGCCCTCCTTTTAGTTCACTAAGTTTGCCCAGGCTAGCTTGAACTCACTTCTTAGCTCAGTCCCTGGCTTCGCTGTGATTACAGGGCTTTCCTCTTTTAGCCAGTTATCCTCTCTTAGGCTTTGTGAAGCTTGAAAGTATCCATAAAAAATTACCCAAGAAATACAGCAAAGGGATGACACTATGCCTTTTTAATGTCACACGGAATCATGTCGTGACTCTCAGAACAAGTGGACATCGCTAGCTGAGGGCAGTGGTACCCACCTGTGATCCCAGCAGTTGGGAGGAAATGGCAGGAAGGCCTGGAGCCCAAGATAATGATTAGCAGGGGCTGGAGTGATAGCTCAACCATTGGAGTCATTAGGGGCACATTTGCTGCTCTTGCAGAAGAGCCAGGTTCAATTCCCAGTACCCACATAGTCCATAACTACCCATAACTCTGATTGCAGGGGATCCAGTGCCCTTTTCTGACCACCAGGGCACTGGGCACACACATAGTACAGTATGCATACACACACAAGCCAAATATTCACACATAAATATAGAGTAAATAAGTCTTTAAAAAGTTAAAAAAAAAAAAAAAAAAAAAAGAGAGAGATCATCTTTAGCTACATGGTGAGTTTGCAGCTAGCCTGAACTACATGAGGCTCCATATAAAAAAAAGAAAAAGAAAAGAAAAATTTGAGAGGCACCTCTACCAGGATCTCTGACCTGGCAGATGCTGTGGCCCAAACACATTACTCTCTGTGTCATCTCAGAGGGTACTAACCCGGGGACCACCTTTAGAACCACTCCCCAACAAACTAGTCTTGACTATTAATTATTATTGACTTAGGACCCAGACTCTCAAGTTCAATGTTAATTTGTAAAAAACAAAAACAAAAACAACAACAACAAAAAAACAATACTCTGATATAACTGATTTTTCTGAGTACGGGTGTGACGCTACAGACGTAACTCACGTACATGTCCCTCTAATGGGAGAGGCTTTTTTTGTCAGCTAGAAGAGCTAACTCTAAAGGCTCTAGATGAGACATTAATAGCTTAGCAGTCTGACATGGGACAGTCAAATGTAGAGAGACACAGGTGTCATAAACTCTTGTGAACTAACTGTATTACCATTTCCACCTCTCCTTTCATGAACTATGTGACATTCTGACATGTCTGATGCCAAGTCTATGAAAAATATGCTTTTAATATTTTGAAAATTCTAGAAGTCATCTGAATTCCTCAGGTGCCCACACAATGGTCAAGCTCTCTTTATTCTCAATTAGATCGACTCCAATTTGCCCCAGGGTAGCAACAGACTGGGTAAAAACCCTTCACCTTCTTGACAGCCTTGCATCTAGTGCCAGCCAAGTGGCTCCTTCCTTGGCAATGATATCCAAGCAACGATCTCTGGGGACACCATCCCTCCCAAAACAAAATGGCAAAAGCCTGCTGGCAGAAACCCCTATTTTTAATCCTATCTCTATTTTTTTGTACTTATCTTGACTGGCATACAAATGTGGCAGATGGAGACACAGCAACTGTTCTGCAGCTTTGAGGGGGAATACCACAAGCCAAAGACTCTAGAGCAGAGACAGAAGCCTGGCTCACGATGACACACCTAGCCAGCTATCCAAGGCAAACACTGCTCACTTCAGGCCTGTCTTGAGAGGAGAGAAATGAAGCCCTAACCATTGGCCAGTCTCCTATTACTACACACATACTAATAATAGTCTCCCACTTGATGAGAGCAGCATGTTAATAGTGATAAGAGCAAGGGCTCTGGGGCTGGGGACACCACCGCTCATTCGGCTTTGGGGCTGGGGACACCACCGCTCATTTGGCTCAGTCAGTATCCGGTTTACCTACCATGCAGGAAGCCCTCTAACACCTCATAGACAGGCACACATACTTATAATCTCAGTGTTTAGAAGGTCAATTCTAGGTCAGTCTCAGCACACACATGTGCATGCACATGCCAGTACAGGTGCCCTCAGAGGCTAGAAAAGGGTGCCATCCCTTGGAGCTGGAGTTACGGGCAGTTGTGAGCCACCTGATGTGGATGCTAGGGACTGAATTCTGCACTTAACCACTGAGCCACGGCCTTGTTTTAAGAGCTCTTGTCTTTCAACAAAAACAAAACAAAACTCTCTCTGATCCATATGAGACTCGGGGAATTCAGCTAGGGAAGGTTTCTTCTGCCCATGAAACATACCATGACTGGATTTTCTGTGAAGAGTAACCCTGACAGGGGCAGCGAGGAGGCTCAGCAGGTAAAGCACATGCCATTGAACCTGACAACCTGACTTTAACTTCTGGAACCACCATGGTGAAAGGAGAGAAGCAACTCCCACTAGCTGTCTTCTGACCTTCACAGGCTCCACACACACACACATACACATTAGATAAACAAAGGTCAGAAACAGAGTGTGGGGCACGGTGATGCTTTTTAATCCCAGCACTCAGGAGGCAGAAGCAGGCAGATCTTTGCAAATTTGAGGCTGACCTGGTCTACATAACCAGTTCCAGTCAGCCTGGGCTGGGTTACACCACAGCCATAACCTGTCTCTGGGAAAAAAAAAGAGAGAGAGAGAAAGAAAGAGAGAGAGAGAAAGAGAGAGAGAGACAGTAAACATAAGGTAAGCCACAAAGTAGGACAAGGCCACACCTTATGATAGCAACCACCCTCCCTCGATGATGAGCTGAGTGCTTGCCCTGGCTCAGCCTCCTGTTATGTCAGATAACAAAGTCCCTAGCCATTTAAACCAGCTAACTCAAAGGTCTCTATGATCTAACCTAACTGTATATCACTGTTCCCTTTTGCCAGGAATCTACCCTCAGGACAGAGAGCCATGGAAAAGGCTGAGCTAATCCCTGTCCCTTTCCAGGTAGCAGGGGTAACCCCAGTGTCATCAAGCTTATCACCTGCTCCTTCTTGTGCTGGATCATGTGGGACTTGAGCTGGAAGTAGGTGCTGAACTTGCTGGGGCAGAACTGACACAGGTAGGAGCTGTCGATGAGAACCACCTGCTTGGCCTCTGGCTTGTCACCTTCGTCCTCACCTGCTGTGGCCAAGGCCTGGGGCTGCGAGGTGCTGGACAGGGACTGACCCAACCCTATGCAGAGAGAAAAAAAAGTCACAGGGAAGGGTTTGAGTAAGGCAGGACAAGAGTCACATCACACGGGAAAGCTCCTGGGACGCCTCCTGCAGACTTGCTGCCAGACGCTATGTTCAAGGCTACACTCGAGCTTGGCATGTGCGTTCCAGTACAGACAGACAAGAGGCTAAAACACTAACATATTTTTTCCCCAGACAGGGTCTCATGTTGTCCAGGTTGGCATCAAATATGCTATGTAGCTAAAAGTGACCCTGAACTTCTGTTTTTTTTTTTTTAATTAATTAATTTATTTTATGTATGTATATAAGTACACTGTAGCTGTCTTCAGACACACTAGAAGAGGGCATTGGATCCCACTACAGATGGTTGTGAGCCACCATGTGGTTGCTGGGAATTGAACCTCTGGAAGAGCAACCAGTGCTCTTAACTGCAGAGACATCTCTCCAGCTCCAACCTTGAACTTCTAATCCTCCTCCACTATCTCCCAACTGCTACCCTGATCAGTTTATATACCATTGGGGGCTGAACCCAGGGCATCCTGCGTGGAGGTAAACACTCTACCCTGAGCTACATCCACAGTCCTTGAAATACATTCTGACTGAGAGACAGCTAGTGACCTCTGTTCCTCTCCCTCCCTTGGCTTAGATACTGCCCTCTCCATGGTCATTAGACACTGAAGACTCCTACGCATACTCAGACTACACATATCCCAGGCCTTTCTAACTATGACACTTATCTTTGCTCCATCATTCTTTGCTAACGAGGCCATTTCACATTCTCCCTGACATCAAAAGCTTGAACAAACAATGCCCTGGGTTTAGCCTCTGGCACTACATAGAACTGGGCGGAGTATCGAAGGTCTGTAACCCTGGCACTCAGGAGGTGGAGGCAGAAAAATCAGGTGATCAAGGTCATTCTCAGCTGTATAGCAAGTTCTAAGCCAGTCCAGGCTACATGAGATCCAGGGGGAGGGGAGGGTATACTGAGAGGGAAGGAGGAAGGAAGAGAGGAGGGAAGGAAGGAAGGAAGGAAGGAAGGAAGGAAGGAAGGAAGGAAGGATAGAAGGAAGGAAGAAAGGAAGGAAGGAAGGAAGGAAGGAAGGAAGGGAAGGAAGGAAGGGAAGGAAGGAAGGAAGGATAGATGGATATAGATTCTAACATGGGATTCAAACTCAGCCAGAAAGAAAGAGATATGGTAATTAATTAGTGAGTAATGTCTATGTCTGCCCTGGACACAGCATTAGAGTAAGGGCACATATATTATATACTTGGCATCCTTCCTTTCACCTGGTGCTCCCTCTTTTAGATAGGCTGCCATATACCACAGACTGGACTCATACTCGCTCTGTAGCAGAGACTGACCGCCAACTCCTGCTCCTCCCATCTTAGCTTCACCAAGGCTGGGATGATACATGTATACTACACCCAAGTCTCTAGGTCCCATTTCATAGAGAAAGTAGGCTGAAGCCCAGAGAAGTCACAGAGGCCACCCAACTAGCAACAAAACCTATGAGGCTGGACTGAGGCTGGACTGGGCATGTATCACCAAGATAGAGCTCTCTGCTGGAATACAAGAGACCCTGGGTTTGGTTCCCACATCAGACAGCACTCTGAAGCTTCAGAGGGGATGAGTGTGGAGAGCGGCTTTCCCAGTCTACTCACCTGTATCTTCCTCTTCTTGCCTGTTGGGGTTCAAAGCCATGACTTGTACTGTCACAGAGTTTCGGGACACTGTGCCACCACTTCGCCCTGGAGGCCACACCTTATGAGTTTGCATGTGCTTCTTGACATTAGACTTCTGGGCAAAGGCACGGCCACAGGCAATGCACTGAAAGGGCTTTTCCCCCGTGTGGCTGTAGGAACAAGGTCAGTCAGCATTCTGTGTACAAACAGGGACATGGCCTCCACCCAGGAGCTCACAGTCACCAGGAGGGCCCAGAGATGCCGCTGGCCATCATTCTGACACCATGAAGACCTGTTCTCCCAGTGTGGCAGACAGAACAAAGGTAGAAAGACTTGGGCTCTTGCGCTCCTGATGAGCAGACCCTTTCCTTGGCTATCTCACCTCTGAGATATCAGATTTCCTAACTGTTAAAGCATCAAGTAGGAAACAAGTGTGTGCGCGCGTGTGTGTGTGTGTGTGTGCGTGTGTGTGCGTGCGTGTGTGTGCGTGCGTGTGTGTGTGTGTGTGTCTGTGTGTATGTATGTGTGTGTGTGTGTGTGTGTATATGTGTGTGTGTATGTGTGTGTCTGTGTGTATGTATGTGTATGTATGTGTGTGTATGTGTGTGTCTGTGTGTGTCTGTGTGTGTCTGTGTGTGTGTGTCTGTGTCTGTGTGTATATATGTGTGTCTGTGTGTATGTGTATATGTGTGTGTCTGTGTATGTGTGTACGTGTATATGTGTGTGTCTGTGTGTGTCTGTGTCTGTGTATGTATGTGTGTGTGTATGTGTGTATGTGTGTGTCTGTGTATGTGTGTGTCTGTGTATGTGTGTATGTTTGTGTGTGTGTGTGTGTGTATGTGTGTGTGTGTGGGCATAAATGTGCCACAGCATATTCCTAAAGGTTAAAGATCATCTTGTGGGGGTTCTCTTTTTCTAACACATGGCTCCCCAGAAACTGAAGCCAGGTTGTTGGCCTTGGCAGCAAGTCCCTTTACTTACTGAGCCATCTCCTTGGCCCAAGTACTGCCTCAACTCAGTGGCTGCTGAATTTGTTTATTAGTTATTAATTAATTGGAATTTGTTCTTTTGGAGTAGCCTGCTTGTTCTGCCCTCAGGGGGACTGAACCACAGATCTCCTACATGCTAACGTCCTGCGCTAAGTCCTAACCTCCAGCTTTGGGAGGAAACATTTTTTTCTTTAAGATTTATTTTTATTTTATGTGTATGGATGTCTTGATTGCATACATGTCTGTGTGCCACATGTGTGCCTGGCGCCTACAGAGGTCAGAAGAGGGCACTGGGCCCTCTGGACCTGGAGTCACAGATGGTGCTGGAAATCGAATCTTGGTCCTCTGAAAGAGCAGCCAGTGCCTATAACCTCAGAGCTACCTCTTTAGCCCCTGAGAAAATATTCGTGTACTACTTACCATCCTACCACCTTCTTCAAATACTTATTTTATTTTACGAGGGCTCACGTAGCCCAGGTCAGCCTAGAACTCACTATATAGCTAAGGATAACCTTGAATACAATCAAGGATAGCCTTGAATTTCTGATCTTCTTTTATATTCCAAGTACCAGGATTACAAGAGTGCATTACCACATCCAGCAAAACCAACTTGCTGTTGTTTTGTAGTGCTGGGGACTGAACCCAGGGTCCTGTATACACTGGGCAAGTGCTGGGCCGCTAAATCCTCTCAATACACTTTTTCAAAACTTAAAAGAAAAAAATTTTTGAGACAATCTCACCACATAATCCTGGCTGGCCTGGCGCTCACTAGGTAGACCACACTAGTCTCAGACTCACAGAGATCTGCCTACCTGTGTCTCCTGAGTGCTGGGATTAAAGGTGTGCACCCCCACACCCAGCTTTCAAAATAATTTTAAAAAGTAAAGTGTCCCCATTGTTTGTCACTGAATATGAAAACCCAGTTCTTATGAGTACCTATGTACTGAAAATGCAGAAATAAAAAATGCAGGGACTATAATGACAACGTCATTTAAGATCCAAAGGGGCACATGCAATAAGGTAGATGCCAGCTGTTTGGGGCCAGTCACATCTGGCTTCATTAAGGTGAAATTTAAAGTTCTGGTTCTCAGCTGCACTAGCCAGGCTCTAACAGCCAGGCAAGGTTACCCGTGCCAACTTGGACATTTCCAGAGTCGCTGAATGTTCTCGCTGAGATCTAGTTTACTTTCAGCAACAGTTGGAAATGCTTGGAAACCTGTGTGTGTGTGTGTGTGTGTGTGTGTGTGTGTGTGTGTGTGTGTGTGTGTGTATGTGTGTATCTGTGTGTGTGTGTCTGTGTGTGTGTGTGTCTGTGTGTGTGTGTGTCTGTGTGTGAGTGTGTGTCTGTGTGTGTGTAAAGATGTTTGCTGTTTAAGAGTGCCTACTCACACAGACCTGCCAATCTTCCTGTCTCAGTGAGTGTACTCAGGTCCCTGGATCTGAGGAGAATGTAGGAAACCCTCCCCCTCCTCCTCTTCTGTACTGCAGGCCCTCAGATGGACAGAGGGCCTGAGAAGGGCTCCTCACTTCCAAGCCCTGTGCCGAGACCCCTGCCCCCAGGGCAGGCTACCTTCTGAGACCTCTGGCCCCAGGGCTACCTTCTGAGACCCCTGCCCCCAGGACTACCTTCGGAGACCCCTGCCCCAGGGCTACCTTCGGAGACCCCTGCCCCAGGGCTACCTTCGGATGTGCTGCTGAAGATCAAAGTTTTTGGTGAATGACTTGTCACAGTAGGAGCACCTGAGTTTCTGAGCCTTTGGCTTCCCCGCAGCTAAAAGGCAATGGAGGAGAGGAATGGTTAGGCTAAGGGCCCAGCAGAGGGAACCCGGGAAGCCTCCAACTGCTTCTCCTCTGTCCCTGGGGTCAGACAGAGCATGCACCTTGGAGATATCTCTATGTGTAGACAGTGTAAGAGGGAAAATCCAAGTCTTGCTCTGAAGGGAACAGACAAACAAAGGACTCCTCTGCCTCCGATGAAGTCCACCCCCTCTGCCATGGCCTTCAGTGCTCCACATCTCTGCCTCTGCCAATGTCAGTATTCCCTCCATCTTGCAATGGACTCCTTGCTACTCTTGATGCCCGCACACATGGTCTCACCTCGGGACTTTGTACCTGTTCATTCCCCTGCCTGGAAAGCTTGCCCCCAGGTACCAACATGACTACTTCCTTTCCTCCAGAAAGGTAGGTGTGTCCTTTTCTGCCTGCCCGGCTCTCCATTCAACTGCGTGTGACTGAAATTCCCGGTTCCTTCCCCACCACATCCGCTCCCTGGTTCTGCCTCCACTGCTCTGATGCCACACTTAGCATCTCTGGGAGGGGGAAGATCACACATGTGTAACTGATAGCCAGTTCCGCCTCCTTCCATCTTCAGATATCCCCTATGTCAAAGGATAGTCAGGGTTCCTGGCTAAGTCAAATATTTCCTAAGTTTCTTCACAGCTATGCATGGCCACATGACTACATAAGCAGAAAGTGCCACCTAGAACTTCTGGGAGCTGGGAGGTAGCTCTTCTCTTCCTCCTCTTTCTTACTAGCTGGAAGATGAAACTGATGACTGGATTTCGGCAACCTCCCTAGGTAAGAAGGTACCCTGATAAACCATGTCCCTAGAAACCATGCTCCAGGGACAGAGAGACAGAATAACGCAAGTAACGTGTGTGCTCGGTGATGGTGCTTGGTGACTTCCCAGACTTCCTGTTTCTGGTCTAAGGAAAGAAAACCCTCATGTTCTGAAGTCACTGCTATTTGGTCTTTTCCAGTACATGCCACCAATTTCAACCTTAACCATTTTAACAGCAAAGACAGAACCAAACAACCCGTGGGGAGGCCAATGCCAAGGAAAGATGCCCCGGTCAGATGGGTGGCCAACCTTCTGGGAGTCCACTGGCACCTTTAGCACGTCTGGTCTTCAACGTTGGTGGGGAATCAAAGGTAGCCACCGTGCCCCCAGTTGCACTGGTTATGGGGGCAGTGGAACTGGGTCCTTTGGGTTTGAATTCCTGCTTGCCAGGGCTGTACACCGGGGGTGTGGGGTACACTGGAGCCTCCACACACTGGTTTGGCACCTAGAAGGACAGCACTGTGACAGGGGAGAGCCTTTGAAGGGACAGGATAGCTTCCCAGCCATGGACCCTCACTACGGGCCTAGCCGCTTTCACCCACTGCCCTTTCATCACCGCCAAAGCTTGTCCTTGGCTCACTCAGGCCTAGTACTCCCAAGACCCCTTAGAACTTCATGGAAGTGGGCCAGTAAGATGGCTCAGTGGGTAAAGGCCTTTGCTGCCAAGACTCATGCCCTGAGTTTGATCCCTAGAACCCACAGGGTAGGAGAGGATAAACTCTCACAAGCTGTCTTCTGACTTCCACACACATGCCTCCATCCACTAAGTAAAAGAAAGAAAAGAGGTGAAGACTTCATGAAGTAGCGTTGGAGCTGGGTTGTCTGGGTTTAAACCCAGATTCTGCTACTTGGCCCTAAGTAGCCTCCCACGGTTTGCATGCTCCATCTGTAGATGGCATGCTTTGACTACAGCCCTCCCCTCCCCAACACAGGCACTCGTGAGAAGAGGGTTGGGTCTGCTTCTGTTCCCCGGTGGTGACCCTGCCCAGTTTCCCTGATGGCCCTCACCACACCATTGCCTCTGCTCACCTCCAGGGGCGGGTACGGCTGCATCCCCAGTGCCTGAATCTCCACTGTTCCGTTCCCCGCCATGGGAGCGGCAGCATTGTATACCTCCACCACACTGTTCCCAACAGGGTTGGAGCGCCCAGAAGGGCCCAGGGTCTGGGGTGGGGGAGGTGGAGGTTGAGGGGGTGGGGGCAGGGGTGGAGGAGGTGGAGGAGGGGGTGGAGGCTGGGTGAGGTAATTGGGCACAGGATGCATGTTCAAGCTGTTCTGCAATCAGAAGAGAAAATGGCAGCATTGAAGTGTCCCGTTGACCAGCTTGAAAGGCTTTAGCCAGCAGTGGAAAAGCCACTGGGCAGCTCAGAGGACAGCACTGAGACAGGGAAGGAAACAAAGACCTGGGAGGATTTCAAGGGACATCAGCTGGGGGGGCTGTGATCCCTCTTCTCTACGAAGGTTGGCTAGGCGAGCCTGCCTTGGGTATACACAGGTCAATAGAGGAGGCTGGACAAGGGCATTGCAAACAAACAAAATAGAACAAACAAACGTTCACAAAGCAGGACTGGCTCTTGACCGATGACTCAAGACTGACTCTGGGACATTTCCCAGGACTCTGACCACTAAGCAGCTGCTTACTAGAATACACCAGAAACAGACCTTCTGAGACCATGGTCACCTATATGCACTGGAAAATCTCAGGGATCCACTATATTTCTCCTTTTCTTAAATGGGCCAAGAGTAAAAACAGGACTTAAAATAGCTGGAGAGTAGTTGCCAAGGCTCCATTGCTCTGCAGGGCTGGCCAGAGACAGCAGATAGTCCTTTCATTTCACATGGCGAGCTGGGACTAGGCCATTTTCTTCTACAATATTCTGACTTAACAGGAGTTAGTTTTCAGGCCTGGAATTAAACTCTTGAGAAATGTACAAGGCCCTGGGGTCACTCCTCAGCTTTGCAAGAAGAAAAAATAAAACCCCATGAGAAATCCCCGCTTCCTTACCTGCACAGGTGGCGGCCCTTGAGGCATTGGCTGGTCCAGCGATGTGAAGGCAGACATGGCAGACATGAGCACATCATCGCTTACCACGATGTTTCCTTGCACCAGGGTCTGGATCAGTGGGGATGGGGGCACTGTGATGTAGGTGGAGATCTGAGGAGAGAGGAGGGAGTGTCTCTGACGCTCTGTACGGAAGCTGGGGGTTGATATAAAAGGCCTACATTTGACAGGCAGTGGTGCTGCACACCTTTCATCCCAGCTCTCAGAGGCAAAGACAGGTGAGTCTCTGGGTTCAAGGCCAACCTGGTCTACACAGTGAGTTCTAGAATAGTCAGGGCTACACAGAGAAACCCTGCCTCAACAACAACAACGAAAAGAAAAAAAAAAAAAAAGAAAAGAAAAAAACAAAAACAAAACAAAAAAATCCAGAGTTCAAGCCACACATAGTGGTCTACATCTAAAATCCTACCTGGGAGGCCAGAGGATATCTGGGAGTTTGAGGCTAACTTATTACACAATAAGTTTTAGACCAGGCTGTGCTGCATAGAAAGACTGTCTCAAAAACTAAAGCAAGGGACCGGAGAGATGGCTCAGCAGTTAAGACCACTTACTGCTCTTGAGGACCCAGGTTCAATTCTCAGCACCCACATGGTAGTTCCCAACCATCTGTAACTCTAGCCCCAGGGGACCTGATGTCCTCTTCTCTTCCTCCAGGGGCATCAAGCAGATATACAGGCAGGCAAAGCATTCACATACAAAATACAATGAGTAAAGCTAAAACGCAAACAAGCAAACAAACAAAACCAAAATGAAACAACAACAACAAAAAACCCCATGAACAAGAGACATTAAGAGAAAGACCCAGGTTCTGGAGTCTTCCTGAGTCTGTTGCTCCTTGTCACTGGACACTTGGCAACCACTGTACATCTGGGAGCCTCCAATTGGTCACTATCAATGAGGAAGGGTCATGTCACATTTCTTGGAAAGGCACAGACTTTCGGTCCAGCAATAACACTCTTGGCTTCTGTTCTGGAGAAGCGCAATGTCCACAGAGCAGTCTGCATGAGTAAAGTGTGGGTCTGTCTATGTCCCTCTTCTTAAGCCTCTCCAGTGGCTCCTCCATCTCAGTAAACACCCACAGTGCCCAGGATCTGACCCTCCTCACTTACTCAGCCCCAGCCTCGCTGCCATCCTTGCGGCTCCACTTCTACCTCAGAGCCATTGCACCTGTCGGCAATGGAACACCTTTAGATGTGTAAGCCTGTTCTCTAGCCTGTTAAATGTCACTTCTTCAAAGTTCTTCTCCAGATATCATCTATAATATATACGGCAAAAAACCCCATCCCGTCTCAGCATCCAAAAGACTGAGAAAAGTATAACTTACTTATTTATTTAGAAATTTTATTTTGGAAGCTAAAGGACAATTTAATAGTATATAAAAGAAAAACCCTCAGGGCAAGCACACTGTAACTTTCAGCCATTGGCTAAAGGAAGAAAATTGAGGGAAGAAAGGCAAAACAACACAACACACTACACACCACTCAAAACAACACAACACACAACACACCACTCACGCCATGTCAGCATAGAGATCAGACACACTGCAGGTGAGCAGCCACACAGTGGGGAACTAAGCTTCAGGCCAAGAGTAAGGAACTCCGAAGAAGGAAGAAGAGAAGTTATGCTGGCCCAAATGATCTAGAACAGTGGGCGGACTTAGGGACATACATTGCTGCCACCTGGCAAGAGGCAGCCCAGTGTGGCCTTGAACTCTTGATTTTCCTGCCCCAGATTCCTGAGTGTTAGAATTACAGATATACACCACTCTGCCCAGCAAAACATTTGTGCCCTATCCATCCATCCAACTCCACAGCACGAGATTCTTCATCTGTCCTGCTCAGCATCACAGTGTGTGTGTGGAAAAAGACCTGCTGTAGGAATCACCAGGCAAAGGAAGGAATGACTACCTGGCGGTTGGTGGGAGGCGGGGCCTGCTGGACGGCAGCAGGTGCTGCTGATGGTGTGTAGATGCTGTTGGTAGCCAGCGAGACTGTGGCCAGGGCCGGGGCATTCCCCTGGCACTGTTCACGCTTGTGTGTCATGAAGGCTGGCAGAGAGTTGAACTGCTTCTTACACTTCCCGCAGAGAAAGACATCCTCGTCATCTGGGTCAGGGCAGTAGTTGAAGAGGCCATACATGAAGTGGAGTAACGAAAAAAGCAAGAGTGAGTCAGGGGGATCACAGTGAAGACCAGAAAGTCACAACTCTCAGAGCAGCAAGTTTGAAAACATTGTGTGACTTGCTATGCAAGTCACAAGTGTCAAGCATGTGCTTCCTAGAAACATTCAGAAACGTTCAGAGTCCAACAGGGGCCTTCAGGAAAAGCCAGCCATGTTCAGCCAGGTATCAAGTAATTTAAAATATGGAAACACTACAGTGACTTCACTTTCAAGTTGACCAATACACTCTATTTTGGCTGAATTGACTCTCCAATGCACCATGTAGCCACTTCCTCATGTCTCTGCATCTACTAATCCACTATTCCCCTACCTTAGTAGATCTCAGATCAACTCACTCTGCAAGGCTCCTCAGCTTTCAGAAGTCTTCTTTATAAAGATTTATTTGTATTTTCGAAATTATGTTTATCTGTGTATTTGTGTCTGTGCATACAAGTGCAGTATCCTCAGAGGCCAGAAGAGGGCACTTAGATATCCTGGAGGTGGAGTTATAAGCAGTTGTGAGTCATCTTAAATGTGTGCTGGGAAAGGAACTCAGGTTCTCTGCAAAAATTAACTGCCAAGTCATGTCCTGCACTTACAGCCAGGGTCACAATTCCTTATCCTGAGCTGGCCTCACAAATAACAATTTTCTCACTACCACCACCTTGCCTGTTCTCTAAGGGAAAGAAGCATGCTTTACTTATCAGCACACCCGTGATATGCCCTGGGTACCTAAAAGGTCCTCAAAGGATATGTGCTGAATAAAGGGAAAACCACTCAAAGGATGGAAATGGCTAACGACAGGAACATACTGTGTCTTAAAGCACATTGCAACTCAAATGTCTAATTCATTACTCAATTTTTATGTCTGGTATTGGTTATAAAACTCAAGGCCATTGAGATATAACCCAAAACCTGGCATAATTTTTCACTGTATTCTTACAGACTAGAACAGTGGGAAATATGACTTCCTACTTTTTTGTTTGTTTGTTTGTTTGTTTGTTTTTAGAGATGGTATTTCTCTGTGTATCCCTGGCTGTTCTGGAACTTACTCTGTTCCAGGACAGGCTGGCTTTGAATTCAGAGATCTGTCTGCCTCTGCCTTCTGAGTGCTGGGATTAAAGACACATGTCACTACCACCTAGTATGACTACCTACTTAAAGTATATGTTTCCCAGTTTGCTTTGGGAATATCACATGACTATTTTCTGACCAATGAGATAAGGGCAGAGTGAAATATTTATGCAAGTTTCTCCTAAAAGGAAAAGTATAGCTGGATGTGATGGCATACACTGATAATCACATCTTCCAGGAGGTTAAAGGCAGGAGGATCTGGAGTTCTAGACCAGCCTGGGCTACATATGAAGCTCTAACCTCAAACCCCAACACAAACCAAATAGAAAAGGAATGGGTATGACTTCCACTTCCTTTTTTCTTCCCCTTCACGTTAGGTGTTCGTTTTTCTTTTTTGAGACAAAGTCTCAACAGGCAGCCCTGGCTGGTCTGGAACTCACTGACCTCGAACTTGACTTCATTGGGATCCTACTTGACTCTGCTTCTGGGATTAAAAGTGGTAGTGACTGCTTCTTCTTTCTCTTTCTCCTCCTCCTCCTCTTCCTCCTCCTCTTCTTCCTCATTCTCCTCTTTTTCAACATTTATTTTAGTGGGTAAGTGTATAATTGTGCCACAGATTGCATATGGAGGTTAGAGGACAGCATGCAGGAGTGAGCTCTCTCCTTCTACCATGTGAGTTCCAGGGATCAAACTCAGATTATCAGACTTGGCAGCTAGTGCCTTTACACAATGAACCCTCTTGCTGACCTCAGAAGAAACTTCCCTTTCTCTCCTTTCTTTCTTTCTTTCTTTCTTTCTCTCTTTCTTTCTTTCTTTCTTTCTTTCTTTTTTTGTTGTTGTTTTTTTGAGACAGGGTTTCTCTGTGTATTCCTGGCTGTTCTGGAACTCACTCTGTAGACCAGGCTGGTCTGAACTCAGAAATCCAACTGCCTCTGCCTCCCAAGTGCTGGGATTAAAGATGTGCGCCACCACTGCCCGGCAAAACTTCCATTTCTTATATACAATAGCCAAAGCAAGTCCTGACTACTCTCATAAGTTTCTTATGAGGTAGGACAATTACTCCTGGTCTACCAATGCTGAAACTGAGTTAGCCTGCCTACTTCGGACAAGCTAGAAACTATGGGACTAAGAACCTAAACCTTACCAGGACAGGCAGGCAGATCCCTGTGAGTTCAAGATCAGCCTCATCTACATACCAAGGCCAGACAGAGCTATCTAGTGAGACCCTGTCTCCAAAAACCCCACTATTATTATAATTTGAATCCAGGTGCTCTGTGTACCTAGAGTGATTCTCAAGTCCTCAGAACTGTTTGTGGCTGCATGGTGGAGCACACCTGCAAATCCAGCACTCAGGAAGCAGAAGTATGAGGATCAGGAGTTTAAGGCCATCACCTTTAAATAGCAAGTTTGAGGTCAGCCTAGGCTTTATGAGACTTGGTCTCAAAAATATTAGAAAAAAAAGTTACAAAAAAATTAATAAAGACTCATCTGGGACTTCCAGAGAAGTCCTTTACTCTCTCTAGGTGCCAGGGGCTTAACTCACAAACTGGAAAAATCTATGTTCTCTCTTTACAGAAGGGAGGCTGAGCCATGACTTCCAAGGCAAAGGCTGCAAAGCATCAGGGCTCCTGGACATTCCCAAATGGTGACGCCCACTACCCACATTCTCTAAGCCGTAGACACAGAAAGCCATGAGCTGGAAGGAAGGTTCAGGCAGAAGGAAGGGAGAGCATTCAGACACCAGAGGTCAGTCTGAGGCCACGAAGGCAGTTCCCTCCCATGCTCTGTGAACCTCACGTTCTGCGTGAGGAGTCACCTGCCCTCTGCTGATGAACAGGGCAGATACTCACCCAGTGGCTGGATGGCAGCCGGAGCACTTACGCTTTGTCCTGTGGGATCAGGGACTGCTCCTGGGCCATCCAATAAGGACTGGACGGCCAGAACAGTTTGATTGTCCATTCCTGAAACAGAAAATGCAACCTGTGAGGAAGGGGGCCCAGCTTCTACCTAAATTCACCCTCCCAAGCCAGAGCTACCAAATCAATCCAAGATATGTTTTCTCTGTTACACTGCAATGGATTATAGGACGTGAGTCTGAAGACATGGTCTCGGAGTAGATGACATTCCTAGTCTCTTTTGCAGCTAGGAAGGAGTAGTGCTGTCAAGGAAGCAGAAAGTGTTGTATAAAAAGTTCCCCGGGCTGGAGAGATGGCTCAGTGGTTAAGAGCACTGACTGCTCTTCCAAAGGTCCTGAGTTCAATTCCCAGCAACCACATGGTGGCTCACAACTATCTGCAATGTGATCTGACGCCCTCTTCTGGTGTGTCTGAAGACACTGCAGTGTACTCATATACATAAAATAAATAAATAAATCTAAAAAAAAAAAGAAGTTCCCCAAACCGAGTACAGTAGTGCACACCTTTAATTCCAGCACTCAGGAGGCAGAGGCAGGTGGATCTCTGTGAGTCAGTGTGGTCTACAGAGAACCAGAACACTTAGGGCTAAATCAGTGCTTCTCTACCTAATGCTCACGGTCCTTTAATACAGTTCTTCATGTTGTGGTGACCCCCAACCATCAAAAGTATTTTTGCTGCTACTTCATGATTATATTTTTGCTACTGTTATGAATTATAATGTAAATATCAATGTTTTCTAATGGTCTTAGGCAACCAACCCTCTGAAAGGTCATTTGACCCCTAAAGGAGTCACGGCCAACAGGCTGAGAACTGCTGGGCCAAATAGAAAGAGTTTGTCTCAAAAAAAAGAAAGAAAGAAAGATAGAAAGAAAGAAATAGTTTTTAAAATGAAAATGTCTTGCCGGGCAGTGGTGTCTTGTCTTTAATCCCAGCACTCGGGAGGCAGATGCAGAGGTAGGCGTTGAGTTCACAGAGGTGTGAATCTCTGTGAGTTCAAGGCTAGCCTGGTCTATAGATCGAGTTCCAGGACAGCCTGGGCTACACAGAGAAATCCTGTCTCAAAAAAGAAAAACAAACAACAGGAAAATAAAACTTCTTGAGAGATCACCTACCTATTTTTTTTTTTTTTTTGAGATAGGGTCTCACTCTAATAGCCCAAGCTGGCCTTGAACTTATTATGAAGCATTAAGTTGGCCTCGAGCCTTGAGTTCACGGTGATTTTCCTGCCTCATCCTCCAAGCGTGCATTTCCACAACCAGTTTTAAGTGGTTCTGTGTGGTGTTGGTGACTGAACCCAGGGCTTTGTGCACGCCTGGCAGGGACTCTACCACCTGAGCTGCATCCTCAAACCAAAAGACTTCTGTGCACCACAGTACATGTGGAGCTTAGAGACACTTCTATCAAGTTAGTTCTCTTTTTATCTTCATGTGAGTGCCAGATATCCAACTTAGACCCTAAGGGTGGCATGGGCCTTTACCTGCTGAGCCATCTTGCTAGCCCCCAAGATGTCTTAGGAGCTGCCTTTTACATAGTGCCTGTTTGTTTGTTTTTTGAGACAAGGTTTCTGTGTATAGATTTTGGCTGTCCTGGAACTCAATCTATAGATCAGGCTGGCCTCGAACTCACAGAGATCCGTCGGCCTCTGCCTCCAGGATTAAAGGCATTGTGTACCACCACTCCATCCCATCGGAGTCCCTTCTTTATACACCATACACAACTCTGCTTCCTGGAATAAGGACGTGGAAGTCCACACACCACTCCTGATCATGAGGGTAAGCTCTAGGGATTGGAACATGAAAAAACCGGAAAGAGGAGCTGAGAGCATAGCCCACAGATGAGCAAATGCTTCACACATACAGAGCTCTAGGCATGTACAAACAGCCGATGACAGCCGATGACTACCCCAACCCTGGGGAAAAGTGAGAATTCTTTGTGAGAAGCTTGGACACAGCCAACTCACCCCCCCACCCACCACCCACCACCTTCCTTTGTACTTTTTATAAACCAACCATTTTGTAATGTTCTCAGAGCACTGCTGCATCCTAAGTCACGGAGCTCTTTGGAAATCCCAGTGCCTGATCTACCTCACCCACACATCTCCCAAGTCTCCTTGCATTCCCTGTTCTTGTTTCTGTCCACTTAGAATCAGGGCCCGTGTAGCAGAAATGGGGTCTGTTCTTATGCCTTTTGAGGATGGAGGGAGAACACTTACAGCAAGAGCCTGAGTCAGGCTCTCTGATTCCCAGGCAGGAGTCAGGGAAGAGGGTGAAGAATAGGTTGTGTCTAATGCCAAACCCTTAACATCAATACCCTTTGATGTTACCTCAGGTCTCAAGTGAGAAAGCCTGTTTGCAATGTCCCAGTACAGTGCCTATCAGTACCTGGGGGAATGAGGGAGGGGGAGGGGGGAGAGGGGGGGGGGGAAGGGGACTACTGTGAAGCACTGTCTACATTCTTTTTTTTTTAACTTTTAGTGTTTGTGTTTGTATGTGTGTGTGCATGTGTGTGTGTGCGCGTATGTGTCAGTACTTGAGGAGGTCAGAGGGGTATCAGATCCTCCTGGAAGCTGGACTTACAGGCAGGCATAAGCGAGTAAACCCAAACCACTAAACTAGACCATTCCATAGGGAGAAAAACAGTTTATTGGGGGAACAAACTGCTGGACTGCATCAGGAGTAGAGAGTTGCAGCCTGGAGGGGAGGCAGGTGGATTTTATAATATTCAGCAGGGTGGAGGTCTCTGAGCTGATGCAGGCTGTTTGGGTTAGGTGGGAATTAGATGCACTTTGCCCCCGACTTTGCCCCTGTCAGGTGACCATCAGAGGCGGAGAGGGTAAGTAGTGGCTTTCCTGACAAACAGAAACATAAAGAAAACTGAGTTTAGATTTGTTTACCCAATAATAATCCTTCTATTTGGGCTGGTGAGATGGCTCAGCAGTTAAGAGCACTGACTGCTCTTCCAGAGGTCATGATTTCAATTCCCAACAACCACATGGTGGCTCACAACCATCTGTAATGAGATCGGATGTCCTCTTATAGCCTGTCTGTGGTCAGCTACAGTGTACTTACATATAATAAATAAATAAAAACCTTTGGGCCAGAGTAAGCTGGGCCGGGCTGGAGCAAGAGGGAGAAGGGAAGGGGGGGCCTTCCTTCTATTCTAAGAATCCGTCTATTTAGCTCAAGGCCAGCCTCATGGGCCTGGGCTATCATCTTAGGACACAGTCAGCAGCACTGCCATTTTGGGGGCCTGCTTTGTGACCTAACAACAGGCAGTTGCTGCCTGATACAGGTGCTGAGAATCGAACTCAGGTCCTTTGCAAAAACAAAAAGCACTCTTAACTATACTTGCTAAGTTCTACCATTACATTCTTTTTTTAAAAAAAAAGATTTATTTATTCATTTAATGTATAGGAGTACACTGTTGCTGTCTTTGAACATACCAGAAGGCATCAGATCACTGAATCCATTTCAGATGGTTGTGAGCCACCATGCGGTTGATGGGAATTGAACTCAGGACCTCTGGAAGTCAGTGCTCTTAACTGTTGAGCTGTCTCTCCAGCCCCTACCATTACATTCTTATAGTCATCTTATATAAACCCATGTTCTTGTGTCTTGATGCAAGTCTGGTACAAATGGATTTTGAACTCATAGAATTCTTTTTAAAAGATTTATTTCTTTTTATTCTATGTATATGAGTATTTTGTTTGCACGGATATATGTGTACTGAGTGTGTGCCTAATACTTTAGGAAGCCAGAAGAGGGTTCAGGATCTCCTGGAACTGGAGTTAAAAAGTCAGTCAGCCACTGTGTGGGGTTGTGAACCCAGGCCCTCCACAAGTGCTCTCTAGCCCCAGGGTTTTTATCCATAACTGTAAAACTAGAAATAGTTCAGTAAAGTTGGGGATAGGACTCAGTTGTTAGTGAGCTTTCGAATAAATAAAGCCCTGGGTGCGGTCCACAGTGCCGCATACACCCAATATAGAAGTGCATACCTTTCATTCAGAGCTCAGAAAGTGGAGGCAGGAGGATTGGAAGTTACAGTTACTCTTCCCTACACAGTGAATTTGAGGCTAGCCTGGCATGCATAAGACGCTGTTTCAAATAAAAGGAGGGGGAGAGGAAGAGAAAGAAAAAAAGAACAGCTTAGAAAGCCCTCAGTGCAACTGGAGCATCCACTGTCAAATCCTCAGTAATAAAAAGAGCAAATACTTGGAAAAGAAAGGATTATTTTCCCTAAATCAATTTCATATTTCTATCTGAAACTCATATATTAAAAAAAAAAAAGGGGGGGGGCTGGAGAGATGGCCCAGTGGTTAAGAGCACTGACTGCTCTTCCAGAGGTCTTGAGTCAATTCCCAGCAACCACATGGTGGCTCACAACCATCTGTAATGGGATCCGACACCCTCTTCTGGTGTGTCTGAAGACAACTGCAGTGTACTCACATACATAAAAATAAATAAATCTTAAAAAAAAAAAAAAAAAAGAAAGAAAGAAAATGTGTCTCCCATGGATATCAAACAGCCTTTACATACCAAGTTGTAGTAAGATTAGGCCCATCTTCTACTGAGGCTAAGACAAGACAGCCAGCCCAGTTAGGGGACAGGGATGCAAAGGCAGTCAATGCAGTCAGAGACAGCCCCTGCTCCCCCTTTAGTTGTCCCACATGTGGACCCAGCTGCACACCTGTTACACATGTGCAGAGAGCCTAGGTCTAACACATGCATGCTCTCTGGTTGGCAGTTTAGTCTCTATGAGCCCTCATGTGCCAGTTAGTTGATTCTGGAGGTTTTCTGGTGGTGTCCTTGACCCCTCTGGCTCATTCCTCCCCCTCTTCCACAGGATTCCCCAAGCTCGGCTTAATGATTGACTGTGGGTCTCTGCATCTGTTTCCATCAGTTGCTGGGTGAAGCCTCTCTGATGATGGTTATGCTAGGTGCCTGTCTGTAAGTATAGCAGAATATTATTAACAGGGTGTGGGGTTGGCTACCTCTCATGGCATGGGTCTCAAGTCGGGCCAGTCATTGGTTAACCCTTCCTTCAAATTCTGCTCCATCTTTACCCCTGCACATCTTGTAGGCATAGAGAAATTGTGGGTCTAAGGTTCTGTGGCTGGGTTGGTGTCCCATTCCCTCCACTGTAAGTCTGACTGGTTACAGGTGATGGCTGCTTCAGACTCCATCCCCCATTGCTATGTGTCTTAACTAGAGACACCCTTACCTTTGCATTGCCTAGATTTCTAGCTCATTCCAGAGATCCTCCACCCCCCATTCAGTTGTCTCTCCCACTATTCTCTCCCTCCATCCCCCATTTCTTTTCCAGGAAAAATGAATAAATTTAGTGAGGCAATAAACCATTAAATATGACTAACATATCAGATTAGATCTTGAATGTACTACACTGGATTGACATAATTCAAATCTAAAGAGGATTTGAATTTATCAAAATTCTGATGTCTAGAATCCTTAGAATTGTGCAACTATTCAATCCACTGGATTATCTTTAGGTGGAGTCCATATTATGAAGTTTCTGCACAAGAATTCCATTATTCTGCACCTCATCATTCAAACATGCATTCCTTGGTATTCTGTAAAACCTAATGACTTCATTATCATTTCATATATTTTCAAATTACACAGGCTACAAGATTGACACTGCTTGCTACATATTTGTCCATGACATCAAAATCGCAAATGAAAAGTTGGACCCATCTTTCTTGGCCAGTTCCATTTCCTTTATAGTTCACTTTTCCTTTGTAGTTCAGATCTGTAACTCAGTACTTTCCTCAAATTTCTTCCCTTGCTCTGTTGAGTGCAGTTGTCTTTCTCTATGATTCAATAAATAAATTTCTTCTATTGGTGAGAGAAACACACACACACACACACACACACACACACACACACACAGAGAGAGAGAGACAGAGAGAGAGAGAGAGAGAGAGAGAGAGAGAGAGAGAGAGAGAAAACACAAATACCAGCACATACAACATACAACCTAGAGGCATCTTGAGGAAACTGACTCGTCTCACGGGCAAGATGCTCTAGTATTCCACTTACATAACAGTCTGGTAGTGATATAATTCTTCTGAACTGTTGGGTAGTGAGAGTCAATAATAGAAAGAAGACAAGCTGTTATCATCGGGAGAAATCGGGGTCTTGGGATTGTTCTGTCTCTTAGAACTTCAGGAGAAAAAACAATTTTTTTTTTCAAGATAAAATATTGGGCCTGTGAGATGGGTTTACACAGTGGGTAAAGGCATTTGGCAAGTTGAGTTTGGTGTCTAGGACCCACTGACTCCTGCAAGTTGTCCTCTGACCTCCACATACATGTTGTGACCTAAGTATGCACTCATACATACCATACATATAAATAAAGGGGAAAAACAAAGCCCCAAATTAAAAGTTCAACCCTCCACTCCTTTCCCTTCCGGTAATGCCCATCAATACAAGTAGGGTGTCCAGTCACACTGCCCTTCCTTCCAACCAAGGCCCCTGGTGCGCTCAGAAAGTCTTCCCTCACTCCACTGCTTCCTTCCCGACATTTCTACACTTTTGGCAAATATAACCTATTTTGCTTCCCAAATATATCTGAAATCCACTCTTTCCATCTCCTTAGCTGCCTAGCTTAGCGCCTCACCCACTCCCTGCTGCCCTTCAGCCCCTCCGGTCCATTCCCCAGAGGCCAGGGTGAACTTTATAAAACATACATCAGATGATGTGGCTCCCCTGATGAAAACCTTTCTTTAGCACCACGCTGATGCCAAGATAAAGTTCAGAAGCTTCTTCACATCAGTGGAGGGCTTCTCTCCAGCTGCTCCTCCACGCTCAACTGGGAGTTATGGGAAATCTTGTTCTCCCCAGGGTTTTTCAAACCCGGCTTCCACCACCTGGTCCTTCTGATGCCCTTCTATTTGGATCACCACACACCTGCTGTTCTCTCACTCAGAAATTTTATTTATACTTTTGGTCCTGGGGACCTTCCAAGGTCAGTGAAGCTACACTTCTCGAATCCTTTTTAACTTTTTTTCTTTAGCTAATACACAAACATATGCTTGTAGTAAACAACGCATTACCCCACTGACCTCCAAAAGGGAACGAACACCCATGACCCTGACTGCCCAGATTCACACCATCCCCGGTATTTTCTTCACAGAACCCACCAGCTGGGATCACCTTTCTAGTCTTCTTTTTGGAGGGGTTCTTGTTTTGTTTTTTCTACAATGATATTTTTTAATATTTTTTTATTATTTTTGAGATTATAATTTGACTTCAACATTCCTCCTTCCAAACCCTCCCATATAACCTCTCTATTTCAAAGTCATGGCCTTAAAAAAGTTATTGTATGTACACATATATACCTAATTGTTTTTTGAAAGTCTAATGGAGCCGGGCAGCGGTGTCGCATGCCTTTAATCCCAGCACTTGGGAGGCAGAGGCAGGCGGATTTCTGAGTTTGAGGCCAGCTTGGTCTATAAAGTGAGTTCCAGGACAGCCAGAGCTATACAGAGAAACCCTGTCAAAAAAAAAAAAAAATGGTGCCAAAGCTGGCCTCAAAATCCTTATGTAGCCGAGACTAACGATTTTCCTGCCTGTCTTCCAACCGCTGGAATTATGAGCATGCATGCACTGCCACATCTGAGATTTCCTTCTTTTACTATTCTTTCCCACAATTCTGATGGCAGGGGTGGGGTAGTAATGAGGGATGATGAGGACAACTGAATCTGGCTTAGTAAGAACTACTGAAACTGGTACATAAGAAAAGGCACTCTATCGTGCCATGGTGAGAGCTCATCCTCCAAGAAACTAGACAACTACAAGCCTCGGCTTCCTTCTGCCGGTCCGGCCCACAAATTTCCACTCCGGCTGTTCACTCCACCCTCCACTCACAAGGCGACTACTGTGCCCTACTGGCCATCCTTTGTCGCTAAACTCCAGCAGGTGCACATGGTGGCGCTCAGAGCTCCCTTCCTCCAGAGCCTGAGGCCCATCCACCACTGTGATCTTGGAGATCACAAGATCGGATACGATTCGATCGGAGACCGAATCAGCGTAGCCCAAGCAGGCACACGCGGGCAGGGCTCGGATCGTAGCACGGTGGGAGGCCTATGTTTACTGGTTTGTGCCTGTGGTCTCTCCCAGACTCCACTGTGCACACAGGCGGCGCCTCCTTCCCTGCTCTGGACTTAGTAGGACTACACCCCAGACCGAAGGGCACAGTGGATCTCGGGAAGTTGGGGCGCCCGATTAGGTTGCCGGGCCGCCCACTCTCCCGCACCACGGTCTCTCCGGGCCCCAGCCCCCGGCTGTTTCCTCCGCGTGCACCCTCCCGCGCCGGCGGCCTCGACTGCCGCGCTGTTCCGGTCCCAAGGCCCCCTCCCCGCAGAGCCGGCGCTCCCCGGCTGTTCCCGCCCCCTCCCGCCCCGCGGCTGTTCCGGCCCGGACGCCCTCCGCCCTCCGCCCCGCGGCCTCCGCGCGCCCTGTACCCGGCGCTGCGAGGGCGCGGCGGGAGGGGGCGCCACGCGGAACAGCCGCTGCCCCGGCCCGGCGCGCTCACCCTCCAGGGCCTCGAAGATCGCCTGCGCCATCTTGGAGCTGCCGCCGCCCGGGGTGTCGGAGCGGGGCTACGCAAGCATTGTGAGAACGGTGGCGGGGTCGGAGCCGCCAGGGGGCGCCCGGGAGCCGACGCCGAACCCCCTGCCCCGGAAACAGCTTTCCCCGCCGTCCGGCCGGAGACCCAGTCCCCTAGTAGTTCCAATTCTACACAGACACACGTCCAGCGCTTGCACATCACCTCCCAACGCTGACACCGACCCCAGTTCTGCAACACACACCCCGTTATCGCTGCACACAGGATTCCCCAAAGTTGCAACATCAACCCACCTCACCGGGATTGCCTGTTACAAGGACACCCCATATCTTGCAACTGTGCCACGCAGATTGGAAAGCACCCTTCTTGAACGACTCCCATCTCTGCTTGGTCTTAATTCCTCAGTATATGTTAAATTCCCTCAGGGTTCTTCTTAACCCCAATTTCCAGCTTTGGAGGGACCTCCATTCCCATTCACACACCTCTCAACCCTGATTCTCTGAGACCCCATTTCTTTCAGGATCCTTTTCTCATCTCATTTCCCATTCCTAGCCCAAGCTCATAGGGATCCACCCCTCAAATTCATGTCCTCTTTTTTTTTTTACATTTATTATTTTGTTTTATGTGTATATGGACACACATGGCATGTATTTGCACACAGACACACAACAAAACACGTGTGAAGATCAGAGGACAGCGTTCAGGAATCGATTCTCTCCATCATGTGAGACCCTGGGTCTGAACTCAGTCTCCGTAGCAAGTACTTTTACTAGCTGAGCCATCTCTAAGGGCTTATAATTCACGAAGTCCAATATGAACTGCCGGTATATTATATTGATTGGTGTGGGGACATACACTGGAACATGGTCTATCAGGGACTACATGTACCCTTAAAGGAAACTGACTTTCCCTCCCAAGACAGCCTTCAGTGGGGATTTGTGAACTCCTCACCCATGCATTCTGGGGTGATGGCTGACTTTTTGTTCCTGTGCAGGTGGAGAAAGCTACAGCTGGTCTGAGTTTGTACTGCCGCAGTCCTGTAATTTCTGAGACACTATTTCACCCCAGGCCTTCCCAACCTCTGGCTCTTCTATTATCTTTCCACCCCGTCATGCATAACGATGCCTGCCTGAGTCTTGGAAAGAGGAAAGGATGAGACAGAGGTCCTTCTGAGGCTGGGCACTCTACTGACACTTTGACCAGATGTGAGTTAAACTTAACTGACTTAAGTTTCTGACTTAACTGCCGTCCATCGCACAAAGAAAGCTCTGTAATGCTGGCTGAGAGCCCCACTAATGTGTGGGTAGAGAGATAGGAATTTAGAGGGCAGTTTGAAATTATGGACATTCAATCTTTAAAAATATTTAACTACAATGTGGAATAGTGAGTTCAGTGTGTTGCCCTTGAGCAACCAGAAAGAGTTGAAAGCCCACACAGAGAACAGGGAATCAGAGAGATGTCATCCACAGTGGATGGCTTCCAGGATCATAACCACGCCATCCTAAGACTGCACTGCCAGGGATTTGACTCCAAAGACCCTCCTTGTTTTACTGCAAATACCCATTTAAGCCTCAGCCAGAGGAATAATCAATACAAACCTCAACTTTCCCGTCCCTCACTAAACACCTAAAATTAGAAAATAGATTTGCAAGACCTCCCCTCTGTTGGAATGCTGCCACTGTGTCCTACTAATGCCTCCTCAGCCACCTGCATGTCTGTATTCTCAAAGCCTCTTCCTACCCATTGACTTCTCAGCCTGCCCTAAATATCAAACATTTCCTGTCCTCAAAGCACTAAGCAAGTCTCCCCTACAAAACCCCACTCCTTTGCTGGATGTGTTGGCAACTTTTTGTTTTTGTTTTTCTGAAGCAGAGGTTCCTCCATGGAGCCCTGGCTGTCTGGAACTAACTCGGTGGCTCAGGCTGACCTTGAACTTTAGAGGTCCACCTGCCTGAGACCTCTGGATGTTAGGATTAAAGGCCTGTGCCACCACTATCCTGTTCTTGTTGGCAAATTTTAATCCTATCACTCCTGAGGAGCAGGCAGATCTCTGTGAATTTGAGGCTAACCTGTTCTACATAGCACGTTCCAAGCCAGCCTGGACTACATAGTGAAACCCTGTCTCAAAAACAAAACTAAAACTAGCACCACCACCACAACAAAAACACTCCTCACAGACTTCACGGACTAGTTAGTCCTTTTCCCGGGACTTCTGCAGACCCAGAGCCCACTCTAAGTCCTAAAGCCTCTTTCCCATCTCCTTTCCAGGAGTGAGACCAGAATTTCTCCTTTTCTGTCTTCAACATCGCTATTGACCCACTACCTCAGATTTTGATTTCTTCCCTAAAATTTTGTTTGGCATAGCTTTTATCTTTATTATTACCATTCTAATATATCTGATCATTTAACTTTTGCTTTTTTGCTTTTTTTGCTTTTTTGTTTTGTTTTGTTTTTTTGTTTTTCGAGACAGGGTTTCTCTGTGTAGCCCTGGCTGTCCTGGAACTCACTCTGTAGACCAGGCTGGCCTTGAACTCAGAAATCCACCTGCCTCTGCCTCCCAAGTGCTGGGATTAAAGGCATGCGCCACCACCGCCTGGCCGTTTAACTTTTAATCATTGGGGCTGGAGAATGGTCTAGCCATTTAGAGCATTTGTTCATGCAGAAGACCCAGGTTCCATTCCAAGCACTCATTTGGGGACTTACAACCTTCCATCATTCCAGTTCCAGAGGATCCAACATCTTTTGGTCTCCAGGGCACTGCATGCGTGTAACACACAGCTATAAATGCACAAAGAACACCCACACACAGAATAATAAAAGTCAGATATAATTTTTTAAAAAAAAAATTTATTTGGCCGGGTGGTGGTGGCGCATACCTTTAATCCCAGCACTTGGGAGGCAGAGGCAGGTGGATTTCTGAGTTCGAGGCCAGCTTGGTCTACAGAGTGAGTTCCAGGACAGCCAGGACTACACAGAGAAACCCTGTCTCGAAAAAAAAAAATTATTTGTTTGTTAACCACAGGTATTGTTTTAGATTCTAGAAACATAGCCAAGACCAAAAAAAAAAAAAAAAATGTCTTCAATCATAATCCATCAGGAAAGATGGGCAAGGAGGTAAATGAGGGATCAAGGAGAGAGAGGAGCCATGGCTTTAAATAATTTTTGTTCTGGTACAAAGAGATGATAATGGGTGGTTGGCCAGGAAGAACTCTCTGAGGAGATAGATGATCTAAGAAGTAGTGGTGTCAGCTGTTGGAAAGGGTAATGGAAGCTGGAGAGAATAACAAGTTCAAAAACTCCAATGTCAGAATTAAAGGCCAAAGGTGGAGATGGAGCTCAAAGTAGATGACCAGCCTAGCTTTCCTTCACCAGGCTCCCCACACACTCAGGGCCAAGAATTGTAAAAAGGCAGCTGAGACTATTAAGTGAGATTTTAGGTTTTGTTCTGAGAGTGACAGACAGAAAGACTCCATGGACACCAGGCAACACTGCCAGGGCAGCTCTCCAATACTTCTCACCCAGGGGTACATGTACATCTGCTCTGCATGCTGTTCTGTGAACTGCCCCTAAAGGGCAGTTTTTCTATCCTCCCTGGAACAGCAGGAGCCTGTCTTTTTGCTTCCCCTGAGAAATGTTCCGAGACCTCCCAGGACGGAACAGAACAGAACCTGGCCTCGCCATTCTAAATGCTCACAGTACCTGGCACCACCCCCATCGTGTGACCATTTCCTGAGCATAGCAGTCATTTCTCTTTTTTCTCATCAAGCAGGGCAGGTATTGCATCCATTCTGGTTGGACCTCAAGGCTTGATCCAGAGGCCACCAGGGAAATGCTTGCCTGACGGACTGTTGGATGGGACAGATCGATAAGGATTCCGGGATGCCAAGCTCTAACATGGATGGATCCCCAGGCAAACTGTGCCCTCTACAAGCCTTCCACTCATTACCACTGTCCCTTCCTCTATTACAATCCCTACTAGTCCCTTGTCCTAGTCCCTCTGGGCTACCTGGTTGGCACTGAACTTCTGAAACAACTAATGTAGTAACTGCAGGCACAGGACCAACTAGGAAAGAGGAAACGATTGAGAAGCTTCCAACAACGAACTTGATGGTGAGCACTCCACTTACCAGCAGAATGTTAGCAACGCTGACAGAACTTAAAACTGGATCCCAGGTTATGGGCAGAAAAGCAAGGCTACATCCTTACATTTTGGTGTCTGTAGGAGGTAGCAAGGCATGGCTATTGTTACAGACAGAATTGAGAGTTCACCTTCACCCCCGACCCTCCAGCCCATGATACCCAGAGGGCCTAGACCTAGTAGTCAGAATGGTTTTGTATGTGGGGGCTGGGGATGTAGTTGAATTAGTGTTTGCTTGGCAGGCAGGACGCTCCAGGTGGATCCTCAGCACTGTATAAGTGAATGGTCATGGTGATACGCCTGTAGTTTCAGCAGTAGGCAGGTGGACGCAGAAAAATCATAGCTTCAAGTCGTTCTCAGTCACAGAGTCGGTTTGAGGGTGGTCTGAGATAGAGACCTCGGCTGGAGAGGACAGGGATGAGGGTGACAGGATGGCTCAGCAAGTGAAAAAGAGACTTGCCACCTGGTGGGAGGAAGAGAACCGGTTCCTGCCAGTTGTCCTCTCACTTCATGGGCACTGTGGTGCGTGTGTACATACACACACTAAGGAAATAGATGTGATTTAAAAACACATTAAAAACAAAATGGGAGCAAGTGAAATGGCTCAGTGGTTAAGAGCACTGGATACTCTCCAGAAGACTTGGTTTTGATTCCCAGCACCCACATGACCACTCACAATGGGTCAGGAACTTCAGTTCTGGTGACTCTGATGCTCTCTTCTGGACTCTGTGGGCACCAGGCACAGACATAGTTTACAGACATATTTGCCGGCAAAGCATCCATACACATAACATATATACATATAGATATATTTATGTGTATATATATTATTATGGCTCAGTGAGTAAAGGGCTCTGCCTGAGGACTGGAGTTTGATGCCCTGGACCCATATGTTGGAAGATAGAACTAATTCCTAGTTGTCCTCTGATCTCCAGAGGCATTTGGTGGCACACATACATGTCTCTTGCAGGTGAATCAATAAATATAATTTTTAAAAGAATTTTTTGGAGGCAGGGTCTCATTATGTAGTTCTGGCTGGTCTGGAACTCAAACCCAGAGATCCTCCTGCCTCTCTGTCTCTCCAGTGCTCAGATTAAAGGTATATACCACAACTGGATAAGAATCTCTTTTTTAAAAATGGGGTAACCATGTGAGAACTCACTTTAAAGTCACTTTCTTTTAAAACAAGGGAGAAGGGTCTCCAGAGAATTGAAATTGACCAAGAACAGCCGGGCGGTGGTGGTGCACGCCCTTAATCCCAGCACTTGGGAGGCAGAGGCAGGCACATTTCTGAGTTCGAGGCCATTCTGGTCTACAGAGTGAGTTCCAGGACAGCCAGGGCTACACAGAGAAACCCTGTCTCAAAAAACCAAAAAAAAAAAAAAAAAAAAAAAAAAAAAAAAAAAAAAAAAAAAAAAAGAAAGAAAGAAATTGACCAAGAACACTTTGTCCTTTAACCTCCATTTTCCAGGATTCTGATACAACAGATTTCTGTTGGCAAGGCTTTGTGATACTCTTATGGCAGTACTAACAAACTATATGGGTAAGAGCACTGGCTGCTCTTCCAGCGGTCCTGAGTTTAATTCCCAGCAACCACATGGTGGCTCACAACCATCTGTAATGGAATCAGATGCCTTCTTCTGGTGTGTCTGAAGACAGCTACACTGTACTTATATACATAAAACAAATACATAAATCTTTAAAACAAAACAAACAAAAAACAAAAACAAAAAACAAAATCACAGGCTTTAGAGACAAGCCAGGAGACCTGAATTAAAATTCCTCCTCTAGCCTTTATCAGGGCAAGTTATTAAATTATCTCAGGCAAGTTAATTTGCCTCTGTATACCTCTGCTTCTCATAAATTAGCTGATGTTCTTTATAGTACTTAACTCACAGTTTTTCTATAAAACCGGGACAGGTAACAAATTCTTTAAGGTCTGTGGGTGTAGTTCCGTGGCAGGACACTCAGTTTGCATGAGGCTCAGAGGTTGACAGGCAGCACTGTACACACGAAGGCATTCAGGAAGCCAGTACACAGTTAGTGCTCTATAGATGCGCGCTTAGTACATTTTAGTTTTCTGGGCAAAGGTAAATAAACAGATCTGCCCTGAGGAGCTTAGAGTTGTGCAAAATGAAACTAGGTCACTAGATAATACTTGTTCGTACTGTGGCAACATTTTTCCCCTTTAGCACTATGGGAGGCTTAGAAAGGTAGAAACCTATTCATTCACCTGAGGAGGAGCTTACCAAGGGATAGTATACAGAAAGACTTGCCAAATCAAAGTGTTTCCAAACACCTGCTCCCAGTGCTGGGTCACATGTCACAACTCAGGGACTGATTCTCCATGTAGTTGCAGGGTTGACATTTCCAATAGCTTTGCTTAGGTCTTTCCCAAATATCTCTCTCTCTCTCTCTCTCTCTCTCTCTCTCTCTCTCTCTCTTCCCTTTCTCTCTCTCTCTCTCTCTCTCTCTCTCTCTCTCTCTCTCTCTCTCTCACACACACACACACACACACACACACACACACACACACACACACACGGTTGGGTGAGAGGGAGAGCGAGATTGTGACAGGGTCTTCTGTAGCCTTGACAGCTTCAAACTCACTATGAAGCCGAGTATAACCTTGAACTCCTGGTCCTCTAGCTTCCACCTCCCAAGCACTAGGATTACCTAATTTGATATGTTAAAAATTGCTCCTGGGGCTGGGCAGTGGTAGCATGCACCTTTAATACGAGTAATCTGGAGGCAGAGGCAAGAGAATCTCTGAATTTGAGGCGAGCCTGCTCGACAGATGGAGTTCTGGGTCAGCCAGGGTTACACAGAGAAAATCCTGGGGCTGGGTAGATAGGTGGCTGTTGCAGAGGACCCAAGTTCAGTTTTCAGCACCCACCCACATCAGAAGCCTCACAAAGACTTATTACTCCTGCTCCAGGGGAATGGGAGTCTCTGGCCTCCCAGAGTACCTGCACTCACATGCACATACCACACACAGGTACATGCAATTAATTACACATAATTAACAGATAGCTTTCAATTTTGTGTTCAACAACATTACTTCTTTCTTTCTTTCTTTCTTTCTTTCTTTCTTTCTTTCTTTTTTTTTCAAGAAAGGGTTTCTCTGTATAGCCTTGGCTGTCTTGGAACTCACTCTGTAAACCAGGCTGGCCTCAAACTCAGAAATCCACCTGCCTCTGCCTCTCAAGCTAAAGGCATGTGCCACCACTGCCCGGCTTCAACACTATTTTTAAGAAGCCTATGCCTGAGGGCTGGAGAGATGACTCAGAGGTTAAGAACACTGGCTCCTCTTTCAGAGCTCTTGAGTTCAATTCCCAGCAAATACATGGTGACTCACAACCACCTATAATGTGATCTGATGCCCTTTTCTGGCATACAGATATACATACAGATAGGAGATATAGATATAGATATAGATAGATATAGATATATACACACACGTGTGTGTGTGTGTGTGTGTGTGTGTGTGTGTGTGTTAAATAAATAAATTTTTAAAAAATGTCTGTGCCTGAATTACAATCTTTATAATCTGTGTTGTTCTACTGATTTTTTAGGATCTCATAGGAACCCGATTATCTTTGACGACAGGCTGCTCATCTACCTGTGAATTTTATTTTAGGGTCCCTGGATCCCGAAGCAGATGCGCTGTTCTTCACTTTGTTTTGAGACAAGGTGTCATTATGTAGCCTTGGCTAGCCTGGAGTTCCTCCTCCTGACTGCTTCCATTGACGGTGAGCATTGGGCTGCCACACCCCTCAGACAAGAACTTTTATGGGGTTCTAGGGAACCCCAACTCAGGCCCTCAAGCTGGCAAGGCAAACACTATCACTTTAGCTAAATCCCACTCCTAAGTCTGACGTCTACAGGGTGTGGGGCCATCAGTGTCCACCACTCATGGTTTAAGGGGTCTTCCTTATTTTTATGTTGAGGAAAAGGTTTTCAGGGATGGAGAAGATCAATGGCTCAGCTGTAAAGATCGTGTACTGCTCTTGCTCAGGACCTAAGTCTGGTTCTCAGGATCCATGCTGGGTGGCTCACAAATCACTCCATCATCCCAGATCACCAACACTCAAATCACTCCATCATCCCAGATCACCAACACTCAAACATACACACTTAACAACAGTAAAAATAAAACTTTTAAAAAGAATAAGGTAGGGCATAGTGGAAAATGCCCTGCTTGGGTAGGGTCTTACAGGATAGCCCAGGCTGGACTAAAGTCCATGATCTGCCTCTGCCTCACCAGGACTGAGATTACAGATGTGCACCACCACAGCTGGCATAGCAGCTGGCATAGCTTGAGTTTTCTTGACATACTGAACCCCACTCCCCAGGGTGCAGAAACACTCATCAGTCACGTGGTCCAAAAAAGAATTTTAAAAAAAGAATCTTCCTTTCCTTTTTTTTTTTTTTCCAACTGTTGTGTCTGGCTCTGAAGCAGCCTTTTCTGGGGTTCCTTGGGGCTAATTGTGACACAGTGATTTCTGTCACGTTAGCCTCAAAGGTGAAGTCCTTTTGGTTGTTGGTTTTTTCCCTATGAGGCCATTTCAGATTGACCCAGCAGGGTCTGCTCTAAGCCTAACTTTGAGTAGTCCTTGAACTTCCACTTTGTATCTCATGCTCTGTATGGTTGACAAATTGAAAT
The DNA here is from genome assembly GCA_030674055.1 of Rhabdomys pumilio. Classification (NCBI taxonomy): domain Eukaryota; kingdom Metazoa; phylum Chordata; class Mammalia; order Rodentia; family Muridae; genus Rhabdomys; species Rhabdomys pumilio. The sequence goes on along the minus strand of JANHMN010000002.1, from coordinate 215,306,006 downwards.
TCACAGGGTCAATATTTGTCAAGGCTCTCATGTCATGAGTGGCTTTGGTGTATGAGTATCTGAGTTTTCCTGTTAACTATCTAGTTACCAATTTTCACTCAGTAATTGTCCTGGACATTCCTTACACTGTGAAGCATCTCTGTGTTTATAAGAGGATTATATAAACAAACAGATGGGCTTATTAGCTATCTACTAACAGAAATCCCTAAAAATTTACCCATGCTATGACCATAATGGACAGTAGTCTTGATGTGTGGGCCTTGGACATATTAACGCCAGAACAGATACGCTGCTGTATGGGCCTCAGTCTTCATCAGGTGTCCCAGGTCTTCACAGAACTTGATATGCAGACACTTGACCAAGCCTGGCTCGATTCTTTCTGCCCATCTTTCTTGTGTTCAAATCAGGGTCTCATTCTAGTATAGATTCTGCATGGTTGTGATCATATGTACAAAGACTATGTACTTCAAAAAGGGAAATATCGGGTGCAACTCCTTTGAAGCAGAAGGGTTCTTGGCCTACTCAAGGAATGGAAACTAAGCTAGTAGGCTGAAGAGAAGAGAGGATGTGAAATGAGAGGCAAAGGCTGGCAATCATGTAAATAAGTCTGCTCCTGGGAGCCCTGGGAAAGAGTTTGTATTTTCAAAATAAGTAGAAATATGTACGACAGCACAGGCCTGCAACCCCAGAATAAGGTTGGTAGAGGCAGGGGGATCATAGTTTAAGGCCAGCCTGGGCTACAAGAGATCCTGTCTCAAAAAACCAAGCAACAAGAATGACATGTAATTTATGTCCTGAGAAGTTAGCTGTTATACTCATTAGGCAATCGAAAGTGTCAACTGTGATGACAAGCCCAACGTCACCTTTCAAGCACCACCCATTTCAACAAACCCCTCTTAAGCCCACAATGAAACAAACTTCTCCTTAAGAAAACTGACTTCTCATTGGGCAAATCCCTGCGTGAGACCTTCCGAGTCACGGTGATTGGTTACCAACTCTCCTTTCTCTTCCAATCAGGCAGGCATTCCGAAGAGTAAGCGCGTCTCAGCCCCTTGCAGACAAATGCGCTCTATGACTGGCTCTCTTATATGATTGACAGCAGACTCAGCCTATGGATACAACGACCGGGCGGTGCTCTCCAATGCAGTGAGCTGGGCAGCCAGCGCCTAGGGCTGTCAGTACTTGGCCAGTCGGGTCCTTCGACCGTGCTCTCCGGTGCTATGGCCGCCCCACCGCAGCTACGGGTTCTTCTCCAGGCTGTCAACAAGCTGCTGCGCCAGCGCCGCTACCACGCTGCGCTGGCCGTGATAAAGGGCTTCCGGAACGGGGCTGTGTGAGTAGGGCCGCGGAGGTTGGTCAGGGCTGAGGGACAGGCTTACCTGGGGTCGCTAGTTTGAGGCCCGAGGCCACTGTGCTGTACGTTCCCTAGGAGGCCTCTGTATTTCGGTGCCCTGTTGGTGCAGCAGGCGTAGGTTTTTGGGTTCCGATCACCTTACCAGTCCTGAGCTGGGGCTTCCTCTGTCCTTTTCAACCTGGCACTCATGGCTTAGTTGCCTCCTGTGCCAGCACCTGTATCCTCTCATTGGGCCCAATTCATTTCATCTTGCCTTGTGCCCTTTGGCCTACTTGGCTTCTATGTCTCTGTATGCACAAAAGAAACTGGACTCTGTCCATTAGCAAACAGGTGGTCACCTACTGCCTTATAGGTTCCCCCAGTTAAGTTGCCAACGGGTTCACATCTGTATGTGACTTCACCTCATCCTTCATTTTCACTGGGGACTCGTGAGAAGTGACAGTGAGTGTGTGTAAGAGAAAGTAGCTGATATTTGCTGGGGGAATTGATCTCACTCTCCCATAGGTAGGAGAGGAGATCTTGGGTTCGTTTTGCTTGACTGGTGCCTGGAGGGGGGCTCCCAGTTCTTTAAACCTCATGCCCCAGAGAAGAAGCCAAAGTCTCCTAAAGTTGGCATCTTGGTAGCTGTGTGTGGCATGATGGCAAGTGTGTCAATTGCCAGGATTTAAAACCTGGTGTCAGCTTCCATGACCAAATCATTTAGGCTTTCTGGGTCTCACTTTCTAGAAAATAGGTACCCCCAGAGTACTTCTATACTGTTTGAGGACTGAGTTGGTGTGTGAAATGCTTCACCGTCCCTGGTTTGTGTCTGTACTGACGGATGCTGGTATAGGTACGCTGTCTGCCTGCGTCCTGTCCCTTTCCCTGTTTCTCTACAGTACATGTCATCATCAGACACTGAATAATCTTTTTCCTAGTCCATGTCTCTCACTAGAAACTGCTTCGTCAGCCTGGGGTGGTGTACATGCCCATCATCCCAACACTTGGGAGGTTGGAACGATCATACTTGTGCAAAATAATGAGCCCCAGGTCATCCTGGGCTACAGTGTGAGACCCTGTCTCAACAACAGGGACAAAAGAGCTTCACAAGGGTGGACATCTTTATCTAGATTGTCCTCTGTGTGTCCTGGCACAAAGACTGTTATAGACATTCAAATTTTCCTTTATGAGTATTTGAAAACTAGGAATTACTCTTGTCTCTGCCTCGCAGATGGGTAGACTGATTAAGGGAAGTCTGTCGATCATTTCCCGATCACAGCATGTGAGCGTTACTGTTGGGATTCAAACTCAGAATGGATACAGAGTCAGGTAAAAATTAGGTCCTACTGAATCTGGCCAGATCATATCAGACCCTCTTTGACCAGGATGGGATGAACCCTGAGGTAACCAGGTATGCACTCTACAAAGCAAGAGCTGGCCCCTGTGCCAGCAACCATTGCCCAATATGGTCTTTGTACAGCTGGCACTACACCAGCTCTCTCTGTGTCCTCTTCAGGGGACCTTCCCAGATAGCACAGACACTTTCTAGGGTCAGGTGCTTGGGCTCTAATCCCAATGCTTTGTTCTAAGAACTGAACAATTTGTTGTCTTTTCTGGTCTTAGTGTCCTCCTCTGTAAAATTAACACTATAAACTCAGCCAGTCCTGAGTCCTTAAGGCAAGTGCTGTGTTTGTGAAGAGATGTGGTCAGTTTAGAGAGGTCAACATGGATGACTGAGATGTTTGAACTTTGTGAACACTTCACTTACCCCTGACTAGTTCACAAGTGTGACTTGCCCTTGTGCACAGCATGCCTGCACACGTGGAGGTGCAAGGACCACCTCGATGTCATTTCTATCACTTCTTGTTTGAGAAATGGTTTCACTGGCCTGGAATGTCACCGGATGGCTAGTTGGCCATCAACATTCAAGAATCTCCATCTCTTACCTCACCGTTTCTTTGGATACAGTTGTTCATCACTAAGCCTTGCTTTGGACGTGGATTCCAGGGTTTCCAAATTCAGGTCCTTGCACTTATAAGGCAAACACTTTACAAACCAAGACATCATTCTAGCCTCTACCTTAAAAACCAAAACCAACCTACCAAACAAACAAAACGCAGGGTATCACTGTGTAGCTTAGGTTAACCTCAAAGTCAGGATCCTCCTGTCTCAGGCAAACAATGTCTGACACTACAGGCATGATGTAACACATCCCATCTGAATTTGAGGATTCTGAGAAGGGACAGGCTGCATGTCTCTGGCATAAAAGGAAGGCTCTGGCTGCCTGGAGGAGGCCAAAGGCCTCTGTGTAGGAGAAGGAGATAAGGTTTTGAAGGTGCTGGGGGCAGAACGGCCACAGGGACTGAGATGGGAACTTCCTGGCCACTGCCAGGCAGAGGGGAAGATAAAAAAGAGTCCTGCTGGCTCCCGCAACAAAAACACCATATAAAGTTGTTAACTTTAAATTTTTCCTTTAATTTCATCTTTTAAAAGTTAGGTAACTCATTCACAAAAGTCAGGGGCACTCACTTAACATGCAAGAGGCCCTGAGTTCCATCCTCAACTCTAAATAAAGTTGTTAGACAAACGTCCTCTGACATCAGCTCCTCTCTGTGGAGACGGTCCCTGTGTGAGTCTCTCATGTCTTCATTCAGAGTGTTGTGTGTACACACAAACACATTTAACCCCAACCTTGAACGCTTTTCCTTTGAAATGATAATATATAGAGTACCTTCCTCACCTTACTCCTTTGCTACACTGCTCACACTTTTCCACACTGCTCTTGTAAATCCCAAAGAGCCCCAGAGCCAGCAGGCATTTCCCAATGAGGGCTTTGTACCTCTCCCATTTCTGCGCTCCCTGCATCCTCCTTGGTGAACCTTCTTGGCCCTGGCACTTTCTGTGGTCATGTCCTCCGGCTCAAATCCTAATTCTTTTAGTCTGAATATTGAATGATTCTTCATCTCTTTGGACCTCCGTTTTCTCTTTTTTAAAAAAGTTAAATTAACTATTTTTAAGGTATATTTTTTGTGTGTATGAATGCTTTGCCCACGTGTATGCTTATGTGCCATGCTTCGTGCTTCCAGAAGAGGGTGAGAGCTCTCCTGCAGCTGGAGACATGGATGGTCGTGAGCTACCATGTGGTGAACTGAACTCGAGCCTTCTGCAAGGGCAACGCCTGTTCTTACCCACTGAACCATTTCAGGGGCTGCCAGGCAGAGGGGAAGATGATTCCTTTATTCGCCTCATAATATAGTAAATTTTCAGTCCCAACCTAGAGTTTTTTGAGTCAGAGGCTCTTTATGTAGCCCTGGCTAACCTGGAACTCTGTGTAGACCAGGCTGGCTTTGAACTCACACAGATGTGCATGCCTCTCTGCCTCTAAGTGCTGGAATTAAAGACCTGAAGGCATGCACCACCACACTCAGCTTGGTAGAGAGAAACCATTCTCCGCACCCCCACCTCTCTCATCTACATGCTTATGTGGGTATACGGGTGAGTAAGTATGAAGGTCAGAAGTTGACATTAGTTCTCTTCCTCCATCACATTCTGCATTGGCTTTTGTGGCAGTGTCTGTCACTGAGCCTGGAGCTCATCCATTGGCCAGGCTGACTGAGCAGTGAGCTCCAAGCCTCTGTGTGGCCATCTCTGTCCCCATGGTCTGGGATTGCTGATGAGGTCCACTGCTATTGGGTCCTCAGGGTCACTGTGCAAGCACTTTACTTTCCGAGCCATTTACCCTGTGCCTGATGCCAGCCATTTGCTGTTTCATGTAAGTACTAGGCTAATGGCGTGTGTCTGTGGAGTCCCTCCCTCCAACCCACCTGGCTTTTTTTTGAGACAGGGTTTCCTGTGTAGCCCTGGCTGTCTTGAAACTTGCTCTGTAGACCAGGCTGGCCTCCAACTCCACCTGCTTCTGCCTCCCCAGTGCTGGAGCTCCTCTTTTTTGAAGCCTACAGTGAATATTCCTGTATATTCAGGTAACAACAGTATGCGGCTCACAACCATTGTCCCAGGCCTTCATTGTCCCAGGCCTTCAAGGGATTTTAGGACCCATAAGGCTAGACCCAGTTATAGAAATAAGGATGAAGGTGAATCTTAGGGTTACTGTTGCTGTGATGAAATACCATGACCAAAAGCAACTTAGAAAGGGTTTATTTGGCTTACACAGCCTAAGTCACAGTCCACCAAAGGAAGCCAAGGCAGGAAATCAAACAAGACAGAAACCTGGAGGCAGGAGCTAATGCCGAAGCCTGGAGGGGTACTGCTAACTGACTTGCTTCTCATGGCTTGCTTAGTCAGCTTTCTTATAGAAACCAGGACCATTAGCCCACAGTTGGCGTCACCCGTGGCCTGGGCCCATCACTCACTGATTAACTTGCCGGCCCACAGCTTGATCCTATGGGGGGATTTTCTCATTGAGGTTCCCTTTCTCTCAGATTACTATCACTGTATCAAGTTAATATAAAACCAGCTATGGGCTGGAGAGATGGCTCAGCAGTTAGGAACACTGACTGTTCTTTCAGAGGTCCTGAGTTCAATTCCCGGCAACCACTGGTGGCTCACAACCATCTGTAAAGCGATCAGATGCCCTTTTCTGGTGTGTCTGAAGACAGCTACAATGTACTTATATACATAAAATAAATAAATAACTCTTTAAAAAAAAACAAACCAGCTAGCATACATGTCCACACACATACACAAGTAAATAATTTTTAAATATACCAAACGCAATAATAATAATAATAAATTCTTGGCATGGTGACATTCACCTTTGATTTTAGCACTCAGAAGGTATAAGCAGGCAGGTCTCTGTGAGGGTTTTTGTGTTTTGTTTTGTTTTTGTTTTTTGAGACAGGGTTTCTCTGTATAACAGTCTTGGCTGCTCTGTATCTTCCTTTGTAGACCAGGCTGGCCTTGAATTCAAAGAGATCTGAACCTGCAGGAGTCTGATTGCCTTTGCTTCCCAAGTGTTGGGACTAAAGGTGTGCACCACCTCTCCAGGCCTTTATGAGGGGGGTTTGTCGTTGTTTCGGTGGTGGTGGTGGTGATGATTATGATGGTGATGTTTTGTTTTTGAGGCAGGGTCTCACTTTGTAGCCCTGACTTCTCTGGAACTCACTATGCAGACCAGGCTGGTCTTAAACTCAGAGAAACCCTGTTGGGATCAAAGGTGTGCACCACCACGCCCGGCCTCTCTGAGCGTGAAGCTGGCTTGGTGTACATGTTGAGTTCCAGCCCAGCTAGTGCTACATAGTAAGATTCTGTGTCAACGAATGAATGTAATAAAATCAGTATTAGTAATAACAATAATCAATCATATTTAAAATGAATGAGAGGAGCCTAGCTGTAGTATGAAACACACAGAGGAGACAAGGGCGTGTCTCTGCAAGGCAGGGGGGCGGGGATGGTGGCTTTTGCATACTTCACTCTCTCCCCGTAGGATTATACTCATCCATCCCTCTAAGGGTTAGCATTCATTTTTAGTTGGGAAAACTGAGGCTCGAAGAAGGTCTTTACAGGCCTATCTTTATAGGCCAAAGGCCACTCTATCAGGAAGGTCTAGAACTTGAACCCAGATATAAATGGAGAGCCAACATTATTTCCTCTCCCATGGGGTATTAGAATTGGGGGTGGAAGAGAAGACCAGGCGTCCAAGGGAGAGGCTGAAAACTTGTACAGCAGTGGGTTAGTGACTATTTTCTTTTGTTCCTACAGCTACGGAGTAAAAATCCGGGCACCTCATGCCCTGGTGATGACCTTTCTCTTCAGGAGTGGCAGGTACCTACCCTCTCTGCATACCACTGGGAGAGAATGTGCTCAGCCCTCGGACCAGGATGGCTGTAGTTGTTTCTTAGCTGGGACTAACTTCCCTGTGCCCCTATTCTTCCTAAAGAGTTGGCCTTCCTAAGAATACCCTGGCTTCTTCTAGCAAGCCTTTATTTGCTTCCTGGAAACCTGTCCAGTCTTCTGGGAATCAGTCTATGTTCTTCCTGGCTTCAGTGTCCCAGCCTTCTTTTGAGTTCCTGTATCCCTTCCTTCATGGTCTTACTCAAAAGATTCACGGCAGTCCAGTTTTTGTGGCAATAGACACACCTGCAGCTTACAAGAATCCTACCCAGGGATCGCAGCGATGACGCCATTGGTTACGAGCACTTGTTGGTTTTTCATAGGACTTGAGTTTAGTTCTTAGCACTCACATGGTGGCTAAAACACTCATACACATAAAACAGAAAATAAATATATCCAAAAAAATCATACTCAGAGGGCAGGTTAAGTCTAAGTTCTGTTTTGACATTTTTATTTTACTTATCTTTGTTGGGGGAGGTTGCCCTCCCAATCTCATCTTTCCCTTTCCCCTCCCTCCCCTTCTCTTCCCCCCTCTCCTTCTCTCTCCAGAGCCAGGACATAGTGGGGGTGCACACTCGCACTCATGCTGTATCCCCAGGCCCTCCAGGTCTTTTCGTTTTGTTCAGTTTTGTTTTTGAGACAGGGTCCCACATCATTTTGTTTGTTTGGTTGTTTGGTTGTTTGGTTGGTTTTTGTTTTTCAAAACAGGGTTTTTCTATGTAGCCCTGCCTATCCTGGAATTTGCTCTATAGACCAGGCTGGCCTCGAACTCACAGAAGTTCACCTACCTGGTGTGTGCTACCATGCCTGGCTCAAATCATTTTTTAAAACCTGAACTTCTTCACTTGGTCACCGAGTATTTAGTGAATATTTATTATGAACTGGACACCATTTGGGTGGCAGAGGAGAGAGCTGTGAACAAAGCAGACACGGATCTCTGCCCTTCCGGCGGGAGGTATCAGAGCAGGAGGCCAGGGACAGTGGGTGTGTGCCAAAGGGTTGAAAGGGAGAGGCTATCTGGGGTCACATCGGAACCAGACCAGGCCTGTTCAGCTCCAAGCCTGAGCTAAGAGCTTGTTTTCCTCTTAAGTGAGAACAGAAAACTAGCATTGGAGAAGGGGCATGCCACTGTTTGATTTCCTACAGGGTTGGTATTTTTTTAAGATTTATTTTTATTTTTAGTTATATATCGTTGAATATGCACACATGAGTGCCCTTGGAGGTCAGAAGAAGGTATGGAGCCTTTGGGGCTGAACCCTGACATGGGTGCTGGGAACTGAACTCGGGTCCTCTGTGAGAGCAGTATGCATTCTTAACCTTAACCTCTTAACCTCTCCAGCCCTTGTCAGAAACACCTCATGTTTCGTTTCCTTTTTGCTCCTTGAAATGAAGTCTTGCTTTGTTAACAGCCTGTCCTCCCAATTCAAGGCTTGAGTCCCTCCTCAGCCTCCCAAATACTGGGAGGATGGGTTTTGTGGCTTCCGTATGTGTGAGAGCATGAAGACATTTGCTGCCTGGTTGAGAATAGCTTGGAGAGAGAAGAAGGAACCACACAAAAGCAGAAGCCATGGATCATCCTTGGTAGTGGCCCAGAGCTGGGCGGCAGCTGGAAAGACAGCATTCAGACTCCGAGACAGTTTCTAGGGCAGATCACTGCCAACTGAGTGGTTGTTTGTTTTTCAGGGTTTGTTTGTCTTTGTTATTGTTATTTCGAGGCATAGTCTCACTATACAGACCAGAACTCAGAAATCCGCCTGCCTCTGCCTCCCAAGTGCTGGGATTAAAGGCGTGCGCCACCACCGCCCGGCTGGCCTTACTTTTTTATTTTTATTATTTATTTATTTATTTATTTATTTATTTATTTATTTATTTATTTATTTTTGAGACAGGGATTTTGCTCCATAGCTCAGGCTGGTCTCCAATTCCCAATCTTCCTGTTTACCCAGGATTACAGGAATGTGTCACCCTGCCCAACTGTAATCCAACTTTCTTGCTTTAAAAAATGGTATTCATAGCTGGACATGGTGGCACATTCCTTTAAATCCCAGCACTTGGGAGGCAGAGGCAGGTGGATCTCTGAGTTCCAAACAGTCTGGACTATGTAGTGAGTTTTTGGACAACCAGGGCTACATAAAAAGACCCCATCTCAAAAAAATCAACCAATTAACCCATAAACAAACAAAGGTACTCATGGGGCCCATGTCCTCAAGAGCCGAGAGCCAGCTGTTGCTGGCTTTTCCCATTCACCTGCTTTCTCAGTAGACTCTGCTCTCTCCCTGGGTTGTCTTTGCTGCCCTCTAGTGGGACTGTAGAGATGGCTCAGCCATTGTGAATGTCTTTTGGTCTTATAGAAAACTGAAATTTGGTTCCTGCCCCAGCCACCAGCAGCTCACAACTCCCTGTAGCTCCAGGTCCAGGGAGTCTGGTGCCCTCTTCTGGTCTCTGTAGGTACCCACATGCAAGCAAGACACCACCACCACCACCACCCTTTATCTCAAAAGGAGGAGCAGTTGCAGTTGGCTGCCCTTACTCCCCTTCTCCACACACAGCCCCTGTTCATAGCCCACACTGGCCTCTCTTCATTGCTTCACCCCTTCCTCTGTGTCTGTCCTTGGGGCCTTTGTGTCCAGTGAGTCTTCTGCCCAGAAAGCAGCATGCTCTTCTCACAGATTCCTTCCTGTCCTTCAGATTCCAGGACAACCTGCTGTCAGCGTCAGAGTCTAGTTCTTGTCTTGCTCCCGGCTTATAAGCCCCACAAAGGCAGAAAGCAGATCTGTCCTTTCTCAGAATTCAATCTGCAGATCCAACTTGTAATTTTTTTTTACTCACCTCTTCTATTTGTTGAGTACCTACTATGTGCCAGACACCATTCTGTTCTCTTCCTTTAAGACAAATACATCTAGACCCTGCTTTGCAGGAGCTTATACTGAGGACCAGGGAACTTAATAAAGCAGCTTACAAGTGCTAAGTAGTGATAAGAGCCATGAAGGACAGGTGAGGAAGGTGTCAGGAAGTGGCTCCAGTCTGGTGAGAGAGCTATGCCACTCTGGACATGGAGCACCCTTGCCTAATTCAGATCTGCTGCGTGTACACCTGGGAAACCTGTCTGGACCAGCTGGGCCTGTACTCACCGGGCTTTCTGTTCATGCAGTCTCCGAGAGAAGCTGCAGGCCATTCTGAAAGCCACGTACACCCACTCTCGGAACCTAGCCTGCTTTGTGTTCGCCTATAAGAGTCTCCATGCCCTGCAGTCCCACGCGCAAGGCGAGACCCACCAGATACACTCTTTCCTGGCTGCCTTCATCGGGGGGCTCCTGGTGTTTGGAGAGAATAATAACATCAATAGCCAGGTAAAGGCTTTCCTGAGATGGGATGGGGCCAGTGGGGTGCCCTTTAGTTGAAGATGAACTCTTGGCTGGCATATGTGCCTGAGGTCTAAGAATCGCCAGTCCCCATGTGACCTTGTGTCTGTGTCATTTCTTCCTGGATTTTTCCATTTTAGGGAGGGGGATGCTTTTAGCATAGGGTTTCACTGTATAGCTTTGTACACCTTACTCTGTAGACCAGGCTGGCCTTGAAATCACAGGTATCTGCTTGCCTTTGCCTCCTGAGTTCTGGGATTAAAGGTATGCATCAGCACTACCAAGTGCAGTTTTCCCCTTTTGTAAACCAAACCACCGCTGGAATCCAAGGGTTGCCTACATCAGTGTGTCTACTGCTCTTTGGGACAAAGGTCTTGGTAGTGGTGGTGGTGGTGGTGGTTGGAACAGGTTTCATCTTGTTTAGGCAGGCCTTGAGCTGTTTATGTAGCTGAGGCTTGGCTTGAACTCCTGATGTTCTTGCCTTGTTCCAGGTGCTGAGATTACAGATTTGCATCACCTAGACGGTACAATGGGTTTTTAAGTTGTTTATTTATGTGTGTATGCCTCTGTGTGGGTTGTGTACCTGTGTGTGGGTATCCATGGAGGCCAGAAGAGGGCGTCCGGAGCTGAAGTTGTGTGCCACCTCCCTATGTGGTGCTAGGAATTGAACTCTGTCCTCTGTAGAAACAGCAAGTGCCCTTAACTGCTGACTCATCTCTCCAGCCTAAGATTCTTTTCTTTTTCTTAAATATACTTTGACCTGGGTGTGGTTGTACACTAAGGCCTCGATTTGAAGCCAGCCTGGGCTGCATCTTAAAACAAACAAGCAGAACTCAGTGAAATTGAAAGTAGAAAATCAAAAGAGAAAAGCAGACTCTCTGCAAAGATGAATAAAATCAATAAGTCTCCATCCAGGGCCACCTACAGAGACTTTTACCAATACTAGAAGCAACACAGGTTATATTTAATGTCTTGTGTACATTAAAAGACCTTGAGGAGTCTCGGCACTCAGAAGGCAAAGGCAGAAGGATCTGTGTGAGTTGGAGGCCAGCCTGGTCTACATAGTGAGTTCCAGGACAGGAAGAGCTACATAAAGAGACCCTGTCTCAAAAATCAAAGAAACAAACAAGCAAACAAACCTTGAAGGCCTGTGAGTGTTTCAGCAGGTAAAGCTGTCTGCCATTAAGTCTGACAGCTTAATCTGATCCCTGGGACTCAGGGTGGGAAGAACCACCTCCAAAGGTTGTCCTCTGATCTCTTTCCATGTGCTCTGGAAACTCCTCCTGCAGCCCCTAGATAAAATAATAAGAAATGAAATATAAAAGTTTTAAAGATCTTGAATACCATGGATCACTACTCTGTTTTTGCAGCTTGGTAGCTGATATGAAATAGATGGATTCTTTAGGAAGAAAAAGGTGCCTGGGTCACACAGGAAAGACAGTGTGGATGGCCAGCATCTGTTAAGATGGCAGACTCTGCCTGGCTTGCTCCCAAGTGCTCAGAGACATTATGATAAAATCAGAAAATAGATGTAAAAGAAAGTCCTCACCCTCTGCAACTCAAGCTGCTGACCCAGCCAGTCCCTGTTGTTTGTGCTTGCGCCAAGGCATGGATAGGGCTTTGATTTCCCTCATGCCCGGTGCATGGAGATGGGGAATGGGGCTGGCCTTTGGCCATCATACACTGTGGCAGTTTGTACATGTGTCAGACTGTGGGAGCATTTTCATTTTGTAAGGAAGTTTTCTGAGGTCCTTTTTATGTATGAATGTTTTGCCTACTTGTGTGTCTGTGCACCATATTTGTGCTTGGTGTCCATGGAGGCCGGAAGAGGGCATTGGATTCCCTAGAACTGGAGTTACAGATGGTTGTGAGACACTGTGTGGATGCTGGGAATTGAACACGGGTCTCCTAGAAGAACAGCCAGTGTTCTTAACTGCTGAGCCATCTCTCCAGCTCCAGATTTTTTTTTTTTTAAGACTTTCAAAATAAGGTTTCTCTTTAGACCTGGCTGTCCTGGAATTCTGAAGACCATGCTGGCCTCGAACTGAGAGATCAGCTTGCCTCTTCCTCCTGAGTGCTGGGACTAAAGGCATGCTCCACCAACACCTGGCTCCTTCTTTCTTTTAAAACATTATTTTTCTTTTATATTTTGGAGTGTTTGCCTGCATGTGTGTGTGTATGCATCATATACATGCCTGGTACCTGGGAAGCCAAAAAATGGTGTTGGATGCCCTGGAAATAGGAGTTACAGAAAGTAGTAAGCCACCATGTGGGTGCTGGGAACTGAACCTGGCCTCTCTGTAAGAGCAGCAAATGCTCTTAACTGCTGAGCCATCTCTCTAGCCCCTTTTATTTTTTGAGACAAGGTCTCACGTTACCCAGGCTGTCCTCAAACTCAACATATAGCTGAGGCTGGCCTTGAACTCCTGCTGCCTCTACTTCCCCAGCATTCGGATTGTAGGCATGTGTCACCAGCTGTTTTATTTTTCTTACAGCATGGTGCTCTGTAGCCCAAGATGGCCTTAAGTCTTGGCAGTTCTCCCTGAGCCTCCAGAGCTCTGGAGTTATAGCCATGGATGGCCAGCCTGGCTTAATTTATTCCTTTTTGTTCCTAGGTAGTATAGGAGCAGCACAGGGTTGTTGTTGAAGAACGTTCAGGCAGTTCCTAGCTTTGGAATATTACAAGCAGAGTTGAGAAGAACGCTCTTGTATAGATTCTTCTGTGAACATAAGTTTTAGTTTTTCTGGGATAAAAGCCCAAGAGTGTAATTGTGGGTTGTGTGGTATATGCATGCTTGGTTTTAAAACAACCTGCCAAGACAGAGAAAGAAAGAACCCCACAACCCTCTGCCAAGCTGTTCTCCAGAGTGACGATCATTTCGCATTCTCACCAGGGAGCTAGGAATGGCTTGTCTACTTTCTCCACATCCTAGCTAACATTTGCTTTGTTGCATGGTTTATTTTATCCATGTTTTAAATTTTTTATTTGTCTGCATGTATGTGTGCGTGTGTGTGCGTGTGTGTGTGTGTGTGTGTGTGTGTGTGTGTGTGTGTGTGTGTGATATGATAAGTGCAGGCATGAACCTCCCACGGTGTATGTGTGGAGATCAAAGGACAACTCTTGGGAGTTGGTTCTCTCCTTCCACTGTTGACTCTGGGATCTAACCTAGCTTGCCAGGGTTTTGCTGCAAGTGCCCTCAACCCCTAAACCGTCTCACTGGCCCTGTCTTAGCCACTGTGACAGTGCATCTCACTGTGCCTCGACTCTGCCTTTCCCTGATGGCATCTCCTCATTATGATTTATTTGCCACCAGTACAAACTCTTTGATTTTCCAGTTAGAATATTTCATATTCTACTTTTGAGCTCTGAGGGCTTTTTTGGAATCATCTACATGCTGACGCTTTGCACATATGCATTGTGAGTGTCTCTCATCTGCAACTTTTCTTTCTCTGAGGTAAGGTCTTGACATGTAGCCCCTGTTGGCCTGGAATTTATTCCGTACATTCAGCTGGCTTCACAAAGGAAAAATGCATATAATTCATTTTAAAAACTTCTAATAAAAACTTCTAAAATGGAGCCAGGTGTAAACAGTAATAAAAATAAGAATAATAATACACAAAGGCTGACAAGATGGCTCAGCTGGTTAAGTGCTTGCTGCCAAAGCTGATGACCTGAGTTAGACCCCTGGAACCATGTAATAGGAGGAGAGGGCCAACTTCAAGTTATCCTTGAAGAAGCTAGGCATAGTGTCCTTTGACTTACACACACACACACACACACACACACACACACACACACACACACACAGATAAGTAAATACATTATTGTTATTATTATTATTTTTTTTTTAAGCCAGGCACAGAAGCTTCCTAATTCCAGTTTTGGGAGATAGAAAGAGGTGATCCCTAAACTCCCTGGTCAGTCAGCCTAGGCAAACTGGCACATTCCAGGTTCACTAAGAAAATCTTGTCTCACAAATAGGTTAGAGGACAGGATGGATCGATAGCTCAGAGACTAAGAATGCTTTTAAATCTTTAGAAAGAGAAAACATTTGTATGTTAAAAGATTTGCGAGGGGGGGTGTCAAGAGCTGTTGAAACAGGGCTCTTCTACAAAGGCCCTGCTGTCTCAGAACCCACTATGTTACCAGGCTGGTGGCAAACTCACAGAGGGGACTAAAGGCTTAAAGGTGCCACTCCATCTGGTTATAAATGGAAAGATTTATTAAGGCATTGTTAACTTTAAAAAATACGATATTTGTCAACTTTACACAGGAAAAAAAAAATAGAAAGAAATTAGTCTGGAGCCAGGCGTGATGATGCACTTTTAACCTCTGCACTCAGGAGGCAGAGGCAGACCGAGATCTCCGTGAGTTCCAGGCCAGCCTGCTCTCTATGTTATATAGTTCCAGGAGAACTATATAATAGGGAGTCCCTGTCTCAAAACAAAACAAAAAATTCCACTAGAGAGGAGAGTGAAAAACACTCTCAGTGTTGGTCTCTGGTCTCTACACACACATGTGCATAAGCACCCAACACACATGGGGACTTTCATGCACAGACTCATGTGCCACACAGATAGAAACGGAAACATTAAGATGCCTGTGGCGTGCCACTCAATCATCTTGCATGTTAACTTTGAAAGTCACGGAGCCAGTGCACAGTGGATGTCCAGTGCCTATGGTTGGGTGGGCAGGAGACGGTTCCCGAAGGTTGTGCTGACTAATAACCCCCAGCATTTCCCTCCCTGCAGATCAACATGTACCTGACATCACGTGTCCTCTTTGCCTTGTGCCGCCTGGGTGTGGAGAAGGGCTACATCCCTGCGCTCAAGTGGGACCCGTTCCCCTTGCACACTGCAGTGATTTGGGGGCTTGTGCTGTGGCTCTTTGAGTATCACCGGCCCACTCTACAGCCCTCACTGCAGTCCTCCATGACCTACCTCTACGAGGACAGCAACGTGTGGCATGACCTCTCAGACTTCCTCATCTTCAACAAGAGCCGCCCCTCCAAGTAACACGGTCTAAGGTGCTTCAGGAACTCCTCCACCCAGACAGCTTCCAGGCAGGGTCCCACTACTGCTCAGGGTACGGTTCCATTGGCATACCCTCATGGAGGATCCTGCCTTCTCAAAGTCATGGACCTCACACTCCAACTTGTATTATCCCAGGCTCTCATTTGCTGAAGTAAAGGTACTGAGTTTTACACCTACCAGGTACTCTTGAATACTGTAGCAAGTGGCTGGATCCCGTTAAGGAGTCTGTGGCTTGATTCCAGATGCTCTTCCAACTTTGGTAAGGCCAGGGCAAGTTCACCCCTCTCTGGGCCTCAGGTCATTCAGTTCAGGGGAGGACCCTTAGAGGAGAGTGTCTTCTTAGTGTATATGATGACCCACTCCTCTACTGTGTATCAGAGGGCTCCTTGCTAGTGGGCAATAGGTTACAAATACTTTGAAAGGAAAAAAAAAACCTAAATTCTTTGTCTAAGTCATTCTATTGAGAAGTTCTGGAGCCCCACTGTCCAACAGGAACACAACATGAGCCATGTGTACAATTAAGGTCTTTCAGGAGCTCAGAGGCACAGCATGGCTAAGCGTGTGCAAGACCCTGGATCCTATCACCAGCACTGAGAAGGCTGTGGCAGTAGGGCTGTGAGCACCAAGCCAGGCTGGGATACATTAAAACAAACAAACAAACAAAACAACTTTGTCTTAAAAAAAAAAAAAGAAGGGCCAGGGAGATGGCTCAGTGAATAAAGATGGTTGTGGCCAAGCCTGGTGACCTGAGTTTGATCCCTGTGTTCTACATGGTGACATGGTGGAAGAAGAGAACCAGATCCTCCACATGTGTGCCTTGGCATGTATGTGTGCATGCATACACACACACACATGCATGCACATATGTAATAGATAAAATATAATAAAAAAATTAAAGATTAGTCTTAATCATATATTTTGCCTGCATGTACATGTGTGTACTGTGTGTGTGGTACCAGCAGAAGTCATCAGAGGGTGCTGACTCCGTGGAACTGGGGGTACGGATGTTGTGAACCACCATGTGGGAACTGGGGCTTGGTTCTCTCAAGAGCACTTAGGGTTTTTTGTTCTTGTTATATGTTTGTTTGGGTTTTTTTTTAGTTTTCCAAGACAGGGTTTCCCTGTGTAGCCCTGGCTGTCCTGGAACTCACCATGTAGACCAGGCTGGCCTCAAACTCATACTGCTTCTGTCTCCCAGTGCTGGGATTAAAGGCGTGCTCCACCCCTATCTCATGAACTAAGTGCTCTTCACCACTGAGCCATTTCTCCAACCCCAGACTTTAATCATACATATTTTAACTCAATATTTCCAAACCTTGTAATTGCAACATATGTTAAACATATTAAAGGATTAATAACGGTTTTTCTTGAAGTATATCCTCAACACTGGCATGTGTTCTACACACATCAGGTAACACAGCTGTCGTCACAGAAGATTCCAGAGGACACTGAAAATCTGGAACTAAAGATGCAGCCTGAGCCCTGCACCCCTTCTGTGATGCGTCCCTGGGGGAAGACTTTTCAACTCTCAGTACCTCCAGTCTCATAAATGAGGATAATCACAGTGACCTGATACCCACACTGGATACGTCACAATATCTGAACCACTATACCAGTTACTTCAGCATAGCAAGTTTCTACTTTCTCATGACTGCTTTGCATATGATTGCCTTTAATCCATAGTTACCTTGCAAGGATGCATGTTGATTCATGCTCTCCAGGTA
Source organism: Rhabdomys pumilio (assembly GCA_030674055.1). Taxonomy (NCBI): domain Eukaryota; kingdom Metazoa; phylum Chordata; class Mammalia; order Rodentia; family Muridae; genus Rhabdomys; species Rhabdomys pumilio. Next base: position 215,288,703 of record JANHMN010000002.1, on the reverse strand, counting down.
TGGAAGCTACAAGTCAGATAAGAGGTAACTTGCCCAGAGTAACCTGGCTACTATGATGTAGTCTTGTGATGATTTGAACATTCTGCCTGTGTTTCCTTCAGTGACTCGCTTTAAACCTAGGAAACCTCAGCCATGCTTTGCAGTCTTCGATTATAGTATCCGACATTTGACACCAACCCAGATGCTCACAGGAGCTCTTGGAGGCATAAGTAGAAGTGCTTGGTGTGCTATGGCACAGGGGGAATGGGTCACAGTGAACTGGAAAATTGTGTGCCAGCAGAATTTTTTAAAAACCATTATTCTGAAGGAACAAAACAGGTCTCAGAAAAGCCTGGTCCAGAGGCTACCCATGTGGATGAGTGCAGCACATTACTTACTAGTGCGTCTCCTGTCTTTTTATGTGATTGAAATGACCAGTGGAAGTCTATGTGAGTCACTGGAGTGCTCATCCCTGTGCAGATTCTGCCCAGGCATGGAGACATATGCCTATATTCACAGCACCTGGGAGGCGCAGGCAAGCGGGTAGGAGTTCATGGTCATGTTCTGCTACAAAGCAAGTTGGAAACCAGCCTGGACCACTGAGACCCTATCTCAAACAAACAAACTAACTAACAAACGAATACAATACAAATTCCAACCCAGGGAGGTCTGGACCGGTCTGATTGTCTTACAAGTTCCCCTTGCTGTGTGTGCTTGCTGAGGGAGTGCTGAACGGCAGGGCCAAGAGTTGTCCCAGGTAGCTGACCCGACACAGAGCTCCAGGGAAGTGGAGGTTGGTTGTGTCTGACTCCCCAGTGCTGTAGGCTACAGCAGTTCATTGCAAGTTCAGAGCAGACAGTCTGGAAGAGCTTCTTAACTCTGCTCAAACTGGACGACAACAAACTCTTGAGACTGTCGGGAGCTGGCAAGTCTATTCCAGCAGATGATGGGGAGCCCTGCCATTCTCTCTTCTCTTCACACCTGGCTTCTCCAGTTGCCACCCGTTCTTCCCCCACCTGAGGGCTCCCACCCCTGGTACCTAAATTACCACTCTGCAGCAGGCATGAAGTTTTAGAGATTACTGTGCCCTTGAGCAGCATTGACCCAGCCCTAAGAAATACCATCAGGAGCAGCTCCCGGCCCTCAGAGGCAATAACCCTTCATACACCCTGCATGCTGCTTGCTAGAGCTCCAAGCATGGTTGGACTCCAGGTGCCCGCGGTGGAAACGATCCCATTCATGCCCCAGCCACTGCATCCTGGGCCCCATCAAATAAATCACTTGCACACAAACCCTTATCTTGGGCTTTACTATTGGAGAAAAACCCAAACTGAAATTGACCACTGGTCAGTAGACTAACAGGCAGTATACGTGGATGCAAGGGACAAGGACTTTGGAACCTACGTGCCCAGGTTCAAGGCCTGACCGATTAAGTGACTTAGCCATCTGTGCCTCATCTGTAAAAGAGGTGTTGTGATGACATGCCCCTTGTGGTGTCTGGAACGAGGAAGCGGTACGTATAAAGTGTGCATTCGATGAACATTGCTCTTATTTCCAATAGAACAAATACAGGAGGAAGCTGGTTGTAAGAAATAAGTGTGCCCTGTGTTTAGCCAGCCCTTCTCCCCAGCCAGTCTTGGACTCCTGCCCTGACATCCCTCCTCCACTGCTGGGGGCGGCCGGCTCACCACTGACTGGCTCTGCTCTCTAAGAATAGGTTTCCCTCGCAGATGGCATCTCTCTGGATCTTGCCAGAGCATCTGGTGCCTCCAACTGCACACTCCAGGGAGGAAGGCGGGGTGGTCCCCACAGAGAGGAACAGAGTCTGTCTTCAGCAGCTTTGGGAGGAGCCCAGCTTCACTCGTTCCTAGCTGAGCCTCCATTTTCTATGATCTGTGTGTAGGGACTGCTGACGGGCCATTGGCACGTGGAAAGGAGCTACTGCCATTCGGCTTCCTTAAACAGCAGAGTGGATTAATCTGTAATTACTGCCTACTACATTTCTGTAAGAGTCTTTTGCTTGAAAATTTTTAAAAAATTATTTAATTAACTTTCTTCCCGTGGGGGGGGGGGTGTCTTCATTTTGTTTTGTTTTAAGACAGGGTATGCCCAGCAGTGGTGGCACGTAGCTTTAATCCCAGCTCTGAGGAGGCAGAGGCAGATGGATCTCTGTGAATTCAAGGCAGGAAGGGGGCGAAATTCAGTTTGGCTCCATAAGTATGGAGGGGCTAGAAAAGAGAAGGCCCTGAGGTTTAGGTGTGGCTCTTTAGGATAAAGTCCTCCCGCCTCATCCATCCTTGAAGAAGGAGGGGGTCCTTGCTTGTCCAAACTGCTGTATTTGATGGTGGATATGAATGCATACATCTTACTCAGGGTGAACCAGAGATTAAATACCTTTTGTGGGAAGGATGCCCAGGAAGGGAAGCTCACTGGCTAGACACCTGAGGCCTATCTAGACATCTCATTAGCCTGCAAGGTTTTAGCCTTGTGATGATTGTCACGGTCCTCTCAGTAGGGTGTCATGATTACTTGTCCCAGATTATGTAGTTTGGCAGGGAGCCAGCCTCATGCCTCCCAATTCTGAGATTTTCCCGAGTTTAGGCTGGCTCAACCTTTTCTTGTGTCTGGTGGCACAGTTCACTGCCCCACAGTGCTTGGGCTTCCTCCCCACCCAGGGGTGTGTGTGTGTGTGTGTGTGTGTGTGTGTGACAGTCAGCCTAGGATAACCTACAATTCAATTCACTGTATAGCCTAAGTTAGCCTTGATGGTGGATTCCCAATACATTCCTCTAATTCTCTTTCTGTGGCAAAAGCTTTCTCTCTTTCTGTCTCTCTGTCTCTGTCTCTGTCTCTGTCTCTGTCTCTGTCTCTGTCTCTGTCTCTCTCTCTCTCTCTCACACACACACACACACACACACACACACACACACACTATAAAAACTCAAAGCTGCTCCGTTCCCTTTACCCTGGGACTTGGGAGTCTGAGGCTGGCTTGTGAGTTGGAAGACCAGCCTGATCTGCATAGTAAGTTCCAGGGCTACATAATGAGATCCTGTTTCAAACAAAACAAACCATCAAGCTGTTTAACAGTCCTATAACAGGGTAAAAAGTAAGACTCTTTCCTCAGATCAGTGCTAAGTTACTCCTTGCCAGGGACACCCACTATAAGAATATCCCCCACGCTGCGTGTATATGCATGCCCATGTACAAACGTGTGTGTGTGTGTGTGTGTGTGTGTGTGTGTGTGTGTGTGTGTGTAGAAGTCAGAGACCTACATTAAGTGACTACCTAGTTGCTCTCCACTTTATTTTTGAGATCTCTCAATCTCACTAAACTTAGAGTTCAGGAATTCATCTGGGTTAGCTGGCCAGTGAGCCCCAGGGATTCCCTGTCTCTGTGTCCTTCATGCAGGGATTACAGACACACACTCCTGCACCTGGCATTTTATGTGGATACCGAGGATCCCGACTCTGGACCTCATGCTTCCAAGACAAAGCTCCACCCCTGGATTCTAGGACTTTCAGAGCTGTACAGTCTTCTGATGTTTCCTGTGAACTTCTTCCGTCTATGAATAAACCTTTATATTGCGTTATCTTGACTCCGACATTGCTCATCTATGTGCTTGGGTCACTTTCTACATAAAGTGAGCCTTTGAAGGGCTGGAGAGATGGCTTCGTGGTTGAAAGCACTAGCTGCTCTTCCAGAGGACCCAGATTGATTCTCAGCACCCAGATGATAGCTCACAGCTGTTACTTTAGTTCCAGGGCATGCAACACCCTCTTCTGGCTCTCAGGCACTGCATGTACATGGTAGACAGACGTAAATGCAAGCATAATATCCTCACATACCCATATACATAACATGAAAAGTTCTCATTTGTTCTGTACACACACAGGCACACGCGCCACACACACACACACACACACACACACACACACACACGCATGCACACACACGCACACGCACACGCACACGCATGCACACACTCTGGTCAAAAAACAAATCTTTTCTTTCTTTCTTAATTTTTTTTTTTTTTTTTTTTTTTTTTTTTTTGGTTTTTCCAGACAGTGTTTCTCTGTGTAGCCCTGGCTGTCCTGGAACTCATTCTGTAGACCAGGCTCGCTTCGAACTCAGAAATTCACCTGCCTCTGCCTCCCAAGTGCTGGGATTAAAGCCACCATCACCCAGCAACAAATCTTTTCTTAAGTAATTTGACTCCCAGTGAAGGGGGAGGAAAATGTTAATTTGGGACCCTTCTGCTTCTCCACACCCAGATCAGAGATCATCAAGCAAGCCCATGTGAGACAATGATTTGCAGACTGAGATGCCAAGAAACTGCCCATGATGCTCTCCTCTTGTCTTCCACATTCATGCTCCAGAAAGGATCCTGGCAACAGCCTCTCTCTCCACACTGTTCCCTTTTACTGCCCTGTGAGTGCATTTGGTTTATAAGAAGCAGGCTTTGAACCCTTCGTTCTCCTAAACTAGAACATTGCGTTCCACGCCCCAGAATAAAGCCATGTCACGACAAGATGTGTGACTTAAGTTCATCCTTTTTTTTGACAAATTAGAGCGTATTTATAAAAGGGAAAGTGTCACCGCCCCCCCCCCCCCATTCAGATTCCCAGGGAGGGAATATGTCTTATTTAGCCTTGAAGGGCATTTTGGGGCGAGGGGTTGATGTTAAGCACAGACAGAGGAGACCAGTCACACCCTGGCAGAGGACAAAGGAGAGCTGAGCTCTCTTCTCATGTTGGTTTGAGAAATCTAAATACTGGGAGTCTGGGTTTTGCACCAGCTCTGCTCAGGAACACTCTCAGAAGCTGTGACTTAGAAAGTAGGCTGCACTGCACTGTAAACAGGTCCTGGTGTGAATGCCAGGATCCTAGTTCTCTACTCTTTTGGGCTTCTCCCTGTGGGCTGGGTGTCAGCTGAGAATCAGGACCAGGGCCAGGCCACATCAGCTCTTTAGACACTTCTTTTGGAGTGCCTTTGTTATGTCATGAATTCCTCTGGCATCTGTGGGAGCCCATGGTCCCCTCTCAGAGTGTTGTTTCCAAAACCCACGCAATAAAATATATAGAGCCAGGACCAACAGAACAGGCCTGTCTCAAAAACAAAAACAAAACAAAACAAACCCCAAACATCCCCTTTTAAAAAGCCCCAAACAACAAAACCTAAGATCTAATGAAATATCCCAAAACTTTGACTCTGAAGGGATAATATACACACACAGTGTCTTAACTAAAGCAGTGAGCCCAGCACAGTAGTAGGCGGGGCTGTAAGCTCCTCTGTGTGTCGAGCACATGCAATGCTGGGGTTTGAGCCCGCTTTTGAGACAAGCAGTCTACCAACTGAGCTACATCCCCAGCCTGGAAAAGCTGTAATTTCTGTTTCCCATGTAATTTCAGCCTTCAAGAGGTGGAGGAAGGTGAGTCATGAGTTCAAGATCATCGTCTGCTACACGCAGTGAGTTTGAGCCAATGTCTTAGATTTCCAGTTTCGGTGATAAAACATCATGACCAAAAGCAGCTTGGGGAGGAAAGTGTTTATTCCATCTTCTAACTACTCAGGTCACACCCTGTCACTGAGGAAGTCGGGTAGGAATGAACCACTGAAACTGAAGCCATGGAGGAAGTCTGCCCTGGCTTGCTGCCCCAGGCTTGCTCCCTCTGGTTTGTTCACTGTTTTCTTACACCACCCAGCCTTTATACTGCCTGCCCAAGGATAGCACTGGCCCCTCCCATGTTGTCAGTCATTAAGACAAAATGCCCAATGGCTACACCCAAGGCCCGTCTGATGGTCGAGTTTTCTCAATTAAGGTTCTTGTCTCAGGTGACTCTAGTTTGTGTCAAGTTGACAAAAAACAAACCTGGACAGCCAGTGTGTACTACATGAGACTGTCACACAAAAAAAACAACAACCAAAAGACAAAAATGAAAACCAAGCTGGTTAGTGATCAAGAGCCTGCCCTGCTCTTGCAGAGGACTTGAGTTTGGTTCCCAGCACCCACACCAGATGCTATGAGCACATCTCCCCCACCAGACAAGCAAAATTAAAAAAAAATGGTTTTGGGGCTCAGTGCGATGACACACACCTTTAATCTCAGCACTCCAGAGACATGAGTTTAATGCCAGCCTGGTCTACATAGTGGGTTCCAGGACTCTGTAGGGAGGCCTTGTCTCAAAACTAAAAAAAAAAAAAAAAAGTTAAAAAAATTATTTTTGGGCCAGAGATGTAGCTCAGTGGTACAGAAATTGTCACTTGCCTATTGGTGACTTAGGAATATTTGTTCCTTCTATTGTTTTAGTTTATTATCATTGTGGTTGGTATTTTGAGATGAGCTCTCACTATGTAGACCTGATTGATCTAAAACTTACTAAGTTAGGCCAGGCTGGCCTTGGATTCAGACATCGTCCTGTTTCAGCTACCCAGCTGCTGGGTTATAGTTGAACACAATATACCCTCCTCTTTTTTCTCCTCCTCTTCTTCCTCCTCCTTCTCTTTCTCCTTTGCATTAAATAACAAAATCTAGCTGGTTACAGTCCCACACATCTATAATCCCAGGACTCAGGAGTGAAGAGGAGATAGCTTACCTGTTAGGAAGGAGCATGTGTCACTTTTACAGAGGACCCAAGTTCAATCCCTCTGCAGTCACATCAGGTGGATCACAGACACCTGTGACTCCAGCTCCAGGGGATCTGATGCTTCTCACTTCTACGGGCACCTGGACTTGAATGCACATATCACTGCCAGCCAACAGGCATGGTGGCAGTGGCCCACACCTTTAGGCAGGTAGGTTTCTTCCAAGTTCAAAACCAGCCAGGTTTAATCCCAAGTTCTAGTCCAGCCAAAGTTAGTGACATAACGAGATTCTATTTCAAAAGCCAAAACACAAAACAAAATGAAATAAATAAATACAAAAAATCATATATATATATATATATATATATATATATATATATTCTCCTAGACATGGTGGTTCACATTTGTAACCCCAACATTCATGAGACAGAGGTTAGCAAGTTACATACCAGCCTGGGCTACATAATGAGACTATATCTTTTTTTTTTTTTTAAGATTTATTTATTTATTTTATGCATATGAGTACACTGTCACTGTCTTCAGACACACCAGAAAACGGAATCAGATCCCATTACAGATGGTTGTGAGCCACCATGTGGTTGCCAGGAATTGAACTCAGGACCTCTGGAAGAGTAGTCAGTGCTCTTAACTTCTGAGCCATCTCTCCAGTCCATGAGACTTTATCTTAACAACAACAAAAATCCAGACCAAAACCAAAACAAAAAAATAACCTTCTACGACTTCAAAGGTATGGTAAGCCTAACCATCTTCTGGACCCTTCATCAAGCCTGACATCCTTAGGAAGGTGGTGAGTTCTTTTTTTTTTGTTTGTTTGTTTGTTTGTTTTTCGAGACAGGGTTTCTCTATGATGCCCTGGCTGTCCTGGAACTCACTGTGTAGACCAGGCTGGCCTCGAACTCAGAAATCCGCCTGCCTCTGCCTCCTAAGTGCTGGGACTAAAGGTGTGCGCCACCACTGCCCGGCTACGCAGTGAGTTCTAACCCCAGTGAAGGCTCAGGTGTTCCCTGCAATCCTCTGGTTTGTCACAAACATGCCTTTGGCAGGCCTAAGCAAGGGAACACCAGGGTGATGTGAGTTCCCTTTGGGGAAGACTTTTCTACCTTCATGTGAGGAGCACAGCACAGGCTCAGAGTGCCACAAGAAGCCCTGTGGTACAGGGTGGGCTGGGTCAAGTTTAGGTAGCCAGAGGTAGTGAAGGAAGAGCAGGCAAATCTGGGGTGTCCTCGGAGAACAGCACAGTGACCCAGGCCTTAGGAGGGCTGAGAGAGGAGCTTGTAGTGAGCAACCCCCATGTTTTTCTACTTTAGGGTTTGCCTCCAGCCAAGAGATAGGCCTGGACCTTGTGCCCCTCCCTGTTCCTCTCCAATCCTCTCCTGCCCTTCATGGCCCTTCTGAGGCCAGCCGCCTACCAGGCCCCTGGCATGCCAGGCTTCGCAGCTGGCCCTGATTGTCATTGCTCCCCAGGGAGTCATGGGAACACACTCCTCTTGCCCTCTTCACCCCCCTCTTCCCAGACGAGGCCAGGCCCTAACAATGCCCCCTCAGCCATCCAGTGGCCTGGACACAATGCCCCTGTTTCGGTTCATTGCCAGCTCCAGGAGGCCTGCTGGGTTTCCTGGCCTGTCTTGCATATATATAACTCTGGCTTCCAGAAGAGATTTTTTTTTTTTAATTTAAAAATAGTGTATAGGTGGGGGTGGGGGGCTGGAGGGCTCTGACTCTTTTTCTGAATATCTTAATATATGTACAAAGTCTTTCTCTCCCAGTGTTCTGCACCCCGCCACTCCCTCCCCCTAGCTGTATTTGCCATGTGTCTGTCAACCTGGGGCCCTTAATGCAGGTGTCAGCTACAACAAGAAAGAAAAACTGATTGCTCCATTGTGGCCAGTCTCTGCTGCTGCTGAAGACCATGGTGGTAACCTGAGGGCTTATGATTTCGGCAGTTGCTCTGCATGTATGTGTGTCAGGGATGGAAACCAGAGTCTGACATGGGTTATCTTACTGTTGTTACACCCAGCCCCACTTGCTGTATACTTAGCTTACGACCCTCAAGATGCCATTCAAGATCTAAGATGCATTATTTTGATTCCCTAAAGAGGAAGAGAGGAGCTGGAAACACAGCTGAGTAGGGAAGCATTGCTAGCAGGTGGCTTCTTGCCCTCAGCACCAAAAAGAGAGGAGGGGGAGGGATGGGAGAGGGGAAGGAGGAGGAGAGAGAAAGAACAATTTTAGAGATGTTAAAATTCGAACCTTTTAGACCCGGGTATGGTTTGCACACCTACAATCTTACCACTTAGGAGGGGAAGACCAGAGACTCAGGAGTTCAAGGTTATCCTTCCATACATGAAACCTTCAATACCTTTGTCTCCCTCCCTCCTACCCCATCCCCACCCCAGGATCAGTGGAATAGAGGTTGTCTCATTCAGCTGTTCTCCAATTGTATTTCCCCTCTCCTTGTCTCTGGGCCTGTTTGTGCCTCACAGAGTTTGAGAGGAAGGACAGGGCTATTTCAGACAACTCTCCTACTCTCAGGGTGAGCAACCAAAATTCAAGATATGAGGGTGGGGGAAACATACATGAGTGTGCGTTTGATTTAGGGTCTCATGTAGCCTATGCTGGTATTGACTTCACCAGGTAGCTAATACTGGCCTTGAACTCCTGATCTTTCTGCCTCTGCCTCTGTCTCCCAAGAACTGAGAGTATAGGTGTGCACCATCTTCATACCTCTATTGTTTGGGTTGATTCATCTCCATGTTATAATGTCTGTCTGTCTTGTCTGTCTGTCTGTCTGTCTGTCTGTCTGTCTGTCTGTCTGTTGTAGTAATTATTTAAAAAATGGCCACTGGGCAAGCCGACTGTCTAATCTGCAGAGTCTCTGCCTAGCTCAACCATGAGGCTACGTGCACGCCGCAACTAGAAATGGCCAGCTAGAAACATCAGCCTTGCCACCCAGGAGACGCCAGCATGGGAGATGGCTCTGTCAATCTTACACGCTGTCTCTGCAAGGCTGAGCAGTGCCTGGACCATCCCACCAAACACACAGGCTCGATACAGATGAGACTCTAACACTTAGATTATCCAAAGGCTTATATATTTAGTAATGATCAATAACAAGATACTCTTACAATCAGGTGTAACCCAATACCCAACCTAGATATACCAACTACCTTTGACTGCTACAGACAAGCGAACATCAGCCTCCATGTTCACTTCTCTCCTTCTCCATCTCCCCTAGCTCTTCCTCCTCCTTTTCCTCTTCCTCTCCGTTACTCCTCCCACCTTAGCTCCTCCTACATATCTATCTATCTATCTATCTATCTATCTATCTATCTATCTGTGTCTATTTTTAGAAAGAATGTCATTATGTAGCCTTGGGTACTTGGCACTTGTTACATAGACAAAACTGGCCTTGAATTCATAGAGACCCCTCTGCCTCTACCTCCTGAATGCTGTCACTACCCCCATTTAGAACACATTTTAAAAAATATTTTATTATATATATATATATTATATATATATATATATTGAGTATGCTGTAGCTGTCTTCAGACACACTGGAAGAGTGCATCAGATCCCTTTACAGACGATTGTGAGACACCATGTGGTTGCTGGGAATTGAAGTCAGGACCTCTGGCAGAGCAGAGCCACCTGTCCAGTCCGAGAAACACATTTTTAACAGTTATTTATTTGTTTGTGTGGTGGGGTTGTATGTGGGGCTAACACTGTGGAGTCTTTTATCTCCTTCCTTGATATGGGTTCTATGGATCCTTCTGCTAACTGAACTCCAGTCCTCAGTCTCGTGGGCAGCCATCTATCTCACTGGCCTTGTCTCTGTTCTTTTATTATTTTTAAAGGTTTTTTTTTTTAAGACTTATTTTATGTATATGAATATTTTAGTTCTCTGTTTCAAATTTTGTATTTTATTTTTAGGTGTGTGTGTATATGTGTGTGGTGTGTGTGTGTGTGTGTGACACCCAGGCTCCACAGAGAGAAGAAAAGGGGACTGGATCCCATAGAGCTGGAGTTACAGAGGATTGTGAGCTGACTTAATGACCTAAGTGGGTGCTGAGAATCAAGCTTGGATCTTCTGGAAGAGCAGAACATCATTCATTCATTCATTCATTCATTCATTCATTCATTCAGACAAGCTCTCACTTTGTAGCAGGGGCTGGCCTGGAACTCACAGAGTGCACCACCCAGCTTTCATCTTCCTCGTTCTTGTTTGTTTTGTTTTGTTTTTCGAGACAGGGCCTCTCTGTGTAGCCCTGGCTGTCCTGTAACTCACTCTGTAGACCAGGCTGGTCTTGAACTCACAGAGATCTGCCTCTGCCTCCCAAGTGCTGGGATTAAAGGCATGCGCCATCACTGCCCGGTTTCATCCTCATTCTTGATAGCAGTTGACGTTGCATTGAGCACTCTTGGCACTTCAGATACTGTTCTAAGCACCCAGCAGCTCACTTGCCATGGCAACAGCCCTATCAGACAAGCATCACCACCATCACCACCATCATCACCATCATCACCTGTGGGGAAAAAAAAACTCGATCGGGGCAGGAGAGAGTCCAGCGGCGGGGTTCCACCATACTTCCCACACTCCGGGCAGAAGGGTCCCACATGCAGTTCAAGGTTCCAAAGTTCCAAAAGCTGGTAATCTGGCGGCGGCGGGGGCACAGGCTCAGGCGACACGTGGTAGTCCTGTTTTCCAAAGCTTTTATTGTTCATGGCGTGGTGAATGGGTGTAGATGGTATGCGCTTTCCCCACCAAAAGTCAGGGGGTCTCACCTTTTATAGGAAAGGGGAAAAGAGGAGGGAATAACTTAATTAGCCACACACCCCCCACCTTTAGATAACTCAATATTTAAATCTCTGGAGGCGGAGACCTCTACCTGTGTCCTATGTGATTGAAGGGCGCAGGTTAAATGGAGTTGCCTCATCTAAGGCCTGACATTCACCCTCATCTTATTCCATTTACAGATGAAGAATCAGAGCCATTCATTGGCTCTAAGAACGTACCTCATCAGTGTGGGCCTAGTCAGGGCAGGAATGAAGCCACTCTATGGTTTTCCCTCTCTCTTGGGAGAGGCATGATCCCTCAGAAGTTTCTCCCACTGAACATATGGGTTGACAGGTGGCTGGGACCCACTAACACCAGGAATGTCTACTTTCTCTGTCCTCCCACGTCCATGTCTTATTCTTCCTGACCTGCAGATGAGAGAAGCTGTGTTGGAACCAGCTGGTGACCAAGAAGTATCAATAGTACTGTGACATTTCCTAGAGATTCCTCTGTGCCTCACAGGACATATGTGTGAGGACTTGTAGACTCACCTGGACCAGCAGGGGAAGGCAGGCATAGTCATGGTGCAAAGCAAGCTGGGAAGTGAGTCCAGTTGTGACCAGGGAGGAAACAGGAGCTGCTTAGCACCTTGATGGCTTGTGTTGGTATTGCCAGTGATTACAGGTTTTGGTTTTGTTTCATTTTCTTTGATACAGGGTGTCACATAGCCTAGGCTAACCCCGAACTTGCTAGATACCTAAGGATGACTTCACACTTCTGATCCTTCTGCTTCTACCTCTCTAGTGCTGACATTACAGGTCTGCACCACCACAACTGGTTTTATGCAGAGCTGGGGATGGACCCCAGGGCTTTGTGAAGGCTAGGCAAGCATTCTCACCGACTGAGCTACATCTCCACACTCTAGTTCTGTTTGTTGTTTTGGTTTGTTGTTGTTGTTTGTTTTTCAAGTCAGGGTTTCTCTGTGTAGCCCTGGCTATCCTGGAACTTGCTCAGTAGACTAGGCTAACCTTGAAGTCAGAGATCTATCTGCCTCTGCCTCCTAAGTGCTGGGACTAAAGGTCTATTGCCAGTTTTATCAGAAAGCCAGGTGCTTGAATTTTGAAATTAAACTATTCTGTGGGCCAGTCTGAAAACTCTTACTTCCTGTTTCTTCACCTGAGCCTGGCACCTGTCTTAGTACTGTTCCCCACATTTCATGCCATGGGCAAGCACAGCCCCTTCCCAAACTAAGGCACTGTCAGCTAGTCAGGGTGAGCTTGGGTCTGCCTGGCTCTGAACACTTGCCTTTGTATGAGATCTCCCTCTCCAGTGGGTAGGGGGCCTACTCAACCAGAGCTGGCATGGTGACAGAACATCTCTAGGGACAGTAAACTGCCAGTCAGTGTAGCATCATGGGATCACTCAAGAGGAACGAGACTTTGCAGATGCAGAACTCCCCACTGCCTTCTGCCAGGATTCAACAATGGATGCCTCTGTGCCCCTTAATAACATTAAGTCACCATAGAGACATTTCTTCCAATTATGTATCCCTTGTAATGATGGGGTACTCATGTTTAGAGTTGTTTTTTTAAAAACTAAGAGTGTCTATTTATGGGAGGTTTGTGTGGAATAAATAGCTTTAAATTATCTCTGTCACTTGTCAAACTTCTTAATGAGCGTATTGTACAGGTCCCATGGAAGTAATTCTTCAGCTTGGGTGTCTCAGATGCAACTGCTTTGCTCATGGATGGAGAGCCCCAGCTCCTACAATGGCGCACACACACACACACACACACACACACACACACACAC